>OU696529.1:31453606-32092858 GCA_916048285.2 Bellardia pandia
GAACAATATTTCAGTTTCACTGAAATGTTTGGTATTGAAAATAGGAAGAATTAGTCCGGTAGGATCAGACCAAAGTATTAGACAATCTCGATATTTTTAAAATATTTTTGCCATTGTTTTGAAATGCACATAATCAGGGGTGTCATGAAACCAATATTATCAGAATTGGTTTTAAAACCGACGAGAAAAAATGCTTTGGTGTCATAGGGCACTGCTACATGTTCAATAAATATCGAGATATTTCTAGTATCAGAGATATTTCTAGTATCACGATATTTATGCAATTTCTAGTAGCGATTTTTCTGCATCATTTATTTATTTACATTTTATTTCAGAATTTTCTACTAGAGATGCAGATTAAACTTTCTGAAATACAAATGAAAATTTCTGCAATAGAATTAGAAATTTCTGAAATTGTCTTTTGGCTTGTCGACAGAGTTTTTGGCAGGAATCGAACCCGCAACCCTTTGGTTGATAGTCCAGCGCACTATAATCCAGACCAGGAGACAACATTTAAAATTCATATGGAAATTTCTGAAATACAATTAGAAACTTCTGAATTTGATTGGAAATGGTGTAGTTCCGATTTTATTTTGTAAAAATAACAATATTAACTAACAAGTCAGAAATAATATATTCTTCCTGTATTTCATAACTATTGCGTTTTAAGATTGGTCTTAAATTTTAAGTAAATGTGTAATGGATACTAAACATTTTTTTTTGTTGTATTTTGGCCGAATTTTCTGCGAACAGTGTTCCCCACTGTAATTGCACTTAAACACACACTCACATAAAGCAATACAATTTAAAATATTTTAATGCAACATTAAAAGCAACCAGAAAAGTGCAAATAACAATAAAAATAAAGGAGAAGTGAAAACAGGAAGATGTAACACGATTCTTTAAACTTTATATTGTTTTTACAATATGTATATAGTTTGAAAACGTACAAAATTAACATAACTACTATATAAGGTAATAAGAAAATTACGTGCATTTTATGTTTAATTACAACAATCTTACAAGATGTAAAGCTCTCACATTTACACACAAGCTACTAGAGAGAGCAAGAAAAGCTGCAATTGAAAAAAGCAGCAGCAGCATCAACTGCAGGCATAATAATGAATACATGAATAAATTCAGGTGAATATGATGATGCCAAGCAAACTCACCGACTTACAAACAGACAGTTAAACAGTCACACACACACACGAGTACTTATGTATCTAGATAGAAAATGTTCCCTTGTAATAAGTATGACGATGGTGCTGATAATTCTGCTGATTGCTCTTGAAGAATGTAAATTGAAAATGAAAGGAAACTTTTTAACACGGTGGCATCTACATAAAAGCGCTTGATAAAGTTGCCAACACCTTAAGTCAACTATTATTGCCATTTGAATCGTAATCAGTTTCCATGAAGAGACTTTAAGTTTTAAAGTGTTGCTGTTGTGATTTTGACAATTAAAATCACTACAATTCCTTCCCAGACAATGCAAATGTTTGTAGAAATCTATCTTTAGTTTTAGTCTCAAAATAAGAAGAAAACAGGCAAAAACAGAGAAATGTTAAAGAAGTGCAATTAATATTTGAACTTAGAATTTTACAACACGTGTCGAATTAAAACAGAAAGAAAAACTTATTTGTCGGGAAAACTTTGTTAAATAAGTAAATGCATAAATTGTAAATTCAGTATTTAAGAACAATTAATAGTGGATATTCAAAAATATTAAAACGCTGATAGAATTTTTCTATGTAACTTTTAAATTCAGTTTTTCTATGTAACTTCTAAGTTCAGATCTAGTTTAGTTCTAGTTCAGTTCTAGTTCAGTTCACAAACAACAACACCATCACAAACAACAACACCAGCATAAACAAAAACACCAGCATAAACAACAACACCAGCATAAACAACAACACCAGCACAAATAACAACACCAGCACAAACAACAACACCAGTACAAACAACAACATAAACAACACCACTCAAATCATCAATATAAACCAACAACAATATAAATACATAGACCAAAACACTAACATCGCCAAAAAACTTAATATACTTAGGCCCGTTTTCTCAATGTGTCGACAAACTGCCTGTTACTAAATGTCGACTTAAATTTATTAGACTGATAATATCGAGCCATAACCGCCGAAAAAATGTATCCCACAAACTCAAAATTTTACAGGGGAAGGTTTTTTTTAAATAAAATCAGTTTGAATAAAGCCATTATTTCAAAATTTATAATGTAAATATTGTTTTGTGTAATACATTTAATTTTAATAATTTTGAATGATGTTGAACTATCGATTTCGATAAAAAAAAAACAACAATCGGTTATGGTGTGGGATACATTATTTTGGCGGTAATGGCTCGATATGTCCGTTAACAATTTTGGTTTTCTCAATATACCGACAGAAACATTATTTTCATTTGGCAAAACCTTTCAAAATTTATGTGAAAATTGGGAACTCTGTCTTCAAGTGACAAGTTGTTGACATAAATCAGCTGTTTTTCAAATGTGAAAAAATAACAAAAAATACAATCAAAAAACAAATATTTTAAAAAATAAATAATATCCATGTCTGCCAGGTAGTTAGGTCTGACATGATAAACTCTTTCAACATTCACTTGGAATTCATGTTCTTCGAGTTCATCTTCCATCAAATTAATGTTTATTCCTCTATTAAACATTTTTTCTAAAATCTTTTTTTTTTTTTTACAAAAACTCAAGGTATTGCCACATAAAAAATATGAACAGCTGATTGAATTTATCTGTACAACAAATAAATAATCGGCAGATGAGGGTTGGTTAGTTTTGCGACAGAATAGAAGCAAATGAACCATTGAGAAAACGAAATTTCTTTAATCTGCAGTTTTTCGTTGGGAAAAAAGATAATCGCCTAATGAGAAAACAGCCCTTAATATAAAAAGCATTTACGAAACAACCTTAATTAACAACTTCCAACATGAAAATACATATCTCAATAAAATAAATCACAAATACAACACCAGACTTCGCGCAGAAGTACGATACAAGCCGGATAAATACAAAAACAATTATGGAAAAGCCAAATTGGATGGAACACTGCCGAAAATTCTTAATAATTTGCCAACCAGTATTCTATCTATCACAAATAAACAAAAGAAATAAAGAAATTTTACATAAGTTCGCAATAAATAAATAATTAAATAAAAATATAATATTGCTAATATTTAATTAATATTTAAATAATTCTAATATCATTTATATTTTTCTCTTGACCTACAGATAAGCCAATTATCGGCTTCGTGGGTCGCTTGAATATTAAATGAAATGTAATTTATTTATTAAAATAATATTCAATAAAATTCTTCTTAAAAAAAAGTTCTAGTTCAGTTCTAGTTCAGTTCTATTTCAGTTCTAGTTCAGTTCTAGTTCAGTATTCCTTTTCACTATTTCTAACTGCAAGTCAATAAGTTGTTATATTGAAATATATTTTTATCTAATATTTTTGTTAAAATCCTAAATCACATACTCCCTTACAGATTTACAAAAGTGTCAAAAATACTAGAATTCATATAAATAAATTTCAGGACACATACAAATGATAACAGCAGTGAAAACAATACTGTCGCAAACACACTTCCTAGTTGTTTAAAACTAACATTTAAAATAACCGCTAGCATCCTTATTCACCTACACAATCAAAAGAAATGATGATAAACGAATGATATTAAAAGTAGTCAAAGTTTAAAATTTTAAATGTTCTTCTATAGGAAGCCATTGTAATATTTAAACGAACAAAACAATAAAAGTAAACAGCCGAGATATTTTTATTTAGCTTGTTGATACTTTGAACATCTATTGTTTATTTTATTCATGTTTAAAACACAAAGTATACAGAGGTGTCACCGGACGGAAGATAATCAATTTTTTTATTTATCTCTTCTTTTTTCAGAACTGCCTTTTGTTTATATTTTTTTTATTATGTAACATTAAGCGAAGTGTATCGCGCAATAAATTAGGTACCAAAAACTAATATATCTTTTTCTTTCTCCGAGAACTGTTTTAGAAATCTAATTTTGGCATTTTGAAAGGTCAAAATAGTCACCTCTGTATACTCTGTGGTTTAAAATAAAGAATTATTGAAGAATAAAACAAGTAAGAAAGTGCAGTCGGTCAAGCCCGACCATATTATACCGTGACCCGGCCTATAAAAAGGTGGCTTATGATTCAAAAATAATGTTTCCACTTTTTTTTTTGTTTCGATAGTTTTTTAGACGCTCATTCACGTGGTGAAAACTAGAAAGTCCTAACTTGCTTAGAAGTGTACTAGAAATGTAGAGAAAGAAGAGCACAAATGAAAGAAAAACAGAATTTTAGTGAAAATCCAGAATGAAGATAATAAATGGAAAATTCGCTCTTTATATCCACACACACGAACTTATCTCACTTATGCCCTTTTGCCTTTTTTGGTTGTCTTTTGGGCATGACTGTTCATAATGCTAAAGAAAAAATTTCTTTAACAGCTGTGTCTCGCAATTTCTTTTTTGAGTCATAAGCCACACCTTTTCATAGGCCGGGTCACATATGTGTAAAAACAGTTTTTCTGAAATGGCCGCTATATATGACCTATTATGGACCGATTATCCAAAAAAGTAGTGGCATGACTGCTTTGCATATGAATATTGTTTGTGTTAAATTTTATTTCGAATTTTAAAGATTTTCTTTTGTGAAAGTGATTTTCGGCTACGGTCAATTATGGAACGATATTGTTGGAGTTGAATATTAAAACTATAAATGTGTATGTTTCAAGCATAGCTTGGGAATAATGATTAGAAATCCTAAGGATTAGCAATTGGATTAGAAATTTTAATTGTGCTGAACAATTGATTAATTATGAATAGTTAGCCATTTTAGACGATTGCTAATTGATTAGATTAGAAATAATCAAAAATCTAATCACAATTAGTGACGATTAGCATTTCTAATCAAATCTAATCAAAACTAATCCAAAAAATAATTGATTACATTTCTTGATTATTTTTGATTAGATTTGATTAGTTTTACTATTTTAAACTATTTTTGTGAAAAGAAAATATTTATTTATCACATTTGTTGCTATATTTACATAATGTAACAGTTTTTGAATATTGCATAAAATTGCATACGGTGCACCCTGTTCTTAAACTAAACACTTGACACAGCTGGGTCACTTTGTTGTTTTTTGTTTTGATTAGATTTGATTAGAAATGCTAATCGTCACTAATTGTGATTAGATTTTTGATTATTTCTAATCTAATCAATTAGTAATCTGAAATTGTTATCAAAATTCAATTCTAATGATTAGATTATTTTATTTTTCTAATCGTAATGATTTCTAATTCTAATCGAAATTCCCAAGCTATGGTTTCAAGTGATCTTGAATCTTAATTTGTGTTATTTGTTGAAAAATTATGGATCTGAAGGATAATAGACTTGAAAATAATTAAAAATTTGTTCTTGATTCTAATCAAGGCTAAATGTGGATTGACAAATTTTAATTCCACTATGGTAGCATGTTAACCAAAATATAACAAATGGGTTAAAGATTAATTTTAGATTTTTCCGTGGGACATGAAATTTGGGATTTTTCTGGGACAATCCACTCTGTACATGCAGTAATGGACAAATGTGCTAACCACATTTGATATTTGGGACCAATTAAGTCAAATAGTTTCAGTTGTTCGTTATTTTGTAAAAGAATTTATTTTTTCAACGTAAGATCCACATTTTATTTTATTAATTTGTTGCATTAAGTTGATTTTCTTTTCAGAATATCAAACTATAAAAAAAACTCCTGACAGTAATTTAGCACCAATTAAAAATGTTGCTCCAAAAAACATTTTATTTCTTTATTTTAATGGGTGCTCAAGCATTATTTGAAAGCTTATAGAGTAAAGTATTTTTGAGATTTTTTCAAACTGCATCATTAGTTTTTTTTCATTTTCATATAAATTTTAAAAGTTATAAAGTGTTATTTACGAGATTTATGGCAAAAAATATAAAAAATTCATTGCCAAAACTTATAGTTTTTGCACACAAAAATAAAGCTTGGACATTTTTCTTTTAAATTGTTTTCTCACAAGTTAAGAAAATTGTGGTGTTTGATACAGTTATGAAGTAAACTCAAAAAACGGCCGGCAAAGCAGTTTTTGGGCAAATTTTCGACTTGTGGGACCTTAAAACCTTTTCCGAAAAATCTGAGAAACTTTACCCTAATCGTGCTTGAGCCGAAAAAAATTTTTTTTGGACGACCTAATATTTAGTAGGTAATCCTCATTCACAGAGCGTGAGATCTGTTTTGGGTAGTTGTCGTGAATAAAACGCCACTGATTCATGCGTACATCGACCTTATGTTTAGGACCAACAAATTGCCCAGAAAACGTTATATAGAGAAGGTGGTTTGCTATCTTTAATAATATTATATAACAGTATAATATTCCTATATTTCTAAAAATCATCAAATGTGCAACCAAGAAAACTACGAACGAAGTTTGAAATATGTTCACGGCGCCTTACATTATATACGAAACGAACAACTGTATTTACCAAACGAATAATCCTACGCAATTGAATAGAATAGGTTCCAGAAAAAACTTCTAGTCCATACAAAATCTGTGACATCAACAGTGAATATGCCAATTTATACTTTATATGCATAGGCAAATATAAGTTAAGAGAGTATATTCTGCGTAAAATACCAAAAACTCTAGAGCTTAAAGAAAGCTTAGTATCTAAAATGACACCTAAACACTTGAGCTGCTCAATAAAGTTGACACTCAGATTATCGAATACAATATTTAATTTAGGAAAAAAACGAATGGTAGGGCCAAACATAATAGCATTAGTTTTTGATGGATTCACAGTCAATGAATTACAAGAAGCCCACTCAAAAAACCGTTCCATACACGTTCCTTATTTTGTAAAACATCAGGGAAATCAATACTGCACCGAAAAAGCAAGAAAATGTCATCAGCATATATAAAAGATTTACATATTGGAGAGGCAATAAAATCTGGTAAGCTATTCATGTACAAAATAAATAGAAGTGGGCCCAATACAGACCCCTGTGGAACGCCAGATAATAGAGTACGTAAGGAAGAACACTGTCCACCAAAAACAACATATTGAGACCTATCTGTCAAATAAGAGTAAATAAGACGACAAGCAGTACTAGTGAAATTAAATTCATCCCTCAGCTTTCTAACCATAGTAGCAAAAGAAATTGAATTGAAAGCTTTAGAAAGATCTAAAGATATATGTAAGTACACTCAATTCACTGGCATTAATAAATATAATATTTTATTAATATAAAGACCTCAAGCTTAAATAATTAAAAAAGTCATTATAAAAATAAAGGTCAAATAAGAATAAAATAACATTTGAAAAAGTCATTATTAACATTTTTCCTTATGTGATCCGTAATATCCAAAAGCATTTTAGGCATATTGGCCATCATAAATGCACACCGACATGAATGAAAGTATTTGTTCCTTAATAATATGTTCAAAAACTTTAGATAACACTGGTAGGATAGAGATAGGTCTTAGGTCTTCTTAGAAAATGGATAATGAGTTTGAGGAGTACAAATCTGTTTATATGTTATGGTTGTTACCTTTGCCCTTTTAAATATCTTACTATATTGAGTAGAATTTTTTTCATACAACAATTTGTATGTTTTATTTCTGAAATGAATTTTTCGTTGTTGATTTTTTCCAATTTATTTTTTTTTTTCAAGTAAACTCATATGTATGTCATATGAATGCGGCAAAGAAAAAAGTTAAACAAAATTAAATTTTGTCGCACGGCCACTTCTCACAGCTTTGCCAGACCAAGTGAATTTCGATACTTCCAACTTTTTGTATGAATATTTTTTTAAACAAACTAAACTTTTATTCACTGGTAATACTGTTGCCGCCCACATCCTCAGGCCTCTTACATTGGCCCCCACTGAAAGTTTTCTGTTTTAAATATTTTATTTTAAATTAGTCAGTCAATTTTATAACAATTTTTCAGTTTATTTTCATAATGTACAATATATGCAAAGCTTATTAGACTGGCATTTAAAATGTTACTTTTTATATCTCTTATTTCTTTATTATTGTTTGATGCTTACTTTTTTTTCTTTTTTCAAATATAAAAAATTGACCTTCTAACATTTAATATGCACTTTGTACACACACTATTTTATATCTGCGTTACTTTTTTAAAGCAGTTTTAGCTTCTTTATGAAATAAAACTAAATTGAGCTGTTGGCAGTGCATCTAAAATGGCAGGAGAAAAAAAATCAATAAAATGCGGATGCAAGCGAGAGCGATGCAAATTTGAATTGTGAAACGGAAAAAGAATGTTAGAAAAGTAGTTGTAGTGGTGGATGGCATCTGTATACACATACATACATAGTTATATTTTCACATAAAACTAAGTGTGTGTGTGTGTGTATTTATAAGTGAAAAAAGGAAAAAAAAACGGTTGTTTATATACATAGATACTAGATGAGTTCACACTAGTGTTTATGTTGTTATTTGAGTGTTCATATGTAAGCTGTGCTTTGTCAACATACATACACACATTCACACTTGATGCTGAAAGTGTATTGCTTCATATGAGTGTCTTATGAGTATCCTTATAAACTTTATTCATATAAAGACCTCATAAATACCAGTTACTTCTTGTTCGTTTCCTAATAAATCTTAGATTGTGTATTTAAAGTTTAGCAATGACTTTATTTACTGTTCGGATTAGATGAAGATGAGAATGGAGATGATGGATACGATGCTTGTTTGGATGACAATACTTTTGAGATTAATTCATAGTTTGCATATGCATGTAAGTAAGTATTAGAGTCTCGTTTTGTATAAATCAGTTTAGTGTATGTTTTAAATCAACATACTTGATATGTAAATGCTTTTTTGCTGCACTAAATACATCATAATCTATTACAAACATTTGAACGATATTTGAAAATTTTTTTTAGAAAATTATTAAGTTTAAGACTCGAATCATAATCTATAAAACATTGTTCACATAAAATCCGGTCGCATAAATGTTTTAATTTTAATGTTTAGATAACCTCAAACACGAACCACAAATTTTTGCTGATGATTACTATGAAACTAAAATGCATTTCCTTTTGTTTTAATACATCATATTAACTATTGAGAAATGCCAACATTTGTTTTCCCAAAAACAAATATACATAGTTGTGCATGTTTACCACATTTTTTTTTAAATATTATGGTCACTGCTTTGTTTATATCATTTCTGTAACCATAATATGGTTAAGTTACCATTTACATGATTATAGCAATCATATATATATATGATTATAGCAATTATGTAATGTTTATGGTGATCAGTTTTATGATGAAAGATTATAACATATTATGTTGTTCTCTATCATAATCAAAGAACAACAAATTATGATAAATGGATTCATCATAAACATGATTGCAACAGATAGATATATACATGGTTACTACAAACGTATATATGATTGTAGTAATCATCTGAATCGTAACTTGAACATATTATGGTTACTGCAATCACATATATAATTAGAGTGATCATAATATTGTTAAAAAATTTGTAAAAATGTTGACAAAATTATGGTAAACATGTACGACTATAGTTTTTCTTTCTGTGTAGGCTTTTGTTAAAAAATTTGTAAAAATGTTGACAAAATTATGGTAAACATGTACGACTATAGTTTTTCTTTCTGTGTAGGCTTTAACTTTCCTTTGAGAATAGCAGAAATTGCTTTAATTGGTCGAAGCTGAAAACAACTCAACTGATTTTTACAACACATATCCATTGCAGCTTTTGAATAATGAGAGGGAGCAAAATCGGGCCAAAACTCTACTGAAGAGACATGCGACGTTTAAGAAGAGGCAACAGACGTTTTTTAGACATTCTTCTACATATGTACGATGATGGACATGAGGTTAGCACAGTATTCATATGTGCTGTTTTCAAAAGTATTTTTCTTTTATATAAATATAATTATTAACTGAATTTTGCTGTGTCTTGTTCTATAAAACGAAGTTTTATTTTATTATTTTATTTAGTGGTTACGTCTTTTTCGGCAAATATTTGCCAAGTGTGACCGTACCTTTACAGACAAAACTTATTTTGTGTGCTGGATAGGGACCGCATAAAAATAAACGCTAGTGCAGCCACATACATTTAAATTGTTAAACAATTTCATTAGTTAAGTTTTTTTTAGTTTTCGCAATTAAAAATAATTTATTTTAGGCGGTGAATAGGGGCTGCATAAAAAAGTATATCGTAGAAAATAACTCAAAACCTTTTCTATTCTGTTCTTTTTTTATATTAAATAGTTTATTTACGTAGTATGCTAAATACGCTAACTTACAGGCGCTAATTGGCTGACACGATACTTAAACAATGCGATGAAATGGTTGATAATTTCGTCAAGCTTTTGTATAAAATTTCTTAAAAAAAGCAAACATTATATTGCATTTGCTATTGTTGTTTATTCAACATTTTTACAGCACAATAATAAAACTGTTCAAATTTTCATTCATAAATAAAATGCGAATAAGTTATTGCCTTTAACATTTAAATGTCTGCAATTCCATATATTTTCCAGTTTATTTAAAAATATCGACATGATCTGCATAAATAAGTTGCAAGTTATTTACTTATATTTCGAAAAGTTGAACCATGACCAACACTGACTTTTACCTTTATGTGTTGTGCATTCTTACTATCTGCTGGTTTAATTTTTTTTTTTAATTTTTTTACCTCAGCAAGAATAAAAGTGCAAATACATGTTTTTTGTTTCAAAATTCTTGTTTAAAGAGTTTTCGTTGTAACCTGTAACATTTGCTTGCTTTTATTAACAGATGGATCAGAATGATGTACAACATGTCTTAAATGTAACGAGATGAATAATGTCATTATCATCATTACCATTTGACATAAAACTGGCATTTTCTTTTACGTTTTACATACATTTTAGTACAATGAATGTAAGAAATGTGTTATTTAGCTGAGAAATTGCTTAAGGAAGCCTTTTTTTGAACATTTAAGCCGTATTTAAAATGTCAAGTCCACATAAATATGCTAAGAATTTTGAGTAAAGTGAATCCTTAAATTATGCAATAAATAAGTATTTAATTGTGTTCTTTAGGAATTTAAAAAATTTGTTCTTGAGAAAATAAAGGAAATGTTCTTGAGGAGAAATATAAAGGAACATTTTAATATCTCTTAAATGTTATCTCAGTCTTCAGAAAATCAAAACGCTAGCACAGATTACTAGAGTCCGACCGAAACCGGGTTTATAGGCCGAACCGCAACTAATATTCGGCCAAAAAATTGTTATTCGGCCTTATCCGAAACAAACCAAAATTTTGAAATTTACTATTGATTTGCAAAAAAAAAATATTTTAATTTTATAACATGTTTATTTAAGATGACAATAATAAATTGTGGACTCATTAAATTAAATTTTATCATCTTGAACTGACAATTTTTTTTTGAAAAAACTGTTTTTATTGTGTTGTTAAATGTTCTACAATAAAATATATATTAATTATATTAAAAAAATCACTTTAAAAAGTCCATAATCTATGTTTTTAATTTACAAAATTTCGGTTTCGGTATTCAGTTAAAATATGGCCGTATAGCGAATATTGTTATTAGGCCGAATTTTGTCCTAATCCAAAACCGAATACTAGGTCGGACTCTACAGATTACATATAGCTTTTGACAATGCAGGTAACGTTCTCCGTCGCAAAAGGCCTAGGAAACATTAGTCCACACCGACCGCATGATAAAGCAAATCTCCAAAGCCGAAAATCATACACTGGCATCTAAAGTAAAATTCAAGAAAAATTAAATCTAAGTGAACTTGTTCGTGCGGTTTGGTGGAAAAGCAGCGCTAGTAGAATTTTACAGATATTATTGGAATTGAACGGCTAATAAATTTAAGTATGTGTAGAAGGCTTATTGCCGTGGGTTGAGTAGAATTTGCCTGTTACATAGCAATTCCAAGAGGAAGCTTACCAAAAAGTTGTTTGCGGAAAAATTCATCTTTTTTTATCCAGTTATTTGTGGGGTGACGTAAAAGGGGCAGTACGTTTGAAACCAATATAACAAATATGAATAATATCTTCGAGGAAGCGAAGGTAACGTGGGATTCTACACCAGTTGAGCAATGGTGATAACCTATATCAATATAAGCTTGTAATAAAGCCAAAAGGTAATGCAACAATATATTGATTAAAAATTGAGCAGAAGTGTAATCGTTTCCAATTATGTGTCGCAGTCAAATTATAGAAAATTGTTTTAAAAGTTTAACATATAATTAAGGTTGAATAATATCTTAAGTTACTTATATTCCATAACATTTTAATATACTAAAAAATCATGGGTTTTATGGGTTAAGAAATGACATAGTTATTTCCAAAGAATGTCGACTCTATCCCACTGTGCGCATGTTTCTAATTTTAATTAACAAATTTGTTTGTTTGTTTGTTTATCAAACAATCAGCAACTACATTGATGCTACATAGATTGTTTCTCATAAATCCGAATTTACTACTTCGATGGTGTGGCATATTATTTATTTTCTCACTCACTCAACAGTATTTACGGCTGTTTGCGAAAAACACCTATTTTTGTTTAAGTATGTTAAATATACTACATACTGTATACATACATATGGAACGTGTGTCAGTTAAGTGACACAATACAGCTTAAATACTTGTGTGAATTCTGTCGTCTCACCACATCGTCACCATCATCGTCATCATTAACATCATCTGTGTGTATGTATGGATATATGTGTGAAATGCAAATCATACATCGTTTAAAAAAATGTATCTTTTTGCCATTGTATCTATGATTAAATTGAAATATGTATTAAAAACCACACACGCATATAAAACCAATTGTATTTATTTATTTATTTTTTTTTTTGTTTGGTGTTTTCTGCATACAAGTATAGTTTGATTTCTATAGAACCTAATTTTATACCCTACAGCACCATCACTTTTTGAGTGGATTTTTAACCCAAGCACGATTTGGTTGAAATTGATTAATTCATGCTACTAAATTTTATTTCTAAGCAACTGTTTTTACTCATACAACCGGTGTAGAGTATTATATGATTAGGCTAGACCGACACACTTTCGTATTTGATATTCATAAACTATAATATTTTCACTTCCTGTATAAACAATGCCACACTGAGTAACAAACAGAAATATATTGACATATACGTACATAAATACTAGGGTAAGCAAAATTATTTGACTCTTCCTTGTTTCATTCCCACGACAGCCGGTTCTACGCACCGGAATGACCCGATATCACTCGGCCAAGGGCTGTCAACTCAGCAATTACTGCAGTTACAACAACAACACCAACTCTTCTTGTTTCGAATTAAGCGAATAAAAAATTGTAACTTGTTTGAATTTTTCGATCAATTTTTAAATTTTAGGATAATTTTCTTTGTAAATTTGAATGTAATCACCATCGTCAATTCTCAACACCTGATTCAACTATAGGTTGGTGTCTAAAATTGTATGATTTAGACACAAAACTAAATATGTATTGTGAATTATTATTAAATATGTTTACTAAAATGTTAAAACTTTAATCCGCAGAAACTAAAGTAAACGCAATTGTTCGTTTGGGTTATAAGTATATCAGCGGCTCAATCACAGCTTATAACAGAGGCGACAATTTTGGCGTTTCAAAATCGCTACAATCAGCTGATAAGGCAGTTCTATTAAAAAGAGAAAGAAAATATTTTCTGGTAGTAAATTTGAATTTTGTGGACAAAACAAAATAAACAAAACAATCTGAGTTAGAATATTTGAATTGAAATTTTGTTTACATGTTTGTGATTTCAATAACTTACTAAATTATATTTTAATAATTGTTAAACTTTGTGGTATGCATTGTAGAGTTTGTGCATTCGTTAGATGATATAAATGCATTTTTTTAAGGTTGTATCGAACAATACAAAAATACTCTGTGCCAAAAATGAATTTTATTGCGCCAGAAAAATAAAGACAAATAGTAACATAGAGAAAACAAAAAGGCAGTTCTCAAAGAAAGAGACAAGTATAAAACTACATTTTCTTTCCCTTTCTGTCACTTCTGTTATACTCTGTGGGCTCAATTAAGAAAGCGATCTATTAGGATTCCAATTCAAAATATTGATGTATTTTAATAAGCTTTTTCTAAGCTAACATTTCGATTAGTATTACTTATTTTAACATGATGTTAATACATAATTGCGATTTTGTTAATATATCTCCACCAGAAATTCCATATTCTTTCAGTCTTTTTTACTAAGAATTCTTATTATAATAAAAAGTTACTGCAATAACATTTATATTTCTGTAGTAAGAACTATATAAGCACTTTTTTAAATTTCATATTGTAGTTTCACTAGACAAAATTTTTAGACTTCTGAAATTGCAAAAGTTCCCAAAAAGAGTATTTACAAAGAACTACAAATATATTCATTCGTTTTATTCAATTATTCTTTACAAAATTATTCGAATTATTCGAAAATGGTTATTTATAAATTCTTCGAATAATCGAGAATACCCTAATTAATACACTAGTATTCATATAATCGGACATTTTCGTACGATATAAAACAAATTAATAAGAACTTGAAGATTACATTCACGATTGTGTTATATTAGGCTTTAGGCGGTACTATATGATTTATTATACAAATAATTCGATTATTTGTAAATGTGTGATAGAAATATTAAAACAAATTTAATATTTTATTCAAACAAAAGAATAATCGAATTATTTGGATGCCCTAATAAATATTTATTTAAATTTATCATATACACAAGTACCTGTTATGTTGCCTGGTTGCGTTCATTAAATGTATCATCATGCCACATCATGTTTACGCTGTATCATTATGTGCAAACACAATATCAACACAAAATACCGCAGTTATTTTTCGTGACAAATATTTTGTGGCTTCTTGTGGGATTTATTTGAATAGACATAAGTTGTTTCAGAAGCCATTATATATGTACAATATATGTATTACAATAAATGTTTATACCAATGTAATATATAAAATGTATTTTACTTTCTACTCAGTTATACAGCCATATTTCTGGTCTGTGATAATAATGTACCTACATATAAAAATTCATGAAGTAGTGTTATACATAATTTAAAATGTATTTTTTATAAGTATAAAAAATATTACGTCTTTTTAGGCAAATATTTGCCAAATGTGACCATACCTTTAGTAATATGAAATTTACAGCATATGTTCTTAAGTGATTCAATAAACCAGCAAGGACGGCCATGATGTGTAACTTTTTCAAATAGGTATTTCTACCCTACACCATCATAGTGGGGAGGGTATATTGGATTTGTGCTGATGTTTGTAACGCCCAGAAATCTGGGTCCAACACCCACCTTAATGTATACAGATCGACTCAGAATCATTTTCTGAGTCCATGTAAAGCTTGTCGGAGAGTACAAGTCGCAATTTTGAAGATATTTCGATAAAATTTGGTACGTGATATTTTTTCAGCCCAATGACGAATGGAATTGAAACTGGTGAAAATCGGTCCATTATTTCACCTTTCCCCCATACAAATGTCCTCCCGAACTTGGGGTTTACCGATCATAAATGTTTGAATTATGCAAATTTCACCACAAATGAGTAATATATGAAGCTAACTCACATCTGCAATTTTTGTGAAGATCGGTCCATAATTAGTCGTAGCTCCCATATAAGGCCCACTTCCGAAAATCACTTTAAAGAGCATAACTCTTTTAAAAAAAGTAAATTGTCAGTTCATACGTTTGTAAAAAAAACCTTACACTCTCATTGGCAGACAATTATCACATAATCAATGGATCTATCAACAGAAATTGTCTGTTCACACTGTTGCCAGATTGAAGTGATTATAAAAAAGTAGTGAAGATGAGGAAAAATTAACAAAAACACGGCTCAGTTTGTTTGTTTCGTGTTATAAGATTAAATATTTTTAGCTTTTGCTCTCTTACCATAAGTCTCTCTGTTAATGGGTTTTGCTTACTCTCTCACTGTGTTTTACAAGTCAAATGATAATATTTCTCTGACAATGATGCCATTGTGTGACAATAATCTGACTGTGGCAGCGTAATATATTTACACGATTGTTAGATTGTGTTACAATGCACTAACAATGCTATTTAAGAAAACGTAGAAAGACAAATATATTAAGTTCACGAGGCTGTTAAACATTTTTTGTACATTTTTCTGACAATATAAAAAGATCTGTTCTGACCGTCTGTACTTAGCTTAACCAATATAATAATGTTACACGTGTGAAGATTTAGACATACTATAACATTTTATATGTGTATATGTAAATGATTAACCTAAATATAAGAAACTCATCACATTTTCAGGAGATTAAATAAATAAGAAAATAAGTTTTTAAGAATTATTTGTGCAAAGAAAATTATAATTTATAAAAGCTTAAAAGAATTTCAATATTAATATTTTCATTCAACAACATTAAAATTATTTTATTTCGAGAAATTCGCCGATGGAGTAGCGTATTAAAACTATTGAGTCATGATATATTATCGCTTTTTTAAATCTATGTATGTATATTTAACATAACAAGTGCACAAAGCACTAACATGTATGTGCCTCACTGTATGTGTATATGTTTTAAAACTCTTAGTTTTGAATTGTATATCGTAATTAATACTGATCATCTGAAAGAGGATTTTTTTACATATATAAAACTTATCTGGGCCGAATTGTAACCGAATACAAACATTTAAAAATCATTTAGAAGTATTAAAGTATTTTCGTTTATTTCAATGTGCGGAAGAACATTTGTCGGTGGTTAGATGAAATAGTGAACTGGTATGTTCTTTGCAATATTGGTTTTAATTTGCGACCTATAGCCTATAGTTTACACACACAGAGAAAAAATATAGTTTTTTTTTCATTTTCAACATTTTTGCAAGTTTTTCAACAATATTATAGTCACTGTAATTATTTTAATATGGTTAAGATACGATTTAGAGGATTACTACAATCATACATACGATTGTAGTAACTATGTATATATCTATCTGTTGCAATCATGTTTATGATAAATCCATTTGTCATAATTTGTTGCTCTTTGATTATGATAGAGAACAACATTATATGTTATAATCTTGCATCATAAAACTGATCATCATAAACATTATATAATTGCTATAAGCATATATATGATTACTATAATCATGTGAATGTTAACTTAACCATATTATGGTTGCAGATATCAAATAAATAATTACGGTGACCATAACATTTAAAATTAATTTTTTTTAAATATATTTTCTCGGCGTGCATGGAGTTAAATAGACTCACAACGCTATTCTGAGTGAAACGGCGTATATATATTGACATATTATCATAGTCCTTTAAGAAGTCTTTAAGAAATGACAAGGCTATTACAGCGCGTGTATAACATACAATGTTGGAGATAATAGTTAGAATCTCTTCATAATTTTTAATGATGAGAAGAAAATAACTTTCTATCTGCCAAACTACTGATGATACAGATTAATTGTTTAGACTATGGAAAATATAAGCGAACGTAGAATACTTTATTTTTTTTTTTTTCAATTAAAATAAAATTTAATAATATCCTAAACACAAAATTAGAAACAACTTTCTTATTTTCTTTTCCGAGCACATTAAAATTTTCCAGAAAATTCAGGTATTTAACTTATGACCATTAAAAAGATTCGTAAAAAGCAGTAAAAATAAACAAAACTTTTAGTGTTTCAGTTTTTCATGTCGTGTTTTCATCTTCGAGTTTCCTATTATTTTAGCCAATATAGAACATAAATTAGAGTCAAGTCAGCTATTTGGCATTAGTGAAAACTACTAACCACATTGACTGGTTAATCTTGAATCGATTGAAATTCTTGATTTACTAAATTATTTCTCATATACATTATAATTTATAACTAGTTACTAGGCTGGTAAAAAAATTTGTCAAATCCTGACAATATTTAAACATAATAAACAAATGTTCAAATAATCTGTTTGAAAAGCTTCTTAAATAATATAAGCATTAGTTTTTATATTCTGGAGATTAAAATTTTGTTTAAGTATTTTTTAACACGTATAATGTCCTGCAAATATTTTACAAACAGCACACAACAATTGGGCTTCATATTTATATTTTCTCAGCAGTATTTTCCAAGAATTGCCACCTCAATAATAATTCTCCTCCAAGAAAATAATAAAACATGTAATAACTTTAGCTGCAACATAGCAATTGGCAAAGTTTTTATTTCTTTTATTTCTTTGTATGCCCTACTACTCCTCCGAAACACAAGGTTCGCCCAACCTACTAATTATCCCAGATACTGTAGCTATAATTTAGGGGGTCACAAATAATGAAAAATAAAATAAAGAACATTATAAAGTCTTAAAGAAACTTTTGTGTCATAAATACCAAAATAAACAACTAAAACTGTTTTTAATAAAATAAAGGTAATACAAAGAAATATATAAGAATTTAAAAACTTCAAATGAGCATAAGGATGAAGCTATATGGGGTGGGGGTGTAAAGTTGCCGACAGCAAACAAAGAATTTAAACTTATTACGAATTAAGTTTAACAACATATTTGGAATCAAGAGAAGAAAAAATCTGTTCATCTTTGACATAAAAGAAAATAATAACAAATATATTGATACCAAAAAGTAAACAATTTATCATACGTTTTAAAAGCTGTGTAGAACAAAAAATCATAAAGATCTCTAAACGAGCAAATAAAATAACAAATTTAATTATGTATTTCATGGGCAATAAATAAAAATACGCCTGGCCATAAACTGTTTATTGGCAAATGTTGCCACAGATACATTCATGAATCAAATTTAATATTCAAGCGTCTTTGCAACAAATCAGTGATTTTTTCTCTAGAAACCAAAATCAGAATAATTTAAGGAAATAATAAACTTTAATTTGCTATAAAATTTAGCGCCCTAAAATATACTGTAATTTATCATAATATTTGTTGTTATTTTTAGGAAAATGTTTATATTTTTCCACAATTTTCATTACACATATTTTATTTAGTATTTACATATTTACATTTTATCTATTTTCTGTTAGTTTATTTATTTTAAATATTTACTAAACAAATAACTGGTTTTTTGCAATTTAAAATAAATTTAATGTTTACTGTGTGTAAACATTGATTATGACTACTAATTATATTTAATAAAAATGTTAAATTAGTTATTTACGCTATAGATTTACTAAGGCATATATTTTTTTGCTTTATTCCACACATAAATCATAAATGTCGGACGTAACCCTGTTGGCGGATAGGGGTACTCTTCATAGAGACTTGTAATAAATTATTTTAGAGACTTGTGGACATCTTACAGCTAGGTGGTACTAAGAAGATTATCATACATAGAACCATAGAACAGTATCCTACAAGTCAATATCAGTTGAGCAATGACGACAACTCACTCACATCATCAATGGCTGCAATGGAGCAAAAAATGTTTTGCAACTAAATTTTTGATTAAAATTTTAACATAACAAGTGTAATCGTTTCCAATTATGTGTCGCAGTAAAATGGAAGAACAATTATTTACCTTTGAATATACAAAAAATATATCATAAAACAAAACTAAAATGTTTTGGATTTTATTTAATGGGTAACAAAGTGTTGCCAATTAGTTGTCAATACCTTAATCTACATATTTTACAAGAGAAAATTATACTTAAAGGTGCTATCACACGGGATGTATTTTACATATGTACTGTCAAATTTTCCATCTGTAAAAGTTGTACACATCATGTGATACATATGAAACTTTGCATGTGTAAAATACATGTGGAAATACATATGTAATTTTTTCGATTAGAACACGCTCTATTTTCCTGTGACAAACATAAACAAAACAGCTGGTTTGTTTTGAAACAAAATTGTTTGAAAAAATATATTGTAAAGAAAATGGATAATGAACATAGAAAATTAAGTATTTTTCGATTTTTAATAAAATAAATTATGTTTACTATATTTATTGCAGTTAGTTTGGCCAAAAGAAGCAATTCTTGAAATTTATATACGTTAAAAACTCAGCTTTTGTTTACATTTATAGGTTATGTCATACGCAAAAACATAAGCAGGTGTGATAGCAAAAATTATGAATCGTATGTAAAATGGAAATTTTGACATACATACGGAATTACATATGGGTAAGAAAAGTGACAGTACATATGTAAAATACAGCTCGTCTGATAGCACCTTAAACAATACCAAACAACCACACTTAAGACTTATCATCTTTCCTCACTTGCCGGGAAAATTTATCTCGTTTTGTATTTAAAAAGACTAGTTTCTTATATCGAATTCTAAGGGTTTAAAATATACTCATATTATTATCAGTTTTATTTGCAGACAATAAAACTCACACTGTATTACACATAAAGAAATAAAATGCTAAAAAAAAAAATACTTTAAACACAAGGACTTGTTAGGCACGTTTGCATGTCCTATTTCATTTCGAGTTATTTAAACAAAATTTCAATATTTTGTTTCTGTTTTATTTGTTAAACACGACCCAGTCAGTATGAACTTTCGTTTTGTCATTGAGTGTGACTAAGTGGTGAGTCTCAATATCAGTTGTGTTTGTAAACTCGTATATACATGTCAGAAAATATAAATGTTAGTGAGAATAGATGTGAAGGTGCATGTGTGTGCGTGTGTGTCTGTTGGTTTGTATATAAATACATGTTTAAAGTAAGATTCACACGTTTAAGTTTCATTCAAATGTAAATAATGTGTTTAAAATAGAATAAACAAAGAACAATAGCTTATGTTAACCACCAGTAGACTCATAGAGACAGACATATAAAAGTACACTATGCAGCAGTTTTGTATTGATTACAAAATAAAGTCAATGTATTCCATTTAGACAGTAATTTTCAATAAAGTTCCTTAACTAATTCCAAGTTATATATGAAAAGCATTATGTCATTAAGTAATCTAGGGTGTAGTCACTTTAAACTGTATTGAAGTGTCAATTGTCACTAAGTGTTATTTTGTAATGCAGAATTTACTCTTTGTAATTATAACTGGTTAATAACTAATTTTCTAAACAGTGGTGGCCACAATGATGACCAAAATTACTCGCATCAGCACTTTAAAGGCAAACAAGTGTTTTTATCATTACGAAAAAAAAGTACAAAGTACATAAAACAATACACTAGCTACTACCAGGTCCTACTGAACTGACCAGATCAAGAGGTCAAATTAGTGATTAATAGCTTACCAGCAATTCTGTGACTAATCAATGTAATCAATCAACCAATATGAAACAAACGAATGTGCCAAATTTTATAGTAAATAATTACATTTTTTAATCGCATCAGAAATCTATTCCAACAATCGTTATTAATTCCTGTTTTAAGCTCTGTTATTTTCCTCAAAAATTTACAGTGGCTAAAGTTATTCCAATTAAAAAACCAGGTAAACAAAATGACTGCCCATCTTCTTATCGTCCCATCAGTTTATTGTCGAGTGTAGGCAAAGTCTTGGAAAAAATCATTAAAATTAAATTGGTCGATTTTATGGCAGCAAATAATATTATTCCATCTCATCAGTTTAATGGGAATTAGAAATTTAGTTAAAACAAACTTTAACCAACAGAAATCAACCGGCATGGTTTTATTGGATGTTAAAGCTGCCTTTGATACAGTCTGGCACGAGGGACTAGTTTACAAAATGATTAATTTAAATTTGCCAATAGCATTGACGAAAATAATTCACAGTTTACTCACTTTCCGTTCTTTTCAAGTCCGCATTGGCTCTCACCACTCTGAAATCCATTCTATTATGGCAGGCTGTCCTCAAGGGTCACGCTTATCCCCTATTCTTTTTAATTTATACACATCTGATTTGTCTCAAGTAGACTACTGCACTTTGTCAATTTTTGCAGATGACACTGCAATTCTCAGCTCTGAAATTCTGGCTGTTGATATTATAACCAAGAGCATTATCTGATATTGTATCTTATTTCGATAAGTGAAAAATCAGGTTAAACTATGATAAAACACAGGCGATATATTTTACAAGGAAGCGAAAAGAATGTTACATACCACAAACCAATATTATTATGAATAATACTCCTATACAATGGGAACAAAAAGTTAAATATGTTGGCATTATTCTTGATCCGAAAATGAAGTTTAAAGATCACATACCTTATATAATAAATAAAGTTAACTTATTAAACCGTATACTATACCCCTTCATAAATCGGAATTCTAACCTTAACATCCAACTAATTCTAAAATCCATTTTCCATGCTATAATATTCTATGTCCCCGTTTGGTCTACTAGCACATGTTGTCATATAAAAAAATTGCAAATAGCTCAAAATAAATTATTAAAACTTATGTACAATCTTCCTTATGATTTCTCTACCCCACGTCTTCATAATATTACGGGCTTGGAATTAGTTTCAGACAAAATCAATAGGCTTGCAAAAAAACTAGTATCATCATAGGTTTTTTTTATCTAGTCTGTAGTAAAGTAGTATAAGTAGTATAAGTTATAAGTAGTAGGGTGCCCGATCAGTCAAAGGGTTGCGGGTTCGATTCCCGCCAAAGACTCTGGGTAGACGAGTTAGACATATGTAGACCAGTCAAGTCAGACATATGGTGATAAGTCACACATTTGTAGACCAGTCAGACATATGTATGTAGACAAGTCAGACATATATAGACCAGTCTGACATATGTAAACTAGTCAGAGAATCTAAGGCATCGCAATGGACCATATTGGTCTCTGGGTGAGGGTGTGAGATGACTCACACCAGCCTTCCTACCTAACCTAACCTACTATAAGTAGTTTTAAATAAAAATTAAATAGGTTTTTGCCAATTTTCTCCTCCAAATAAATATTGTATATATGTATATAGAAATTTTGTTAAATATATATCTATAATTAAGCTGAAAAAGAAAAATCTTGAACACTTAAATACTTAATTAATAATTTAAATAAAGTTGTAAATATTATGGATAAATAAAATGAAATGAAATAGTAAAAAAAAGAAAGCTATTCCAAATCGATCGGTAAACTTTGAGTCGGATAAACAGTTTTAACAGTTATACAAACTAACACTAACACATTATACCCTCTCCATTATGGTGGTGTAGGATATTTTGATACATTTGTTTTTGTTCAACTGTATTATTTGTTTATAATTAATCTATCCTCTAGTGTATACTAAGTAGTTGTTTTTCTATTTAATATTAAATAAATGTAGACAAACTTTATTACTATAGCAACCAATAAATATGAATAAATATAAATAAATATGTAAAAATAAATTTCTATGAAAAAGGATGTGAGTACTCGTATATGTACATGTTCATGTGTGTATGTATGTATGTATGTTTATGTGCACACATACATGTGTCGCTAATAGGTTTAGGAACGTTTGCGGTAAAGTATGCAGCTGAGATTTTACATAATAAACAAAAATTTTACACACATATCAGATTTTGTGTTTCTGTTTCTGAACACCTTCATCATAAAAAAGGGATTTTTGTTGTAAAACCCAAAAAAAAAAAGAAAAGTTTGTTAAAAAAAAAAAATTTAATTTTTTATGATTGACACCAAAATAAAACTGTGGTTATTTTTAAGCCACAACTTTTTGTTTATCAAAAAGGAAAAGGACATTTACTGGCCTTTTATTTTCTCTTGCAAGCTCAAGCGTGTAAAGAATGTTTTGAAAGCGTGATTACTGTGCAACATTCATTATGTATATCTTAAATAATGTTTCAGTCACGACCTGTTTAATCTTTAGACCAAAAAAATAAATAAATAAATTTATTCAATACATATTTGCATAGGTATGCAAGAAATTTGTTATTTTGTTTGTTACAAATTAAGGGAAATATTTGCTATTCATTTTTACCTAATGTTACGATTTTTGTCCCAAATTATAATTATAATAAAGCCGGAATTTTAATTAATTCAAATCATATGCCAGTAATATGTTCCTATGTTTGTCAAAAGTTTTGCAAAGGAAAATTTTAAAATTGTTTAATAATCATTAAAGGATTATTCCAGTTCACCAATTTGGTTTCCGTGAACACCAATTAACTATTGAACATGTTATCATAATGACAACATTTTTAGATGTCTCACTGGCCTTTAATAAAGTTTGATATACAAGTGTAAAACATACGATTAAATGCTTACTGTCTCTAAGTACTAATAAATTACTAGAGTCTTACCTATCGGATAGTTTTCTAAGGGTAAAGCACGTTGATTATGCAATAAGAAGAGACTAAACAATCAGATCTGGCGTTCCACACAGTGTTGCTAGAAGATATTTATGAAAAATCATAATTTTACGGGGAAAAAATCATACCGTTTAAAATTTTTAGTTTTCATTTGTAAAACATTAAAAAAATAAATAACAATTCCAAATTTAAGTTTATTGCGTTGATTGGTTATCGTTTTTGTTATCATATTCCTCCTCAATATACTATTTTTATTCACAAGGATGATAAAATAAAGATTACGCCATGCGCATGATTTCCCGTTAAGTGACGTTGAAGGGTTACTAAGAATGTTTCATGTGTTAGAATTAAAATTTCTTGCGAAAAATTTATGTTTTATGTGATAGTTGGCAACCTTGCAATTGAAATCTTTGGAAGAAAAACAAAAACAATAAAAACTATAAACATGAAGAGTGCAGTGAGCAAATGCAAGCAAAACATGAGTAAAAAAAACAAGTGAGAAAAAATTAGCCAATAGAAACACAGAATGTGTGACGTCACAGGGCCAAAATGCGCAGAACATTTTAAAATTTTACGCGCGTTGGCGTAATCTTTATTTTATCATTCTTGATGTAACCCAATAATCAACCAATGTTTAATAAACTACATGTTTTACCAAGGTCTGATCAAAAAATAACGGCACACTTCATTTTAAAGCTTTTATTAGCACTCAAATTTATATAAAAGTTAAGCAAACATAAAAATATTTTGGACTTGTGACGTCACAAGATTTTCTGACGTAAAGATTTTCTATTTATCCTTAATAATTTGTTGATTTTGTTTACGACATATGGTATGTGATTATTAAAGTTTACTTTAGAATCAATAATGATACCCAAATATTTTACATTGACATCTCATGGAATGTCAAAGTTTAAAAAAACGCAATGAACTTTGTGGTTTGCGTTTTCTTGTAAAAAAAATTGCTTATGTTTTGTTTGAGTTTATCATTATCTTCCATTTGGGGACAGCCAGTAGTAATATTAATTTTTTCCGACAAAGTTTTTCCCAAAAAGACGTTGAAGAATCTATTGTATAGGAAATTTTGTAATCTCAATTGGAAAGTTGAATTTTTTGGATTCATGAATTTGGATTCAGAAGTGAAAAGCCTTTAATAAAAAATGTTTATGAGTTTAATTTTTTTTTATAAAAGAGTCTCTAGTTCGGGACATGCATAAAATGTTTCTACAAGACAGCTGCTTACTAGAGAGAAATAAGAGACTGCAAATTAAGCTTAAGGGATCCAATTCTGTTAAATTAATTGTTAATGACTAAATTGACTCCAATTCTGAATGACATTGAATGTATTCCTAATCATCAATTCGGCTTCAGGGCTAAACACAGCACCATCGAGCAAATACACAGATTGGTAAATGTGATAAGAGGGTCGTTTGAAGACAAAAAATACTGCTCCGCCCTTTTCATTGATGTGTCGCAAGCGTTCGACAAAGTTTGGCATGACGGTTTAATGCACAAAATAAAATTAACTCTGCCTGCTAACACCCATAAACTCATGGAAAGTTATTTATACGGTCGCAAATTTAAAATCAAAGAAGGTGATTTTTTAAGTACCGCTCAGCCAATTGAATCAGGTGTGCCACAGGGTAGCATACTGGGTCCTACTTTATATTTGATATATGCCTCCGACATGCCCTCAGACCCCAAAATCCATACGTCAACTTTTGCAGACGATACAGCCTTTATCAGCGTCCATCAGGACCACCAAGTTGCATCACAGAATTTGCAGAATTATGTTTATAAACTAGAGAACTGGCTAGAGCTTTGGAAAATCAGGGTTAACGAACAGAAATGTATTCATATAACTTTCACATTGCGAAAAGATACCTGCTCGTTCATCAGAATAAATAATCAAATTATCCCGCAACACAATGAAGTCAAATACCTCGGCATTCACCTCGACCGCCGTTTAACTTGGAAGTCTCATATTGAAGCGAAACTTACACAAATGAGATTAAAAGCAGTGCAACTTAATTGGCTAATCGGCAGAAACTCTACATTGAAATTGGATTGCAAACTTTTGTTGTACAATGCAATACTAAAGCCAATCTGGTGCTATGGAATTCAATTATGGGGTACTGCCTCAGCATCCAACATTGAAAAAATTCAAAGGGGTCAAAATAAAATTCTACGTATAATTACTGCAGCACCATGGTATGTTAAAAATTCTCGAATCCACAAAGATCTAGGCGTGCCATTAGTAAAAGTCGAATTTACAAAATATGCGTCAAAGTATGTCAGCAAACTTGAACACCATCCAAACCCCCTTGCACGAGACATCCTTAACTTTAGTGGCCACAATCGGTTGAGAAGGAGGGATACCCTTGCTTTAACTCAAGCGCAAAATAGATGACTGGATCAGTTGATGTGAAATTTTTTTAGTATCATAAAAATTTTTGTCTAGCACTGGCTGGGCTTATTATTTTCTTTTTAGTATTAAGATTTGAATACTTATTGTCATTTCATTTTGAAGATTCAATAAATAATTAAATGCAAAAAAAAAAAAAAAAAAAAAAAAAAAAAAAAAAAAAGGGATCCAATTCTACGAACGATGTAAATCCTGCTGCTTTTTCTCCTAAACACCCAGGTATACCGAAAAACCGTGAAACATGTATGAGATTTATTTTTTTCCATCTGCTGTCGTTCAAAAGTATTAGATAGATGGAAAAATTTGCTCTGTGGATTACGTAGACATATTGAAAACTCAAATGATATCCTATACCACAGAAGAAATTCCGAGCAGAAATTATTGTTTTAACAAAATTTTGGCAACTGAAAAATTATTTGAGTGTACAATTATTTGCGGTCGTTTGTTTTTTGCTGCTTCCAAAACTAGCATATATGAGTGAGTATGTGTGTGCCCGAGACTGATCTAAAGAAATGTGTTCAAAACTTGTGAGATCTATGAATCGTAGTTGCGCATGAGTGTTAAAACTGGATGAAAGTTCAAATAATTATTAATATTTTGTGAGACATAAAAATTAATTTATAAGAAATTATAAATAACAATGAAGAAAATATATTGTTCTGGTTATTTTTTCCAGCATCTTATGATATAAATAAAATTTTGTTAAGGTAAAGAAGTAAATAAATTATTATTATTTTTATTATTGAAGTACATATTAACAACAATAATATAAAACAACCATAAATTGAGAAGTGTCGTTGTTTTATTGTTTTCGAAACTTTATAATTGTTTTCAGAAAATTAATTATAAATATTCATATACGAGGGCGGTTCGGAAACTTCTTAGCATAGAACAGAAAGCGTGCTATAAACAGAAAAAGGTTAAGCGTTTTGGGAACTGGGTGGAAGTGCTCCTTCATATGAAACAGTAAAAAATTGTGTTGTTGAACAAAAAACAGCAATAACAAGAGACATTGTAGCCAAAGTACATGATACGATATTAACTGATTGACGAATAAAAGTGCGTGAAATAGCTAATATCATGGGCATCTCAAATGATCGCGTATTTAATTTTGCATGAAGAACTACACATGAAAATGCTTTCTGCAAGATGGGTGCCGCATTTGTTAACAGTCGACCAAAAACACATAAGAATGAAAATTTCTCAAGCTTGTTTGGATCGTTCTAAGAAAAATAAAATGGATTTTAAGTGTCGCTTCATAACTGTTGATGAGACACGGATCCACCTCTATACTTCAGAGGCAAAAGACCAATCCAAGCAATGGACTGAAGCTGGAGGAAGTGCCCCAAAGTAGGCAAAAGCAATTCAATCGGCTGATAAGGTTATGGCAACGGTTTTTCTTGATTGACTATCTGCAAAAGGGTAAAACAATAAATTCAGAGTACTATTGCAATATTTTGGATCAAATAAATGTAAAAATTCGAGAAAAACGTCCTGCCTTACAACATATAAAAATAATTTTTCATCAAGACAACGCAACAGCGCGCAAGGGTGGTTTAACAATGGCTAAAATCAATGAATTAAAGTACGAGTTGCCTGACCACCCACCTTATTCTGCTGATTTAGCTCCCAGCTGGCAAGAGTTTTACCTCAAATAAAGATGCAATTACAGTTGTAAACCACTATTTTTAAAGCCTTGAGGAAAACTATTTTAATCAAGGAATATAATTGCTAGAGAAGCGTTGAACTAAGTGTATTGAAGTTTCAGGAGATTATATTGAAACATAAAAATGTTTTTGAAAAACTAACTATACTCTTTTTCTGTGCTAGGCTAAGAAGTTTCCGAACCGCCCTCTTATGTATAGTTAACTATCAGGCAAGATGCTTTATCATTAAATCTAGCAAACATTCAAAAAGTGTAGTTAATCATATTGTCAACGGAGCCATCCACATGTGCTATGCTTTTATGTGCTTTTGTTATTGCTTTTGAAGTACTCTATTTTACAATGAAAATCTAGTTAACAAACAAAAACAAAGTTAAAAATTGTTTTCCTTTGTGTTGAAAGTTTAAATACTTTTAACGAAATTTTGTTAAATTTCCAAAAATACAATTTTTACATAAAATGGAAAAAAACCTACAATAGCAGCAGCAGCAGTAGTAGCAACTGAAAATTGGAATATTGTTTTAACAAAATCAATAATAATTTTGTGCTTAACTGAATCTGGATTTTATTTGTATTTTACTATGCTTAAACGTTTTCCTGTTCAATATATTCAGTTCTGTGTGATTTTTTTTTTTCGGAATGTACGCTTTACTGGGTTTTCGTTAAGTTTTCAATCATTCCAGTTGAATGCAGCACAGCACAGTACGATTTGCTGTCACTGTGTAGCACAGCTAGCTTTGTCTCGCGCCAAAGTTGCTACTAAATATTACTTTCTCCCTGCTAGAGAGCAACCAACCTACTTTTAGAACAAGCAAACTATAAAAAGGAGCAGGAGTAGGTGTGTGTATGTTTAATGTAAGCCTGTGAATGTGTTTGGATATGTTTGTGCAAATACGTATGTATGTATGTTAATGCTTGCCTGACTTTCTCTTATATATATATGTATTTACAAAGCCATATTTGTTTATGTATGCTTGTATGTTTATTCTTCTTTTCTTTGTTTGAAATTAAAACAAAATTTATATATGTATGTAAATAAGTGTTTCAGTGGCGTTGTTTGTAAGAGAGTTTTTATAAATACAAATATACATATGTATGTATGTATACATGTAGATGTGTGTATGTGTTACAATTTATTTTTATGTTACTTGAGCCTTTGAGCATCCTTTAACAAGCTTTTAATCTAAACATTTACTTGTGTGCTTGTATGTGTCTTTATATAGGAGAATATGTATGTACTCGTATGTGTGTGTCCATATACATATCTGTCCGTCTGCTATTATTTCTATTCAGTCATCCATATGTTTTGTTTACTAGGAAAATAAATGAATATAAAAAAAATAAAACAAACATTATGTTCCTTGTTTTTGTTTTAAGCATACTGCTACTACTTCTACGAGTATTTTTCAGTTTTGTTGTGTTGTAATATTTATATTTATTTATATTTGTCTAGTTTAGTACATTTTGCGCCTCTTTTTTCTGCTTTTCTTTTGTGTAACATTTTCTGTTTCATTATTTAGTTTTAGTAACTTCATTGCTTGGCAGTTGCAACTAATATTCTTAAAAACAGCATCAAACAAACACCTTAAACTGTACAAATATTTGTTATAAATACAAAGAAACACAAGTATTTCATAAAATATTTAATACAAATTCAATATAACACATAAATTATTATATCGTACACACCACCTGAAAAGTTAATACATACGTTTGCCCATTCCTTGTAACATAGAGAAATATTCATCTGAGACCCTACATAGTATAAATATTCGAAAGGGTGAGAGGAAATGGCCATAAATTTAAAAACTACCTGTTGCGGAAGTTTGCCCGAGCGCACAGTTTCACAAGATTATAAACAACAAATACAAATTTTGATGAATTTAGTTTGTTCACAATTCTATTTATTGTATTTGTGTGTTGAAATTCCTAAATAAAATTATATTAGAAATCTACAGAAATTTACAAATTATTTATGTTTTTAATGTGAAACAAATCGCGACAAATCTGTAAGCTTTGTAACAAATCGATTTTCAAACCAATTAAGTTTTTTTTTACAAATTGATTTAAATTCTGATTGATCGCTTTGCTTTATGACCTCGACAATTAAAATGTGTTCTTTACAATTAAATTGTGCGATTTTTCAGCTTGGGATTTTTACATGATTTTTAACAGATTAGGATTACATATAGTCGGTAACTACGATATATTAGTAACAGATCATAAATTGAATGACAGTGGCGCTAACACTAGCCACTGATTTAAGTTTGTCTGTGTAAAACACTCTTACATTGAAAATACGCAACAAGCATCAACAAGATTTATAAACAATCATTTGTCATTCTCCTATGCAGTTTGGTATTAAAAATCAGCAATATCGTTACAGCAAGATCAGAGTTAAGAGACAATCCTCAGGAATTCGATATTTCTCACAACGGTGATTGAGTTCTTGGTTTTTCTCTCGACGTACAATTGTTTTTTTTTCGTCAGGACCAATCAGATTAATTTTGGTTTCATTTGTCAAAAGCACTCTTTACCCAGAATTTAATATCCTTCCGGTGTAGTTTTGCAAACGACTATTGTGACGTTATATTCTTTTTTTTCATAGAGACGTCTTCCTACAAGTCTACTGGACACATTTAACCCAAATTCTTCATTTATTTCAGTCATTATTGTTGTCGCTGACTTAAAAGAGTCAACCTTACTTTTTCTGACTATTGCCTTATCCTCACGAATTGTTGTCTTTCGCGGTGGCTTCTTCCGATCTTTCTTTACATTTAGCAAATTTGCATTTGATTTAACACACTTAATGACATTATAAACCATCTTTAAAGACCATCCAATTATTTCAGCTATTTTTGTTTGTTTTGTACCCTTTCAGTGAAGTTTTCAAATAGCCCTTTTTTCTCAGTGAGCAGTGCGGTTTTCTACCCATTTAGGTTGACAAAATTAATGATAAACAATATTTTTGTTAAGTTACATAAGAATTTACTACCGAAGTTAGTATCAAATATTTTTGTTTCAAATCGAAATAACTGTGCGCTATTTCATTGTCCAACAAAAAAAAAACTTAATTTTTAACAAAATATAACAAAATAAAGAACGTGTAAAAGTTAACAAGACATTACCAACAAATTTTTGGCGCAAAAGTATAGTGTAGAATTTCATACCTTTGGCATTTCATAGAACATTGGTGCGCTATTTATCTGTCCCCAGCTGTTTAATCAAAATAAAACCATACGATTTTGTAAACATTATTCCTATGATGAAAATAGTTCAAATCGACCCAGGATAAATGTACAAAAAATCACAAACCAATATGTTGTTGAAATTGGTCCAAATGAACGTATGTCTGAGAAATTTGGTGGAGTTGATGAAATCAAATCTCAAGCATTTAGATTGTGAACCAGTGTTAGCAAACATGGTACATTTGTACGTTTTTTCATACATTTTAGACTCAGTTGGTACCGTGGTGCTATCACGAGTCATTTGGTACATTACTGTTGCATTTGCTATATATATATATATATATATAAATATACATATGATTTAAGTTATTTTGCACATTTGTAAAGTAGTACAAGTAGTTAGAAGAGATTTAATTCAATTACAGAACAGTTTGGAACTGATATCCATATGATCTTTAAATATGCATCTATAAGATGGTTATCACGACAATAAATTGCTGGTTGAATTATCGAAAAATGGGAAGCTCTGAAATACTAATTCACATTAAATGATTTTGAGGCTGAATTCAGAAACTAAAGCTTAATATTTCGTTAATCGGAATTTTAAAAAAACAGTAGAAGTTAAAGAAGTTCATTTTTTTTATTATATTCTTGATATAAAAAAAATTAGTAATTTTGGAATTCTAATCGAAGCATGTTGGAATAAATATCCCGATACTTCATAAATAAGACAGTTACAGATAATCATGATAATAAACGAAAATAATCTTCTTGGTAATTCAGAAGTATCCTAACTATACATTTAAACAAATACAGGCAAATCTAGAATAAAGATAATTTACAGGAAACATTTTACTACGAAACGAGCTCTATTTGTTTGCCTCTAATCTTTGTTTCAAATTTAATATCAAATCAGCGTTGTCAACTTTGAAATTTCAAAACGCACAAAAATGGAGAAAAAGCGCACCATTTACAAAAAAACGCACCAAGTTAAGAATTTCGTTTTTGTTTCAAATATTTATTGAAGTAATTTGAAATTTTTTAATATCATAAATTCTATAAAAAACTTTTTATCCACGATTATTAGTAAAAGTAATAATAGTAAAAAGCCTTTTTTTAATAAATGAGTTAATAAAGATAAAATAAGCATCTAACCAGTCAAAATTTAACTCACAATATGATATTCGGAACTAAAGTACTAATTGGCAAAGAAGCTAATTTCAGTACATATTTGGTACTTTTTTTATATATATTTTTGTTTTCTAGTTAAAGTACTTCTATTTGATTTTTTCCAATAAAATTTGTTAGGATTCCATTGGTACTCTAACCCTGGTTATTCGTCAACAGTTCAGTAGACCAAACAATCAGGTTATACAATAATTTTTATTTACATGTTTAAAATGTTAATTTGATTTTCAAACAAAGATTTTTGAAGAATTTAATTTCATTTATCATTTAAAATACAATTATTCATCGTACAGATTTCATGAATTATTAAAAAACTGCAATTAAAAATTAGTAAAAATAAAGATTTCATCACATTTTCGAGAAAATTAAAAAACACAAAAAGTTGTGTTGAATTTGCTTTGTGGTGCCACCAAGAATTAAAAAGCGCACCAAAATTTAAAAAAAAGCGCACCGCGCACTAATAAAAGAATTTTTCGCAACAAAAATTTAAAAAAGCACCAAAAATGGTGCGAAACGCACCAAGTTGACAAAAGCTTCATTTCCATTTCATTTCGACAATTGTTTGAGACATTCTTGTTATACGAAAATGTCAGTGTTAAAAATTTGATCGTTCGAGTATAAAATTGTTTAAACATTCGTTATATAAGGTAATGTTAAAAATGTTTCCGTAAGTGAATATATCGAATTTTTTTGTTAAAGTGAGCTTCTGTGTAAGTTTTATTATTATTTATCAAATATTAAAAATGGTACCGTGAAGGTCTAAAAAGTACTTTTTATTTATATAGTTGGTACAAACTCCAAAAGGTCATTTTCCATCACTGTTGTGAAACAATCGTTCGATATAGAGAAAATTTGAGTTCGTTAGGTTATAAAATTTTTCTCAGTTCTGTGTTTTTTCATCATCAGAACACATTCCCAACCAACAGGACATTGCGGTTTAGAAACATTTTTATTTGCAAGTAATGGTATTTCTGAGTTGATTTGTATTTACGTGGCCCCAAAATTGCTCTGCCACTAGACAACCTTAAACCTATATAAATAATTGAAATAAATAAACTCGTCCTCTTGCTACTCAATTATATTCAATAATAAATGTTTTTAAACTACTGTGCCAAACGTTTTAGATAGAATATTAAAAAGTTATGAGTTTAGCTCTGCAAAACTAACAAAAACTTTAAATAATGTTCAAGAACATACATATACCATAAAAGAGTTTATTGTAGTGAACTTTACTCCTTGCAAAGTTATAGCAGTGTAATGAAGACATATTTATCTGTTATATAATTGATTTTCATTTGTTAGTACATATTTAAATTATTTAAAATACTTATTTTCGATAACATAAAGAGTCTCTCTCCCTACAAACATAGTTAGATTGCTAAGTATGTTTAATGTTTATTTTTTTTTTTTCAATTTTATTATTGTTGTTTTTAAGTTAAATCGTCTTCCACTAATGCTCTTGATAAGAGATAACTCAATTTCGAAACATTTTATCATGTACATATATTTGTTTTTCTTTTTTACTGCTTTTCAGTTGAATTTTTATTTAACATACATTCATATATTTTTTTTAATTTCCTTGAGGCCTTGGTAAAGTTGCTTTCGAACTGTTTTGTATGTTCGTGTTGTTGTTTCTATAATTGTTGCACAGAAATGTCAATTGAAATTTATATCAATTGCAGAACATGCAATGACATCATTCTTATATATTTTCTTATACATTTCAGCTAGATAAGCAAAAACAAAGAACATAAAGTCTCAATATAACCTGTCTTTGCGATTGAAAGAAAAACAATACAATTTTGTTTTTGCCGGAAAGAGAAAACTGGAATATTAAACTGTGCAGTTGACGCATACATGTATATCACATAGAAACGATTAAATAAAATTTGGTATTAAAAAAAGAAATAAACATTTAAAAAGAAAATTGCAAAACTTCAAATACAGATCCGGTTATTTGGTATAAACTTTATTATTATCTTGAAATGTATTTCTGATATAATGCTTTGCACCACAATATCCGGCCACACTACAGAAGCTTTTTAAAAGTGTTGGCAAAACATGAGCTATAGAAATTCAAATAAAAACAAAATCGTAAATAAAATTCCTAGAAAATTCGACATTCTTGGGTTAAATAATGAAATTCAAACTACAAATTCTTCTCTTAAATGCGCAATAAATTCAATGGTTCATAAGCTCCCCATATTTTGACACCACTGTAGTTTTTGTGAAAATTACGCATGTTTAGGATAGAAAAACTTTGGAACGCATCATGCGATTTTAAAAATAAAGATGCCATCTGAATGAATTATCTTTACAAATATTTTCATACCAAATGGACCTTCAAAAACGAAAAATATCCTGCATTCTTAAATATCCTGAAAACTAATATTTTTATTTTCCCATTTTTTTACACAATACAGAGAACGGAGTGGTTTCTACAGTTATGGTAGCTTTTCTTTTCAACGAAAGGTATTACATTTTAAATACCGTGAGCGTCGAAATAAAGTCAACACCACATGTTATTAAAAAAAAGATGTTTTTTTTTAGATGTTTAGAACTTAAAGTTGACAACACTTTTATAAATGGCAGCCATGTTGTCAGCTATCAAGTGATTTATATATGAAGACGCTACTCCAATAAGCCCGAAACGATTGACCACTTGGAGAACAACATTCGCCGCGTTATTGCCAATATACGGCCATAAATGTTAGAAAAACTTATCGAAAATTGGACCTCAAGATTAGACTATGTCCGAGTCATACGCCAGAAGTCATATTTAAATTATAATGCCAGAAGTTTATCTCTCTAATAAAGTAAATTTCATGTCAATTTAAAAAAATCATCTTTGTTTTATTTCATTTCAAAGTTTTATACATATTAAAAAAAAAAACACCCAAGATACGAACAGAACCATGATTTTCAAAATAAATTTGCACAATTTGGAAGCATTAATCAGGCGTCAGTATATTTATATTAAAGTGCTAAACTAAACTAAAGACAAATCACTTGACAGCTGGCAAATTGGCCGCCAATAAAACATGGCGGCGGTTCTGGTGAAAATGCCAATGAAACAAACTAAAGTTTAGAAAATATTGCTCGAAGATGAACATAACATTGACCGTATGAGACAAATTTATGTTTTAACAAGAAATTGTTTGCAAAATAAACAAATTTATGAACAATTTCCTAATTTAACTAATTCTCAAAGGCAGCGTACTTTCTTTGTGATTTCATTAAGTCTCAGTTCTAAAGGGTGGCCCAACTAGAACGCAATGGTGGCAATGGTGTTCGATATCGTGAAATGATAACCAGTTTTTTCTTGCCTAGAATTGAAGAAATGAATGTGAAGGGCATGTGGTTTCAACAAGATCGCGCCACATGTCATACAGCCAGAGAAAATGCGTCAGTCATTTCCCGGTCGTGTTATTTCGCGTTTTAGAGACCAGAATTGGCCGCCTAGATCGTGTGATTTAACACCTTTAGATTTTTTTCTTTGGGGTTTTTTGAAGTCGATGGTTTACGCGAATAAGCCGATGACGACTCAAGCCTTAAAAGAGGAAATTGGACGCTGCATTAATGAAATACCACAGCATTTGTGTGCAAAAGGGTCATCTGCACGATGTCTTGTTCCATACATAACCTCATTCTGTCTACTTTACGATATAATAAAGTTTCACGATTTTTTTTTTTTTTAATATCTGTGTTTTATTTAAAATTTAAAAATTGCGTTCTAGTTGGGACACTCTTTACATACATACATATTCTAAAACTCCAATAGACAATATCTCCTCGGATTGCAAATTGTTGTATTATGTACCACTTTTAACCGAAAATGCTTAATGCTTAACTTTGCTTTCATGGTTACTTCCCACCAATTAAATTTAATTTCCATATCGTATTCCAACATTGTGTTGGGTGGGGCAAAAAAGAAAATGCAAACAACTATGGTCTGGTGTTGTATGGCGACATCAGCCGTCGGTAATCTTACATTTATAGAATTTACAATCAAAAATGAAGATTAAATCGATATTTTGAAAAACAATGTATATCCTAGTGTAGCGAAATTATAACAAGCTCATAACTGAATTTTTCAACAGGACAATTATCCTAAGCAAACCTCCAAACTTGTGAAAGAGTGGTTGCTCAATCATTGTCTCAAAACTTTAGATTATCCTATGCAGCAAAGAATACAGGATAAATGGAACAATAAATGCAAAAGGATTACAAAGAAAATATTACAAAGAATGTTTAACATAATTTTAATATAGCTGTTTACTTTATTTTGACCCGAAAAATCTGGTACTTTTCCTTTAAAATTTAATAATTTTTAAATTTATGTATTTTTCAAACAAAAGGATGGTTGTGTTCGAAAAATTTAATGGTCCGCATGTTCTGCACATCAGAATCCCAATGAAAACATTTAGCGAATATTATGCCATCAAATTTATTCTGACAATCGTTAAAATGAAAGCATACGAGTACATCATCTAAAAGAAGCTGGAGATCTACATACATATATCTGAAGATATAAGAATAAATCTGGTGAAATATACCTGATCGAATTTTTGAGTTGATTCAAAAAAAGAAGAATTAACACATTATTAAACTTTAAATTTTTTGTGAATGTGGTTGGTTATTTTAACTTTATGTGTATTTATAGTTATGAAACACTAACCCCCTGACCCACGATGTCGAACGATAACGTTCGCTTAGATAAGACTTAAGACACAAACTTTTTATCGTATCTATTTCTTACTCAATCAAGTTTATTTATTCTACAATCAAGTTTGTGTCTTAAGTCTTATCTAAGCGAACGTTATCGTTCGACATCGTGGGCCAGGGGGTAACTAATTTCTGTATATTTTTTAAAGGTAAAATAAAAAAAATGATGTTTTTTGATAAATAATATTTGTTTTTTTTTAACCGTTCTACTTTTTCTCTAACTTACAAAATTGAGAAAAGCTTTATGTATTTATAGTTATGCAACGTAATGTATTTAAAAAACTAGAAATTTTTTTCGATAATATAATTAGGCTGCTCTAGCCATAGTTTGCCACTGCCATTGTTACATATACATACGAGTACAACAATTTTCTTTTACTGTATGAACATTTGCAAGTAAATTTTTTAAATAAAATTCACAACTCAATTATGAAAACATTTCGACACAATTTACGATTGAACAAGTAAGAGTGCTATATTCTGTTATGCCGAATCTTATATACCCTTCACCTTTGTTGTGAATGCATAATTATATTATATACATACTTATGTATATATATTATATTAATACACTTTGTTTGATAGCTTTTTTGATGAAATTTTCAGAGGTTGTCTCGGATTTTTGCTCATATCTCCGTTATTTATGGAGGGGGTTTGGTGATTTTAAATAGCAAACTTCTCGAAAGCATGTCTAACAGAATTATTGAAGATTTGGATTCCGAAGATATCTGGGGACTTTAGAAAATTGATTTCAACAGACAGATAGACAGACAGACGAACATGGCTTACTAGACTCCGCTATCTATAACGATCCAGAATATATATACTTTATAGGGTAGGAAAATTATATTGTGGAAATTACAAACGGAATGACAAACTTATATATGTATATCCATCTCATGAAGGTGAAGGGTATACAAATGTGCATTTGCAAGTATGTATAAATACTCGTATTAAAATAAAAAAATAATCGCCAGCATTTGTGACACTCAGGGGCAAACAATAATAGTATTTTAATATTTTTTTATTATTATTATTTAAAAAGTGCGGTTTTTTAAATTGATTTTAATTTGTCAGCATGCAAAACAAAAAACAGAACAAGTTGAACAAATTATATTAAAAAAATATTTAATATTTTCCTTATTGACAGCAACAGAGCAGCAGCATCATTCAGCATTTAACTAATAAATTGAAAATATTTAAAAAAAAAAATACATGTTGTTATTATTATGCTACTCTTGTTGTTGTTGTTGTTGTTTAACAACATTATTAATTACTTATCAAAGGACTAGGGATAATAATTTAAATAATGTTTTCTGTATGTGTGAATATTTTAATATTAAACGCGCATTAAAAACCCAATGCTAAAATGACGGCAGGCAATTACTTTTATTGCATTTTAAAGCAAATATGATTGTAGTTTTTGCTGCTCTTTATTAATAATATGGACAGTTTATGACACAAAGTGCACGAAAAAAAATAAGATATTTAATTTAAAGTAAACGAATTTGCATAAATGAAAATAATAGTAATAATAATAATAAAAATTTAACTGAATATTTATCAAACATTGAAAGGAAGTAAATTCAATATACGACCAATAATTAAAGCAGTTTTTGAATAAAATTTTAAAAGTATTCAACCAAACAATGTCCTTTAAGTTCAGAAGGCAACGTCAATAACTCAAGGAGGTGAGACTATGCTTATCAAAATACAGCTGGTGCAAGAATTGAAGCCACACAACTTACCACAACGACTAACTTTTGATGAATGGGCGTTTGGCAAAGTTGAATGATTCAATTTTTTATTACGTGACCTGGCTGGCGTTAGGGCAAAGTTTCAGAGGTAAACTTTTAGCATGATCACTTTCTTAAGAGTGTGCGTTCCTCCATTTAAAACAAAATCATTAATTTCATAAACGCAAAAAGACTGATTGTTTGTATAGACAACATTTTAAAAATCTTTTTGAAATTAAATATCATTTAATTCAATTCTTTAAACATTTCAATTTTATTTAAGTTTTGTTATAATCTTCTGTATGATATCATTTTTAAAAACAAGTAAGAGTTTATAATCGGCAGTGCCGAAGCTTATATACCCTGTACCAAATCACCTAATATGGAGATTTATAAGATATTTATGCGCATTTAAGTGATTTCCGGAAGTAGACTTTATATGGGGGCTAACGACAACTATGGACCGATCATAATACAATTTGATACGAAGATTTAAATGTATATTTTGATTACGCTTGTCGATTTTCAACATGTCAGTTTTACTAAAGATTTATGTTCATTTAAATGATTTTCGAAAGTGGTCTTTGTATGGGGCTTTGTCAGAATTATGAACCGATGAAAAGAATATTATTGTTTTGAGATTTCACTTTGCATGAGACTTATTATTGCATAATTTTGTTTAGATACGGCTTTTTTATAGACATTTATGTACCATAAAGTCATATTCCGGTAGGACATTTGTATGGGGCCATGAGAAATCGTGAACCGATTCCTGCCATTTTCAACAGGACTTATCCTTCTATAATAGAAATAAAGTGGGCAAAATTTCTTAATATTATCTGCATTATATTTGCAGAAAACAGCAAAAAAATATCTGAAAAATATCGAGGTAGTCTGAAACTTTGATCTATAACTCAGATTCTACTGAACCAATTTTGCCCATTTGCAATACCAAATATTTCGGTGGATCAACGAATGTTTGGTAAAAATTTTATTAAACTATGTCTATGCAGAGCAGACGGAAGGACATGGCTAGATCGTCTTAGAATCTTATAAGGACCCCGAATATATAGACTTTTTGATTCTGCAACCATTATTTGGATGTGTTACAAACGGAATGACAAACGCAATATATCTCCCATCTGTGTGAGTCTGTAAATATGAGATTGAGGTGAATTAAGTTCTTAGTAACGTGTGCATACTGTATGTTTTATTTTCAAAGAAATATTAGAGGAGTTCAGTATTTTGGTAACAATGCAAATTTGTTTAGCTCATTTGCTCAGTATTCTGCTATTAGATGTGAAATGTGGACACTTTAACTAAATACAAAACTTTAGTATTTTAACGGTGTTCATCTGTAACTTAATGCTTTCTTGCACTTTTGTCGAAATAAAAGCTTTTCTAAATACAGTTGTATCCGCATAATACTTGCTATTTTTTTTTTTAAATAATCTGATAATAAAGCTTTCGAAGGATATAAATTTCATCCTTAGTCAGCATGTATAAGTATGTACGTAATAACAAATTTATTTTATTTTATATCCTGTTTGTATGTTTTGTACTACATAGTTATGCGCCATTTGAGAAATAAAAATGTTTGTAAGTATTAGTGAAGAAAACTTTGTTACAACTATAGCTTCCTTTAACAAATAGTTATTCGCACTACGATTCCTGTGTCGTTTAAAAGGGATTGTCTGGATAAAATAAAGATTTTCATTACAGTTACAGTTCTATGCGTAAGAAATGTGAATTGTAGTTAATGAAGTAGTGAACAGATTTGGTTTTCCTTTTCTTTAGAAAACAAATGATTGAGATTTTTTGACTATAGTTGTGATTGTGTGGCATAATTTCTGTTATATCAAACAAATATTTCTGCCAAATAAATGGATAGTTAATAGATGTCAATGATAAAGGAGTTAAAATGTTATAATATTGCTAAAAACATACTACAGTGGAGAGCACAAATGACTACCTGTTTGTGCCTCCTGGCAGTTTGTCGATACATTGAGAAAACGGGCCTTAAAGAAATTTTCTTTTCATAACATAATTTAAATTTTAAATTCCAATCGTTAGCTAACAAAAATAGTAATAAATACTTATAGAAGAAATATTAAGCCGATAGCCATTGATGCTATTGCTTTTAGGTTTTAGATTTATTATAATTTTAATTATAATAAATAAATAAATAAATACATACATAGATATTAAAATTAAATTTAAATATATTGTGAATTTCACGTCAAGTGACCCAATTTTAAAATCGATGTCTTCCGATTTGGATGAAATTTGCACCACGGTTAGAACTATTGTATAGTAGACCAGACACAAATTTTTAGCTCTATCAGTCCAGGGGGGTTACTCTTTATTGCGATGCGAAAGCAAATGCGATGCGATAAGCGTACATTTGTATGGGAGTAACCCCCCAGAAGTGCCGGAGTTAGAGGGGGTAAAATTTGGAAATTTTGGTCATTGACGTGAAATTCACCATATATGTTCCACTAACATATTCAATAATTTAATCAAATCGCATACAATAATAATTCACCCCCCAAGAAGAACTATAAATTCAATATGACCAAAAGAGCAAACAGAAATCTTTGTACACTTAATAAACAAATATTTCCTTTCCTTGTATTAAATTAAATAAATATTGTAAATAGAAGAATTTTATGCTTGACTTTAAGGCTAAGAGTAAAACTAAAATAAGAAAAGCAAGCATTATGTGCAAGTTCTTTTACTTTTGTTGGGGAATTCCTTCATGCCACTCTTAAAAGAAAAATAAAACAAAAAAAGTGTTGAACTGTAAAAATAAATAAAGATTTCCTGGTCACACAACCAGCAGGGAGCAAATTAAAGTAGTAAATATGTTTTCTAACCATGTGAGCAGCAAACGAGTGTGTGACACAAGTGTTGTAATATATAAAGTTGTAAATATTTACAATTAACTTACCGTACTTCCTTCGTAATCGCTGGTTAATAATTGTATATCGATTTCTATATCAAGGTTTCCTTTTGAGCTGGCTGTTGAAGTAATTAGTTGGAGTGGCAAATGATCGACCATTAAACCATCAACCAGTGAATTGATGCTGTTGCTGGTGCTGCTGGCACTGAACGTGCTATTGACATTGTGTAGGCTTCCCATAATATGGCTGTGAGTCATATTTAGAGCTGGCACTAAGAGGGAGATGGAAGAATTATAATTGCTGGCGTTGAGGGTGCTGTTATTAGTGATGATATTGTTATGGTTGCTGTTGTTGTTGTTGCTACTATGATATAATATTGTGTTAATATTGGTGTTAACGTTGGCCATGGCGGTGTTATTTCCGGTCGTGTAACTATTATGATATGGTTGTGCATATGAAGAGGAGTGCTGGCCCTCCGCCATATAGGTGGCCAGAGCACCTGTTGTTCCTGCCACCGCCAGTGCAGCAGCCGTTGTTACCGAACTATTTAAGGCAGCCACAAATTTGAATGTTGAGGCAGCCATGCTGGCTAAAGCGGCCAATGTTGAGCTGCTGCTGCTGCTATACAAGTTTGAGCTGGTCATTTATTTTTTAGTTTCGTTTTAATTTGTTCGAACTTTTTTCTCGTTTCAATAATTCTTTTTTATTTTTTTTTTTTGCTATTTTCTTTTTTTTTTTTCTTTGTTTTGTTTTATAGCACTAAGGAGTTGAATTTATTTATAGCATTGGGTTAAAATATTTGACAAAGAGAGAGAGGGAGCAGCAAAACAAATGTTTGGAGGGCTTAAAATTGCAGGAATTTTAATTGCAAAATAATTGCTTGAGCTTGTACTTGTGAACTGAATAAATTGTTAGACCAATGAAAAGGACTATAAAACAAAAAGGAAAGTAAAAAAAGAGTAGTAAAATGTAATCAAACCGCAATAGCTGTTTTAATTTATTGCTACTTATTACAATTAAAATCACAAAAAGGAGTTTAAGGTTTTTATAAATTCATTAAATTACTTTTTAGAGTTTAGCTCATTTTCTTTATATTAAAACACTTGATTTTGTACATTTTGAATAATTTGTTTCCAGTTATTTTTAGGTTTACATTTCTAATTAAACGGAAATAATTCACTTGAAGTTGTTTTTATTTTCTGCTACACCAAAAATGAACAAATTTATTTCATAATTGTTCGTATTATTTTTCTTTTTATCAAAAACGGAAATTGCAAATTTTAACGGGTTTCACAAACATTTTATTTTCCATTCATTCATATTTTTCTGACTGACTTTTTTTGCTTTCGTTTTTATTTATGAAATATTTTTGCTTGATTTTTTTTCGGTGTTTTTTTTTTTGTTAAATATTTTGCTTCATAGTTTCAGTTATTTGCTGTTATACTCTGTCATGCAATATTGGATATTTATTTGGTTTATTTCGTTAGTTTTTTATTCCATTTTATTCTTCTTCATGTTTAACTTCCTGTTGACCGATAAGTTTTTGTTGCTGTTGTTTTTGCAGTGAGTAAGGGTGTGTGAGTTGTTTTAGGGCTGCAAGAAAAGAATTTTGTAAAGTATGAAAAAAAAATATTAAACAATTTGATGTGTGTTTATAATAAAACAGAAAAAAAAACAAGAAACATGTAAACTAAAAATGTTTCCATTTAGGGCCAGTCCAGTTAGTTAATTAATTTTTATTTGTATTGAAATGTTTCGTATATGGGGAGTAGGGATGCCAATCCCGAAATCCCGATCCCGAAAATCAAATCCCTTTGTTAATCCCGAAAACTAGTACATATTTGTTTGCAAAGTCATTAACAAAAACTTAAATTATAAAACGTTTGTCGAAGAAATAAAGGTGAAAGGATTAAAATTAATTTTGGCTTGCCAAACTCGAACGCACTATTTGATGTGTCTACGGTTTTTGGAATTTGGAAATTCCTATATAAAAAGCTTTAATTGGTTTAAATGGCATTGGAAAAATGGCATTCTAAAATTAAGTTTATTTTTTTTAGTTTTAGCCTGAAATTTTCAAGTACGTTTTTACTAGTTCATGCATTAAATAAGTAAAAATCGGGATTGATTTGACAAATCAAGCGCAGATTTTCTTAAAACAAGAATATTGTTCTTGATTTAAGTAAAAAACTCTTAAATTAAGTCCAATTTGTTCTTAAATCAAGAAGATAAATCTTAAAACGAAAACTAAGACTTATTTTTACTTGAATTAAGATAAAAAAACTTATATTTTGAGAAAAAATTGGAGCAATAAAATTTACTCTCTCAGTTGCTCTAAATATTGTAACGTGTACTTCCTACTTCCTACGTTTAAATTCAGTATTATAATTCTCAAATAGTCTATGTGAATTTTAATAAGAATATCACAATAAAGCAAGTAAGAATAGGAGTACCGATCCAGTTATAATCTGTTCCGAACGAACAAAATATAACCAGATGAGGCCTTGGTTCTTATTTCATAATATTGTAGCCGTAGTTAGCCGACCGAGATCCGAAGTATTTATCTCGTCTTATTTAGCTCATTTTGGGATTAATTATATCTCGGGCATTCTTAAATCAATTCGATTTTAGGATTACATCAAATATGAATTAGAGCTTAAATCTTTTTCAAAATTCTTCAACCAAGCTCATTTTGGGATTAATTCAAACTCGGACATACTTAAATCAGTCTCGTTTTTGGATTACATCAAGTACGAATTCGTGCTTAAATCTAGTTTATAATTCTTGAATCAAGCTTATTTAGGGATTAATTTAATCTCAGCCATTCTTAAGGAGAGCTAAAATTAAGATTTTTTGACTTGATGAATCCGTACTTGAATCAAGTATTTTGTACTCGGTATAAAAAAATCCGTACTTACTCTAGTATTGACACCGTTACGGATTGATTTAAGTACGAATTTTTTTTTTAGTGTGATAGTAGGATTCTTTCTAAATAAATAGGACTTTTAGAATGCTTATCAAAGTTATGGTAATTTAAATATAGCTCTAAAATTAATTGGATGAAAATTTAAAAAAAAAATTGGAAACAATTCAACTCTATACATTTTCTCTTAATATATTTTCAAGAATTTTTAATTTAGTGCAAAAGTCTGCAAATATAGTCTGACGGCTTAGGATCACAATGCTCCTACCGACTAGCACATTACGGGACAACTTATCACTTATTTGTTGACAAATTAAATTTCAAATGTAAGTGAAACTTTAGAAAAACTTTAGACTTTCAAAAAATTTGTTCACAAAAGAACTCTTGGTGCGAACGCTCATAGGCTGAGACTTCCTTACAATATGTTTTTTTTTAGAAGTAAATAGATTTGAGTAGAAAACCCATTTTCATTAAAACAACTGGGCAGCTGAGGGACAACGAGCGGTGAGATCTACTGGAAAACAAGTTGTAATTGAACTGTATATTTTAAACCGGCGATACCACGATTAATATATGGTGAATTTCACGTCAAGTGACCCAATTTTAAAAATCGATGTCTTCCGATTTGGATGAAATTTTCACCAAGGTTAGTACTATTGGATTGAGACAAATTTTCAGCACTATCAGTCCAGAAGTGTCGGAGTTAGAGGGGGTCAAAGTTGGACATTTTGGTCAATTTTGGTCATACAGGATTTTTTTTAAAATGAGTGTAACTTTTTACCTATTCGTCCTAGCAAAAATTGTGCAAAGGACTGTAAATAGCTATTTCTTCAATCCTTTCAAAAATATTTTTTTTAATTTTAAAATTTTTTTTTTTAATTTTTTTTAAAAAAATATTTTTTTTTATTTTTTTGTCAATTTGGGCCCTTTTTTCAAAAGAAAGCTTATACAATTTACTTTAAGGTCTTTATAATCGCTTAATGGCATGCGAGTGGAATATCTATCAAAAAAATTATTTTTTAACTCAAGAATAGGATTTTTCAATATTTGACACATTTATCATTTCAATTTTCATAATTGTTTTTCTTATCAATGACAAATATAAATATGTAGATGCTTTGTTGACAATGTCGGCAAACAGTCACCAAAATAGTAGAGAAAAGTGGTGACTTGGAGACACTTGTCCCAAGGTTTCCTGCAGGGAATATTAGTATGCTTTCTTCTTTTTCCACCTTTTTAAAAACCAGGGTGTAAAGTCTATCACTTCTGGTTTGCAAAACTTTGAAGAGCTATAACTTGAAATATGGAAATAGTTAAAGTATAAAAACAAAGAAACTAATATTTATTTCACAAAATTATCTCTCAAGCTCTAAAAGATATTTAAGTTTCAGTTTGTAAACTTTATGTTTTTTCCTTGAGTGAATTTAATTTTTCTCAAATCTATTCAGCAATTGCTGTCAAGAAATTCTTCTCAAAATATCATTTTATTTCTAATAAACTAACACGAAACAAGTACTTTAGCAATATCCCAATCCTATCCAATATCTCATAACAATCTTTTTAAATTGTTTTCTTATTTGTGGTGGGTAAATTTAGCCAACTGTTACGTGGTATGTGCTTTAAATTCATTGTATTAAAGATGATATTGTGAAAGTCCTACTCTAGCAATGTTCTTAGTTTCTTAGAAATCTGAAATCCTGTAGTTGAAACCCCACGGTGCCAAAACATTTATTTCGCTATCTAATCTTAAATTGAGATTGTCATAATTATTAAAAAAAATACAGCTTATATCTTATAGAATTGCCAACTAAATAATTTACTCTTTTGTATTATATTTTCCCTTTTTGCAATTTAAATTTAAAACACTGTTCAGTTGGGAATTTGTTGCAGAAAAAAGCCAAACAAAAACTCTTGTATGTATGTACGAGGTCTGATCAAAAAATAACCGTTATTTTAAATTTTTTCAAATAGTATTTATTTATTCGTCAATAACTATCTTGACCCCTTCAAAGTAATTCCCCTCAGACATAATACACTTATGCCAGCGTTTTTTCCAATCCTCGAAACACTTCTGAAACGTGCTTTTTGGTATCGCCAACAGCTCCTGTTTCGAATTTTCTTTTTTCTCCTCAATCGTAGCAAAACGCTTCCTTTCCTCGGTGCCTTCAGTTTTAGGAAGAGTAAAAAGCCAGCGGGTGCCAAGTCTGGTGAATACGGTGATTGAGGCATGATAACGGTTTTATTTTTGGCCAAAAACTCACGCACAAGCATCGATGTGTGAGCTGGTGCGTTATCATGGTGCAAATGATTGGTTTTTCCACAATTCTGTGCATTTCTGATGAATTGCTTTGCACAAACGGCGCATAACTTCAAGGTAGTATTCCTTATTGACCGTACGAGCTTGTGGCAAGAATTCATGATGCTCCACGCCATTGCAGTCAAAGAAAACAGTGAGCAAAACCTTCACATTTGACCGAAATTGACGTGCTTTTTTCGGTCTTGGCTCTTCTGGACGTTTCCATTGGGATGATTGGGCTTTAGTTTCAATGTCATAGCCATACACCCATGATTCGTCACCAGTTACGACCTTTTTGAGGAAATCTGGAGCGTCGTTGACGATGTTCAACAGCTTCAGAGCGATGTCCATGCGACGTTGTTTTTGCTCAAAATTTTGCAATTTTAGAACAATCTTTGCTGCCGAACATTTCATGCCTAAAAAATCCGTAAAAATTGCTTGGAATAAGCCGAACGATATGCAAACATCATCAGCAACCTCTCTGATAGTGATTCGATGATTTTCCAAAATCATTTTCTTCACTGCTTCAATGTTTTCAACGGTTGTTGACGTGCTCGGGCGACTAGGACGAGCATCGTCATTGATATCTTCTCGGCCTTCCTTAAACCCGTTATATCACAATTGAACTTGTGTTCTGCTCACAGTAGAATCACCAAACGCTCCAGTCAACGTTTCAAATGTCCTTGCGCATTTAATTTAATTTTTTAAACAAAACTTAATACAGTTTCCTACCTCCAGTAAAAATAATTTAATGAAAATTAAATTTAATGAATTCGAGCCGAAATAAAAAGAAATACAGTTTCTTTGATCCATTTTTTCGAATAGTAAAAAATCGAAGAGCACACCAAAACACGACTAACCTTTTTATCTATCAAAAACAAACTGACAATCCAAAATGGCTGATATTACCAATATATATAACAGATATGTGTATAAACATAACAGAAAACAAAATGCGAAATTCGAACATACATACGTAAGTCACGAAATTTTAAAATAACGGTTATTTTTTGATCAGGCCTCGTACATGTATATAGATTTGGTGTTATTGCTTTAACAAGACATTTAACAAACATGTTTTCGAAAACAAAATTTAAAAAAACCATTTAAGTTCAGTTTTTCTAAGAAGTTTAATTAAAAATCTGGTTTGACGGAAATAAAGAGAATCACTGCAGTTTAATTAAATATTGTGGCATACTTTCGGGATGAACATTAAAGTATTAAAAACGAATTTATTCAACACATGATTTCTAACAGATAGATAAATCTTTTAGCAAATGTGTAAAAAACAATTAAATGAAGCATTATTAATAGTTTAAACCAAATAAAATTTTAATATATAATTAAAAGATATATAATTTAATATATAATTAAAAGACAGTTTAACATTTCATTATTTTACACAAAATTGTTAAAGTGACAAAGCTTTTAAGGATTTAACTGACAAATCTTTATTGCAACTAATGTTCATATATTTGCTAATTAAATGTCCTTGTAAAACACTTTAGTTAATTTCCAAGTTTAGCATTTAAAGCATATAAAACAAGCTTTAAAAATTTAATTTACGTAACCTTAAAAGTTTAGCTAGTAAATGTTTTCCAAATGTTAATAAAGTGCCCACAAGTCAAATATTTAAGAATATTATTACCATGGAAAATGTTTTTATTAGTGTAGCTATATACATATATAAATGAAAATTTATGTTTGTATAAACATAAATATGTATGCAAACATTTATTAATATAAAAATAACTATGTAAATGTGTTGACTTTTATCTTTTATTTGTTTTCTAAATGTTCACAAAGAAATATTTGACCTCTTAAAAAACATTGAAAACTTTATCAATTTGCAAGTACATACATACTGTATAAGATATGCTAACTGATGTCTTAACAATTTAAATGTTTTAAGAAAATTTAAACAAATAAATATGGTGGTTAGTTAGTTGTCTAAGGAACGAAAATATTTTAATTGAATAATATTAATTCAACATATACAGTGCGGAGCACAAATAAGTACATGTATGTGACTTGTGTGCTTTTTATTGTATAACAATAAAACTAATAAAGAAAATTGAAGAATTTTTTTTTTTTGTCATTCAATTAAGGTTTAAGGCTAAACAAAACAATTTGCAACATAAAATGAAAAATTATAATTTTCGGTTAATAAACAATTAGTACAACGAAAAACTAGCATGTACTTAATTTTGTACTAGTGTGTCTTAAAATATTTACGTAAAAATAGCAAAGTTTATCCTCAGATTTTTATGTGTTTGCTTTGTTTATGAGCTTAAAGTTAAACATTAGGCTTTACTTAATTGCATGCTGTAAACACATTTTGCTAATTATCGAAGAAAAACCAAACTATAATATAAATTATAATAAATGGTAAATAAACTGTTAAGAGCCATTGAGGATAATATTCTAGCCAGCGTTGTCAACTTTGAAATTTGAAAACGCACCAAAATGGAGAAAAAAAACGCGCCATTTAAGAAGTTTAGAAGTTCTTTTTTATTGAAAATATTTATTAAAATAATATTTTTTTAATTTCATAAATTCTATATAAAACTTTTTAAAAAGAGATCAACGATTAATAGCAAAAGTAATAATATTAAAAGTATTTTAATATAAATTTAAAATAAGCATTTAACCACACAAAATTTAACACACAATATGCCGTTCGGAACAGAAGTACTAATTGGTAAAAAGGTTAATTTCAGTACATATTTGGTACTTTTTTAATTATTTTTGTTTTGTATTTTAAGTACTTCTGAACTGTGGTTATTCGTCTACAGTTAAAATCATCAAGCTGTACAAAAATTTTCTTTTCCATGTTGAAAATGTTAATTTTATTTTCAAACAAAGGTTTTTTCGCTATTCACCTTTAGCAATAACCTTCATGTGACGAATTTGATAGTATGTATTCTTTTATCACACATTTGTATTTAAAAAACATTTAATGGGGTCCTTTTTCATCGTTTAGATTTCATGATAATGAATTGTAAAAAAAACTACAAATTAAAATTAGTAAAAAGAAAGATCATCACATTTTCGGAAAAATTAAAAAACGCACCGAAATTAAAAAAAAATCGCACCGCGAACCAACTGAGGAATTTAAAAAAGCACCAAAAATCGTGCGAAACGCACCAAGTTGACAACGCTGATTCTAGCAATGACAAAAAGTTGCTATTCTGCGCAAGCAGTAACTAAACAGCTAAAAGTAAGTCAATCTGTTTTAATAAGTGTCCAAAAAAGGGTTCTTTTGTTCGTTTTATTGTTCCGAAAGTTATTGAAGAATGCGAACGCAAGTCTGATCATAACATGAAATGAAAAGAGACAAATGTTGAACACCAAAATTTATTATATAGCAATAGACAGAGCCGTTAGTTGATGGACAGCAAAAGGACGCCTTCACGATATTAGTTACAACTCAGCAGTAAAAAAAATGTTAAGGCACAGTTAAAGATTGCCAGAGATTGCCAAATTTAATCGTTTTTAATCCGACGGTAATAAATATTGCTGGCATGGAACGTCATGATATGGGGTTACTTTACAAGGTTGCACCTTGGAGCATTGCAAACATTTTGAAGAATTATAACGAAATAAGTCTTTCTGCATATTTTGCAAACTTATTTTCCCGATTTTGTTGTTAAGAACCAAAGTACAGGTGTTTTTTACACAATATTATAATGTTTGAAGCAAGTTTCAAGATTCTTGAGAAATTTAAGAGTAATTTCATCAGAGTTTTAACGTCAAGATGGAAATTTCAGATAAAATGTCATGTTAGTTGATACAATCTATTACGTTATTGCATATAATTGATTGCAACTGGTTCAAAATTTATTGCTAACGAAACTGATGTTGTATAAAAGAGAAGATAATTTCAAAATTTGAGCAACCGCTTTAGATACTAAAGAATAAAATAAGACTCATCGAAAGCAAATCGATAATTTAACGGAAAGTCTTTTCTCATTGCCGATTAAAGAACTTTGGTTTTCTCCATGTCTCGTTTGTTTCTATTCTATCGCAAAACTAACCAGCCCTCATCTGCCGATTATTTATTTGTTGTATAGATAAATTCAATCAGCTGATTGCTGTTCATATTTTTTATGTGGCAATACCTTGAGTTTTTGTAAAAAAATTAAATATATTTTAGAAAAAATGTTTAATAGAGAAATAAACATTAATTTGATGGAGGACGAAGAACATGAATCCCAAGTGAATGTTGAAAGAGTTTATCATGCCAGACCTGGATATTATTTATTTTTTAAAATATTTATTTTTTTGATTTTTTTTTTTTTGTTATGTTTTCACATTTGCAAAACAGCTGATTTATGTCAACAACTTGTCACTTGAAGACAGAGTTCCCAATTTTCACATACATTTTGAGAGGTATTTCCAAATGAAAATAATGTTTCTGTCGCTATATTGAGAAAACCAAAATTGTTAACGGACATATTCAGGTATGTGATGGAAAACGATAACGAGTGAGTTTTTGAAGTCCATTTTAAAGTATTTCTAATTAAATTTTTAAAATTTTTGTTTAAGATTCTCTTTAATAGCAAATGATCTTTATATTTTGTGAGATAAAACTGTTTTAATACAGAAATATTACGAAAAAATTAACTTATAAAACTCACTCGTTATCGTTATCGTTTTCCATCACATACCTGATTATCAGTCTAATAAATTTATGTCGACACATTAGACTTGTCTGTATGTAAATTAAATCATCTAAAAGTATGAGCAATTATTCGATTTACTTTGTTACGTGTTCTATTTTCCGAAACCAATAACAACATAAATCGATGAATAGTTGTACATTAAAAACAAATGCCCGTATTTATAAAAAATTAATGTAGACTTCAAATGTACTTTAAGAAAATTTTGTATGAAAATTTTGTCTAAAAGCACACTTCAAGTCTACTTTATTTTTTATAAATACGGCAGTTAGTCTTCTCTTTACTTGGAGAGATTTGGAAATATGTTGCGAATTTTATGATAAAGTATTCAGAATAACGTTGTTTTTATTATCAATTATGGCAATAGTTTTAGATATACTAAAAGTACAGTAGTATATATAATGAAAGTAAAATAGTATAGCTTTATTTCTTAATAGGAGTGTACGAGTACTCAAATAGTATAAAGGTAGCCTAACTGTGACAAGTCCAGTTTTTGTTGGTTTATTTAATCACAAAACTATAAAAACCCCAACATCATAGCGAACCGTAAGCAACAAAATAAAAATTTTAGAGAAGAACATGTTTTGTAGCAAGATACAACTATTTAATCCTCTATGATGACCAACATATATATTAATATAAAATAACAAGCCATGGGTCAGGTACGTTTGAAGCTTTGGGTTTGGCAAATTTGATATGAGTTTGTGTTTTATGCTGTATTATCTTTACAATTGCACCTTAAATGTATATAATAGATTTGAACTTTGAAACCCGATAAACATTTTATAAGAATACCACTGAAACAATGCGTATTAATTAGTTGTATATTAGAAGCAGAAAAAAATTAGTTCTTCAGGTTCCTAGCAAATTTGTAATAAAAACAGTTTCGAAATATGTAGGTCTCAAAAACTTCATAATTTAAAGCTTGCGTAAAATGATTTTTCGTTTGGTATATTCTGGCAAAATTTTAAACCTACAAGTCAGTGCAAATTTGTGTTAGACTGAAACCGTTTATTGGAATACAAAAATATTATTAGGTAGCAAAAGTTAAGCACTACAAACTAAATTTAGTTTATCGAAAGATATCCCCGGTTAAAGGGAATGAATAATTTAATTACTGCTTAACTAGTATTTTTTTAGTTGAACTGTTAATATTTAATTTTTGATATTTCTTTAGTTAGGCTTTGAGTTCATTAAATTTAATTTTCATTAAATTATTTTTACTGAAGTAGGAATTGTTTTACAACTTGAAAACATTTTATTTTTGATTTTTTTATTTTTATTTTTAATTTTTCTTGACTGGGATTCGAACCTGGGTCGTTGGTTGAATTTACATATGTTTCGAGAAACACCACTTTCTCTCATCAGAATTTTTTTTGCGTTCTGACCCCTTTGCACCACTACGGTGTCTGCTACTCAACAGACAACATCAATCCTTTAACCAGTGACTGGTGGTTCGAAGTTTTCTGTAATTATCATTTTTATTAATATCTATTTATAGTTGTTTTTCCTTTTCTTCAGTTTTTTCTCTCGTATTCATCTCAAGACTTTGTCTCGAAAACCTGAATACAGTGATTGACAAAGAAAACTATAAAGTACCCGAGTACCTCCTTCATACAAATCTTATGAAAAAAATCAATTTTGCAACAAAATTTGAAATGTTACAAATGTTTAAATACAATAAAATATCAAAAATCGGAAGCTCTCAAGAAGTTTCAAGTACGATGGCTGCCAATTTCTACAAAAAAAAAAAAGTTAATTTAAAAACCTAAAAGATACCCGCGTACCTTGTCAGTCACATATGGGTTAAGTAAAAATTTTAAGGTATGTTATAAAACAAAAGAAAAAAATAACAGAATTACAAGTTTTTATTAAATTAAATAAGATTTAATATCATCAGAGAACATTATTGAAAAATTCGTTGTCAAAATAACTAATGCATTTACTAAGTTATCATACATTCGATTTGTTATTATAGTGGCAAAATGGACAGTCAGAGAGTAAACTGTTTCGCTTACCACAATAAGGCATTACAAAGAACAAAGTTTGTTTGTACAACATTATAATACAATTGATGCTGGCAATGTTTTACATAAAAGTCAAATATTCAACATAAAAGTCATCCTAAATCAATCCATTATTCCCAATTTACAATTTGAAATCTATAAAACCGTAAAAATAATTAAAATACCTAAAGCATTTAACTCAGAATTTCTAATATTGAAACCCAAACACTATATTAGATTCTATGCTATAATATAAGTAAATTAATTTTTAGTAAAAATACCTCTACATAGAAGAGAAAATATGAGAACAATTGCATTTAACACTATTTGTCTTAAGCTATGTGTCCACGATCGTCAGATATTACAATGTTGTCATATCTAGCAATGTGCTAGTAATGTACTGACATTGAAAAATTTTTAGGAAAAGGTAAATTGTCAGTTTACACGACTGTAAAGCTATGTGCCCACGATCGTCAGATATTACAACGTTGTCCGAAAAATGTTCAGAAAATGTCTAAAAACTGTGTAAACTTAAAATTTTTGCCTTCCAACGTTGTAAGAAAAAGCATTTTCAGTACATTGGAAGACAAAAATATTGTCAGACATCTAACAATCGTGTAAACACACAATTTTGTCATTGTTTTAAGACAATTGTCAAACACTTTTCATTGTCATATGTGCAAAGTTTATGCATCTGCCAATAGCAGCATTGTCATAGAAATTATTTCTAAATGCAACTCTGTATATACATACATAAATAAAAAAATAATAAATTTTTGTCTTCATATGTACAGAAAATGCTTTTTCTTACAACATTGAAAGGCAAAAATTTTAAGTTTACACGGTTGTTAGACATTTTCTGAACATTTTTCGGACAACGTTTTAATATCTGACGATCGTGCACACATAGCTTTAGACGATTTTCTTGCTATATACCAATTTATTGATTCTGAAATAGTACTTTTAATGCTATAAAATAACGACGAAATATAATGATGATTCTTTCACATGCTGCAAACACAAATTTGATTCTTTCTAATATGATTTTGTATCACTGGTTAGTTTATACATTTGTTCTAATCTAGAAATAAAGATCTATAAAACCAGCCACCTTTTTGTAAACTCTGACACTAATATTCACCTGATCTACTTAGTACTACTTTCAAGCTAATTATTATCACTATGTTCACATATTTCATTTAATTAATACCTTCGTATGTTAAGAGTCCAATTAGTTTCGATATTATTAAACCCACCTAATAATTTTCTAACGAAAAAAATCTTTATGGTTTTCAGCATTCATTTGGATTCGCATTGTTTCACTTTAAATAACAATAATTAACACTTTATCGTATTGCATAAGTTAAGGAGAGATTATTAAAAAAAAAACTACACTAAAAATAATGAAAAACTAACTATAGTTCTTTTATTTACCTCTGTTGAAAGTTGGCAAAAAATGTTGCATGCAACTGCTTTTTATGTCAATTTAACAAACAAAAAAATAATAATGTTTTATTTTTTCAAAATTTATGTAGAAAACACAAGACACGCAAAAACCATATACACAACACAATACAAAAATATCGACAAAAAAGCCAAATAAAAATTCACTCTTTGTGAAGCTAGAATTATATTACATGGTGTTGACACGCAAAACTTTAATAGCAGAATATAAACAGGAAATATGCAACCGATGTGGCAGGATTTTTCAACTGTATGTTTGAGTTTATTTTATTTTTTGTTTTGTATTGTTATTGTTGGTCACTATTATAAAAATATTGAGACAAAACTAAGCACAAGTAATATTTTTTGTTAAAGAACTTTTCATAACAAACACTTGCTTAATTTGCACTAAAAACTAATAATATTTTTTATGCAATACCGTCGGCCTTAGCCAGGCAAACATGGCCTACTTTTGGTTTAAGTATAATTGCAAAAATTTTTAAATTTGTTTAAGGTTTTATTAACATAATTTTAAATATTTGCTTGTTACTTTTAACTTTTTTAAACTATTATTTTCCCAAAAATATTATTTTCTCTTAATTAACTTAATTTTTTTTTTGTTACATTTTCAGTTTCAGTATTTTTTTTATTTATTTTTTTTTTGTAGTTTTTTTTTAATTTAAATATTTTTTTTTATTTAATTCATCCGTTATTTTTTTATATTTATCCATTGTGTTTTCTCTAGATGAATTTGTTTTTAAAACCGTACAAGATGAAAGCTTAATGTTGACTAAACATACAGCAGCTTGCTTACTATGCTTACCTTACACAAACACACTGCAAAGCACATACACACACACATCGCTAGCCATCAAAATCATACTCACACAATTACAAACATTCATACAATATCAAACACGACGTTATTTTAGGTTCGAATCTACCAAGTTAGCGCGCGATTGACAGCAACACTAAAGCACACACACAGATTCGAAAAAGCAACACTACAAGAAGTAATTTTACCGTCAACACTCACACACACACATATAATCATAAAAGCTGTTGCTTTGCCCCCTGTTACCTCGTAGCAGGGTACAAAACAGAAACAGAAACATAAATCTTAACACTACTGACTGAAACTTCTGTTTTCTTTTTATAGACAATTTATTTCATATTGAACGCCAAAGTGTATGCAACAATTTGTTGTATTTGTGTTTTTCTTTGCCAACCAACACCAAGACAATTTTCATACAAAAAATTGTTAAAATCGTTAAACAAGCTTAAAATCAACTCCGCGCACATTTATACAGAGAGACAGAGAGAGAGAGTAAAAGAAAAAGCTTTCTGTCTGTGATTTTATTGTGAATTTATGCTCAAAAATCACCTGTTGGACGTCATCGCCATGATGCACCGATTTCGCTGCAGGCAGTAGAGTAAAAGTTAATACGAGTAACTATTTATTTAGTTTAGTGGCTTAGTAGGTCTGTTAACGAAAACCACCCACAACTCGTTATCACTAGTGTAAATGAAAGTAGTAACATATATAATAATAATGTTAACAGTGGGCTTAGTTGGTGTAAACAAGAATTTATATATTTTTTAAGTTTTTTTTAAGAAAGTTTTGTGAGAATTCTTGGTACATTCAATTTAAATTGTCAATTGTATACTAAAATACCAGCATTCACACGCGTTGTAGGGTCTCGAAAAATAATAAGAACGATACTTATCAATTGTAAAAAATGTACGTAAATATGTACATTAGGGTGGCCTCGTTTGTATGGAAAAAAAATAAGCTATCGACTAATATGAAAATTTGGTTCATTTTAAGACTACGTTTCTCATTTTTTTTTGTCCTGGTGTCAATATTTGGTGAGCTGAATCAAAGGATAAAAATGTCCTTTTTAGAGGTTTTTTGATTTTTTTCACATTTCGTCGAAAGGAACTATATGTAAATTTGGTATCATATGAAAGGTCTTTGAGAGGCGCATTCAATGGGTTATTAAAAATTTAAATTCAAAAATTTTCAGACAAAATTTAATTTTTTTTTTATTTTTTCATACAATTTACTTAAATAAATAGTTGAAATTTCTTGATTATAAACATCATGCTATTTAACCCAAATGGTTTTTACCGTTTTTTTAAATTCTATCGACAGTGCTGTCTGGGTGGAGTGAACCCCCGATGCTATGAACACCGCGTTAGAGTGAATACCAAAATGTTTACAAAGACTACTCTATAGAGTAAACAATCATGAGACTCTTTAGAGTGAACATAATTTTAAGGGGGGTTTTAAAATAGCTTAAAGAGAAAAACAACGACAAACAATATAGGACTTAAGAGAAGCCACTAAATAACGGTAAAGTAACGATTCTTTTAGAGTATTGACATATACATACACGTAAATACATACGGATCCTATTGAATTCATTTAAGAGTGCACGCATATTCAGTGAAGTTCGTCTGTCAAAGTTGATTTGTGTAACGCTAAAAGACGCAGTGTCGCTTTTGCTGCTTGCATGGAACCAGTTCAGAGCTGATGTTATTGAAAAATGTTGGTGGGCTCTTTTGGAAATCACTATAATTGAGTGCACTTCGCCAAAAATTGTTAACGGAGCGATACAAAGACTTCACATCCTTCATTCAGATGTAAGTTTACAGGTTTGTATGTAGACTTTTTTGATAACTTATTCATATATACATATGTTGATTTTTGTTTTTTGTTGTCTTTTTCAGACAAATTATACCGAAGACGATATTGAAAACTGGAATTCAATAGAGAACGGAGAGCCAATTTTTGGAGAAGATTTCGTCGAAACGGTTGCCATATCAGATGACGAAGAAAATGGCGAAACACCAGTCGATAAAGGTATCGAATATGCTGAGGCCACTACTACAAACTTTGCAAATATTTAAGCGTTACATTGCCTTTGCGAGGAAGCAGTGCAAATATCGGTGAACAAATCAAAGAAACAAACAACTATTACAAATTTCTTTCATTCCTAAACTTAAACTTCAATATTAAATTCAAAAAAATTAAATTTATGAACAATAAATGTGTTTGAATAAAAAAATTAGTTTATTTTAATTAAAAAAATATCAACCTTGATATAGTGAACAACCTGGGTATTATGAAATCGCTCTGTAAAAATTAGTTCACTCCACCCAGACAGCACTGTATATAAATGTATAAATTTTTATTAATTTTTTTTTAAACCTAAATTCTTCCCTATCTGACAATCTCTGTTAACTCAATTCGTTAATATAGTGGGCATTAAAATAACGTAAATTTTATAAGCTAAAAATGTTTTTGAAAAACTAACTGTTCTCTTTCTGTGCTAGGCTAAGAAGTTTCCGAACCGCCCTTGTATACCAGTATGTCGCACATAATATTAATATTTAGTTGAACTTCTTTCCATTTTTAACCCTTTGACGTCCATAAATAAGTATACTTGCCCGATGGTTTTAGTTTACATATTTTTCCAGGTAATAGATAGAGCAAGACAAGTTAGCGTAAACTTCAAGCTGCCTGCCGCTAATCAAGTTATGATTGGAAATTATATTTACCCATGGGCTGGAACGAAAATTAACATTCTTAAAATCCTTAAAATTACCACCTGTCAATTGATATGAATTAAAGTTTAAAATGAGTGAATGAGTTCCAGAGCATGTTATTTTCCTTTGACAAAGCTAAGAAGAGATTTTACTTTGAGACTACAATGATGACGACCATGAAGCTTACAAGTTAGAAACTTAAAAGTGACGCACTGGGAATGGCAAACTAGGAGCCAAAAGAAGTTATCATAGAGGGTACTAAGCACGTCGAATTACTTGGTAGATAAGGACGTATAGACTCTAAACCATTTAGAACAATAGAGTTAGACAGCATTGGTCCTATCAACTGAAAATACCTTCCTTTAGACAGACTCTTGCTTATAAAAATTTCATTTATAACTAATTTTAAGAGGCATATATTAAAACCCATTAGTATATTAAGTGTTCAACGACAAGGCTGCTTTTTGTGATAATATGCATATGCCGAAAAACTTTCAGACAGATAAAGATATGAAAGATATGTCGAATAGCATTTAAGTAGTCAAATGGGTGGATATAATCGTGGTGTCTACCTCAAGTCAAATTTAATTGACTCAACAGCTTCAAGCTAGATTTACACGATTGGTATTTTGACGTCTTATCAAAATTATGAACATTTATTTTGATGTTCTATTTACACGTTTCAAAAATTTGATCAAAATATTCTTTCAATATATTTCAAAATCTTTTGATAAAAATTGGTAAACTTTTTATATTGAAAATATTGACTTTGATCAACTGTTTTGCAATTAAATATTTAAAATTTTTAATTGCAAAATATTAAATATTTAATTGCAAAACAGTTATACAATTAATAAGTATTAATTATACAATTAATAAGTATGGACGACGACACAATCATCATAACATCAACATTTTTACTATTGGAGCAAGAAGTAGCTGATAATAATGCAAAGAAAAAGAAGAAAACAAAAGGAACATAGGGTTCGACCTTTTCTTTTGGAAGGTATGTCTATTTTAGGAATAAGGAATGATCCTGACTTATACAAAAACTTTATGCGAATGTCACCAGACGATTTTGATTATTTGCTTAATCTCGTCACTCCATCCATAGAAAAGGCTAATACTAATATGCGGGAATCGTTACAGAGTTGTAAATGAATCATTCTTTTTTGATTTCAATTCATTACGAATTAGCTAAATGTTGAATTAATTCTTTTCAACAAAAAAAAGAATTGAATTAAATTTGAATCAATTCATTTGAATTTAGCGAACATGAATTCATTCCCAATTCAAATGAATTGGACAAAATGAGTTGCAATTCATTTGAATTAGGCAAAATGAATTGCAATTCATTTTTTAATTCAAAAGAATTGGTAAAATGAATCGCAATTCATTTCTAATTCATTTGAATTGAAATGACTGGAATTAATTCAAATGAATTACAAAAGTAACTTGTAATTCAAATTTATCAAATCAAAAATGAATTGCTTTTAATTGAAGTAAACTTGGTGTTTGGAGTTTGGTTCTTCAAGTACTACTTATTTCGCTTTTAATATACGCTGAATAACCAGACATTCAGTATTTAAAACCTATTAATAATTTATGAAATTTTGTGACCCACGAACATTAAAGGACAAACACTTTAGTAATACTTATGTATGTAATATTTCTTTAATATTTAAGCAAATGCTGCAAGTACTCTTCTAAATATTTAAAATCACTGTCTAGAAAAGTTTCAATATTCAACTTTTGGCATAGATCGTATAGCTTGAACTTATGGGACAGTAAGTCTTTTATACAATCGTATAAAGATTTCCATCTTGTTGGTACAGAATCAATTCAATTCAAATAAATTGGAAATGTATAACAAATTAATTTTTCGAGTTAATTCAAATGAATTGGTAAAATGAATTGCAATTCATATTTTAACTCATTTGAATTAATTTAAAATCAATTCAAATGAATTGGGAATGAATTGCAATTCATTTTTTCTAACTCATTTATATTAATTCAAAATCAATTCAATTCAAATGAATTGGAAATGAATTGCAATTAATTTTCAATTCAAATGAATTGGTAAAATGAATTTGCAATGTTCGCTAAATTCAAATGAATTGATTCAAATTTAATTCAATTCGTTTTTTGGAGAAAAGAATTAATTCAAAATTTTACCAATTCATTGCATGAATGATTCGCGAATTAATTCAGAAATGAATGATTCGTTTACAACTCTGAATCGTTATACCCCAGAAAACGCCCGCCAATTACTTTGAGATTTTTAGCGACTGGGGACAGTTACCCAAGTCTGATGTTCTTGTTTAAAAGATCAAGATCATCGATATGCACAATATTGCCTGAAGTCTGAGCTGCATTATATCAAGTATTAAAAGATGAATTTTTAAAGGTAAAACCTAATTTATTAAATAAAAAAACATATTAAAAATAATATCTATTGGTACAAATGCCAGCAACAGAAGAGGAATGGGAGAGTATTTCCCAAAGTATAAATAAAATGTGGAAATTTCCCAATTCAATCGGGGCATTAGATGGAAAACACATCAATATTATAGCACCAGCATATGCATATGTATTGATATGGTTTTGAATCAAAAGAATGAACATGTTGTCAAATTATTTATTGTTATCAATATTGCTAGATGCGATTTTGATGGACATTTACACGGCATGAATAAAATCTTCAAAAGTTTTGTTCAATGAATTTTGATCCATAAATTTTGAAGAAATTTTGCTGTTTACACGAGTTTAAAGCATTTTGAAGAGAAATTTTGAAAAAAATTTCAATCGTGTAAATCTAGCTTTATTCAAGATCAAGCGCTGAACAAGCTGGTAAAACATATATTGATGGCCCTCTAATTATACAGAACTATAATAAAGGAATGGGAGGAGTAGATATAATGGATAAAAGTGTAGGGTGTTTGACTAGTCGCAGTTACCATACCTTTTCTATGTTACTGAACACCCATACTTTGTTAGGGTGTTTTTATTCACACTGTACATAGCTGGCAAGCATGTATTGTGTTTTCTCAGCATTTTCCCACAGTTTGTAAGTATAAAATTTAAGTTAGCATTAAGATAAACAGAATTTTATTTAATTAATAAAGTGACTTTGTAACCAGCAGACGTATTGCTTATTTATTTAAATTGTTAACAAAAGTGCATAGAGTTTTTATTTGCGTTTTTCTTCGACGTTTTCGAGTAATGTGCTTATAATAACATTATTTAAAAAATGCATAATTGGCCAACACCATTGAATTTCGGAAAGCTTTTGCCAAAGAACTGCAATTCTAGCCAAATCTAAAACAAAAATAATTGCTTAGGAATATATCACGAACAACACTAACAATAATACTTTTAATAATACAGTATTTTATTTTAAATAAAAATCGATTTTTAAACGTTAAATTAAATAATTTGCAATAAAAAATTCCTTTTAAACCATAGGCAACCCATGGCAACTATATTAATTCATGGTGCAACTATACAAGGTGAGTGCAAATCGACAACAAATACAACACAAAACAGAAACAACAGGCATTTTCATTGTGTAAAATAATGTATTACTGTCAAAAATACTTGAAAAAATATTACTTTTGACATAAGTAAATTGTAAACAAAGTCAGCCAGCTGGGCTACTGCACTCACCTTGTATAGTTACACCATGTATTAATTATTCCAGTTTTTATAATTTTAGTTTGCTTTTGACAATTAAAAGTCTCTAATTATTTACCTTTCCGCATTTGTCATTATAATATTTAAATTATTCATACACTTTTAGATTTTTGTATATATTCTACATCAATTTAGCACAAATCAATTCAATGCAAATCCACATTTAAAAGAAATTAAAATATAAAATCATCTTTAAAGAAGCAAAAAATAAAAGTAATAAATGCATAAAATAAAAACAAATTAAATTAAATAATTTTGCATTGAAATCAACAGCACAATAAATGCAGCGTAAATCATTTTAATCGGATGATCATCAAAATACAGCGCATAAAATTTTATCTTTATTTAGAATAAAAAGCAGAGAATAAAAAGAAAATCACAAACACTAAAGTGCGAAAATAAAGCATTTTTCTGTAACATATAAATATTGAAAATGAAATAAAGAAATATGATGACAACATAACTAAAAGCGACTTGAGAGCGAGCAACAGTTGCTGCTGCTCATCACGATGCTGCAACAATATTCATTCATTCATTCATTTGTTCATTATACCCTATATACAAATATAGCCTATATATAAGTTTTTCATTCCGTGTGTAACATTAAGAAATAGACAACTAAGACCCATCACAGTATATATATGCTTGATACTTATGAAATTCTAAAACGATTGAGCTATATCCGTCTGTCTGTGTAAAACACTGTGACGTCCAAAATAAATCACCAAATTCCACAAAGCCAACAGAAGAACATTTGTTATTCTCCTAAGCAGTTTCGCATTGAAAATCAGTAAAATCGGTCTAGTAGCACCAGAACTATGAACCAAAATCTGAGACAATCTCTAAAGAATTTATATTTTTCACACATTTGTTTACTAATTTGTTTAAATATTTTGTAATAAACCCAAGTTATTTTTATCATAAAAGGACAAACTCTGATGAAAAACAGTAAGAATCGGTTCATGATTTTCCATACAAATTTCTTTCCGAAATGTGGCCCAAATGATACATAAATGCCTTGAAAATAACAATATCAATACAAAATTCAGCAAAACAAAGTTTCATATACATAATATTAAGTCACAAAAGTGACAGTCAAACAGTGCAATTAAAACTGTGAGGATCAGAATATACTCAGGTATTTGTTTGAATGAATATAGGATAAAATTAATGTTGCATAAATTACGGAGTCTGGAATTAAGGATTCTTACTAACTTAAGAATTCTTAATGGCATTAATTAATAATTTTAAAATACTACTCTTAAATAATTACAATATGCCTAAACAAAAACCAAACTTTTCTAGAAAATCTGAACGTCTCTGAATGTCACCCAGATGGGTTTGGATCGGGGTACTGCCTAAGTATAATGAATAATCGAGACAAAGTCGATCATTCCATAATTCTTACTTTACAAATCTACCTGTGATTGGTCTTAAGCGAATGCATTGGCTCTTAGGTACATAGTATAGATAAATACTGGGTATTAAAGAAAGCTTTACAATTGTGAATTGATTTTTTTCTAGACTATGTTACCTCTGTTATGGATTGTGGAATTTTTATCTGACTAATATATTTGCTGCATAATTTTTACTTTACTTTTTATATCTAAATGTTTTTTTAGTTTATTGTTTTATCGTTCTCGTCTCCTGTGAAGGTACGGTCCATGTTTGGCCAAGCCCCCATACAAAGTTTACTTCTGACTTCTAAATTTGTTTCAACTGACGGTACTGATCCAAAATTTTGCATAGATCATGTATATATATAAGTCAATATTAAACTGTTTGATTATGTGAATATCGGTCAATATCCTCCAAATAAGAACTACTTTCGAAAATAACTTAAATTCTAATATATCTTACAAATATCTATATACAGGCATTTTGTTGAAAGTAGACGTGATATATCCTCATATGTATAAAATTCTCTGAACCAAATTTTATTAAGATTGATACATAATTGGTCATAGCTCTCAAAACAAAGACCACTTCCGCAAAACAAGTAAACCTAATAAATATCGATATCGAATCAACATTTTCTACCGGTCAGTAATTTTAATCCAGTAATAATACTAACATCGGATATGCGCCAGTTATACTACTGGATGTTGCAGCTGTCAGTCCATAATTAGCTACCAAATAGCTGCCAGATAAAGTAAACTCCGAGTATCATTATAAAAGCCATTAAACTCTTGTAAATATTGAATAAATGGATACTAAATTTGGAAGCTATCAGTCCATAATTGGTGGAGTTATTTGAAGAGTTATTAAAATTAAATTCATCTTAAATAAGTCTCACTTAATAACTGGAACCTTTTTATACTATTTTCCTCTATCTCGCGAAAATGTTGAACCCATTATTATACCCTACACCACCTAAGTGGGGAGGTTTATTGGATTTGTGCTGATGTTTGTAATGCCCAGAAATATTTGTCCAACACCAACCGATCGAATAAGAATCACTTTCTGAGTCGATTTAACGATGTCCGTCTGGCTGGCTGTCCATTTAAAGCTTGTGCGCATAGTTCAGGTCGCAATTTTGAAGATATTTCGATAAAATTTGATACGTGATATTTTTTCGACCCAAAGATGGATGAGATTGAAACTAGAGGAAATTGGTCCATTATTACACCTGGCCCCCATACAAATGTCCACCCGAAATTGGGGTTTACCGATCATAAATGTTTAAATTATGCAAGTATCCAAACAAATTTCACCACAAATGAGCAATAAATGAACTTAAATCACATCTACAAATTTTGTGCAGATCGGTTCATAATTACTCATAGCTGCAATATAAGGCCCACTTTAGAAAAACACTTTAAAGCGCATAACTCTCTCAAACAGGAGTGCCCAAAAGTTGCTTATGTAAGAGCAAACACCAATACTTTTAAATAAAAACTAATTTTTATTCAGTATTTTTTGTTGTAAAAGCCAATACATACAAAGAAACAACACACTTTTCTAAACGGTATCATACGTTAAACAAAAACAAAATCTACATTAACGATCGCAGTCACCAATGTTTACCAGTACAGCATACGAAAGTGTTGTTGCTTTGCGCTTGCGTGTATAGTGTGAAGTACGACAAAGAAACAAATCAGGCAAATTTGTTTATGTATTTCGTATTGATAGTGCTGAGTGCAGTAATGAGTATAGAAAACACACAACTAAGAGTTTTTACAAATACAAAAGAGCACCAAGAGTATAGGGCTTGGGCACGCCTGCTCTCAATTATGTTCGTATCCAAATAATATTGAACCCAAATATATTTCAAGTATATGCAAATAATACGGTACAATTGTATTATGATCGGTCCATAATTAGTTGTAGCTCCCATATAAGGCCCACTTTCGAAATTCACTTCATCGATCATAAATTTCATAAAAATGTTGGTAATCAAATAAAATTTGACACAAATAAGTTTATTATATCTACAGAAATAATGACACCTAATTTTATAATGGTCGGTCCATAATTAGTCGAAACTCTCATATCAGACCCTCTCCGTAATTCACTTTAAGCTCCATAAATCTTTTAAAAGTATTTATGTCGATATAAAGTTTAACACATATAATACTTATATTCACAGACATCATGACACTGAATTTTAGGATGATCGGTCCACAATAGATTATATCTCCCATATAACGCCCATTTCTGACAAACTGTTTTATACATATACTGGGTGTAGGGTATTATATGGTCGGGCTTGACCGACTATACTTTCTTAATTGTTAATTTTATAAATTGTTGCATTACAGCAGAGATTGTTATGATAAACAGATAAAATCTGCAAATAACGGTAAGAATTGGTAATTAAATCAATTATATATGTTTAAAGTAAGATAAAATTTCAGAACAATATAGAATAAATTATTTTGTGTTTAAACTTGTCTATCAAACAATATATAAAATACTAATGAAATTTGCGTTAAGACTTAATAAGAAACAGTGAAGCAAGATATTCTAGTCCTAATTGCAGTATAGTTTTTGTAATTCTCATTTTATTGAGGTGAAGGGTATTTAAGATTCGACATAGACGTATATAGGTTATGGTTAACTTGTACGTTTGTTCGTTTGGAACTAAACACAACTAAATTGAACTGAATTGAATCAAGTCAACAAATTTAAACAATTTTTTTTTTATTTTTTTATTTTAATACCCAGGCGAATACACACACATACATATATACACATTAATGAATGTAAGGAGAGAATTTAGAAAAGACAAACATTTACATACATTAAACATAAAGACAAATTGCTGTTGGAAAAAAGATCATTCCGCAAAGCCAAAGAAGGTAATTTTATAGTTGATTTTATCATTAAAATGTTAAGAGTTTAATTTAAGATGGCAAATTGCGGTGTAATAAATTCAAAAATAAATTTCAATTGCACTAAAACATTATTCTGTACATTTTAGCTTTAAAGGCCCATTAGCACTCAAATCGAAAATAATTTTTTTATATGTATATTTTAAAAAAAGTTGTTAAGCAATGTTTATGAAATTTCTTGACACTTTCTGTGGCATAGATTGGGCACAAAGAAAACCCTTTAATTCATTTATCATATTGTTTTAATAACGAGATATTTAAAAAATGTCATAATTTACCATGTTGTGTGGTTTTCCACACATATATTATTTATATTTGTTTCCCACTAGGAACATTATTTTTAATGGCACGATAAAGAAAAATGCAGAAATATAACTTTTTGTGCTTAATTAAAGCTTAGAATAGTAGCTTAAAGCTAGAGGTCCACAACTCGCTTTTTAGCGTCAGCGCGTTTATAGTTTTCTAAACGTTTTTGGCGTCAAGTATTTCAAGTTAAGCATGGTACTCTGTTGAGCAACATCAATTATTTCGTTTGAAAATTTTGACAATTAGCAAGTGGTGACAATGCCGCGATTTAGAAAAAAATTGTCGTTTTTATTGCCCTTAGGTATGCAACATTGTTTCTTTTATGTAAACAAAAACCATATGTTTTTATTTTATGTGTTAAAGAAATGGATACAAAAATTATATAATATACATATATATATTCTTTATATTTTTTCTTTTTCGTACTGCCGATACTGCTTCTCAGTTTCACTAAATTTATTTTCGTCTTTAGTACTATTTTCAATTTGATTCATTTTTGTGCGAAACTATTAAATTAAAACCACCATGACAAATAAAATCTAAACAGATGTTGTTTTTAATTTCGTGCGAAATAAGTGTCGCTTACATTATTTCGCAGTTGGAAAAAAATATTGCCATATACATTTTTTGGTTGATAAAACATGCTGCCAGAAACATTTGGTAACTTTTCACAATAAGAACAGAGTACTACTTCCGCAGCATTAGTTCGCATCAATTTTTTTTTATATGGGCTTTTGATAGTATTTCGCACGAAATGATGAACAGAATACCATGCTTTACATGTAAAGATTTTTCGCGGCAATGCACTTTCGGAGGTGATGTCGTAAGCTCACCTGATTTATTTGTTATATGAAGTTTCTTATCGGTTTGTTTCTCTATTTTATATAGAAAATGTTTTTCAACTTTCATTTTTTTTTAGTGACATCAGCTTTAAAATAAATTTGCTTTTCATTTGTCGATGTCAGCTGTTCGATGCTTGCGACGCTTTCAAAAGTAGAAAGTAAACGAACTTTTCGCTTTTCAAGCGTCAGCGCTTGCTCAAGTGTCACTGATAATTATAAATTATTCATGGAGAGTCATTAATTTCTCTTAAAATGCAAAATGCATTTCTCTCTAATAAAATCGGTTGCTATGAATTGCGAGATACAACAAGTTGGTTGGTTGTATTATATGTGCTTCTAACAGATCGTTGTCAAATTTATGAGTTTATCGCATAATTAAATTTTATAATTTTCTAATATTCGAGTGATTGGTGAAATATTGAAAAATATCAAAAAGGGTGGTTGTCCCACATTTTGGTATTTAACTTTGTTTCAGTGTTGCCATTTTAGCACTTTCAGTGCTAGATTTAGCATTTTGTTTCTCGAATATGCATTGAAATTTATAAAAATTATACTAAATGCTTTTTAGCATAATTTGCTTGATAAAAAACAATTTTTTCTCAAACAATTTTTTAATTTTTTACTCCAAAAAATACTTTTGGAGAAATAATTTTTGAATTAATATATGAAATGTAATCATTAAAACAAGTCAACAATTGTTATGAACAAAATTAGAAAAAACTATAATTTATATTTGTAACATTTGAAATAAAAATTGTATTGTTACATTAAAAAAATTTAGCACTTATTTTTTCTGCTGTAGAACATTTTAGCACTTAGTTTTTCAAGTTTTAGCATATTTTGAAATTCATTTTCTGGCACCACTGCTTTGCTTCTACAAAACACAGTTGGCACATTCCGATCAACAAAGAACATTTGAGAAAAATGTCATTAAGCCAGTCCTTTCCTCGAGTCCCTATCGTGTCTACAACAGATGGTAGTAGCTCAATGTTTGGTTTTACGAACAATATTTTTATGTGTTATAAATGGATTGACAAATTTAATACTGTGAAAAGAGGCAACATTGAGAAAGCGAAATTTGTGAATTTGTAAATTCTTAAGCTGAAAGTCCATACCAAGCGTTTACGCGTTTCTCGCGTTCTAAACAACTGTCAAAAAAGTAGAATCAATGTAGTCGTATATTTGAGGTTAAACACTTGAGTGAAATTTGCATCTATATGGGATTTCCGTGTAAGGCGTCGATCAAGGTGTATACCGAAATATTTAACTTTGGATTGTTGTGTTATTGCTGGATTATTGATATAACTAGGAAAGCATTTATTGCTTTAACCAGTTTTCTTATTCGAGATGCTTCTTAAGGCTGTTCATTACTGCTTAGAATAGCACTATCATCAGCAAATGTTGATGTGTAAGTACGATTGTTTGTTGGCATATCAGATGTGTATATCAAGTATAAGAGGGGTCCCAGGATGCTTCCTTGAGGAACTCCTGCTTTAGTAGGTTGTGCGGAGCTTAAGAAATATCCTTCTTTAAGCTTAAGTTAAGTAGCTTTCCAATAGCTTATGTGTGTTTATGAATAAATTTAGTTTCAAAATATAATTGTCAATTTTGACAAAAGAATCGTCATTGTGGTGGCCAAATCAAAGTAATGACTAAAGTAAGTACATGCCTTTAAGTACACTACCGTGTTTAAATTATGATTTTAAATGTTATTGTGTAAGTAGTGAACAGTCATTGTAACAGCATCATAGACCACTACATTTTATCAATTTTAAGTCAATAATAGAAAACTGTATGTACTCGCAGTTTTTAAATTTAAGTAAAAAATAGTCTTTTATTTCTACATGTTATTTTTTTAAAATCTACATTCACGTTTTCACACCTTGTTTAACAAAGTTAAATAAATGCTGTTCTTTAGTTTTTGCGTGGGAGATTTTTAACTTAAACCACCTCCCCCCCACCCCCACAAAAAAAATGTGCAATAAAGGTGCACCCACGCTACCAGCAGATTATGTGAATGAAAAACAAAATTCTAGTATTTATAAATTCGCCAGTTGCTGGAATAAAAACCATATAAATGAATATGGTTCATAAATAAAGAGTGTACAAAACAATTGTTTACTATTTGGCTGTAATATATGAAGAAAAGTATGTACATGCTGATTGATTGAAATTGATTCCTAGGAATAGTTCAAGAACTAATTCTTTCATCAGTGATTTTTGTACAAAATTGTCTGGCTCTAAACTAGTTTCAAGAAGGCGATGTGGTAAAAATTCTACATCAACTTGTTGAAAGTTAAATGATTCAGTCTTCATGACGAAGATTTTAGATGGAGTGACAAATATTTGTTTGTGTCATTTCCAATTCATCTTTACGAACTGTCTTTTTATTGCTAGAAATTCTATTCTATATACACAATCAAAATACGCGATTGTCAACAATTATAGTTGAATCAACGAATCTGTTTACTAAGGTATTAGTTGTATGTATTAACACAATAACTGTAATTCCCCAATTTAACTAGTGTTTAAAAATAACGTTAAAACTTCTCCACTCCCATTCTTTAAACACACACACACATACAAAAATAAAATAAAACAAACATTTTACCCAAATGTTTCGGTTCTTATTTGTTTTCTGAGGTTTTATTTTTGTTTTACCTGTATCTCGTTTTTGTATTTCTTTTTTCCTTTTCTATTTTTTTTTTTTTTTTTTTTTTGCTTATTTACCTACATATGTATATAAAAATATTTTTGTTCGTGTCTCAGTTAATGGCTTGATTGTGCGATTCAAGAGCGGGAACCACATTTAAACTTTTGTCCCAAAAAAGTATTATACAAATTGTTTAACAACAACAAAAAAAAACATAACATGTTGTGTTAACAAAATAAAAATAATATTAAAAAAGTAAAGGCAGACAAGAAATTATTTTTAACATTTGTTTTATTTCAGCTTATTTTGTTTTGTTTTTGTTCTTGGACTTACAGCCAGTTGGGTGAAAAGAAATTATGTTTAAAACTTAACAGCTGTCATATTATAAAGGGGGATTTTTGCTGTGATTTTTTACACACAACTCTAAGGGGACTTTCCGGCCATTGTGCGGAATATTATTCTTACTTTTAATATTATTTTATGAATGAGATTAGCAACGTTCATAGCTGTTCTTGGGATAATAGCCACTCCAGAAATTGATTAATGAAAATGGTTTAAAAAAAGTACTTTTCTTATTGACACATTTCTTCGAAATGGTTTCACTTTAGAGTACTTTTATTTAAATGGCAATAACTGTCATAAGAAATTTAGAAACTTTAGTAAGAAATGTTTTTTTAACAAAACTGTTTGAGTATCAGTCTTGCAGTCTCGCAGTCTTGCATTGAAACAGCTATGCAACTAGATAGAAACTGCAAACACTTAAGCTGGAGGTCTTTTTAGCGTCAACGCGTTTATAGCTTTCTAAACGTTTTTAGCGTCAAGTATTTCAAGTTGCATGTGAAGATTTTTCGCGGCAATGTACTTTCCGAGGTGATGTTGTAAGTTTAGCTAAAATGTTTTTTCAACTGCCAGTTTTCCTAGTAACAGCTCCTGTAAAATAAAGCTTAAATAAATTAACCCAATGTCGGGTAAATTCGTATTCAAAATAAGAGTGAATTCCAGACATACGTTTAATGAAAACACGTGTTCAAGTTCTTTATTAGACAAGCAATCGTTCCTAGCGGGGAATGTTCCAAGCCCTAAGTGCCATCTGGCTACTATAACAAAATTTTCATTTCACTTTGAATGGGCATATGAAAAACATTTAAAGAAGTATTTTACAAATTTTAAGGTACATTTGGCAAATATTTGCCGAAAAAGACATAACCACTAAATAACATATATTGAACTCGTTATTTAACCGTACTGTCCGTATGTGGAACAAACTACCAGCAGAAGTATTCCCTGCCACTTTCAATATAGGAACATTCAAATCAAATGTTCACAAACACTACTCCCTCTTTCCTCCCTCCCATAACTGCGAAATTTTCATTAAAAAGTTTTATTTGAATTTAACATATTACATACATAAATATCATGAATCATTTTACTTAATTTTAATACATAACATTTAAAATTAAGTTCATAAGTTGGATGCTTTTCTTCATACTTTTCCAAATGTCAGGAAAAAATGGGACTTCAAAAAAATATTTTATTTTAATTTCTAAAAAAAATTTTATGAAGAAAGTTAAAAATTTTTTACGTTTTTGGATTATCACGATCACATTTCAGCAAAATATAGGGAGTAAATATATGCGTGATGTTTTCCTGAAACATTAGAAGTTTTTCCGGAATGAATTGAGCGATTGGAAAAGCATTCAAGAAAGCGCGTAAATTAGCTTATTTTTATGTTATTTGTTTGCAATTTTTCTCCTAAAATCTCTGCAATATACTTACATACCATAAACTATTCATGACTTTCATTTTATTTGCGAAAAACTCACTATTAAGGCAATAATTTGCACCATGAATAAAGTTCTAATATTTATGAGCAAGTTTTTAAAACTTTTTAAATTAAAGAGTTTTGGGGGAAAAAATTCATGCTAGATTCATAATATTTATTAAAAAATTCCTGGCAAATATGTATTTCTTTTTTCTGTGTACATACAAAACAACATAATAATATTAATATGTATATATAAAAAAATAATCTTTTATTTAAATTATTCTATATCTTCCTGTATGAAAGGATCTAAAAGTAACGAAATTTCTTCATCATCTAATAGTTCTTCATTTCGAGGGCTAAGAAATGGTTTTGTTGAAAAAGACGAAGTTAATGGATCTGATGACATAAGCAAATATTTAAAAAGATCTTCCATTGTTGTCTCTCGTGACATCTTTCTAGTGTGATGTTCACGAATAAATCTGAAATCTTTGTTCCGAGACTCAAGCGCATCCTCCGACATCATTCCTATCGGAAGTGCCGCATTTTGAATTATGTCTGCGCCGTGTATCATTAATTGCAATGTGTTTTCAGAAGGAAGACAAAAAAGTCCATCTAACCAAATTTTGTTGGAGTCTTCAAAATGTTTTTTAGATCTTTTTGCTTTTATCCATCTTTCGTTAATTGAATACGTTAGTCTCCGTACAGCTAACTTAACTTTATCGCAATAATCTTCCGTTTTAATTTTCTGTAACCCACTCTTAGCAAAAAAAATACCTAATAACAGCATTTGCTATTAATAGTTTATATAGTTTCCTATGCATTTGCCTTTTCTTTGCTTTGTATTTCGGCAATCCACACATTATATAGTTCTCTCCGTGTTATGGGTATGTTATCTATTTATGTATATAAAAAGTTTACCGGTCAATAATTGCAGCTAATTTTTTTATCATCTAAAGTGGACATTACAGAGATAAACACGGCACAATTCATTTCACGGGAATCCACGGGAATCCTATTTAAAAGTTACTCTAAAAACCATAAAATGCTAAATATAGACTTCACAAAATACATATTTCCTCTTACCCATTATTTTACATACAAAACATTTAAATTCAACATTTATTTATAATATAGATAGAATATACCTGACATAATGCAGTATAAAAAAAATTAATTCAAAATGTGTTATTGTTTGATGTTACAAACAGTTCAAAAGTGATGCTGTGAATCGACTGGCCTTCTATAACAACAGAGACAATGCAGTTCATCATTTTCGAAACATCATAACAAAGCAAATAAGAAAAAAATAAAAAAACCTGATATACAGTTATGTAAAGTGGATAGTTGTCTAACAAATACCAAACAAATTATGTGAATTTTGAAACATAAAAAAATTGACTTTTTTCCAGCTAGATTGGCATCTTGGACCACTGTGCAGTGGCGCCATTTGAGTTTTTTCGTTGCAAAAATCATATCTTTTGAACCGAATAAGATAATTGAACAGTTTAAACAGCATATGATAGATAACTGTTCAGCCTATGAAATGAGCGTTTGGAAAGGGTGCTACGCTTTGTAGGGGCCTAATTATGGGTTACCAAAGTTAAAATTAGTAGAAAAATCTATTTTTTGGTAACTAAAAAAAATATTTTTACATTTTTAGATTGTTTTTATTTTTTTTTAGGGTTTTATGTTTTAAATTATTACCCAACAAATAAAAAAAAATGTTTTTTTTTTTAAATTTATTTTTTCAATTTTCTGTAAAATATTCATCCACTACCATAAAATTGATTTTTCTACTAATTTTAACTTTGATAACCCATAAGTATTTTTCGTCAAAGTTGAAAAATAGTGAAAAACGGATAGTTTTTAAATAGTGATTTACCAGGAGAAACACAAAGCAAACAGGTATTTTTTTTATCATTATACATTTAATAAATACATCAATCAATACAAACAAAAAATATGGCGATTCGTTACCTATTTTTCGTGATATTACACCTGAAATCGCAACAAATTGACTAAAAATTGTGCGTTTTGTTGAAAACCAAAAGTCGGTCAACTTTGAACGGTTATATCTTCTAAACTAAAAATGTGATATTATTAAGAGTGGCATATTTGAAATCGTTGAAAAGTTTCCTATAACATAGGTTTATTCAAAACTTCTTCCGCGCTCATAAAAATTTTGATTTTTGCAACCTCGTTTGCTCTACGGGCGCCACTGTGCAGCGTTAGTTCATTTGTCATAAAGTATTATTCTCACAAATTCGAGCACACTTTAGAAGCTTTTTTGTGTTTAAATTACGGTTTTTTTTCAGGAATTAATAATTACTGCTATCATAAAATTAAAGAGTTTATATAAGTAAATTTAAAGAACAAATAAAACTGTATTTAAGCGCTCGAAAAACTGTTAAAATAACTGGTTTTATTATTTGTAATTATATTTAAAAAATTGAATGAATTAATCATTGAAAAGACAAAAAAAACTTAATTGTTGTTTTTTATTAGTTAAATAAACAAAAACAAAAATTTTGATTTAAAAGTAAACAAAGTGTGCAAATAAATGTGCTTGACTTTAGACATTAGATCAGTGCAAATTACACATTAATGATACGTAAATTACACATTGGTTGAAAAATTACGCATTTGCAATAATATGGAAATTCTTTTTCCAAAACTACAATAAGAAAATTTCCAATTTACAAGAAATTTATACTTAATCAGCTCCGATGCCCGATTTCCCCCCCCCCCCCCATGATTTTACCAAAATATTGATTTTATGTGTTAGACTCCTATGGCAATGAAACTATGTAGCAAGTATTACACAAGCTCTGGTTAAAAACTATTTTTAATGGTTGTTACAAACATTATAAACATTTAGATTAACTTGGAATACTTAATCTATCTGATTGTTTAACATATTGTTACAAAATTGTATTTCAATTTAAATGTCACGTTCGGTATCAACATACAGCATATTTATCAACACACGCATACGAGTATTTATCGCCATACAACTTGTTTAACATTTGTACAAGTTTTAAATTATAAACAATATTGAGAACACAGTTTTTTTTTTTTGGTATTAAATCTACTCTTTCCCTGTTAACTATTGCTGCTGTTGTTTTATTGAAATCTATCAATTATAAAAGTGCCTTAACAAAAACAAATTTGAAGTGACGTTTTGAATTGAAATTGAAATTGAAATTCTCTGCACGTTTAATTTTGAATGTAAATAAAAACAATTCCTTACTCTTGTAGTTAAATGAATTAATACAAAATGTTCCTAAACAAACAAAAACAAATATTGTGTTTTATTTGAACTCACTGAATACAATTTTTAAAGCATATCTAAATGTTAGAAATATATTTAAAAATGTTTTGCCATGAATAATTATTAATAGAAAAAAAGTTTTTGAGGATAAAATTCATGAATGAAAGCAAGTATATAACTAAAGGTAGAATATACAACTAATTATTGTATTTTTGTTTAGACGTGCTAAAAAGTTGTTGTAAGAGGTGTTAAATTTGTCAACATAAGGAATTTGTTATTTATTTATTTATTTATTTGATTATATTTCCCTTGATTTGGAGCGTAAGCTTACACGAACATCGTGTTTTAAATGCATAAATACTGCTGTTTTATTTTGTATTTATTTTTTAACCAATTCATCAACTGATGTAAAATATTTTTGAGCCAACTAATTAAACATTCCAAAGATTTACTTTAAAACAAAATAAAAACTAGTAAATATATAAATTATAGATTAGAATGGTGGTTAACATAAAACCCTGCAAATTTTAACAAACTTTTGTTATCGAAATTCTCGAACTTAAAATTTAAATAAGAACAATTATTATTTTAAGAACAATTATTATTTTTATTTTAAACTGTTAAATCATTGATATTTCTTAAAATTTAAATTGTATCAATTGATTTGAGATTTGGAATAGCTATGCACAGCTGCTTCGAAATGTTGTGTTATCCTTCAAAACTTATAATTTCAGTTTGTATCAAGTCAGCCTAATTAAAAAATTTTAGTTGACATCAACTGATTTTTTTTTTTTTTTGCTAAAATTGGATAAGTCCCAATTTATTCGAAGCAGTTCTGTAATCTTAGCTGATTATATTTTCTTACTTGTTTTATATTATAATAAATGCGTGATTAATATCCTATGATTTTGCTCCACATTGTTTAAAATGCTTAATTAACACTAACTGTTAACAAGTGCTACTTAGTAGTTGCACTATATTTCAGCTACTATGCAATTTAGTATTACTATAGCTGTTCGGTCTATATGCACCTTCAGTAATTCAATTAATATTATTCAATATCTTAACACTCCGTATTTTATTGTACAAAATAAGGTCCTAACTAAACCGTTTTTACCCAAACAAATGTATCTGTTTTGTGTTGGATAATGATTTAATTATACCCTTCACCAACATAGTGGGTAGGGGATATTGGATTTGTGTGGATGTTTGTAACGATCGACTCAGAATCACTTCCTGAGTCGATTTAATGATATCCGTAAGTACGTCCGTCCGTCTGGCTGGCTGGCTGGCTGTCTATGTAAAGCTTGTGAACAGAGTCCAGGTCGCAATTTTGAAGATATTTCAATAAAATTTGGTACGTGATATATTTTCGGGTCAAGGACGGATGAAACTGGTGTAAATCGGTCCATTATTTCACCTTTCCCCATACAAATGTCCTCCCAAATTTGGGGTTTACCGATCATAAATGTTTGAATTATGCAAGAATCCACACAAGGTTCACCATAAAAGAGTGGTATATGAAGCCAAATCATATTGTGCATATTGATTCATAATTGATCATAGCTCTTATATAAGACCCACTTCCGAAAATCCAAATAATATTGAATACAAATATGTTTCATATATAAGTATATAAATAATACGGTACAATTTTATGATTATCAATCCAAAATTAGTCGTAGCTCCCATATAAGGCACACTTCTGAAAATCACTTTAACGACCAGAAATTTTTTGTTTGTATCTCAATAAAATTCAAGACAAATAAGTTTTATATATACAAAAATTATGATATTTTACTCCCATAATTCACTTTAACCTCCATAAATCTTATAAAATATTTTGATCGAAATAAAGTTTAACATATATAATATTTATGCCACAAATTTTTTGGATGATCACAGTCCATATAGCGCCCATTTCTGAAAAACTGTTTTATAAACTTACTGGGTGTAGGGTATTATATGGTCGGGCTTGACCGACTATACTTTCTTACTTGTTTTTATTAAGTTTAAATATATGCCGACAAATCCGACTCATCTCATTAAGTATTGTTTTGATAAGTAATTGTTGTAGTTGTCAATTTTGTTGTTGTATGCCCAGGTATTTGTGATTTTTGTTAAAAGACGACGAAAATACAGACAAAAACTAAAAATTCTGATCAGTCCGTAAATAAAAATTGACGAGAGTGGTAGTGAAGAGTAGTTGGTCTGTTAGTAGTTTATTAGCCAGAAATTAAATCAAGTATTTAACAAAGTATTTTGCAAATACGTATGTATGACGTACAACAATAAACTAACAACTTTAAATCAGCTGTAATCGTGCAACTGCGTCTGTGTAAACTACAAAATCAAAATGTGCCATTAAATGTAAAATTAAGAAAAACCCCCCATATTGGCTTACAAAATAAAATGAAATAATATAAAATTAAAAGCAAATAATTACAGAGCAAAACATTTTTATACTAAAATTCATACGTAATTTGTAAGAAAAGAGAAAAAAGTAAAATGTTTAAATTGCACTTAAGTTCTTTGTCATTGTTATTACTCATCTTTTGTTTTAATGCACAACATCTACAAATTCCATCAGTGGCTTGTCCCAGTTATTTTCAATATTTCATTGATAATGCACAGTACATTGGAAAGATCTCGATACCCACAATATCGAATAGTATAGAGTTGATGGTGTATTTCAGTCAGAAACAGCCATTGCAATCGGTAAGTTAATGAAATGTTTTCTAAATAAAATTTGAATAAAATAATTTTTTTCAATACATATTAATAATAATAATTCTGGTAAAATGTTACGTCGTTATGAAGCTTTTACATATCTGTTCATTAAATAAGTGACTTGTAATTTATTAATTTATCAACGATTCCCTAGTTCTATAAGAATTGTCTTTCAATAACTTAATGGAATCATTTGACTCATAGTATTAGTTGTCAGAGATTTTATACAATGAAAGTTCTTATTTTAATTTCTTTTATTAATAACCCAAAGTAGAAAAACCATAATTTTTGTGATACCACTAGAATGAAAAAGATGTCAACAACTTTCCTTTGATTTTTTAAGGTTTGACCGTACCTAACAAATAAAATAAATAAAAATTTTCTTTGCTTATTTAGAAAAAAATTTTACTCAGAACCAATTAAAATAGAATTACATTACAGTTTTAAGCAGAGATCGAAAATAGCGGTTCCACTTTAATTTTAGTGGTTAATTGGCACCATTTTCCATTTAAAATTAGTTCTTTGTTTTATATCACTGAGATGCAGCGATGCCAACTTAGCCCTTTTCGGGCTAAATTTAGCCCGCTTTTAGTCACTCAAAACGCAAAAAAAGAAAATTGGATGAAAACACGGATTTTTTCCATTTAGCCCTTTTTTCAAAAATTTTTACGCGTTTTGAGTCTCAAAAGTTGGCATCACTGCTGAGATGGTGATTTACAGGAGAACATTTTAGGTTTGTGGTTGAGAGAAACAAAAAAGAAAATAACGGAAATAATCAAGATGAGTAATTTATAATTAATTTTTTTTTTCGTTAAGGTCAGGTTATAACTTTTATTTTCGAACTTTTAAAATTTAAAATGGCAAAAGTTTATAAGAAATCGCTATAAGAAATCATGTACCGATTCTTGTCATTTACAACAGGACTTGTACTTGCAACATTTCATGATATTATCTGTATTATATTTGAAGAAAATAGCAAAATATATCTGAAAAATAACGAGATTGTATAAAACTTTAGTCTATAACTCGGATCCTACTGGGCTGATTTTGTGGATTTTCAATAACATTTCGGTGAAACAAATAATGTATTAATTAGAGAAGGAAATGAACTAATATTTTAATATAAGAGAACATTTTTCGAATAGTCAAGAAATACTATTGTAAAGTACTGGAACAATTGGCAAATTGGAATGCATTTTCTACCCGGCCAAGGGCGTTATCAGCAATCTTCATTGTCCACTATCACTCTGTAAATATCATCTATTTAACTCACCGTTTTTGAGAAATAGAATACGAGAATTATCATATTTATTTTTTAACGTGTTGTGAGTTAGAACGAAATTTACGTTCGTTTACAATGTGTGTATTCTTTATTAGTACCCTGCAAATAATATTTCACTACGTGATCCATTTTAGATGATATGGACTACTCACAACATGGTCCAATGTAATGCAGTCATGGACCATGTCATAGTTAAACAAGAGTTTGTAGTTAAACGACATGGTTTCGTGTTAACACGATTGCATATTGAGTTGTTGTTGTTGTTTAAAACTAACCCTCCTGAGTACTCCATGGAGTAGTTGTGGGACTACTCCGATGGGTTATATGGTCCAGTCCTAGCACATCGCAATGTTAAATGGACCACCTTTTTTTTCATATATTTGGAGTAGTTTTGGAGTACTCCTACTCCTCTTTGGACTAGTCTTTACATGCATGTATGGACTAGTCGCGTTATTTGCAGGGTATTTATAAAACTTGTATTATTACAAATTTGTTTTTGCTTTTCTTGCTGCGTGCACTTTTTTTGTAAATCAATAACAGCAATGTATGTATGTTTTTGTTGTCATTTCTCCTTTTATTTTCTCCTTTTGGTGGATTGTGTTATTTTTTGTAACAACGAAACACCGGAGATGGGATGATGACTACATACTTTGATACACCGCGCCATGGTGTCTGTTATTTTATTAATTAGAGAAGGAAATGAACTAATATTTGGGAAAAATGTCATTGTACTAATACTTATTTTTCAAAGCTCTATCTTGCCTTCAACAGACGGACAGACATGGCTACATCATTTTAGAATCGCTTAATTGATTAGCGATTGATCATTAAGCATGAGTTGGTATTCGTGGCCTGGGTTGGATTCCCAGCCGCTGCCACTCAAACAACATCAGTTTCTGATAATTATTAGTTTTCTTTCTATTCATCATAACTAATATTTATCACAGCGCCCTCCTTTGGTGGTATAGTATGGAAACGTCACCGAAGTAAAATAATTTAATAAATCAAGCTTTGGTCAATGCGCCTACTCACCACTAGAGGCGCTGCAATGCTGTACAACTAATAAACATAACGCGCCATTACAGTATTGTCATATGAAAAAGCTTTTCTCTCCTCTCAGCACCTATTCTTCACCTAACAATCCCCTTTCGAAATAAAGTAACACAATTAATTAATTAATATGTATATAGACATATTAATTGCCAGAGTGTTACTTCTCTTAAAAAAAAATCTTACAAGAACCATCAATTTCGATGTAGAACAAATGGACTGATAGATTTAATACTATTTAATAATATAAAAATTTACCAATTTGTATTACAATATGCTAGAATTAAACACAGCGTCCTGGTAATTAATTTATTAAGTTTGTAACAAAGTAACAATATTTTAGGGACAATTCCTTCGATGTAAACACCATTTTAAGATCGAAAATCGTTACTCGTATTCGATTTGCAGAACAAAGGGATTAGCTGACACAAACTAAGACTTTAAACGCATTTAAAGACTCTTAATTCAGCTTTAATAATTTTTTAAATGATATTTAATCTAGCAGATAAACTTTGATTTAATGCTTTTACTCAATAAGTAAATTATGCTTAATGGTATGTGCCATGATTTTGAAGGAAATACAAAGCAAATGAAAGCTTGTTATTTGCAGTTAGTTGAAATTTGATGCATCTATATCGAAAACTTGTCATTGTTCGGCACAAACAGCACAAAGCCGATTAGTAAATTTATTGTAATGGAGCAGGCAAGGAATTTTCTACTTTTTTTATGCATAGAATTTCTCCCAAATTCATGCTGTATACACCTGAATAGTCGATAGAGTTTGGTGTGTGGTGGTGCTTAACACAACATTATATCGATACTTCTCTAAGTTCTAATTGAATTAGTATCATCCTTATAACGTGACCTAAAATGGTGGTAAGTGAGATGTGGAATAAATTTAAGTTTGTAACATTGATGATGATAACGTTGAATGAAATAGACGATGAAATTACGAGGGCGGTTCGGAAATTTCTTAGCCTAGAACAGACAGCGCGATATAAACAGAAAAAAGTTAAGTGTTTTGGAAACTTATATCTGTGCTATGAACACCTGTTAAATTTCTTTTTGATCTGCCAACTCCTTTATATAGAGACAGGTGTTCAAAAAAGACACATCCGCGATTTTTTTTTTCAATGGAAAAATTAGAAATTCGTGGTGTCATTAAATATTTAAATAAAAAAGGTTTATAGGTTCAAGGAATTCATGATGATATGGTGAATGTGTTAGGTGAAAGTGCTCGTTCATATGCAACAGTAAAAAATTGGGTTGCTGAATTTAAACGTGGTCGTAGAAGCATTGATAATGAACCACGTAGTGGACGTTCAAAAACAGCAACAATAACAGAAATTGTAGCCAAAGTGCATGAAATGATATTAAATGATTGACGAATAAAAGTGCGTGAAATAGGCAATATCATGGGCATCTCAAATCACCGAGTACATTTAATTTTGCCTGAAGAACTAGAAATGAAAAAGCTTTCTGCGAGATGGGTGCCGCATTTGTTAAGAGTCGACCATAAACGCATAAGAATGAAAATTTGTCAAGCTTGTTTGGATCGTTTTAAGATAAATAAAATTAATTTTAAGCGTCGTTTCATAACAGTTGATAAGAAATGGATTCACCTCTACACTGCAGAGACAAAAGAACAATACAAGGAAGCTGGACTGAAGCTAGATGAAGTGTCCCAAAGAAGGCAGAATCAATTCAATCGGCTGGTAAGGTTATGGCAACAGTTTTTTGGGACTTCAAAGGTATTTTATTGATTGCAACATTTTGGATCAATTAAATGTAAAAATTCGACAAAAACGTCGTGGGTTAGTCCGCGTTTACACAGTCGAACATTTGGAAGAAAAACATTTAGCTTGGCAGAAAATTATGGGTGGGGAAGAGAGAATCGTTTTGTGTTCGGTATTCGGTGAACATGCTTTATTGACATTTTCTTTACTGGTATTTACTTCAAATTATTACACAGCACGAATAAGAGAAATGTCAAAAAAGCAAATAATAATGAAATGTGACTGACAACATTGTTCGACAGTGTGACCGCGAATGAAAAACAAAACGGAATTCCAGATTTTTTTCTTCCAAATGTTCGACTGTCTAAACGGGGACTAACAACACAAGAAAATAATTTTTCATCAAGACAACGCTCCAGCCCACAAGAGTGTTTTCACAATGGCTAAAATCAACGAATTAAATTACGAGTTGCTTTACCACCCACCTTATGCTCTTGATTTAGCTCCCAGTAACTTTTAGATGTTCCCAAATTTAAAAAAGTTGCTAGCGGGCAAGCGTTTTGCCTCAAATGGGGATACAATTAAACCACTATTTTGGAGGCCTTGGCCTAAGCGTATTAAAGTTTCAGGAGATTATATAGAAAAATAAAAATATTTTTGAAAAACTAAATATTCTCTTTCAGTGCTTGGCTAAGAAATTTCCGAACAGCCCTCGTGTATACGACTTGATGAAGGAAAAATATTTTAATTTTACACGAATTATTCGAACGAATTAAAATCTTTTATACGAATTATTTCTTTTATTCGAACAAAAGAAAAATCAAATAATTTAAACACCCTAATGTTTAGTCACAAATATCTCAATTTTATAAGCACAATTTTTCGAAATATACTCGGTGTAGGGTATTATATGGTCAGGCTTAACCGATATAAATTATTAAAATATTATTTATGTTCCTGTTTCAATCTTCTGCAACTCGTAAAAATGTGTGTGGTCTTCTTCTAAATCATCTTATTCCATATTTTGTTGCCGCGCTCTGTCATTCCTGACATCTTAACTGGTTTAATAACAAGCTGTATTGTCTTTATCAACATTTATTATGTTCAACATTATTTTGCAAATACGTGTAAAATTAAAAATTCAAATTAACTTATGAAATATTTATGGTAACAAAATTGTTGAAAAGTTAAATATTCAAATGAATATTTAAACTTAGCAGGATAACAAAAATAACAACAGCAGAAGTTGTTTAGCTACTTAGAAGAATTAGTTATTTGCTAGTTATCTTTAAGATGGACACATGATAAATGTGATTTTAGCTGAGTGGGACACGCTTTATTATTTCAATAATTATTTTTTTTTTTAATCTTTACAGAATTACTACGGCAGCATATCATTGGAAAGTAGAAATCCAATTATTTATCGTGTGGAATTTCCCTCTTCCAGCGAAGTGCCAAAGTTGACTAGAATCACAGTCAATGGTCAAGATATTTGTATTGCAAATGAGTGTAAGAACCACTAAAAAAAACTTATTTTCCTTAATTTTTAATATTTCAAACTCGCTCCTTATTTATTTCAGATACTGCCCCCAGCACAAGGCTCTTTTTAAATCATAAACTACAAATAACTACACAAGGATTATCCAGTTCCTTGCCACAAATTCCACAGCAATACCCCACTAACACACAAATATTCCAACAATTGCCTACCACTGATGTGCAAGTGCAACCTGCACGAGAAGTGGCACAATTTTTTCAAACACCCTCACAAATATATAACAACAAATTTGGACCTGTGGACTTAGAAACGCAAACTTTAGCTCAACCAGTCAGACAAAATGCTCAATGTGGTCTTGGTAATACGGTAACGGCCTTTGTATTCGGAGGCGATGAAGTAATGCGCGGAGAATTTCCTTGGCTAACAGCCATCTATGTTAAGTCAGCTGGTTTAAGGTTTTTATGTGGCGGCTCGTTGGTTTCAGCCAGAACAGTGGTGTCGGCGGGTCATTGTTTTAAAATTGGCAGCGTAGGAGCCAGCCGTTTGGTAGTGAATTTGGGTAGACACAATTTAGAGGATTTCAGCGAACAGGGCTTTGTCACCAGGGAAATAGAAAACCTCTTAGTTCATCCCGAATACAACTCAAATCTATTTCCAGATGCTGATTTGGCAGTGCTGCATCTTAAACAACCAGTGCAGTAATATTCCATAACTGAGCAACACAATTATTTTCAATATAACAAATATATTTCTTTCTATTCTATTTAGATACTCTAATGCTATACGTCCCATTTGTTTATGGACTGAAAGCTCAGACTCTAATTACATAGTGGGTCAAGCTGGTGTGGTGGCCGGTTGGGGTGCAGACGAGCTGGGCCGTACGTTTACTCCTGTACCCAAAAAGGTGGACACCAAAATAGTAAGTGATGCTGAGTGCCTACGTTCTTCGCCCGCCTACAATATATTGACCTCACCACGCACCTTCTGTGCGGGAAATCGTGATGATACAGGTCCCTGTATGGGAGACTCTGGCAGTGGACTAATGATCAGCCGCAATGGCCGCTGGTATTTGAGGGGCATCGTATCGGCTGGTCAGACAAAAGATCGTAAATGTAATTTACAAGAATTTGTGGTTTTCTGTGATGTGGCAAAGCATATGCAATGGTTACAAACTAATTTAGTTTAGTTAACAACAAACAAAATGCTTATTAATATTTTTATTAAATAAAACTACTAGACATTAGCTATTCCTCAATAAATATGCCATAGTTATTAAATAAACATACATACTCCTAACTTAAGAGTCCTAAGTATGCTACAAAATATGTTTTGCTACAAAAAGCCATATTTTCACAACATATTGACAAATTAAAGAATTTGTGTTTGTGCCTCAAACACATACATACGCAAGAAATAATCTTACAATCTATGTTAAGGAATGTAAGCATTGAAAATAAATGGCTTCCAGTCCTTAAAAATTGATTTATGTATTTCCTCTTCAAATTCAATTTCAAATAAATTACAATTGCTAGCAATTGTCAAAGTTAAGTTATTTCCTTTATTTAAATTGCACATTCAACATTTTATGCAATGATTTTGCAATTGATTCAGGCCGAGTTTTTGTGGCTGAATACATTTTGGTTTACATCGAATCACCAGGATTAAAAAAAGAGAAACGAATTAAAACAAGTTAGTGTTAGATTCGTCTGTGTCGAATTTTAAATACCCTCCACCTAAATATAATGGGCCATAACCATAAACAAACACTAAAGTCGGTTCTTTTTAAAAAACAACTTTAATCTTAAAACCTATTTTTAATTATTTTGTAACTATAGTCAAAATTTAAGGTCGTTTTAAGTTAAACTGACATTAACTGGATGCCACCTTATATGTAGAAAATTATTTCATACAAACAGTAAAGAAAAATAAGCAAGTGACAGCTTTAAACAGCAAAAAAAAAAAAAAACAAACAAGTTTATGTTTTGAACATGGGCCACGTTTTCGGGATTGAAAAATATACTTTAAAATTTCCTCTCGTTTTTTAAGAACTACTGGATTTTCTTTGTACTTCAACAATAGTAATGTCATGGGCAAGAAAATAAAACAAATTAAATTGAAATGTTAAAAGAAGTTTTTAATTTTTATATCCCTTTTAAATTAACAAAAAACTGAAACAGTAATAAGCGGGATTTTGTTTTTAAAGGTGGGTTATAAAATCGGGAAGGCATGAGCTTTCAACAAACGAGATAATCCCTCCAAGAGCGGGATGTATTGTGGACTTATATTACTGATCGGTATAAAATGTTGATTTGATATCGATATTTACAAGACTTTTTTGGGTTTAATTGTTCTCGGAAGTGATCCTTAAATGAGAGCTATGACCAATTATAGATCGATCTTCATAAAATTCGTCACAGAGAATCTTACACATATGAGGATATATCACGTCGTATTTCAATAAAATGCCTGTGTATTTAAAAGAGATATAAGTATTTAAGTAATTTTCTATCCACTATAAGGTCCACTTATTGATTTGTGCAAAATTTTGGATCAGTACCATTATGTAAATCAAGTTTAATGTTATTTAAGGAATTTTCGAAATTGGATTTTGCATGGGGCTTTGCTCAAACATGGGCCGAATCAAAAAAATATCGTTTTGTGGCTTATTTATATATGAAACTTAGTTTTACTAAATTTTGTATTGATATTATTATTTTAAAGACATTTAACCATATTTCAGGAAGACATTTGTATTGGAGCTATGATAAATCATGGACCGATTCTTACTTTTTTCAACATAATTTGTCTTTTTATGTTAAATATAACATGTGTAAATTTTCATGGCTTTATCTACAAAAAAAAATTAAACAAATTAACGAAAAGTGTTTGAAAAATATAATTTTTTTAGATTTTGTCTCAGAATTTGATGCATAACTCTGGTTCTACTGGATCGATTTTACTGATTTGCATTACCAAACTGCTTAGGTGAATTGTAAATGTTCTTTTGTTAGCTTTGTGGATTTTGGTTAAGTAGTTTGGACGTGATGGTGTTTTACACAGACAAATAAAGACTGACTGTGGTCACTAATACAGGAGGCATGGGAAGCTATTCCCCTTGCTACGTGCCAAAAATTGGTTGACTAAATGCCTCGCCGATGTATGGCTGTTATCAAAAGTTAAGGATTCGCAACGAAGTACTGTATAAGTTTTATTTAAAAATAAAATGGTTTCCAGAAAAAAATTAAAATTAATATTTTTTTCTTAAAAAACTGCATATGTCCCCATTTTTTTCGCAACCAAAATTTAGGTTAAGTTCTTGAAATAATTTTTTTTTTTTTTATGTATTGATTTCGAGTTTTTTGCAAACGCAAATACACCTCCTCACAAAAACGCTTTTATAAGCAGTTGTACAAAAAAAGTTACATGTTGAATATTACAGTTTCTATGATGTTTTTACCTTCTCCTGTAAAGTTTCAAATATGCGAGTTAGGGCCTTTCTATATGAGACCATCGATATAGTATCTACCCGTATTCACCACTTGTGGTGGTGGAAGCTATACAAATTTTATGTGGACATTTTGATTGCTAAGGAAAACATTTAAATATGGTTTTTAACAATTACAACAAACGGACATTGTTAAAGGAATAACTTATTATAAATTATTCTGTTTTTCTCTTTTTAGTTGAGTAAATGTGGAAATTTGTGGAACAACAAGTTGGTTTGAATAATTGATTTGTTTTTCAAAGCAACGAATTAAAACTAAACGTTTATGTATGTACATATGTTAACTTCCTTAAAATATGCTTCATAAATGATTTATAGGCTCATTAAAATATTTATTGACCAAAATATTGTATGTTTTATTTCTATTACAAATTGCGACATTAAAGAACTTATAAACTTAACAAACTGAAAAAGCACTTTGTTAAAAATAAACTAACTAATATTCTTACAGTTTTAAACTGGGATACGCTTGCTTAAGCATTTGTGTATAGTAGTCATAAACAAGGAAGTAGAAGTAAAATTTATCTATAACAGAAAATTTATCGGTAACAAATTTCCTATAGAAAACTTATCGATAACAGAAATTTCTTTGCGAATAGAGAAAATACAGATTAGAGTAGCAAGAAAATAAATAACCTGTTGCATATAATAGGCTGTCTGCTGCAGCTTTATATATATATATATGTTGTATTTCACGTCAAGTGACCCAATTTTAAAAATCGATGTCTTCCGATTTGGATAAAATTTGCACGAAGGTTAGTACTATTGGATAGTAGGCCAGACACAAATTTTCAGCTCTATCAGTCCAGAAGTGCCGGAGTTAGAGGGGGTCAAATTTGGAAATTATGGTCAATTTTGGTCATACAGGGTTTTTTTTAAAATGAGTGTAATTTTTCACCTAGTGGTCCAAGCAAAAATTGTCCAAAGGACTTTAGATAGCTATTTCTTCAATCATTTCAAAAATATTTTTTTTTAATTTTTTGATTTTTTTTTTTTTTTTTTTTTTTAAGAAAGCTTAATTGTGTAAACTTTAAGGCCTTTATAATCACTTAATGAGATGCGAGTGGGATATCTATCAAAAAAAATATTTGCCACATTATTTAGATGTGTTACAAACGGAATTACAAACGCAATATACCCCCCATCTTTTTGGTGATGGGTATAAAAATATTATTACACATTTACATTTTGGTTTCCGTGAAGGTTAATCGTACTGAACGGATAGGAAAATCAGTTGAATTAAGAAATAATTGTTTGGTAATATTTTTAGATGTTGTCAAGCCTTTGACCAAGAGCTTGATATATAAAAGTAAATGTTTGCTGCTACCATGTACCCATAAAATATTGAAGTCATCTCTGTCGGACCGTTTATATTTATATTTAAATAAAGATTTTTCAAGATTACCTAGCCTTTCGGGCTAACCTCAACGTTGGGAAACTCGGCTCACCACTACATTGTACGTCCTGCAAGAAGCATGTTTTGCAAAGAGCACTTCATAGAGACTCTAGTCAGTTTCAAGTTTCATGGGTAAACAATGAGACTCTATCCGGTGTGAAGCTCGTACAAGCTCATGGTACGGACTTCGCCATATCTCTCCCATGGATTGTAATAAAATCAAGGAGATGAAAACACCAGGACCCCAGGGGTTAAGTACAGAGTCCAGGGGTTTTACGTGTTTTTTACAACGCGTTGACAAACGGTCAACCAACGCATTGTATGCCTTGCAAGGACATACAATATTGCATGTCTCGCAAGACACACAATTCACAAATTCTCATACAGCAATTGCACAGATCACTGTACAAACACCTTGTTAGAGAGTTCGAGCTATCTAATCCCTTCCATCCGTAGTTTAACAAACTGTCACTAGACAAGAAGAAAATAAATGATGAAATCAACAAAGTTCAGCCCTAGTCCGATGCAATCTGCCGACCGACCACGAAAGCCATCGACTCCTCCTGCCGCCTCAACACCTCTCCTCAACACAAAGACAATCTGTCAACACTACCTTCAATGGATCTGTTGATTCGAAATAATTTGGTGGTGCGAAATTTGCCTCTAGCACAAACATCAACTATCTTCTGCTTGCGATTTTAGGTGTAATCCACAGCCAACACGAGTACCCCAAACCAATTATCAGTTAATTCCCAGTTTCGAGCTCCATGCAGTTCATGGCACCAGTTTCGCCATCTCTACCCCGGCATTGGAAATGTATATAGATGAGGAAGGAAGTATTTTGGACATACAATATTTCAAAATTTGCCGCCATTTTTAGCTCGCACGAAAACCCACCATCAGCAAATGCCAAAGAAGTTGAAAAACTGACTAATATGGGTGAAAGAGTTAAAAATTAAACATTAAAATCTACACACTTAACAAAGTAAGTAAATTTTAGTCAGACTGTATTATATGCCTTGGTATTCACTGGATAGACGACTTACTTGGCATCGCCATATAGAAACCAAGAGACTTCACATGAAGCTAAAAGTCAATAAAAAACGGAACGGCGAATTATACCATTATTGATTTTATACAGATAGAGCATTTAAAAATTACATGAACTCTGGCGGGTGCAACATGCTACATAAGAAATGAAAATATTTACAGAAACTTGGAGAGGAATGAGTATAAAAAAGTCCGTGTTAAGCATATAATAAAACTATAATGCCACCAGAACATGCTTGCTAGAATACTTGCACAAAGCGATACGCAATCAAGGATCTGTAGACCCAATACACCACCCAGCAATTAATCTTAATTTTAGTTCTACGAATTAAATACTTACTGTTTGGCCTCAAGCATACGGCAAACTCAATATTTAAATACATTTTTAAAGCATTGATTTTTCACAGAAAATTGCACTATAAACAAAAGAGTACAACAAGTATATATTTATATTGCAGTTGTTTCTAGAGTGCAAAATGTTTTTTTTTAAGTATTTTTACACAATTATAAGAAAATTAACTTTAAAACAATTACTTGTTTCAACAATTTTATAGGCAAACATTACCTGTTACATAGAAACATTTAAACCATAATGATTTTCCATGAAAATAAATATTTAAATAAACGTTTCAATATTTAAACGCTTAATTATTGCCAGCAGTTGTTAAGCTAACGTACTACATATTAACTTATTTCAAGAAAAGATTTTAAAGAGAAATAAATGTGCTGTAACGAAATATACTTAAGGCACACTGTTTGTGAAAATAATACAATTCAAAATGCTCAACTAAATCAATAAGAATTTAAAATTTGAGTGTGTGTGTGTGTGCCATATGTTTTTGTAGGTATGTGTAGGAATATGTATGAGATCGCATGGAAAATCAAGTGCAAGTAAATTTATTTTATTTTGTCAATGAAATGTATTTTCATTTCAATTTTCCTCTGTTCGTGTGCCTTTATTAAGACTCCAGGGTGTGATTTTTCAACATCAACAGGAGGAAAAATCAACAAAAAAGTAACAACGTGACAGCATGGAAAGAAGTGAATATATGTACGAGTATATAAAATCTCTAATATAGACAAATACGCAAAAATTGTGTATATGAAGGATTAAATAATGCTGCCATTATTTAATAACTTTTTTATTTACTATCTATTACCTATATGTAAATATTACTCATACGCCAACCAGTGTTATTTTTACTCATCAATTAAGAGTAAAATTCTATTAAATTACATTTTAAAAAATATTTATGTACATATTTCTATTTGTTAAAAACTATTTAGAGAATTGTCAATGCCAGCATTCTTGGAAATTTCAAGGGTAAAAATATGTATAATTTAAAGGCTTAGATGATTGATAGAGAAATATATATTTTTATTCTTGTAACTGACATAAATCATAATTTATTTCTGCATACAAAATATATTATTCATCTTGTTACACAAAAAACAGAAATATGTAATTGTATGATTTATGATTTAGAATTTTGATGTTTAACAATTTTCATTTTCTTAAATTTATTTATTTATTTATTGAATCTGCCTTATTCATTAGGCGTAACAATAAGTAATTAAATCCTATCAGGCATGTGATGGAAATCGAAATCGAAAACGAATGAGTTTTGTTGTTATATGTGGAAATAATAAATTGTATAAACTATACAAACAATTACAAAATGTTAAAAGTCTGTCCTTTAAATTATAATTTGTGATTTAAATCAATGAAGCCGACATTGCTGTATTAGAAAATACAACTCTGATCGCATAGAAACTATCATTTTATGAAAATTTTTAAAAACTTTTGCAAGTCGGACAGTCTGTCTGTCATTTAGTTAAATTTTTAGGCCACACTATTATACTTTATGAACACACACGATTTTTTTGACATATCGTACGACTAAATAGGATAATCAGTAGTGGCCTTTAGTAGCTCAATTTCTTTATATTTTATGCGATAAAAGTTTTTCAATACAGAAATATTACGAAAAAATTGACTTCTAAAACTCATTCGTTTTCGTTTTCAATTTCCATCACATGCCTGTATGACAAAAATTAGAACGAATGACGCTCTGACGCAAGCCTCGATAATCCAAGCCTCGATGGCGATTGACTCTGTGCGAGATGTCTAGCAAGCGGGTTCCGGTGGCATTGAAATTTTAATAAATATTAGTCACGGACTTTTTTAAACTAAGTCTTCACTATTGGTACATATATTTACTCAAAAAAGGGTAAGCACTTGTTTTAGCACAAATTTGTTTGACGTTGTTTACTCTTACAAGAGTTTTGCAAGATCAAACAGCATCAAATAACATAAAACTAAATATTTGTTGTGTCCTGTCCTAATAAACGAATATTTTTTTTTAATAAAAAACGAGTTCAAATATATTTTATTTAGTGGTTACGTCTTTTTCGGCAAATATTTGCCAAGTGTGCCTTAAGTGTCTGTGTATGTTCTCATTCCTTATGTACTATGGTGCACTCATCATGGGCTCTCTCCATAAGATCAATACAGACCCTAATAGCCGTTCCTCCGAATTGGATTCCATATGTATAAATTATTTTTGGAATGCTTTTGTACAGGATGACTTTATAGTGAAGAGTTAATTTTGATTTGTCAATTATTAACCAGTGAAGCTTTGCAACTTCATGTGAAGTCTTTTGGTTTCTATACAACGACGTAAAATAAATCATTTATCCAAGTAAATACCAAGGTGTGTATTATAGTCTGACTATGATATATTAACATTGGTAAGTCTGACAGATGGACAATTTCTCTTGCTTAGAGCAAGCAGACATAGCACCAGTTTTTCAATCATATTTTTTTTTTTAAAGGGAACTAACACTCAGGCACTTAATATGCCTATATTATAATTGCGTTACTTTCTTTGGAAAATGTATAGTTGCAGAAGTAAAGGTGGTGAAAGAAGAAAGCTTTTTATATCACAACTCTACAATTGCGCATTATGTTTGTTTTTAGTGCAGAATTACAGCGCCTCTGGTGGTGAGTAGGCGCATAATTTTAATCTTGATTTTATAGCGATGTGATAAATATTAGTTATGTATTTAATTACCTTACGAAAAGTTCTTTTAAAATACTTGCTAATGGATTTTTAATGGATCCATGAAGTTCTTACGGATACAGTTTGTGTTACTTTGAACTAGTCTATAGACAAAGCGTTGCTAGTTGCTAGTAGAATTTTCAGCAATAGCCATTATTTAAATTTTTCTTTATTATATTAATTTTTTGTTTTAAATTTGTCATTTAGTTTAAGATTTGAGTGTTACCGTTTCGTTATTGTTGTTTAACTAAAATAAGTAATTATTTAGTTCGTTTATTTGACCTTTTTCAATATTTAATAGTTTTTTTAATAAGCAATAAGGTCACTTGAATTTTATATAAAAATATTTAATAGTTTTTTTAATAAGCAATAAGGTCACTTGAATTTTATATAAAAATATTTAATTTATTTATATAAATTTATTTCCAATATTTCGCTATCACAATGGATAGCTTCTTCAGAAGCTATCCATTGTGATAGCGAAATATTGGAAATAAATTTATATAAATAAATTAAATATTTTTATATAAAATTCAAGTGACCTTATTGCTTATTAAAAAAACTATTAAAATAAGTAATTTTTGTGTTGAAATACATATTTTATTTTTTGGCAACTTTCAAACTTTCATGCAACATTAAAAAAAACATACATATGTACAAATGTCGTAAGTTTTGTATAGAATATGTATGTATAAATTACCAACAACATTTGTACTACTATTGTAAACTTATACGACATCAGTTGTGAATTGAACAATTGTATGCAATTCAAGAATTTATAGAACTAATAATTGGTTTACATTTACATACGTACGTTGAATTTCTTCCTAAGAATGATATACCTAAGTGATAAGTGGGTATTGAAATTGTTTTCATGGGGCATGGAACATCAAATATGAACCGATATTCACAAAACCTATATATAAAACTTTTCTCAATTTTGTAAGTTAAAGAAAAAGTAACATCTGCATGTGGGCACGGAAAGGTATAGTATGACTTTTTCTGATTGTTTTCTAGGATTCTTCTTCGTTTAACATAAAATGTAATTATAATTGTGAAACACTAACACAAATTTTTAATAAAAAGAGATCATTACCATAGTCTTTAACAAAATTTTACACGTTTTAAAATACATACTGTTTGTAATGTTACAACAAATAGGAAACGTCTAGTGTAATTATAGTAATGCAACATAGTGTTTAATAATAATCTGTGTTAAATTTTCGGACGATTACGAAATTTTTAAAATACTGTTACGAAATTATATTTCAATTTTAAATTTAACGGTCGGTATCAACATACAGCGTGTTTATCTACATACAACTTCTTTATCAACAGATGGTGTGATTATCGACATGCAACTTTTTTAGCATTTGTAGAAGTTTTAATTTTTAAACATTATTGAGAACACCCTGTTATAAACGTAGCTGAGCAATATGACAACATTAAGTTTTAAAGACTTTGGCTGAATATTCTAGACACGAACATTCTAGACTTGCCGTCATGAAAATTCTAGTAACTTAGCTCCGAACCATCCAGATTTAATGATTGCTGTGTAAATGTACTAACAGGGCCAATCAAGTGAATCAGTTTATTGTGAGTCATCGTTAAGTAAACACTAAAGTATTCTCAAACAGTAATTTAAGTGTGTTCTTAAACCGTAATATAAGTGTGTAAAAGGATAGAGTGTTAATTTACAATTGTTTTCGTGTACATTTAAATTAATAAAGAGTCGTTATATTTTCTTCAAACTACTTGACGCTTTTGTAATTAACCTGATAATTTTGGATCTCAAACGGATATTTTTCAACAATTGGCGGAAGGACAAACTTAATATACCCTCATTTAAAACTTGTGGTGTTGGAGGGTATTTAAAAAATAACGCCTAAATAAAACTAAAAAAGAAAACATTAAACAAAAAACCAACATACTTAATTTGTCTAAGGACTATTTTTTGTTTGTAAAACGTCGGCATCAACGATCCTTAGCAGCATTTAACTAAAAAAACATAAACAAGTGTCAGCATTTGCTTTTGGCTTGTGGTCAAAAAGTATTAATCATCTTTTGCTCAGGACATTGGCGGTGACGATGCTGATGATGTTGGTGGTGGAGCTGTTGATGATGCTGTTTTTGTAATTGCTGACACAAGTAAGGGCAGTAAATGTTATTGGCGGTTGTGTTGCCTTTCTGCACATTCGTACAGTAAAACAAACTTACATTGCGGTCACAAGCTGATGTAGGAATTTTACTTTTGGTCTTACTGCTAGGAAAGAAGAAAAATAAGCAAAAGAATTTGAGCATAAAGTATGTCTGTATGTATGTATGTATATTTCATGAAAATGGTTGCAAAAAAAAACAAGAGAAAAAGGATTAAACAAATTGAGGTTAACATTCTGGGTTAAGGACATTTATTTAGAAAGTTTAATAAAACTCGAAAGTACAGAGATTTGCATCATCAATCTTATTTAATAATTGAATGAATATAAATAATTATAAGTCTGTTATAAAATAATATGCACTACAAAGATAATAATAGTTTTTTAAAAGAAATTGTAATCATAACAATAATTCGATAACTATTATTCTTCTTACACAATTTTTAGATAACAATTGAAAAATTGAGAAATTGTGTATTTATACTTTATAAGAGTTTCATAACTATAATTACATTTTACGATATATAGAAAAGAATACTAGAAAATCAAGAGTAGGGAGAGGGGGGGCACGTTTATACCCGGGGCACCTTTGAACTATGTTGATAAAATCTCAGTTTAACATTTTTTCCGACCCTTAACCGAGTTTTTTACATGGCAACCTTGTTTTCTAGCAACGTTAACAACTTTTGCTAGTTTTTTCAGTCGACGACCGAATGTAGTTGGGTGAACAAGTTTTCGCAGTGCCATTGTAAATTTTTTTTATTTTTATTTTGTAAGAGTGTAAGAAGTATTCAGTGATCGTTTTCTTTCGTGAAAGAAATTTATTGCAGTCCAAAATTCATTGCAAACCAAATTAAGTTATGTTATTTGATATTTATGTAAAAAAATATTTATTATAAATTTCCGTGATATGGCATACCAGTTCAGGTTTGAACAAAGAAAAGGGGGACACCTTTGAACATATTAATTTATCAACCGAAGTACCAAACATTGTTGATTCTCTCTTATTTACTGAAAATGACAAAACCAATGCTGGTCATGATGCTTTAAAGAAAATGTAATGTCACCTGAAATCGCAAGGCCTTTTCCGTCTTAATAATACAAAACTTATTTTTATCTGAATTTTTTTATTTTTTAATTGTCAATGTTTATGTTTTTCTTAATAAATAAATCGAATTTATATATAACTGTTTATGTTATTTTTGGACACAGGCGCTACAAGAACAAATTGCCGTTCAAAACTACCCCAGCCTAGTTCAAAGCTGCCCCGTATGGGGGGCACATTTGAACACAATGACTTCATCTATTTAAAAAAATAAAAAAAAATATAATTCGAACTAATAATAAGTCACTTGTAGACTAAAGTTTATTTCCATACATATATTAGTTAAATGTTGTAAAAAGTCAATAATTCAAAAATATAAATTTGTATGTGGCTTGAGAGCAAAAAGTGTTCTAAGGTGCCGCCTCTCCTCTATAATTGCTATTAATTCTTATTAAGCAATTTTCAACAAATTGCTATAAAATGCGGCGTGGTTCACAGCATAGTGTTTTTAAAAAAGGTCAACTTTCAGAGTATATAAAAAGTTTTCAAGTACCAGCAACACAATTAAGAGCTTTAGTCAAATTATTACTGAATCTGTATTTAATGTGAAAAAATCAACATAAATAGACTGTTAAAAAAAATACAGACTATTACGCGATAAAAGCTGTTATCTGTGCCAAGGCCATTATTCCGCCACAAAACTTCTAGACTTGAACTTGGTAAACAAATCTTAAAAACTATCCACATATCGATAAAAATTTTAATTTTTAATAGATTCTGGAAAACGTGCAAAACTAAGTTATCTTTAAGCTTTATGTTCCCATACTGAATTTTTTGTTTTTGCTACCTTATCATTACTTTCAATAATTTATCCTTTTCTAACATAATAAAAAGTAAATGGTAACAATTTGACAAAACATCTGTCGTTATTTATCATTTTATGACCCTTTAAGTAAAATCATTTTGAACATGCACTCGGTTTTGCACGCCATTATTATATACGAGTATGTATTATAAATGTGATTGTAAGTTTATTTCTTTGTTCCGCAAGTTATTAAAGTTATTTTAATTTTAGTGTATTTATAGTAATGCAACACTAATTAATTTCTTTATATATTTTAAAGAGGCACAATAAAAAATAATGATTTTATTGTTGAATAATATTTGCTGTTTTGTTCGTGTCACATACGAGGGCGGTTCGTAAACTTCTTAGCCTAGCACAGAAAGAGGATAGTTAGTGTTTCAAAATAGTTTTATTTTTTAATATAATCTCCTGAAACTTCAATACACTTAGTCCAACAGTTATCTAGCAATTCTATCCCTTGATTAAAACAGTTTTCCTCAAGGCCTTCAAAATAGTGGTTTACAACTGTAATTGCACCTTTATTTGAGGTAAAACGCTTGCCAGCTAGGAATGTTTTTAGATTTGGAAACAGGTAAACGTCACTGGGAGCTAAATCTGGAGAATAAGGTGGGTGGTCAAGCAACTCGTACTTTAATTCATTGATTTTAGCCATTGTTAAAACACTCTTGTGCGCTGGTGCTTTGTCTTGATGAAAAATAATTTTTTGCCAGGATGTTTTTCTCGAATATTTACATTTAATTGATCCGGAATGTTGCAATATTACTCTGAATTTATCGTTTTACCCTTTTGCAGATAGTCAATCAAGAAAATACCTTTGAAGTCCCAAGAAACCGTTTCAATACCCTTACCAGCCGATTGAATAGTTTTTGCCTTCTTTGGGGCACTTCCCCCAGCTTCAGTCCATAGCTTGTATTGTTCTTTTGTCTTGGTCAATCCATGTCTCATCAACAGCTATGAAACGGTGCTTAAAATCCATTTTATTTTTTTAAAACGATTCAAACAAGAAATTTTCATTCTTATGCATTTTGGGACAAATATCGAGATGCACACGTACCCCACTATATAGAAAGGGTACTCCAAAGAGTCATAATTGAGACTACATTAAGCGGATTTCTGAAATAATTTTGGAATTTGAATAAAACGAATTTGAAAGAAAATTTTCCAAATTCTTTTAGAGAATTTCATCCTAAAAGCTAAATTTTTCAAAATTCAAGTACATATGACTGTTAAGTGCTTAACAGTGGTATGTTGACTGTAACATTATCAATGTTAAAAAATGTGGTTTTTGTCTGTGCTAGTTAAATTCGAATTTATCTTCACACACATTCGATCGCATTCGCAGCGGCAATTTGACTCTGGGTATATTTACTTTTGCGTCACCTTGTATATTTTCCGTGCTCGATAGAACGCGGAATGCTATACAGGGCGTAATAACCTGACGTCAATAACAACTACTCGTTCAAGTAGTTTTAGCAGAAACAGTTTGATTTGGTTTGACTTTGAATTGTTTCCCCCTTTCACTTATCATGTTATATCCCAAAACACAAAGCTCTCATTTTGTTATTCCAACCGGTAAGTGTATTTCCGCAAGTTTAGGTGCCTTGAAGTATGTACTTCCTTTACTGTTTTCGCCTAGTTCCAACAGTCATTGGGAAGTAGATGAATCTTTGCAAAGTATTTAGATACATGATGATACTCTAGATCAGGAGCAGCGATGCCAACTTAGCCCTTTTCGGGCTAGATTTAGCCCGATTTTAGTCACTCAAAACGCGAAAAAAGAAAATTGGCCCTAAACTAAAAAACGCGTAAATCTAGCCCGTTTTACAATTATCTTTTAGCCCTTTTAGCCCGTTATTACTTTTTGCTTGATATGGCTACATTTTATTTTTTTTTTGTACTTTTTCTTCCTTTAATCTAATAATATCGAAATAGTGCTATTGGTAATAACCCATTCCTTAAACTGTCCAGTTTAGCCAAACACATATTGACATATCCGTCCTCAAACTCAGAAGTTGAGAGGAGTTTTAGTGGCATGAATTTATTCAAAAGTAAAATTAGAAACAAAATGTCATTAAATACGTGTAACAGTTTAATACACATTAAATGTAGCCTAAAAAAATAATAAATGTTGCTCAAACTACAAAATAACTGACGAAGTGTGCTCTTTCGAATAGTATATAATTTATCTAAGAAAACTTAAGAAATTTGGATGTTATTGTCGAGCAATAACACAATTTGCTATAACACAATTTGCTCGACACAATAACGCCCAGATTTCTTAAGTTTTCATAGATAAATTATATACTATTCGAAAGATCTCAGTTTCTTCTTTCCAAATCTAGTAAGAAATGAAACTCGGATCTTTATCAACAAAATTATAGGCTTTTAAGTGCGCAAAGGTACAAAAACCGGGTTTTTAACCGTAAATCCGGATTTTGGAGGTGTCAGGCATATTTAACTATTGGAATCTTGTTTTACTTGACAATCCCTACAAGAAAAATAATATCCGGTCCCAGGTTTTTTGGACTGTCGCACCGTGATTGTATCTCATGGTAGTAATTTTTTTCTAATAAATTATTTTATAAAAATGTGTTTGGTGTTTTGATTTTTAAAAGAAACATTTAATAATTTAGCCCCTTTTCGCACTTTATCGAAAATTTTGCCAGGATGTGGCTTTAAACGGATTTTTTTCGATTTAGCCCTTTTTAGCCCTTTTTTCAAAAATTTTTACGCGTTTTGAGTTCAAAAAGTTGGCATCTCTGATCAGGAGTGCCCGAGCCCTATACTCTTGGTGCTCTTTTGTATTTGTAAAAACTCTTAGCTATAGGCTGTGTGTACGAAAATACACAAACAACTTTGCCTTATTTGTTTTTTTTGTCGTACTTTACGTTATACACGCAAGCGCAAAGCAACAACACTTTCGTATGCTCTACTGGTAAACATTGGTGACAGCGATCGTCAATATAGAGTTTGTTTTTGTTTAACGTATGATACCGTTTAAAAAAGTGTGTTGTTTCTTTGTATGTATTGGCTTTTACAACAAAAAATACTGAATAAAAATTAGTTTTTATTTAAAAGTATTGGTGTTTGCTCTTACATAAGCAACTTTTGGGCACTCCTGCTCTAGATAACAGTCCAGACAGAAACTTATTAAAGTGAGGACGAAGTAGGGACAAAAAAATGTCACAATAACAATTAAAATGCCATTAAACAAAGATAACAAAAGAACTAAAATCTCAAAATCTACAAATACCTAATTATCTTGCGTCTGAAAACTTTAACAATTAATAACTGAAAGGAAAACAGAAAACAAATTTAAAAAAAAATGCAGAAAAACTACCTTTAGCTAAATTAGCTTTATGTATTTCTAAAAAACTACATAATATTTTTTTCGCATTACATTAGATGTGTGTGAGTTTAGTTTGATAGAATTAAAAATATTTTATTAAAAATTTGATATTTGAACTTACAACACTGCATTCATTGCACACAATTGAATTTTTTTCAATAATTTGCAAAAGTTTTCCATTTACCAGTATGTAGGAATAATGTCTGCTGAGTTTTCAAAAAAATTAAATACAAAAGAGAAAGTTTCCTTAAAAATTATAAACTTACGTTAAAAAAAAATTGTTTAATGCTTTGTGTTTAAAATGTTAGAAAAATTGGGAAAAAAAAAATCATTTCATCTGCTTCTCAATGCCATTTACCGCATCTGTCTTTATGTTATCCTTAAAACGAGCGGGTCTGTGGGTGTAAAAGTTTTGTTGGTTTGTTTTCCCATTCAATGAAATTATTAAACTACATAAAAATTACATTAAAAAGTTTCTGTTTTTTTGTTTCGTTGTGTTTCATTTTGTCGAAACAGACGTCTCATAATTGCATTAAATTCACATAAAACTCGTAAGGATGATTAAAGCTCACATACAAAAACTCTTGTGAAATATTAAGATTCTATTTAATTATGTGTTTGAGTTTAAAGTTTGTGTGTGATAGAAAGTCACCCAAATAAAACAATTTCGGAGGTAATCGGCAAAGTCGAATTTATTGCATACTTGTCGATTAAACCATTTATAAATGAGAAAACTTCCCTTATGTTTCGATTTCACTGAAACTCGTGGAGATTTTTACAGGCGCTGTTCAGAATTGGAGATATTCAAACTGGATTTTTAATAAGCTATTTAGGAAGAGATTCAGTTATGTGCGAGAAATTAATTTTAAATCTTGAACATTTTACTAAACCCGATATAATGTACCAAAACTCTACTACCACCATTCATTTAAAATATAGAGTGTTATGTAGGAAAAAAGTTTAAATTTAATTAAAAGCAACATAGTTGAAATAAAGCCCTATTAATGTATTCAAGAAAAAAATGTTTTAAATATGTGATAGTGAAATACTCGTAATCATATTAAATAATGTTAAATACTTTTTAAGCTAGTTTTTTTAACAACATTTAGCATTATTTTTTTTTGTATTTCAATGAAAAAAAATGCTAAAAAACAGTGTTCTTTGTTACATTATTGATATTAAATAGAATTGAAACCTGTATATTCTAGATATCTATATTCTAAAAACTTTTAACAGACTGCTGCATATTGATTTGTTTTTGCTATAAACTTTTAAATTTATTCATTCATATAATTGATGGCTTTTCAAGTGAAATTCACATTTTTGAATTGTATTTTTTAGTAAATTGAAAGTTGATATGAAATTTAATTTAACTGACATTTTTAAAAGTAAAAAAAAAAAATTGTACGTTTGTAAATTAGGGTGACCACAAATATCACTTCTTGATGTTTTAATTTAAAATGCAAGTTGAATAATTTTATTTGTTCATTCAGGAAAGTTCATTTAAAGCATTGTTTGCATAAAATCCGGCCATACTGTTGACTGTACGATCATTTAATATCAAAAATAGTAAACAGCGAATAGCATTTGTATGACAAAGTATTAACAAATATGTACATTACCAAAACAATTGCCGTATTATGGATGAAACATACATATGTTAAGATTGAGTAGGATATCTAGAGACTGGCCAGGAGTCATCAGTCCTCTAGCCAGGACCTTACTCCGTCTTGTGGAGCCCCTGGTATTCTTAATGAATTTGCAGAAATACTTCAACTAGTTTTTTCTTTTAGCAATTTGTATGGCCTTCTTAAAGGCGCTAAGCCTCGATAAAGTTGTCATTGCGTTTCCTTACGTAGTATGAAAAGTTCTTTATTTCACCAAAATGGATACATGCTGTCTTTACAATGGCGCTGCTTAGAATGTTCTCGACCTTTCCAAGACCCGCAGTCGTATCTTCGACCAAAGGCATTCTGCCTAACTTGTGTCAGAATGCTATTGAACTTAAACCAACCACCTCTTGTTGTATTCCTAAAACATGTTTTTATCTCCTGGTGCAGTCATATCTGGGAGATCTAACCAATTGTGGTTTGAAAAAGGCCTCTTATTCGGTAATCTTCAATTACTGGCCGCTCTAAATAACCCTTATAATTTATAAGTGTAATAACCTATTAGCACTTTCCGAAATTGGACAATTAGTTTGAACCAGACTTAATTACATTTATGATTTCACTGATACTCCAAATTATATGCCTAACTTTGCCATCATCAGAATTATGTCATCATCCGATGGAACAGAGCATATGAGAGCTATAACATTGTTTGGTGGAGAAGGTCTGTCGTGAGGCATATAGCAGAAGGATATGATGAAATTGCTTGGGGCAGTTCGCCACTTACGACTATAGGGTTCGCTTATCTAAACTGGGAGTTATGTAACCTTTGTACATACAGTAGTAGACACAATTGATATATTTTCTGTTGTTCGTTATATTTAAAAACTTTTTTTATTTTTCAAATGACAGCCTAAGATCACGCCACTCTACTTTTTGTTTTATTAATTTCTTGTATTTTGGTGATTTTCTCTCCGGAATACAACAATTACAACCAGCGTTGCCATTTCAGCGGTTTTTCGGCCAGATATGGTGTTTTTATTTTGTCAATTACGGGAAAGTTTGTGAAAAAACAGCTGAACTATTTTTTTACCTACTTTTTATTTCTACTTTATAGACATTTAAGTCAATCACATTATTTTTGTTTTTTATTATTAGTTGTGCGAATTATTAATTTTGAGTTGTAAAAATCTGAAATCTATTACAAAACAAGTAAAATAGTATAGTCGACCGACTATACCAATAATATAATACCCTACACCCAGTATATGTATACAACAGTTTTTCAGAAATGGGCGCTATATGGTTGATATAACCTATTATGGACCGATCATCAAAAAATTTAGTGTTATGATTTCTGTGTTAAACTTTATCTTGATATAAATAATTTTTAAAGATTTATGGGTGGTGTAGGGGGTATAAAAACCGCATGTATTTAAAGCATTTGAATCATACATGTAAGATTTAACGTTTATACATGGTAGTATTTAGCCGAGTTTCAGCTGGTTAATTTTTAACGTTTAGCGGTTTCTGGCGTTTTTTTTCATCCATTCCGGCTATTTTTTACTGGCATGTTTTGGCAACACTGATCACAACACTTAGTCTCCCTCCCTCTCGACCAGAGCCATACAGCGCTCTTTTGGAATTGAGTACCAAACATTTTAAATTTCACTCTACAAATCGATCAAATTCCTAGATCTTACCGCGGTTATATGTTGCTCCACATCATTCCAGAGGTTCTCAATTGGATTGAGATCAGTAGATTTGGCTGGCCATTTCAACAAATCAACATTATTCTGCTTCAGGCACCTGCATACAGTGCGTGGAAGTGTTTTAAAACTCATATTGTCCTTAGCGTATAAAATCATTGTATTTAAAAGTATACTTTGATAAGATGATACTGATCCATTCGTGCATTGACCTTATGTATAGGACCAACATCAGAAAACACTGCCCATATCATCACTTTCTCGCTACAGTGCTTCATGTTCTTAAAGGTATACTTTAGGTTGTACTGCATGTTTGGAGAATGCCATACGTATATTTTTCCATCAGATCGGAATCTAAAATATTTAGATTAATCGCTGCAGAGAATATTGTTTTAGAAAATCATTGGATTTAGAAAATCATTGGATTTAGAAAATCATTGGATTTTCTAAATGCTGAAGGGCAAAAGAAATCCGAGACTGTTCTTGTTTGAAACATTTGGGTTAGGCTGAATAATGCATCCACGCCAGTTTGTTTCATTGAGTCTTCTTTCTATACTTCTAGAGGAGACGTCAATAGCGAATTTTGTGGAAAGATCACTTTGAACTGCTGTGGAGCTCTTAAATGGAACCGCTACTAAGGCTTTGTAAATTAAGAAGTCCTCTTTACGAGTTGATTTTCTACGTCTTGGAGGCTGTGTAACGTTCTCATATACCCCAAAGGTTCGAACATGGCCTAATGCGTTACAGACCAATTTAAAATACTTTTAATCTCGCCATCTGGTAAATAAACTTACGATGTTCCTCTGTGCACACAGTTTGTTTCAGCCATGTCTAAATAGTCTTGTATGACACTTAATCTTTTGTTTCAAAAAAAATATTTTTAAAGCATATTAATTCCTAAAAACTTACCGCGAAAAACTAATGAAATATATAAACTTACTTTCGCATTCTAAATTATTGTACAGCTGAAATTACCTATTAGTAGCAATTAACCACAAACAGAAAAAAGTTTTATTAAAGAATGAAAAAATCGCAACGTACTGATAACACCAAAGTTGCAGTTAATAATTATTTTCATATAAACGAAAAATAGCACATATAAAATGTGCTAACTCAATGTCGTTCACTGTATACTCATTGTATGGGTATTGAATGGTCGGGCTTGACTGACTTTACTTTCTTACTTGCTTTGCTTGAATTAAGCATTAATTTAATGGGAAATATTGAAAACATGTTCAGTGTCCATCCTAATATATTAAACCTATTTAAACATACTACTACTTCATTAAAAGGGATTTAATGGGAACATTTAATTAAAGAGATATTGAAAAATAACATTTTTGTAAATCATTTACTTTATTTATACACAGGGGAACTATTTGAATTAAGTTTTAGAAAAATACAAAGAAAATTTATTAAAAAATATTTTTTATTATATTAAATGTATAAAGCTACCACTTTTTTGAGACTTGTATACATACACACGAGTACATAGATATATATCACATTAGAATTTCAATCAGCTTTACATTATATATCAACAAATAGTTTTTATATTTTACCACCACCAAAGAGATAGGATCGAAATATTGGCCGTAAACCCAAAAGTATATTTATTCTGGGTCCATATAAGATTCTGTCTGTTGAAATCAAGATAGAGCATCGAAAAGAAAACTTGGAAAAATAGAATTTTTACCGAAAATTCTTTGTTTCATTGAAATGTTTGCTATTGAAAATAAGCAAAATCAGTCTACTAGGAGCCGAGTTATAGACCAAAGTTTCAGCCAATCTCGACATTTTTTCTATTTTCTTCAAATATAATGCAGACAATATCATGTAAATGTCTTCCCAGAATTTAGCTCTATGGTACATAAATGCTTAGAGAAAAGCATTATCCATATAAAATTCTGCAAAAATATGTTTCATGCTAAAGAAAATCTCAAGACAATATTTTGTTTATATTGGTCTATATTTGAACATAGCCCCCATATAACGTCCACCTCTAAAATCACTTAAATGTGCACAAATTTGTTTATAAAACTCGCTAGCAAATTCGTTACAAATAATTCATATATGCGTGAAAATCTTCGTACCGAATTTAATGATGATGGGTCCATATTTGACCGCAGACCCCATATAAAGAACACTTCCAAAAAAATTGCATTAGCCACTTATAAACATCATTATCAAAATGAAATTCGACATAAATAATCCATTTATCGACAGTTCAATTCCAAACCATGCTATGTCGACTTAGCATGTTTTTAATTTTTTTGCGTTTTTGAATTTAGATTTTTTCAACTTAAATTCCGTCAAATAGTTATAAACAACAAAGTTCTACCTCATATGGTTTTTTAGATATCGCCTGTAAACTTTAGGAGCTTTTCCTGCAAGACTCACTTTTTCGACTTATAGTGCATATACACTTGTAATTTTCAAACTAGTTTATGATCATAAGCTACTTTCATAAACCATACCGTTTACATCAGCATTTTTGACAGTTAAGTAAGTGGTTTATCTTTGACAAGTCATAAAACAGCTGACTTTAATATTAAAAATTTAATAAAAATATGGACGCTGTTATGAAAAAAAAAATTTTTAAATTTGTGTTTTTCATCCAGGATGAATAAAATTCAATTACAGTTTCTTTTTTTAAAGAAAACTTTTTTTTATTTTTGAGGAAATGTCAAATGTGTCCAGCGTTGCCAGAATAATGTTGAAAAAACAGAGTTGCATTAGCAGAAACTGGTTGTTTGTAACTAGTTTATCTCAAAAGCTAGTTACAAAACCTGTTCTTGATTTGTATGGATAAACAAGTTTCTCAAACTAGTTTATCACCATAAACAACTTATAACTAGTTTATGGCGTAGGTGTAAATGCACTATTAGCATGTTTTGGAATTGAGCTGTTGATATATGTATTAAAGATGCCAAACGGGACTGGATTTTGAAACATTTTCTGTCCTCATAGCTAAAATTTTAAAATTTGCGAAAAGTTTATAAAGCAAATCATTTGAAAAAATTTATTCACCAATAACTATCTTGTCCCCTTCAAGGTAATTCCCCTCAGATATAATACGCTTATGCCAGCATTTTTTCCAATCCTCAAAACACTTCTGAAACGCGCTTTTTGGTATCGCCAACAGCTCCTGTTTCGATTTTTCTTTTATCTCCTCAATCGTGGCAAAACGGTTTCCTTTCATCGGTGTCTTCAGTTTTGGGAAGAGAAAAAAGTCAGCGGGGGCCAAGTCCGGTGCATACAGTGGTTGAGGCATGATAACGGCTTTGTTTTTGGCCAAAAACTCACGCACAAGCATTGATGTGTGATCTGCTGCGTTATCATGGTGCAAAATCCATGATTGGGTTTTCCACAATTCTGTGCGTTTTTGACGAATTGCGTCGCGCAAACGCCACATAACTTCAAGGTAGTATTCCTTATTGACCGTACGACGTTGTGGCAAGAATTCATGATGCCCCACGCTATTTCAGTCGAAGAAAACAGTGAGCAAAACCTTCACATTTGACCGAACTTGACGTGCTTTTTTCGATATTGTCTCTCCTGAACGTTTCCATTGGGATGATTGGGCTTTGGTTTCAATGTCATAGCCATACTCCCATGATTCGTCTCCAGTTACGACCTTTTTGGGGAAATTTGGATCGTCGTTGACGATATTCAACAGCTCCTGATCGATGTACATGAGACGTTGTTTTTGCTCAAAATTTAGCAATTTTAGAACAATCTTCGCTGCCAAACATTTCATGCCTAAAAAATCCGTAAAAATTGCTTGGCAGAAGCCGAACGATATGCCAACGTCATCAGCAACCTCTCTGATAGTGATTCGATGCTTCACTGCTTCAATGTTTTCGGCGCTTGTTGACGTGCTCGGGCGACCAGGACGAGCATCGTCATTGACATCTTCTCAGCCTTCCTTAAACCGGTTATACCACAATTGATCGTGTGTTCTGCTCATAGTAGACTCGCCAAACGCCACAGTCAACATTTCAAATGTCCTTGCGCATTTAATTTAATTTTTTACACAAAACTTAATTTCTTTGATCCTTTTTTTTTGAATAGTAAAAAATAGAAGAGCACACCAAAACACGACTAACCTTTTTATCTGTCAAAAACAAACTGACAATCCAAAATGGCTGATATTACCAACATATACCAACATAACAGAAATCAATGCGAAAATCGAACATACGTAACTCACGAAATTAGAAAATAACGGTTATTTTTTGATTAGACCTCGTAAATACATACGATTATGTAATTTTCAATAATCTACATAAATATTTTATAAATATCGATATCGAACCAAAATTTTAAATTAATTTAAATAAAACTATGCAAAAACTATACTCTAAGACAATAATTGGCCTAAGCTTCGATATAAGATCCACTTCTGAGATTAACTGAAATACCCATAAAATTCTTGTAAATATTGTTATTCAGATTAAATTCAACCAAAATAAACCTCAAATACATAGAATAATAACAGGTGACAGCTCCACTTTAATGTGAGGGTGAGGAATCCAAAATATGTATAAAGTAACTCAGTAAATATTGTTATCCACACAAAATGTAACACCAATTAGTTTCAAGTGTGAATAAATCACACTATTGTTATATTATTGGTGGCTATATAAGATTCGTTTCAATTTCGATTGTTTGATATATTATGTACGTCACATTACCATACCCTAACAAATCACATATATTTGTTAAAACACAATTTTAGTAACAATTAAATAACTTTATCAGATTGATATTTATTTTATTTCTGTAGGTACACAAGCACTCATTCAAACACTTCCCTCTTGTAATAGCATAATCAACTAAATTACAAATATGAAATTTGTCACACGAAAATCTCGTTTTTATACCATTCACCTTTATGAGAAGGGTATATATAAGTTTGTCATTCCGTTTGTAATTTCCACAATATAATTATCCGACCCTATAAAGTATATATATTCTGGATCGTTATAGATAGCGGAGTCTATTAAGCCATGTCTGTCTGTCTGTCAATCTGTCTGTCTGTTGAAATCAATTTTCTAAAGTCCCCAGATATCTTCGGGATCCAAGTCTTCAATAATTCTGTCAGACATGCTTTGGAGAAGTTTGCTAATTAAAATCAGCAAAATCCGTCCATAAATAACGGAGATATGACCAAAAAACCGAGACAACCTTTGAAAATTTCTTCAAAAAAACTATCAAACAAAATGTATTAATATAATATATATACATATGTATGTATATAATATAATTATGCATCCACAACAAAGGTGAAGGGTACATAAGATTCGGCATAGCCGAATATAGCACTCTTACTTGTTTAAATGCGCGTTATTTTAAGCAAACAATAAATAGAAAATATGTATTTATGCAAATATTTTAGATTAAATATCCTAAAATAATTAAATTAAAGAGAATTCTTCTAACAACACAAAACACATTAGACATACATAGATTTATAAAGAGCAAACAAAACCCAAACGTATGCAAACATTCCACACTTGAACATTACAATTCCAATATCATAAATAAAATACAAATACGACAACGCGATGGTACTCGTAATAAATAAATGGAATGATGGTGCAAAAAAAGTGTTGTCATTTGAAGCAACCAGCATTCAACCATCCATTCATTCAGCCATTTACACCGCTAGCTAGGCAGGCAGGCTGGCAGACAATCAGTCAGACATTCAATTTTATTCATGCGCTCGTCTATTTATTGGTGCGATTTGTAGGTACGATTGTACGAATGTAATAAAACTAAATCAAACCGACTAGAAAAACAGAGTAAATACATATTCTACATATGTATGTATACAATTTTTTATAGTAGTCTAGCATACCCTATAATGGGAAATGTTTGTTAAATGAAAAGAAAATTTTGAAAAATGTTTATTCTATTTGAAGTCTCTAGCTATTTCACAATATTGTAACCCAGTTTATTAAAACTATATACATACTATGAATTTAACAGGATTTTCACATTATCAACCAAGGACTAGTTATAAACATTTAAATTATTGAACAGTAATAATGGTAAGACGCATTCAGTTTCTTAGGTATTTGCAGATACATGGAACTAGAAAGACAACTAAAAGTGGTAAAAAAGTTCAAACTATTAACCCTTATCCTGTATTAATGGGTCAAAATTGTCCAAACAGCATTTATTGCTCATTTATTATTTAAATACTTAGCGGATTTGTTTGAAACAAATGTTCCGAATGTCAAAAATTTATTTGCAAAAATCATTCTGAGACCAATATTTTATGTAATGGATGTAAAAGAAAATAAAAAAAATTAATAAATATTAGAATTGTTTGTATTAGGCAAATTTGACCCACTAACGTCATATGCGTTTTATTTTTGAAGTACAGGATAAGGGTTAACAACAAAATATTGACAGCAAAAAGTAAGCATGTAATTAAGTAAGTAAGAAACCAGTTTTTCATAAATTTTGCTTCAAGCTTAATTTACATTTTTGGACATATACAGTGGGGAACACATGTGTGTGCCTTGTGCACTTTTTATTGCATAAAATTTCGAAATACTTTTCATAATTTTGTAGGACTAATGATACTCGTAAACATGGTAATTTACAACACGAAATGGAAAATAATAATTTGAAATATTTGCATAAAAATATTAAAGTTTTCCATTAGATTTGTATGTGTTAGCTTTGTTTATGACTTCAAAAAACATTAGTGTGGTAAACACTTTTTGCAAATTATCCAGCGCAAATCAAATTATAAATATAATATAGAAACTGTCAAGAGCCATTGAGAAAAATATTCTAATATTCATCAGTTCAGTAGTTTGTCTGCGTTATATCGGATTATTTGTTTAAATTCATTTGTTTCAATAATTAAAAAAAAATAATACATATTTAAAATATACAAAATATTCTACAAATACTAAAATTTCAAAGAAGTGTAAACAAAGTGTTCATAAAAGAATCTTAAATTTCACAAAATAAAAAACTATTAAACGTAACTAAAAATAAATGTAAATTATTATTATTATTTTTATTTACAAATATTTTAACTAGTGTTTGTAAGTTTTGTATAAAATAAATGTAGAAAATAATTCTTATATAATTGCGATTTATGTCCAACCAATTATTGTTTTAAAGCGTGATCCATTTCGAAAAATTCTAAATTAATGGGGAATGTTTATTATCATTTGATTTGTTCAACTGGTAACTGGCGATTGAAACGCGTGATGTTTTCCTACAAGGACTGAATCGAAGCGGATTTGTCAGCATAAACTTTACATTATGTGCTCACCGAAGTGTTCTCTCATAAATAAAATGATGCGATGTGTGGGAAGTGGCGACATCTTGCTGAAACCAAATGTCCCCAAATGTCATGGCACGATAACGGTCGCCATTGACGGTTACGTTCGCACCGGCATCATTTTTAAAGAAATATGGACTGGAATCATCAGCCCTTTCAAACTTATATCAAAATTTTTTTTACACATAGAAAATTTGTTATAATATTAAAATAACTCCTGAAGAAGATTTTCAAATGAAATCGAAATATTGAGTTAATTATATATAAAAATAAAAAACTCTTTTATAAAAAAAAAAAAAAAAAGTGACCTCAAGCTTAAAAATTATTTAATAAAAATCATTAAAAAGGTCGAAGAAAATAGAATAAAAGGATAATAATTGATCATAGTATAATATTTCATGATACTAATATTCATTATAATATGTTTATAACATATTATGATAAATAATTATCATAATATGTTACTCTTAAATTATGTTAACCACAACCATGTATTTTTCCCTGCGTGTGCAGAGCTATAAATGTGCCGCTAAGAATTTCACTGAAATGGGAGTTGGTGCAAATCGAGAAAAAATAAAATATAATTAGCTATGCGTCAATATATTCAATCAGTGACGATATAGAGTTTATGTAACTCGATAAATGTCGGTGCGAAAAACGATTTGCATTTTTTCTTCAAAACATGTTTTGATGTCGGGAACATAAGATTCCATAAAGCTGATTATAAAATTCTTACTTACACTATAACAAATAAGTTTGTTTTACCTTGACAAATACCTTAAAGCGAATATTGTGGCAATAATTTATTCAAAGCTCGTATAATACACACTGTGTGGTAAAATACAAAGTATAAATGTTCACATATAGTGGAACATGCTATAAAAAGATTTATTTGCAGAGTTCATTTCGAAAAGGTTCAGAAATGCTTTTATTTTGGTATTAAATAAAATGAAATGAGCCTGGTAAAGATTGGTCCATAAATACATATAAATAAACCTTTTATAAATTGTAGTTTTACAAACATTTGTATGCATTTGCTTACAACAGTAACAACAACAATCACTTCGATAAACTGTCTGATGATGGACGTACTTCATGTGTTTAATGAACTTTGTACGAAAAAACTGAAACAACACACACTCAAAGATAAAATTTATGTACATATGTTTTAGCAAATACTTACATATAGTACTGCATATATATGTACATATGTATGTTTGAATAAGTAAATATTGTGTCAGTGTGCTTTGTGAGTGATAATAAAAATAAATTCCATAGAATTATTGTAAATTTTGTAAATTATTATGTTTTTTTTTGTTTCTTTCTATTTGTGTTGTTTCATTTAATTGTATTGTATTGATTGTGTGAGTGCACATAAATTTTAAGAATAATACAAATAACATTCATCGTAAATAATTTGTGTTTAATTTCCAAAACAATGGCTTAAATTTAAATGAAAATATTTGCACACATACTCGTATGAATATATAGAAAAAATTTGTAACAAATTATTAATAGTTAATCATTTAGAATAATACTAGCTTTTTAATATCTGCACATATTTTTCGAATTAGTTTTTTCTTACAAGATAATGCATTGTTCCACTTAAATACGGTCTCATAAATGTTGGAACAATTCTGTAAGAAGACAGGTAATTAATTCACTTTTTATATATTCCGACTGATTCGACTGTTTGACAGAAAAAGTAGTTAAAAAGCAAATCACTTGAAAAACGTATTAAAAGAATGTAGCCCGGTTTTTATATGAACAAAGCTTTAATTTATTAATTGCACGAAAATATTTAAATTCTGTAAAAAAAAAAACTATAAAAATATTTTTATTTTGCCTAAAATTAGACAATGAATTTCATATTAATAAATCCTTTCTGATTCATTTTTTGATTTTTTATGAATAATTATTAAAATATTAAATTATTTAAAATTATGCTAGAAACACAACTGGGGCAAACGACGAATTACGCTCAACTGGACGAATTAGTTGCTGAGAATTCGCTGTGTAAATTCGTCATATGAAGCACAATATCGACAAAAATGAAAATGATCTGAAAAGTAAATTATAATTTCCAGTTTTGTTCATAATAGAATAAAAGTTTCATTCTATACTATGAAATTGGAAACGATTTCAGTTTCACTACGTAGTGGAATATAGAACCTAGGCGATTATAAAAAACGCAGGTTAACTATTTTGTATATTTATCTTAAATTAAATAAAGTAAAAAATAACCAAAGTAAAAATTAACATTATTTACTAAAACATTAAAAACTAATACGAAACATAGGTGCCTATTATGAGCAAAATTCGATTTTCGACTGTGGTCGAAAATGCTTATCAAACGAATTTTCATTTGGTGTTATGGTGCACATTCGATGAAAAAACGCTATTGTGAAATTCACTCTTTTTGGGTTATTCACAATAGTGCATTTCTATAGAATTAAGCTCCTGTGTAATGCCCTCCCATTTTTTGGCCGCCTGAACTTTAAAGCAAATACCTTTTGCCAACAGTTGATCTTCTTCCATTAGAGAAACGAGCTTCTCCAATTGCTATTTTCTACTTTCGACATGCAGGATATTAACGAAAGAAATTTACAAGTAGTATTGACCAAAACCAAAAAAAAAACAAATATGTACTTCGACGCTAGCTCGTCCATTAGCTAACCTTTTCAGCACCTTATACCGTGTCGGTGAATTTCCCATGTTTCCAACACATGTAACGCCAATTCCTAAAAAGGGAAAATTATCGCCCAATTGCAATCTATTCTGCACTTTCGAAAGTCATGGAAAGTATGGTAAATTACCATCTTGTGAAATATCTAGAGTCAAACAATTTACTTAGCGACCGCCAGTACGGCTTCCGTAAAGGACGCTCTACGGGTGCCTTACTGGCCTTCCTCTCGGAAAAATGGACAGAGTCTGGAATGGTGCTCTCTTATCGAAACTTATTGCTTTTGGTGTCGGTGATAACTTCTCTCGATTTATATCAAGTTTATTCAGAAATCGCACTATACGAGTTGTTATAGATGGGATCTCATCAGACGAGTTCAAGATTAATTCAGGGGTACCGCAAGGCTCCGTTCTTTCTCCCACTTTATTTCTCATCTTTATAAATGACCTTCTTTGTCAAACTTCAAACCCTATCTATTCTTTTGGAGATGGTAGCAATATTTGCCATTCATACACATTTAAACATAGAACAAACCCTTTGGAGATTGGGGAAAAGAGACGAAATATGAATGATACGCTGAGCCGATATCTTGAGACAATCTCGGAATGGGGTTGTGCGACTCTATTTTAACGCACGTAAGACTCAGTGTTGTTTATTAACGTACAACAGATCATGTTGCTTCATCTGTTTTTATGGGCGGCGTAAATATTAAGGAATCAGACGCTCTTGACGTTCTAGGCAGGAGAATTCAGTGTGATGTTCGCTGGACCAAACACATTTTTCAAGTGTCAAAAGAAGCGCTCAAGTGCCTTGGTTTTTTAAAACGGTGTAGAAAATACTTCACTCCATCTGATCTTCTTACTATTTACACCAACTATATTCGACCGAAAATGGAATACAACGCTCATGTATGGGCCGGTGCTTCGAAGTCTATTTTGGAGTTACTCGACCGCGTACAGGAGAAGGCGAAGATGCTTATCGGTGACAGTAGGGTATCCAACTCTATTGATTCATTGTATCATCGTCGCAATGTGGATTGTGTTTCACTGTTCTATCGATACTATAATGGTATGTGTTCTGCTGAAATCAGGGAACTTGTTCCTGAAACACGCAGTTTTTTACGTAATACACGTTCTTCAGTCAGGGCTCATCCAATTGTGGTAGACTGGACAGTGGATCGCACAACACACTACAGGGAAAATTCGTTCTTTAGCCGTATGTGGAACAAACTACCTGCCAATTTCAATATAGGAAAATGTTCACAAACACTACTCCCTCTATCCTCCCTCCCATAACCTATTTTCCTAGTTCCAACACAATGCATTGCATGAGTAGGAGTCGTCCCCTGAATGCTGGTCCAAGAAAAAAAAAAAATTCTGCTCAGTTTGATTTGTGTTCAATAAAAAATTCGTTGAACAACAAAATTTTCGCCAACTTATAATACAAATTTTACATGCGAATTTTCGAAAGCCAGCGAATATCGATTGTCGAATGCAGCTCATAATCGGGGCCAAAAACACCACGTATTGTTTGTTCATTGTTCGGCGGCGTAAGAAATAGAAATAGACTCTATTTCAAAGTTCGCCGCATATCGCGAATTCAGTCGACGCCGTTATTATGTGTACAAATTTGCATCTAGAAAATCGTGTTGTATTTTTAGACACGTAAATTAGTGACGAAAAATGCGTTAGTAGCATTAAATAATTTATCATTATTTTCCCAATTTGTACAATATTTACTATCTTTATTTGGTTGTAAATTTAAGATAAAACACTTGCAATTAGCAATTCTGATAACTAATCTAAATTGAAATGATAATAAATTACAAAATAATTACCTCAAATGAAAGTACACGCATAAAATCACCTAAACACAAGCAATTTCACACATCATCTACAACAGATCTACAGATACATAAATTCCACTGTTTAGCACCAATAAAGACAGTAGACCATAATGACTTACATACATTTGGGTGGTCCAAAAACAAATTGTCGATTCTATCAACTAAATTTAGAGTTTATTTATTCAAAGATACATATGCATGTATATGCTATTTATATTGTTTTTAATGTTGTATAAAAGTGTTTAACACCAAAGTTGTAGGGAATTTTGTTTTAACCCTGCTGTTAGGTTAGGGCCATTTGGTCCAAATTTTTTCAGTATTCCCTTGTAACTTTGGAACGGTGATATATACTGACTAAATTTTTCTGCTAATGGGGTCTTTTAATAAAACAATGTTATGTGCGAAAATTAAATTTTCTAACTTTATTCAGTACTGAGAAAAATACAAAATGACGAATCTTAGGTTAAAGGACCATTTGGTCCATAGTACATTTTTATAGATTTTTTTTAAAAAAATAATAATTTATTAGTTGGTTTGAATATATTTTTCATTGCAAGATAAGCACAATGTTTTTCGGTTAGATTTGCAAATTAAGTTGCTGCAAATGGAACATTTTATATCAGACTTTATATTGACTTCTGTCAATGTGCTGAGAACCCTTGTTGAGGTAATCTAGTCCGTTTCATCATATGAGACTTAGCTAAAGAAAGTGCTAGTTGTTGCAAAAATTCTGGCCTCTTTCGATTCCGATCAGTTGGAGCCCGTAAAGCATCGATTTCAAAAAATAATATGTACGCATTCAAAGCGGATATGTCAAGTATGTTTGCAAATACAACGGTTACAATACAATTGTAAAACATTGGAAGGAGTTGTTGCCAATAGTCCCACAGTACACGAATAGGAGAGGAGAGCACTTGTAATCCTATGAAATGTATCTTCAGACTTAATCGATCGGAAACTAGAGCGACCAAATTTTTCATCAAATAAACCGTGGACATCCTCATATTTTCCGCTGCCACTGATAAATTTGATATATTACAGCAATAAGTAAAACATGAATGTACATACCGATAAACTCCAGCAAGAATGAGCACAGCTATATATGCGCTCAGTGCGTCTTCATCAATATCTGTCCAATTGGTACCAAACTTGATCTTGCCGTGCTTATTAGTATTTTCAATGACAATTCTTTCTATTGGAGGCGAAAAAACAACAAAAAAGCAGACAGCATGTCATCGCATCTAGACAGTGTAAATCGAGTTGGCCCTGCTTGTGTTGTGATAATATTCTCAGTCCCAATTCTAATAGACTGAGGTAATGGAGGCGCTCTCCATTTCATGTTGTTTTTAGCAATAAAAAGACGATCAACGGAGCTAGTTTCAACTGAGATGGTTTCCTGTTCACATTCTGTTTCAGATGAACATCCGTCTCCGAATCGGAAATATCAGATTCACTTTCTTCATTTAGAATTTCACGTATCTCTTCTTCGTTCAACTGCGCCATTTCGTAACAAAAACACTTCCGGACTATTCAAAGAAACTTTCAAACGCGAAGAAGTACTGCACGTATATGTGCTTCTTCACGATAAAAATCAAAAACGGGGAATCACAAAATTATTTTTTCATTACCAAGTGAATGTAAATTCATGTCAAATATTTAGAGAATGTTTTTGATATGACAAATACTTACCTTAGAAATTATTGAACCAAAATAGTTACAATGAATAAGATAAAATTATTATTTTGCATGAAAATTGCATTATGGACCAAATGGTCCCTTAACCTAAGATTCGTAAGTTTCTTCTAACCTAACAGCAGGGTTAATTTAGAACAAACTATTTGATTTGATTTGATAAAGAAATAATTCTTATGAAATATATAAAGTCGTGTACAAGACATTAGGCGATGCATAGCAATATGAGGCATTTTAATTAGCTAATAAAGGCATTAACCCTTAAGCGAACAATAGGGCTGACCAGGCATTTTATAACTATTTGTACGCTTATCGCATCGAATTTGCTTTCACATCGCAATAGAGAGTAACCCCCCTGAAATAGTTTCAAAATCTGATCCTAACTATTATGATAGATTGACGGAGGCATTTGCCAATGATATAGAAAACGAAATTCAGAGTGAGTTTAATGGAAATGAAGACGATGCTTCTGATATTGGGAACGAGTTACAAGTCGATAATGAAATTTTAGATTTTGAATTTAAATCCATACAAAATATAAAAAGTCCCAGCTAGGCCCTGGGGTTCGCTTATGTGAACACATTTTGGTGTTTGCTTAAGGGTTTAACTAGATAAATAGAAGCTAATTAAAAAAAACTATCCTTGATTTTCCATAGTTTAATAATAATCTTTCTTTTAACTTAATTTCGCTGGCTTTCGTTAAATACATTGCTGCCAGTCAATGTGCTCACTCATCAGGTTACAACAGGAACTGCTTATTTTTTTTTGATATCTCAATGGGATCGGTTGTGTACGAACTAAAGTGAGCTGTTTGAAGAGCAAAACCGACGAAACCTTTAGCATGATTACTTTCATAAATGATACAAAAAGCAGAAAAACCTAAAAAAAACTATAATAAACATTTAGAGAAATTATTGAAATTACATTGAAGGAGTAGAGTCACCCTAATATACATATGTACATAGATATCACACACTTTAACCACAATACTCGTACGCAAGGCTAAATGCAGCACTCACTGTACGTTTTATGAATGCGCATAATTTTACATACATTTATGAAATTCGTACATACCAACATACAATTCAATATGTGTTAATGAACGCAGGTTTTGTATGTATGTGTGATAGCAAAGTAATTTTCTCAAAATCTCTTGCAATAACTGATTCAGCGAATTTAAACCAAAAACACCTACTCAGACACATAACGAACGAAATTGCTATACCGACACCTTCTACAACTGCTACTACACGAAAAGTCACTCATAAACATTAATAATGCATACACATATATGTATGTATGTATCTATGTATACAAAAGCAGTTCAAACAAAATACCAAAAATCATTGTAAAGTACAACTAGAATACAACAAAAACTACAACTATAACCAGAAAAAGGATGCAATGATTTGTACTATCACTCCTGCAGCTTACAATCCTTGTAAGTTGTTGCTTCTGATATTGTTAATGTTGCATAGTGGTTCAAACTAAATATATATTGCTAATTCATTAGTAATCTTTAGGCTGGAAAGAAGGAACTAAATTTCGTAAGAGCTTATTTTAAAATTTGTTTGAGAATTTGTTTTATGGACTAGTACATATGTACATATATATTCTCGCATTAGCTTTGAAGTTTTCATTTGATTTGTGCTTAATTTTGCATAATTTTATTGAGGAAATTAAAAGAAGTCAAAAAATTTATTTGTATTTATATATTAAATTGGTGCTTGAAAGGAATAATCATTTCTTAATTATTTGAATATTCGACGGATTTTGAGTATTGGTAAGAATAAATATTAGATTAGTAGAATTGTACTTTTTAAATTTAAATTAATTGTTTTCTTCTTAGACAACAGTTCTAATTCTTCGCCAGGTCGTTTGTCTCTTAATAGCACTAGGACCATGATATCTTTAAAGATTTTGGCACAATTGAAACTTTATTTAATCAAGTTCAACAGAAGAGAATAACTTATATACAAATTTCGAGCCGGGAATCCTAAGTCCAAATTTTGGAATGAACTTTAAAGCTCAATTGCATTTTTATTTTCAAAAACTTATTAATACCCTTTGCCCCAGAAAACTTAAATTCTAAACACTGATAGGTTCTACGTTTTAAAAGGAAAAAAACACAGAAAATTTAATGGGGAATGTTTATTATCATTTGAAGGAACATTCTTTGACCTTTAATTTTTGAAGATTATGTCTATCAAATGTTGGCCGTTGCTATGTCGCAGATGGTCTATCCGTTGAGTCTAATTTTCGATGACTCGTTCGAGCATTTAAACTGGTAAATGGCTAATGACACGCCTGATGTTTTCCTCCAAGGCCTTAATCGAAGCGGGTTTGTCCTCATAAACTATAGAGTTTACATATCCCCACAGAAAAAAGTCTAACGGTGTGATATCACACGATCTTGGCGGCCAATCGACCGGCCCAAAATCGAAGTGTTCTCTCAATAAATCCATCGAATGATGCGATGAAACCAAATGTCGCCGATTTTAGGAGCTTCAATTTCAGGCATCTAATGGTCGGTTATCATGGCACGATAAATGGCATTATTTTTAAAGAAATATGGACCGATGATTCCACTGACGCTATATTTTCTTCACAGCGTGCTAGGCAGGGTCTATTCGGTCGAATATTATCCAATAATGAATGCTGGGTCTCAGAATGGGTCATGGTGTTGCGAATAGTACGCTCAGTAGGCCGATTATGTTGACCATAAGTTGAGCGAAGTGCACGAAACACATTCCTCACAGAATGTGAATTTTCGTAATAAAGTTAAACGATTTGCAAATGGTGTTCAGGCATAAGTCTTTTTATTATGAAATGCCAAACAATACTAAACACACGACTTACACGTGATCTGTCAAAAAAAGGCTATTGAAAAAAGTATCTCTACTTGAATCACCCGTTACATACATAACGCAATAAACAATAATTTCTCATGACATTATCCTTTACCATGATATGTCACTAAAAATGCATACTTAATTAATTTCATTATTATTTTTCTAAATTCTACCTACATGTCCAATTATTTTAGATATTTATACCCTACACCACCACAGTATATCGATCGATTCAGAATTACTTTCTGAGTCGATTTAAAGAAGTCCGCCCGTCCGTCTGTCTGGCTGCAGGTTGCAAATTTCAAGACGGACGGACATCGTTAAATCGACTCAGAAAGTGATTCTTTTTCGATCGGTATACTTTAAGGTGGGTGTTGGACAAATATTTCTGGGCGTTACAAACATATGCACAAATCCAATACACCCTCCCCACTATGGTGGTGTAGAGCATAAGAGAAATTTTAAATTTTATTTTCCTTGCAGAATTGTAAATTGTGTAAAATGTTCCGATTATATTAAAACAATCCCATAAAGTTTTGATTATGGCCCACAGTGTATTGTAAGCAAAAGTGATGTATGTACGTACATATGTATGTACAAGTATGTGGGTGTAGGTGTAGATGTGGGGTGTATTGTACAAAGCAATGAAGTGTATGTATATGTAGCAGTAAGAGAGCTGAAATTTAATCGTGAAAAACACAACAATCAAATGCTAAGATCAGCATGTCACTTTCAATAGTGTAACAAGCTTATCAAAATGCCACCAACAACTACAATCGCAGCAGTAACTGTGAGATATAAAGCGACACCGCTGTGAAGTAGGTATTGTTGCAACACGCTTGATGCTGGCATGTGTGTTGTAAGAAGTTTAATTTTAATTAAATGTTTTAATGTAAAACTATATACATTAGACTGGTCCACAAACGAAAAATTATTTGCAATGCACTACATTTCTTCCGCATTTTCCAGTTAATGATATTCCGAGTATGAGTGTTTTTATGTTTCAAACCCATTTATAAAAGGTTGAAATAAAGACATTTTTATACCTATTCCCAAAAATATGGGGCTATATTAGGTTTGTCAGTCCGTTTATAACACATTGAAATATTGTTCGTAGAACCAAAAAGTCTATATAAAGGTATTCTGGGTTCTTATAAGATTCTAAGAAGGCACGATAGAGCTTCAAAAAAAAAAAAGACATAGAACAATGAAATTTTTACGAAACATTCTTTGAGCCACCGAAATATGGATCAAATGGGCTAAGTTGGTCCTGTAGGATCCAAATTATAGACCAAAGTTTTAGACAGCCATGATATTTTTTTTTCTATTTTCTTCAAATATCATGCAGATAATATTAAGAAATTTTGCACACTTTATTTTTATTATAAAAGAACAAGGCCTGTTTAAAATGGCAAGAATCGTACCACGATTTCTCATAGCCCTCATACAAATGTCTTTCCAGAATTTAGTTATATGGTACATAAATGCTTAGAGAAAAGCTGTATCCATACAAAATTCTTCAAAAATAAGTTTCATGTAATCTCAAAACGATATTTTGTTTGCATCAAGCCATATTTCGTCAACTTTTGAAAATTACTTAAATAAATAAATCTTTCATAAAAATCCCTATAAACTTGAAATTCAAAATAAAAATAACTCAAATATACATTTAAATTGTCGTACCAAATTTCATGATGATCGCTCCATATTTAACCGTAGCCTACATGCAAAGTTCACGTCTGAAAATTAATTAAACTATCAAGTTGGAATTCAACACAAATAATTCATTAAAATCGTCATACTAAATTTTATTTGACCGTAACCCCCATATAAAGTCCTCTTCCGGAAATCACTCCAAAGCGTATTATAAGCATCAGCAACAAGTTTAAATTTCACACAAATATTCGGTACTTATATACAAATATTCATAGCCACTCTCATGACGATCGGTTCATATTTGACCGAAGTCCCTATATAAAGTCCACTGCGGAAGATAACATAAATCTCTTACAAGCATCACTATCAAGTTGAAATGCAGACAAATAATTCACATACCCATATAGGTCATAGCTCCCTTATGATGACACTGCCGAAAACTTATTAACCTACGTAAACATCCATATCGAACCGAAATTTTATACAGAATACTTAAAACTATTCTGTATAAAAATATAAAAATTATACTATTGGCTTTTGTGAAAGTTGGTTCTTAATTGGCAAATTGCATGTCTATTCATGTAACTAACCGACAACGCGAGTAGAAAATTACTTTGAGAGCAGCTGGAGAGTAAATTTTATAACGCTCTTTTTCTCTTAGGGATCAATATAAGAATTGTTTCTTATATCAAGTTATCTTACTCTTACTTTGAAGTGTAAGAGTTAACTACTTGATTTAACTTCACACTTGTACTTAAAACAACATTTTCTTACTAATTTAATAATTTCATTCCTGTTTTAAGAAAATCTCCGCTTGATTTTTTTATTCAATCCCGTTTATACATGTTCTAAGTACAAATGAGTATGAATCGTACTTAAATTTTTAAGTACAATTCTGGCTAAATTTGAGTAAAATAAATTTAAATTTAGAAGTGCTTTTTTTCTGTGTAAGTTTTTTTGTCTTAATTCAAGTAAAATAAGAGTTATCTTCTTGATTTAAGAACAAATTGGACTTAAAGTAGGAATTTCTTACTCAATAAGTTATAAAAAATGATTTTGAGAGCTTATGAGAGAGTAAATTTAACTTCGCTCATTTCTTCTCTGGGATTGATTTAAGACTTTTTTCTTAATTTAAGTAAAATAAGTCTTAGTTTTAGTTTTAAGATTTATCTTCTTGATTTAAGAACAAATTGGACTTAATTTAAGAGTTTTTTACTTAAATCAAGAACACTATTCTTGGTTTAAGAAAATCTGCGCTTGATTTGTCAAATCAATACCGATTTTTTCGTATTTTAAATATGAACTAGTAAAAACTTACTTGAAAATTTCAGGCTAAAATTGAGAAAAATAAACTTAATTTTAGAATGCCATTTTCCTTTCTGTGTATATAATATCCGACACAGCCAAATATATCTAAACTCTCACTTGTTACTTTTCCTGTGTCCTTGTGTACTTTCATTTTCTGAGCAATCTAATAAGCACACACATGTAAGTGGGTTTATGCATATGAATGCAAGTGTAAATTTTACAGCGAACATGACATTCATCAAATTTGCTATTTAAATTCCATTTCTAGAAGAAACCAGAGGTAAATATTGTGGACCTTTCATCGATTGTAGACAAATAAATTGGATAATTTTACTATTCCGATTTGTTTGTTCAAAGTTTTAAGAATACTTAAACCCACTTCCCTCTCTCTCACAGAAACTTTCTTTGAAAATGTCAACCGTTAATAAATTAAAGTATAAAACTTTCCAGTTAAACGTAAGTGAAAGAAAACATTTTATATAAAGCGCTTTTACATTATTATTTTATGAATTAAATGAAGGGAACTTACGTTTGATATAGTAACCCTTGTCATGTTTTTTCTTTTTTTTTTTTTGTATTGCAAAATATAGAAAAGTTCTCAAGCATAAATACAACTACTACTTAGCTTGTTTAAATAAATAATAAATAAAGAACGAATTTGCATTTGTTTAAATAATATTGATCCAAAAGCTTGTTGAGTTAGAAAAAATGCACTGCATGTTTTCCAGGTTATTATACCCTACACCTTGATAGTAGAAAGGGTATATTGGCTAAGTGCTGATGTTTTTAACATCAAAATATATTAGACTACACAGAATTGTTTTTCATCAAATTTACTAAGTTTTTCGAATCGTCCGTAGGTTTATCACAATGAGAGTTTTAGTTTAATTGATATTACATCTCTTTAATTGGACCACGAAAATGAATTTTTACTGATTAACAAAACTAAATTATTCACAAGTTTACTGGAGTTTTGCTTGCTCAAGTAAATTGGTGGGAGATCTAAAAGAATTTAATGTTTTATTACATTCTATAATATAGTAAAAAGATTTTCAGGATTCGTCCTTTTCTTTTCATATCCTTTAGTACTTGCAAAACTCCTTGCACCTAAGAGTTTGGGTATTTTTTTTAAGAGAACTAAAGCTTTTTTCTTCAAAATTGCTCTTCAAAATGCTTCAAACTCGTGTAAACAGCAAAATTTCACAAAAGTTGTACATAATCGGTAATCATATTAGTAACTTAACGAAGGTCATTAATCCTGTTGGCAGCTCTAATGTCTTTCAATTCAAAGTTCTCTCAAGCGAAAGAAACAGAAAATCAAAACAACATAAAAGAAATTTGCAAAAATTCAATTCTGTACAGAATTTTAATATAACGACACAAAAAAAATTTAAAAATAAAAGATTATTACAAATTGTCTGTTCACACGGTTGTCGGATTGTTGTGTAGCAAAGATTGACAAATTCGTTGTGAGGTATTGTGTGTGTGTTTAAAAATTTGAAACAATTTGATCTGCATATGTCCTAGAAACTAGCGAGAATGAAGACAAAATAACAAAAAAAAAAAAAAAAAACGCAGCTATAAATTTTTTATTTTCTTTAATTTAATTCTTTTATTTTAATTTCCTTTTTTTCTTTGTTTATGTATATATGACAGTTAAAAGTGTTTGACAATTGTCTTAAAACAATCTAACAATGACTAAAAATGTGTTCATACGATATCTGACAATATTTTTGTCTTACAATGTATTGAAGGTGTTTTTTCTTACACCGTTGGAAGACAAAAATTTCAAGTTCACACTGTTGTTAGACATTTTCTGAACATTTGTCGGACAACGTTGTAAGATCTGACAACCGTCTGTACAAAGCTTTAGGAATATTGAATATTTCGGTGTTGTATTTTATATTTTATACTTCTGTTGGTTACAGATGTAATTTTGAAGAAGAGTTATTATTTACAAAGAAATCGGGTGAATAAGAACGAACGCGATTAATTGGTTTGGCGGTTAAAGATTCTCTGTCGTCAAGTTTTTCGTTTTCCCTTCAGCATATACTATGAGATTAACTTCCCCACGATTTACATCCTTGATAACGATAAGCCGTCGCTCATTTTACATTTTTTAAGCCTAAAATCTCATAAAACAACAATGCTTTATATTGTTTACCATTTATGACTTCAAATATTTATATAAAAAGATGCATTCAGAAAAGTTTTTACTGTTCCGTAAAGTTTTGACTCGATTTAGCTTAATTTTCAAAAGCCGCAATGGTAAAATATATGAAACACCTAATTATCGCCTGCCTTTTCAATACTGGGCTATTATTATAGGTATGCAGCACAGGTGCATCAAAATAAATATTTAAACATGTATGGAACCGTTACTAATGAAAATAAAGCTGACATGGGTAAGTGTAGCACACAAAACTTTTAACATTGCCCCGCGATCTTGGTGTCGATGTAACTACTATCAAGCTTTTATAGTAGCGTAAAAAATTGTCGGTATAAATCAATTCTTAAAACTCTCTTATTTTCATGTTTACAGATGCATTAAAATGTTTATGCTCAATTGAATTATAAAGGATATATACGGCAAATGAAATACATATATGTTCAATTCGCAAGTGATGTTGTATGTTGTACATTGTATGATACAACTATCTGTTTGTGAACACAATTTTATGTTTGTGCTGCCCAAACTTCAAAATGACAAACAAATATACAAAACATAAAATATGAATATTTTCCAAAAATTAAAACACCGTAGAATTTTTAACAATATCCATTATTAAAATTTTTTGTTTATTAGTTTTTTTTTTTGTTTTAAATTTGTAGTTTATGATTTGAGTGTTTTTATGTAGAGAAACATATTTATACTTTTGGCAACACTTAAAATTGTATACAATATTCGAAAAACAAATGTAAAAATGTCAAAGTTGTTGTATAAAAGATTTATATAGAAGTTAGCAACAACATTTGTACAACTATTGTAAATTCAGACGACGTACAACTCTTACTATTGTAGTATAGTTGTAAGTTGAACAATAGTATGGCATTTATGTTGACTTATTAGAATTATAATATCCCTGACAATAACCATTAACAGTTCTGGTGGTTATTCTATTAAACAAATGTTTGAAATTTAATTATTTATTTATAAAATATTAAGTAATCTTTCTCTTAAATGAAACATGAAATGTTGTCTTAAACTAGGCCAGCAACATTCAGCAAAATACCCTAAAGTAAACATTTTAAATACATACATAACACCAGAAATACAACAGTACCGATACGCGGTTTTATAAATACACAAAAATTTATGTCTGTACATATATGTATTGTAAGTATACAATGAAATAACACTTTTCATTGCCATTTAATGCGATTTATAAGCGTTCATACATTTATAGCCTGCAACTATGTTATATATGTGCATACAAGTAATCGAACACACACTGATATATAGTCAAACATTGATGAACATCGCCATTAAGCAGCGGTAAATTATAGGCCTTACAAAAGGCCTTTTTAATCAATACTAGGAAAATACATAGTCTTCCATTGAAGACCTGCAAATTAATGTCTTCTAATAAAATGCCTGAAAAAAATCCTAACTGAAGGTCTGCTTGAAACAAGTCTTTCAAGGACTATTACGGATAACATTCATACTGAATTCAGCATAAAAACTTACTTTACATTACTTCACATACACTTTACAATGCAAAATTTTATACAATACATACTAAATTTATAGAAGATTTTGTACTCCTTTCTGGTTTCCTGCCACAGTGTCTTTATTTATTTTTGACACATTTTATAAAGAGAGCCTAATAAATTATATTGTTGTAGAATATAGAGCAGTGTTGTCAGATTAGGTTCCCCCCTAGATTTAGAGGTTCTTTTTTCTATTTGGGGGTTAATATTATTTAGGGGGAAATTTGGGGGTAAGAAAATTTTATTTAGGAGATTTTTAGGGGATTTTCGAATTTATAGTTTGGTATAGTACATAATTTAACAACTGACAATGTCGAATATATTGTAACGAAATGACGATTTAGATTCTAAATTTTAGAAAGTAACCTGGCAACTACAAACATTAAAAGATTTTTTGAAGCAAATAGAAGACATTATGCTCATTAACGAAAATTGCAAAGCATTTACTTTGGCAACATGTTTCCAAATAAAAAAAACCACTTCCAGATAGTATTGATCTTATAGAAAAATTGTCACTGTTTTCCATCGCAAATGCACAGAAAGCTATAAAAGTATATATTACCAGTATCGTTGTTCATTTCAAAAACATTTGTGGAGATATCGATGCAACTCTTAGTGAGTGGAACAACTTGCACTTTATATCGTGGAGTTACGACGTCCTTAGAAAAATTTTGGTATGAAGTTGGACAAAAGAGGGATGCTGGCAATAACCCAAAATTTTGCAGAATTAGTAAACTAGGCTTATCTTTATTACTATTACCTTATTCCAATGCATCAGTTGTTTAATGTGGTAAAAACTAAGCTGCGAAACATACAGCCCAATCATGAATAAAAATTCCGCGGGAGTTTTTTTTCTTTTTTATTTTTTTCACATTGAATTTGAATAGGAAAAATGGGAAAAGGGAAAAAACTCCCACGGAATTTTTATTCATGATTGAGCTGATAATGAATATTTCAACAGTTGAAAGTATTTTAAGAGTCAAGTTAAACAATAAATATCAAGATTTAATTCCAAAATCTGAAATGCTCAAACTTTTCAATTCGAATGATATTTACACAGCTCTTGAAGAAGACATTACTACTCTTGAAATTTTTGGAGAAACCTGATTTTAATAAAACTAACCATCTAGATGTTTATATGTATATAAATTATATTCCTAATAGTTCACCTTACGTAAGTTCATAAAAATGTAAGCGAAGAATAATTCAAATGTTTTTTTTAATAATTAGTAGAGTATATTATATAAGAATGATAGTACCTCAATTCAAATTTAATAGAGATATGAATGATGAAACTTTAGGGGGTTTTTTAAAAAAAAGTGTAGAATCTAGTGGGTTTCTAAATTTTTTTTGGGGGGGAAGAAAAAAAATTATCTGACAACACTGATACATATTGTAGTAATTGCAAAGCCATTAATGTTCAATTTTTAAATAAGGAAATTTTCCAGAAAGTAACATCATCTGAGAGAATGCCTAGTGCGAAATGAGTATCGAATCTTTTAGAATTTATAAAAAGGCCTTCAAACTGAAAGACCAGCAATTATTCCCGCTGGGTAACCATCATCAGATACTTACATGCTGGATTTTACATATTAATAATTCTGGCGATTATTACATACATGAAAAAAGAGCATAAATAAAAAATATGTTTAAAATAGCAGAAAAAGAACCAAAACAGAAAAAAAAACGGGAAATATGAACATAAATTTTATAAATGACACTGGAGGGTATTTAACAAAATTATGCTTAAGCACACGGCTCTAAAAAAAAGGGGGAGAATAAAAAATAAAAAATATTTTATTAAATACTCTTCGTATCACAATAAAAAATACAATTAAATATTAAACAAGTAAGAAGTTTATATTCGGCTGTGTCGAATCTTATATACCCACCACCAACTCACCCATTATGGGGCGAACTTCAGGAAATATTGTAAAGTAATTTCTATTCATTTTAGTAGAATTTCATCTCAATAACGATATTAACGATTAACTTTAACACACAATAAATTAAGTACCAACAATTATTTGTTACAAAATTGACACCGTTCGTGTACGATTTGTGCACATACGGGGTTGATACCAGTGTTGCCATTTTGACGCTTTCGGGTATTTTATGACGCTTTTTTGGTCTCGTTACCCTTTTATTTTTTTCAAATACCCTTTTTTAAAAAAGGGTATTTTTTGACACTTTTTCTATACTTTTGGTGCAGTTTTGGAAGAAGTCCAAAAAGTAAATCTAGTTTTCGAGTCAGTCAATGTGGACCATGTCAAGCTATACAGCGATTTGTATTACCTGAATAAAAGTATTACAAACTTTGATTATCTAGAAGGTAATTTAAATGAAAGCCTTAACGAATTTTGTTATCTTGGCTATCATTTCGAAAAGTCTTGCAGAGATTATAAAATACTTGAACAATTTAATAGAATTTAAAAAATATCACGTACTTGAACTAAGACGTAGACTTTCTTCAAATTTTATATTGCTTCAAAAATATCGTTATCTGGTGTTGAGAATATTTTTAAAAATAGCGAAGCGGATATTATTGATTTCATACAAAACTTCATTGATGATTCGTCTCTAATAAATAAAATAGAAATTTCCCTACAGAATCTAACGTTGTAAAAATGGAAAAATATTGAAAGAACTGATGAATTTTAGATTGAAGTCTACAATTTTAAAAATTATTTGGCAGAAAATCCTTTTTATGAACTAGCTGACTTTGTTATTCGTATACTTTCCTTTCCTTACTCAAATGCCAAAGTCGAACGAACGTTTAGTTTAATGAATTTTTTTAAACTAAAGATCAGAAACCGACTTTCTTTAAACTCAGCCAAAAGTTTGTTGTTGCAATTACAAATTACCTTCAAGTGTTTGCTTAAAAATTAATTCAAATCAAACTTATAAAAGGTCTGAATATTTCATTAAATCTGTTTTGTGGCCCGATGATGATGATTATGAAACAGATGTATTTGAAAATTAAATTGTTTTTCTATAAAACTTAATATTTTGTTTTTTATGAATTGTTATTTTAATTTTTTGTTTACTCCTGGTAACTGAATTGATAATATAATAAATTATTTATTTAAATATTTTAACATGCTTTTTGATATTCTAAGTTTCTTATTTTTTACCCTTTGTTTTATTGCCAATTTTAATCTTTTTTTTAGGTGTTATTTACAAAGCGAAACAACACGATACCAAAATTTTTGTTAAATTTTTTGGTGCTTTTTACCTTTTTTTTTTGTAATTTTTTACCCTTCGTACCCGTTTTTCCTATACACTTGACGCTTTTCTTTATTTCTAAAATGGCAACACTGGTTGATACACTTTTGACACCGTATGGTGTCAAATAGTACACGTATGTATGTGTTAATTTTTTCTCTGAGCGCATAGTCAAATATGCGCCCATTTTCAATGCGGTAGATCAACGAATGTTTGGTAAGAATTTCATTGTGCTGTCTTTTTTTCGAAGCTCTTTGTGTTTTCAACAGACGGCTGGACAAGGTTAGATCGTCTTAGAATCTTATAAGTACCCAGAATATATATACTTTTGGCTCTACGACCATTATTTTAATGTGTTACAAACGCAATAACAAACGTAATATACCGCCCGTCTTTCTGATGGTAGGTATAAACATATACAACATATATAGTATCCTTTAGGGCTGCAGAATTAATATGAATTTAAAGCATTATTTAAAGCGGGTTTGACAACATAGAATTTAAGTTGTTAAAGAGCAATTAAGAAAACAAGGAAAAATTAATTTAATTTAAAAAATCAGATTATACATAAAAAAATATTTATAATATGTATATCAAGATTAATTAATGCTAGAGAGTACTAAACAATTTCTCAAAGCAAATTCCATGTAAATGAATAATATCTCCTTCCACAACCAACAGCTCACTAATAATAATGTAAGCAAGTTACAATAGAATGCCAAAAGCAATAAAGTATTTCTTACTCTGCTGGACACGGGTACCTTTCTAATGCAAGGGCGTTGAAAAGGAAATTAGCTCTAAACAAAAACACATACACACAACAATAATTCAGATTATAAAATCAAACAACAACAAATGAACAATCATCTTAACTGAACGAAAAAAAAGTTAACAAAAGGACCAACAATAATTTCATGAAAATTAAGGTCAAAGAAAAAGTTTTAGAAAAACAAGTATGAGTTTATATTTGGCTGTGCCGAATCTTTAATACCCACCACCATTATATCAGTAGTGTGATTTATTCATATTTGAAAGTAATTTGTGTTAGATTTTGTATCGATAACGATATTTATACGATGTACTCTATTTTTCGGATCCCTCACATGAGAATCTATTATGCGACGATCGTCATACAATATTGTGCGGTATATTTTTTTTTTTTATTTTAGGCTTTTTTTGATTGAATTTCATCTCAATAACGATAATTACAAGAATATTATGGGTATTCCAGTTATTCTCGGATGTGGATTTTATATACCCAAGAGTATATTTTTTGCATAGATGTAAAGGACCTGTGTAAAATTTCGAATCGCTATCAATATTTATAAGATATTTACGGACGTTTTTAAGCTCCTTACATTTAAAAAGACATACATAACTTATAAATTTTAAAATTTTCATTCCTTCGAATAACACAACAGTTTTTTGATTACTCGAATAATAGCTCCAACTTTTACAACATCTACATCTTGTAAGTAATTTCAAAGTTTTTGTGCTACTCTCACTACTTGCAGTAAGGACCCCAATCGGTTTCATTAATAATCACGGTGTGTCCAGATTTACCATATGCAGGCGACATGTTTTTTTCGAAAACAAAAACACAATATTAAAAGTTGTGCCAAATTCATTATAATCGTCTGCACAATTCTTGCCATAAAAACAATATTTTTGAAAACAATGTGTGTTAAACAACTTTTGACAAGTATTAAGCAAATATTTTACTTGGCAATGAACAGAAAAAATACAAATTATATATATACATATACCTATACACCAACAAGTTATAGCGCAATATTCGGCTGTGCCAAATCTTAAATACCCTGCACCTAAACGTAATAAGAAATACAAAAACTACTCTGGTTATAGGACTAGAATATCCTTATTCTGTGCTTTCTATTCAGTCTTAGTGCAAATTTTATAAGTATTTGATATATTATTTGATAGACAATTATATGACCAACATAATTTATTTTAAATGTTTTGAAATTTTTGTTTATTTTGACCTTTAAAGGGTCAATTGTCTCTGGCTTGTCGGCGTAACACTTATCTTTGACGGCACCGCACAAATAATAGTCCAACGGTGTCAAATCTCCGAGGTAGCCAAACGACAACAGCTCTGCGGCTGATAATGCGATCTTCAAAAACAGGGTGCAAAACATCAAGAGTAGTTTCGTCTGTGTGGGACGTAGTGCCGTCCTGTTGAAACCAAATCTTGCCAATATCCTCCTCTTCAAATTTTGTGAACAAAAATTCATTTAACATGGCCCGATAACGATCGCCATTGACTGTAACGGCCACTCCTTACTCATTTTCGAAGAAAAATGGCCCAATTATGCCTCTGACACATTGAAAAGCCGATGCGTGCGGGTTTTCTGTGCCCCAAATGCGACAATTTTGTTTGTTTACATACCCGCCGAGATCAAAATGAGCTTCATCTGAAAAGATGTTTGTTTTGGCAAAATCGGCATCTTCCACTTAGCGAAGCGAAAACGCATTGGATGGTCAGTTGGCTTCAACTCCTGAACCAATTGGATTTTGTATGGCGTCATACCAAGGTCTTTATGCAAAATTCGTCTCAATGATGTCTCCGAAATGTTCAATTGTTGCGAACGATGGTGAATTGATATTGATGGCGCTTCACGCACACTTTCTCGGGTATACGCGCTGTTTTTGGCTTTTCACGCTTTGGTTTATCGATGAGGATACCAGTTGTTTTCACTTTTTTCACAAGATAACGAACATACGGAGCTGTTCTCTTCTCTTCCTCCAAAATTCGTACGCAATTTTCGCACACTTTCTGCACATTACCATGATTTTCAAACTAATGTCGCAATATTTCCCAGCGTTGTTCAAGCGTATACACAACCATATTCGTTCAGCGGAAGGATAAAACTAATTATCTGTTAAATCAGACATGTGCTAAGTGTTACCATTCACGAAATAAGCACTAGTTGAAGAAAAAACGTTAGATGGCGGACCCGTTATAAGCTGACGCTTTTATGCTGTGAATTTCATCTCAATAACGTTATTTACAAGAGTTGTATGGTTGGTTGGTGTGCTCGGAAGTGGACTTAATTCGGGAGCTATTGCCAATTATTGACTGACAGCTATATAATCCGGTAGCATATTTGCCGTATAACCGACACTAATATGATTTCTGGATTAAAATTTCTGATCTGTATAAAAGTTGGTTCGATAGTAATATTTATTAGAAATTTTTGTGGGTTAAATTGTTTTTCGAAAATGGTTCTTATATGACAGCTATGACAAATTATGGGCCGATCTTCTTAAATTTTGGAACAGTTATTTTTATGCATATTGTTCTCGAAATTTCGTTTAGTTAAGTTGTGTATGTTGGACGTGAGAGTGTTTTACGCAGACGGACAGACAGAATGACATGGCTCAATCGACTTAGAATTTCTTAAGGATCAAGAAAATATACTTTGTTGGGTCCCAGATGAATACTAACAAAGTTTCACACGGAATCACAAACGTAATATATCATCATTCACCATTGTTGGTGGTGGAGGGTATAAAAGATTTGTCATATTCTGAAAATCTGGAAACCAGGAATTATATAAAAATAAACAAAACGAAATCTTATGTTAACATAACTGTCCACATTTAAGATAAATGGTCATATAAACTATTTAATTTCTCCTCCTCCGCTATCTCGTTGCTTAACTCGTATCTTATTGGGCGTGCACAGGCTGTTTTCTCAAACAACTCCATTTCAGAGGTTCTCCCAGTATTAAGAGGTGTACCACAGGGTTCCATCCTGGGTCCTCTGTTATTTTCTTTATATATTAATGACCTCCCTTTGCAGTTATCGCATTGTAATATACATATGTATGCTGATGACGTGCAATTGACACTCGGATTTCCTCTTAATGACTTAACTGAATATGTGGCCAAATTGAATAGCGATCTGTCAAGAATACATTGCTGGGCAACGGCAAATGGGCTTTGTCTCAACCCAAAAAAATCAAAATGTTTGCTAATACAAAAAAGACGTTCTGCACAGATTTGCGAACTCAACATACTTCTGAATAACGTACCTATAGAAATTGTGTCACACTCAAAAAACCTTGGGATAGTTTTCAATGATAGGTTGTCTTGGTCAAATCATGTTAATGCTATTGTAGGTCAAACGTATGCTAAACTACGATCACTCTGGCGAACCCAACATTTTACCCCGCAAAATATAAGAATGCTATTAGCAAAAACGTACATTATGCCCGGTTTACTTTATGGCTGTGAGCTTTTCGCCAGCTGTGATTCCGTAAGTAAGCAAAAGTTAAACGTAGTTTTCAATAATGTAGTTCGATACGTGTATAGTATTAAACGTTTTGATCATGTGTCGAATTTTTCCCGCTCACTTTATGGCGTTTCATTCGAAACCCTTATAAATGTCAGAACACTTGTGCTCCTTCATAAAATTATTTATACTGGTAAGCCTTTCTATCTTTATCAGAAAATTCACTTTAATAGAAGTAACAGGGGAAAGAAAATTGTACCATTAAGGCGCTGCAGTCTTGTTTCCGAGTGGCAATTCTTTATACATGCTGTTCGTCTTTGGAATTTGCTCCCTCATAACATTCAGCTCCTTAGTAATGCAAACGCATTTAAGAAAAATATTTTTGAACACTTTAAGTGATTTTTAAATTATTTTGTTTAAAAAACTTCCTAACTTTGATTTTTATATGGACTTGTACATACAACTTCATGACATTTTTATTTAATTTAATTTAATTTTATTTCCATTTTACTACTGTTTTCATCTTTTTATTGATATTTTTTTTTCTTCTTCTTTCTTAATTTTTTAACCTTTCACATTTTTTATTATGTTCTAATTGTTTCAATCGTAAATTATACTTATTGTAAAATTATTTTTTACTTATTTTCGTACTTTGTCTTTTTTATTTGTATTCTAAACTTTAATTCAATTAACTTTAAATTTAACTTTAACTTTAAATCTAAAATTCCTGTACTTTAATTATAAGATTTAATCTTGTTGTACAGGATAAACACATTAAATAAATAAATAAATAAAATAAAATAAATAAAAAAAATAAATAAATATACTGCTAGTTTTATTTTTATGAGACAAATAACCTTTTATGCCGGAACTTTTTATAATTTACAGACTGATCATATGACTAATATAAGTTTCTATGGGGGTCAGTTGGGTGCTAGGAGAAATCCTGAATCATTTCTTGCCAGATCTTTTCTTCTAGGATTAACGTATTTATGGGATAAGTGCAATAGTTTTATACAAAACAAAAAAAAATTGGAAAAGTAAAAACCTTTTTGGAGGTGGTCTCACATTTTGGTTAATAACTCTAGTTCTACAGGACCGATGTTACTGATTTTCGATAACAAAGTACTTGGGAGAATGGTTAACAATTTTTTGTAAATCTTGAGACTTTAGTTTTGTATTGAGAACGTGAGAGTTTTACAGAGACAGACAGTAGGACAATAGCTCAACAAATTGGAATTACGCAAGGAACAAGAATATTGGTTCACAGATGAATAGTTCTCAATGTTCCGAACGAACCGGCAAACGTATATTCAATATTCTTAATGATGAAGGGTATAATAAAACGATATGAAATGAGTGTTTTAAAAACAAAAATGTTATAAATACATTCATACATACCAATTTGGTACTATGTACTCACACAACACAACACAACACAATTCTTAGCATATTGTAGCTTGCATGTATGCAGATGTAAAAAACATAAATAATTGTTGGCATATGTAAATTTTTGTAATTTACAAACTAAAGTTCAATAATAAATAAATAAGAATAATACATTTCCAAAGTAACTGTATCTTGATGTATTTAATATTCTCACTCATTGACAGCCAAGTTACAGACAACATATTTTACATTACATAGAAATTACAATAATTTATGCCAATTTGCTTAAATAAAAATACCAACAATTGTTATTTTGAGACACATGCAAACATATTTAGGTGTTTTCAGGAATCAAATGGAAAAAGTGAACTTGCCCAATATTTCACATTATGCCAACAAAAGTTTTAAAACCGATATGTTTATGCGGAAGATTAGTATTAATTGTATACTGCAACTAGAATCATTATATGAATATTGTGCTCCTCAGACATAAACAACAATTTGATGAAAAGTAGCTTCTGGAAAATGATTTTCTAAATAAAATATGAGCAGAGACAGGTTTAATGCAAAACTCAAATCTAACTAAGGTTAAATTGATATGATTTTTCAAATAAAATAAGATTTTAGGAAAATAATGATTTTGATTTAACTTGTTTCTATAGAAACCTTTTTGTTTAAAACTCAATTCAAAATAGTGTTCTCGTTTCTCTTAATCATCAGCTTATCTCTATTAAATGTCAATATTTTCTTTTATTTCTACTCAGCTTTTTCTAAAAATCATATTAATATTTGCACATAACATTAATATATATATTATAAAATTGTTCATTTGTAACAACAAAGATGGAGACAAAAAATGATACATGTGTCTCTACAAAAGTCTCATTAAATATTGCAAACGACATCATGTTCGCTACATTAATAAAAATTGCTAAATACAATAAATATTTACATAAATAAATCTTAGATAACACACCTGCTACATTTAAGATACAAAGACATATAAATATCCCGCTAGTTTTATATGAGCCAATTATCCACTAATGCTGGAATATAAGAGACTGAATTGTCAATTAACTGACCATAATTTCTATGGTTGTGAATTTACTGTGTGTTTTTCACATTACTTTAGTTTTGCAGGTGTAAATCTTTAATAGATACGCAATGAAAAACCAACGGCTTATGTAGGATTCCTACCAACTGAAGCACCTCCTTCGTCTTCCGTACACACTGTGAGATTGTCCAGAAAGGCTTTGTTAGCCTATGTCATATATTATCGCAGAACATACATACATATATACTGCCACATACTATGTAATAACTCTCTTTTCACACTTTGCAAATTGTTTAACTTTTCAGCTTCTCTCCTTTTGAAATCTATGTCCATGGGAATTATGCCTGCTATGACTGAGGTCACTCGAAAAGAACAGCATACGCGCAAGGCCCATAGCCTCTGAACTGTTAGAACCTTCATTGCTGGGGATTTCAACTTAAGGGAACCTGACCATACTGGTCTGCATAGAGGATCAGATATCTTACGACTTTAGTTACCATTTTATTCATATGTTGCTGTGGACTTCTTATATTTGGTATCATTCTTTTAAATGCAGCTTTTACGTTTGATGCTTTTTGAAAAATATTCTTTATATTTGCCTTAAAATTAAGCCTTGCATCAATCATGACTCCTAGATAATTAATCGGTGATTTGGAAGTCCAACTCTTAAAATTATGTATTCATGTTTCTGCGCAGCTAGTGATCAAAACGGTTTCCGATTAAGTGTGTCTTTATTTTCAATAATGTTTGCCTCATCTGGTATTTCCTTCGTAAGAACGTCGCCATACAAGATGTTCCAGAGCAGTGATCCTAATACTGAGCCCTGGGGCCCACCTGCCGTAACCTAATTCCATTATCTGTGTCATAGCCAAGATTCCTATTCGTGAAGTATCTATTTATAGTCTTTGTAAAATAATAAGGCAATCCCAGTCTAAGCAGCGTCCGGATTATTAGCACCCAATTGGCAGTGTTTCTTACTTGTCGTTTGCTTCTTATTGCTCCTTTTTCCTATCTCTGTGAATTGCGTCAATTGTTAATCTAGTTTTACGTAAACCATATTGGATGTCTGACAGTCCATTTTTTGCCAATATGTTCCTTATTGTATCTAGCAGATCGCTAATGTCGGTTTGTCTTAGACAGGGCAGACATGTATTATGAATCCCTTCAAGGAGAAATGTAGGAAAAAGAAGATAGAAAAATCGAGTATTAGTTAAACACAGGTGAAGGATAACAATTATTGAATTATTATTTAACATCTGCTTTCAGTTTAATGCCACATAGCTCAATTTAATACTTCTTGTGGAAACATGAGATTCAAAATGTAGAATGTAAACAGGGACGGCTAAAGGAGGTTATATCCTTATTAATCCGTGGTTTAAGCATTAAATTATGATTTAAGGCTATTTATATAATTACAAACAATTACAGGGTGCTGGGTTTTCTGGGAGAATCTGTCCTCTGCTGATTTAAGTTCTATGAGATTCGTGTTGTGACAAATAGTGCTCAGTTGCTTTTGTAAATGCAGTTCAAAAGTAGGTAAAATAAAAAAAAATTTTAATCCAACCCACAGGTTACGAATACCAACTCATGCTTAATTATCAAATACTCTAAGCAATTAAGCTTTAGCAGCCACTTAGGACTGCTTTGCTAAATAAGTAAAGATGAGAAGAATTTACACCTTTTAGGACTGCAACAAGTTTAATAAGGAGACTAGCCGTCCCAAGAACTACTGGCTTACATGTCATTTAAACACTCTATCATGCATGCAAGCTATTTCACTTACATAGTAGATGTGTGAGAACATTATTTGGATTTAAAAGAAATGCTTTTATTTATTGTCTAGCAAATATTTTGTATATTTCAAATTTACAAGGAAAAAAATGTAAGAAAGAAATTATGGCAAAGAATTTCAAGTTCAAGGTTATGATTTCAAAAATACTAGAGTTTATATACCAAGTGCAAGGCAATAATGGCAACAAATAAAAACTAATTTATATATGTAAATATAAGTTAAGTGTGAATTTCAAATCTATATACCTAAAATATTGCTACTATAAAGACAATATTAAGTGTGAGTAAGAGCCAATACCTACTGACGTTGTGAGCAAAAAATTGGCAGCAAGTGGTAATAAAACTTTGTCTCACTGTACCCGTTTACATTGTTTTTAATTTACTGTTTCTTTAATTACAAAATTGCTGTTGGTTATTATTAAATTTTCAGTTTTTTGTCTTATAAAAAATTATATTAAACAGCTGTTGCCAGTGAAAATAAATGGGCCATTAGGTGCTTTTCATGAACTCTCTGTCTCTCTCTCTCTCTCACTGAATATAACCAAATAACTGGCTATGTTTCGTTTTTTTTTTTAAATAAAATTTTTATATTTTTTGGAAACTAATTTCATTTACGTTTAAACTCTCATATATTTCACGAACATTTCTTTTTCATAATTGCAAATTAAACACACTTGTGGTAAATGAGGTTTCATTTTAAATACTCCTCCATTTATGGCAGAAAATAAAGTTACTGTTTACGTGGCTGTTTATAACAATAACGTTCAGTAAGAATAAGATAATGAACTTATAAAATATTATAAGTATTTAATAAGTTTAACAAATACTCTCCCTTCCTTTCCTACTTTTCACCCTGGTCTGTTCAGAATAAGAGAAAAAATATAATTTAAATTTATAATTTAAAAGGTTTAAAGTGTTTATTAAGTGGCAGGGTTGTTGTGCTGTTTAACATTTCTTGTTAAAGTTAAGAAAATACTGTGTAAGTAAAAAAAAGAAGGGCGAAAAAATGCATGACAAGTTAATTTTAATTAATTTATAGAAATATGTGGCCTTTGGTTTTGTTATCTCTACTTGAATCACCATTTACTTTTTTTTTAACTATATATACACCGGTTTTTAATTGCTACTGAATGAGAAAACATGGTGCTGAATATGTTGAAGAAAATGATATTGAAGATAACATTGATGATGATAACGTTGAAATAAGCAAATAACATATGTTTAAAAGTGATATTATTAAAGAAGGCTTTAGACGATACTACTTAATGTACGAGTAAGACTTGATGAAGGAAAAATATTTTAATTTTACTTTATTTAAAAAATTCAAATTATTCCAATAATTCGATTAATTTTAAATATGTGATCGATTATAATATAATAAGTTAAAATCTCGTGATCGAATTATTCAAATAATTTGGATACCCTAGTAATTAATAAAATTTTAAATTTAAATGAAATTATTAAAAATAGAAATTAAAATTAGTGGCGTTAGGAGTTTACTCGTAAAAAAAAATATTTTTCGAACATTGTTCTGCTGTTACTAACTATGAAATTATTACGTTCATAGTTGATAGGAATTTCTACATAAACTGTGTGAAATAGTCAATCAAATAGAAGAGAAGAAAATTAATTATATGATCTCACAATATTCGCAGCAGTTATTTTTAGTTTGATTGGTGGTGGGTTGAATAGAAAATCTAAGCCTTGCAGAAACATTTTATATTTTTAAATTAATAATTTAAAATAAATAAATTATGGTCCAAACAGACATCAAATACTTTGTTGATATTCTGGTATTATTCAAAATACAATATTGTGTGTTCTTGTTTAAAGATAAAATTATTATAAAGTGGGATATTCATGTTTGCTGGATATACTATATAAAGGGTGTCCCAAATAGAACGCAATTTTTAATTTTAAATAAAACACAAATATTTAAAAAAAAATCGTGAAACGTTATTATATCGTAAAGTAGACAGAATGAGGTTACGTATGGAACAAGTTATCGTGCAGATGGCCGCCGCGGCTTTGCTGGCACACACGCGATCTTTTAATAAAATTTTCAATGACCTTTATGCATAAATGCTGCGGTATTTCATTAATGCAGCGTCCAATTTCTTCTTTTAAGGCTTGAGTCGTCGTCGGCTTCCCGTGAATCACTCGAGGATTTTCCTCACCCCAAATGCGAAAATTCTGCCTATTGACGAAACCATCAAGATGGGAATAGGCCTCGTCACTGAAGATGATTTTATCGGTAAAATCAGCATTTTCATGTTGTCTCTCCAATACCCAATTAACGAACTCCCTTCGCTGTCCATGGTCAGCTGGCTTCAGTTCCTGAGTCAATTGAACTTTGTATGCATGAAGATGCAAATTTTTCGTCAAACTTCGCTGCATAGTGGATTCGGAGACACCAATTTGCTGCGCTCGGTGTCGAATTGCGGTGGATGGAGTTTGAGCGACATCATCACATACCGCTGTGTTATTTTTAGTCGATCTACCTGGTCGAAGGCGCGTTGTTGTCTTTACATTTTTGAAAAATGTTCAGATTCTTGTGTTTGTATAAATTGTCACTGGCTTTTAATTCAGTGGTTTTTGTTTTAAGAATTTGGCAAATTTTATAAGTTCTAAACAAAAATATAAATATATATAATATTTAACAGTATTAATTCACTAGAATCCTTTTTGTAAAAAAGATGCAATTTAATATTCAGCAGTGATTCTGATTTAGCTAGTTTTAGAATTAATGATTTTACAGAACAATAAATTTTTAAAAATTTAAAAGTAATAAATTTGAGATTGTGAATAAAACCAATGTTTTAAAAAATCCCGCCTTTTCATTCTATTTACTTCGTAATCCCGCTGTTTAAACCTTAAAATCCCGCTTTTTGATAAAAAAAAAAAAACTCTCTGGTCACGTTACGTATGACCCATATTAGTATTAGAATATGTTCTTTGTTAATTTTGGTTATGTATTTTGGATGTGAGAATGTTTTACACAAACAAATGGATATAGTTCAATCGACTTAGGATTTTGTAAGGATCAAAAATATATACGAGTTTACTTTAATGAGTATTAGATGAATATTTATCAATGTTACGCATTTAAGTTTATATTTGTACATTCGCCACTTGTCGTAGGGAGGGTTTAAAAACAGCCACTATGTAGACGTTATGCTATTTTAGATGTTTTATATCAATTTTAAAATTTTTTATTACTAAAGGCATTACTGCAAAGTAGTATTTGCACCAAAACACACATTAATGATGATGGAAAATTATGGATCAGTACCGTTATCCAACAAAATTACAAAACAATATTTTTTTTTTAGTTCCGTCCATGTCTGACCAAAGCGAAATCTTTTGGAAGAGGGCTGTGACAAATGAACTCAGGTCATTCCGGTACCTAGATCCGGCTGTCATAGGAATGACTTCTTTTTCTACTACTGCGCTGGTTCAATGATGGGTTTACATTCCTCTGCTGCTTTATTCCTTTAATTATCGTGTTGTGTTGTAGATCACAATATTTAAATTCAACATACAATAACAATTTGAATGCGAGATACATTAGCTGAACAAATTAAAAGACCCATATCTCTTTGACTTGTCATTCAGGGACATCATCAATGGACATCCATGGCAACCGAATTGACGAATATATTTTATATATCGATTGTTAAATTTAAACAATATTAATGCCATTCATATTTACAATTACATACAATATTAATGTCAACATATTTTTCCCAGCACTATGAACATTGGTTTTTCAGTGTTCGATAATGCTGTTTCCTAATTTTGTTTAGAATGCAATAATCAAAGAAGTCCTTTTATTTGGTTGAAGGCTGTTTTTTTTTTTGCTTCTCATTTAGTTTTCTTTCTTTACAATTTTAGCGAAAGAAGCAACAAGCAATAAGAACAAGTATACTGGTCTATGACTGGTCTATTGATTACTTGTTTTAAGTTCATTACAATGTCCTGGACTCTTTAGCGTGGTAACCCGCAGATTTTAATGCTATTGTACGAGAACTTCATGGAGTGTTAAGAGGGACTTACATTTAAGACCGCAAATGAAAGTATTTGCTTTGTTCACAAAAGCTTTAATTTTATTTAATGTATCTACGTAGTATTTCTTTTTGAAAAAAAGTTTTCACAAATATTTTCTACTTTCATAGTCGTATGTTTAAATAATTTCAATTTAAAACTCAAACTTTAAAAACTGTACAAGTGTCTGACAAACAACTTGTCCAAATATTCTTATGTATGAAAGTTCAAAAACTCTTCAAAATTAACACGCGAACAGTCTAGCAACATAAAAAAAATTCAAAAAAGGGAAAATTTCTTTTGGTAAGACAAAAAGTAGCTTTAATTTAATTAACAAATCTCAAGAACCTCAGCAGCCAGATGACACACCTTCGACAACAATAATAAATTAATTACAAACTTTTTGTACTTGTAATTTAACTTGAACTTTTTCAAAAAACAAGATTTCAGCCATTAAAATAATCTTTCCTAGGGCTTACATATATTTTCTCCTTTACGTTTCTCTTGCCATTACAGATTTGTTTTTTTTTTTTTTTTTTTGTAGAAAACTTTACCAAACAAAATTAATGAGCGCAATAATTATGCGTTAAAATTGTGTTCAACTTCTTTAAACCTCAATGGATTTGAAGTTTGTAAAATGTGTGTTTTGTTTAGCTCGATTCTCGGTTTCCGCCAGCTTTTAGTATGAAAGATAAGTAATAAAATAAAAAAAAATAAAAGTAAAAATATTCATGTAGATAACTAGTATGTACTTGTAATTAGCATTAATTGCACTTTTAAAAATGTTCTAAGAAAACTGTTATACGTCTCGCATTCATTCAAAGGATTAAATAAAATGTTTCCAAGGCGTAGAAGGTTACGCAAAGTTATTTAATTTAAAGCAGTCTTGTTTAGGAAGTGATTTCAGTTAAGAAACGTTAAAATTATAAATTGAGTTTGTTATTGATTGCAATTAATTATGGGATTAGAGAAATTGTGTGTCAAATTTTGTCATAACCTCGAGATTGAGGAATTATTATACAGGAAAGCCTAATAGCTTTGAGGAGTAAATGCAATTAAAATTAAGTTTTTAAATGTCCCTCCAGTTTAATAGGTATGTTAAATTGTTGAATTTGTCAAACAAAAGCTTTCCCAGTACAAAAGGGAAACTAGTGTCATGGGTCGCACATATTACTTTCATTAACATGATAGTTTAATAATGCTTTATAAACATTTTAAATCCTTTTGCTAAAGGTCATTATTCGCAATTGAAGCCAACAGCTGCAAGAAAATATATTTGAGTTAAAAAATTACAAAAAAACGTATGCAATTTTAAAATTTATTTATTTAAACTCAATATTCTTGCAAATACTAAAAGTATCTTCAAAATATCAATATTATACCTTCGCACCTCCCCAACCCCCTCCCACAAAAAATAAAATTTATTGCATTTTCAAATAATTTCATTTTTTACAGTGTTGTTGTATTTAAACGTGTTAACCTGCAGGAAGATCTACTGCAGCAATATAAGCAACCCGGAGTGATATTATACATTTACGGATAAAATGATACACTACTTAAATAAAACACATAAACAAGTTGGAGTGATATGTTAGGCAGTGGCAAAAGTTAAGTACCCTACCTTGAATTGCACAAATTAACCTCGCCACAACATTAATGACAATTTACCAGCATATATATACATTTATACATAATGGGGCCATAACCATGGTCACAAAAAACAAAAAAAGTGTACCTTAATAGTTAAAAAGTTGACTTTTGTTAAAAGTACACTTTACTTTAACTATAGACACGTAAATTTTTTTTTTTAATTCTTATTATTTACAATATGACAATAATAATGATGCCTCAGCGCCCTTTTGGGCCTTATAGAGGCGAGTTGGTAAAAATATTACATAAATTAAATTTACTTTAAATAAAAAAAAAAAAAAGAAGAAAAGTTTAAGAAAGTTAAGTACGTTATTTTGTCAAGTACGTTATTTTGAGATCAAAAGTTACTGTTTATAATAAAAGTTCTCTTACATTATGCAGTAATGTAAGATCAGTTCTTAAGAGCTGATTTAAATAATGAAATTCTATTAAGATTTTTTAAGTATTGTGGCAAGTTGTTAAATTCGAAACTACCCATAAGTATATTCAATTCTTTGCTTGGTTGTTTCTAATCTACACCAGGCTACGGATAAGTTTGTGTTATTTCTTGTATTATGTGAGTGTTGAAAACTTGTAAACTGAATTGTATGATAACCAATGTGATGTATACATTTAAAAACATAAAGCAAAAGCTGCATTTTGTATATACCATATATTGGCAAAACTGCATCAAAATTTTTACTATATAATAATAATGTTGAGTGCCTAATTGAAAGGTCACCTACTACTTTGAGGGCTTTATTTTGCATCCGTTGAAGTGATTTCAGCTCGGTACTTTTCTACCACCCATACAATATGGCCAAGTAGTTAAAATTACTTTGAATTAGGGCATTATATATTAGCAATTTAGTACTACGATCAAATTTGTTTTTAAATACATACATATACAAAAATCCAACAGCTTGTTCAGTTTTTGATTTCAAATATTGTATATGTCGACTCCAAGACAAATTACTTTGCAAAAATATTCCCAAATACTTTATAAAGCTAACCTCCATGATTTCTCTGTCATCAACAAAAATACTGAAGTGTTTACGTTGCTAGTACAATACGGTTTAAATCTAATTAATTTTGTTTTATTGGCATTTAATATAAGTTTATTTATTTTCGTAAATTCGGATATAAGAGCAGCATCACGTTCCATGTATGCTTTTGCAACGGTTTCGTGTTTGTATGGGTAAAATAGGCCAATATCATCAGCGTAAATAAAAAGTTGGCCTAATAGACCAAGGTTTTTTATATCATTTAGGTAGAGTGTAAACAATAAAGGCCCCAGAACACTACCTTGCGGTACTCCATATTCAACTGAACGATACGAACTCTTGTCACCGTTAATTTGAACAAATTGTCTTCGATTTGTTAAATAACTTCTTATAAGCAATAATTCTCTTTCACACATTCCATAATAGTCAACAAGAACAAGAATTTCATGAGGTCAAAAGCTAAAACATACTTTTAATTTAAAACCAGCTGAAGTTGTTTTTAAATAATTTAACATCACTTTAAAATCAACCAGCTATTTATTGAAAGAACAAAAACTGGATGTGTACAAAAATATAAAAAAGTAAAAAAATCTTATGTAATCTTATACACTCCCGCAAATATTCTCTTTCTGCAGAAGCCCAAAAAAATCAACGCCAACATAGCCTAATTATGATCTTAATCTTACCTTCTCCATTTTTCCATCGCAAACACTTGTCTTAAATTTTCCCGCTTATTTTATTATTTTGCCGATTTTTGTTTTTTTTTTAATTTTCAATGACAGCTGTTGAAAGCTGCCACTTGCTTATTTTTCTTTACAGTTTGTATGAAATTATTTTCTGCATATAAGGTGGCACCCAGTTAAAGTCGTTTTAACTTAAAACGACCTTAAATTTTGACTATAGTTACAAATTAATTAAAACTAGGTTCTAAGTTTAAAATTGTTTTTAAAAAGAACCGACTTTAGTGTTTGTCTATGGTTATGGTCCATATTCGTGAAGGCCTTATTTTGCAATCACAACGACTTCCAGCCGTATTGTAAAATCGTTTTAATCAAGGCCTTGCTTACTCGCTACTGGTTAAATGCCTAAGGCCTTCTTGAGAAGGGCAAATGGAACGTCCACCAAGTAATGCCTCATAGATGGCGTAATTAAAGGTCTGCTAAAATCACATGAATATAATGTACAAATACTTCACGCGTACTTTACACCACAAACTTTCTTAAAAGTCTAATTTTTGGACGCTCTCTTTATTAATTTTTATTACTCTTATAACAAAGTGAGTAAAATAATGTTTGTTGTTGTAGTGACGATACGCAGGAATAATTGCAAAACTATTCGTATTTGCTATTGAAGTTATGATTTGTTGACATTCTTGGAATAGTGGAATGAGTATCGAATCTTTTAGAATAAACAATAAACATTATTAATGTTGAAAATAATTTTGATAAATCATTAATTACCTATTTGAGGTTTCTGTCTATAACACTTCAAACTACTTAAAATAATGACAAACAATCTAGGTGAAAGTCTTAATAACAACTTTGTTGTTTTACACAAGCAAACTGATCTAATATATATAATGTGAGATCTTAGATAAACACTTACAAGTGTTACCTATAGAACGTTAAACTTATAGTTTCTTTAAATCGCCACCAGAGGATATAAAAACGAAACAAAATAACATGAAAAAAGTAAGTCGTAAATCCTTAGCAATTGTCAAATGTATGGAGAGGATGCTTAAAAAGCAGTGGGAATGCAGCATCAGTAACCACAATCTACAATAAACTATATATACTATAGTTTTTATGTGTATTGAGTTAGCATCAAGAAACATGTGCCACTACATGAGTTCAAATATATGTATATTAGGTTGGTCAAGTTTCTATGAAGCCAAAATAGATTTTAAAAAAAGATTGCGGAAATGGGGATTCCAACTAATTTCGAAATATTTCAATTTATGTTGCATAGCATGGTACATACGAAAGCTTCAAAGACAGGCCCACATTAAAAAACGAAAAAATGGTACTTTTTTAACTAAAACTTCTTTGGAATAAACATACTCGTACACAATAATCAAAAACAATAAGTTTAAAACTTCTTAAAAGTATTCTCTTGGTCACAACTCGAAACAATTACATGAACTGTTTTACTGTAACCACCACGCAAAACGTCACAAAGTATATATATTCTGCGTCCTTATATAAATAGTGAGAATTGGTCCATAATTTCTCCTAGTCAACATGTAAATGCCTTTACGGAATATGGCTCTATCGTACATTATGCCTAATGTAAAGGGTAATCACTAGACGATATTTTGTTTGGATCTATCCATAGCACATAAAAACCACTTCCGAAAATTACTCAACTGGTCACTAATATTTTATAGACATTACAAATATATAATTCGCTTATTAAATAAATCATTTTACCGAAATTTTATAATATCGTCCCATAATTGGTCATAGCTTCCATACATTTATAAATGTATGTTGGTCCGAAATTGTATACAGATCAGAGAACAGAATGAAAGCATTCGCTTTCATTGCATATTCACACCATTCGTTGCTTTTAACATGCAGTTACTTAAAAAACTAAAAACATTCGCACCATTCGTTCAGTATTCGTTGACCTGTTGGAGTAATTAATGTATTTGCGTATAGTTTTGGTCTACTGTTATGTTTTTTAGTACCTCAAATAATGTAGCACGCAGAAATTTTGGAAAAAGTAAATAACGGTGTTTTTCATACCATTAAAGAAAAACTCGGAAAGTCATATTTGAATTTAAACTTTTCATTCAATTAGCAGTAGAAACATTCGTACCATTCGTTGTGTATTCGTTGCTTATGTGAGTGTTATATGGTGTTCACACATGCATTTTTAATTGAAATTGTTTAATTAACGCCTAATTGAATTCAATTATCTATACAAAATTTCAATTAAGGTAATTGCTTCATTAAGAGTTAATTGTTCTAATAATTGTTAAAATTAAAAATACAACCCTGTGACAAGTAATAACTAAAATGGCAGTTGTTTCGCTTTGAAATTAATAAAGAATATTTTTAGGCTGAAAATTATAATATTAGAACCAAATACAGTGCACTCGGGAAAACGTCAACTAATTACAACCGCGGGTGTTGACGTTTACGAATGTAAAATTTTTAAATAAAAAACATATCGTTAATGTGCTTGTAAGCGTTTTTATTAATTATAAACTTATATCAAACATAAACAATTTCAAAAATGATACAAAGAAGACATGCAATGCTATACATGGTGTTCATCATACTTCATTTTTTTTTTGTTTTTTTGAACATGCTGATTGCATTCGAAAGCATAAAATTCTGCATTCAAACCGTTCTCTGCTACAGATCAGTGAGTCCCAATTAACACGAGACAATTTTTGTAGAAACTATTGATGCAATTATCCTATCAATTTCTTTGCAGATGATACCAACATTTGCCATTCATACTCATTTAACCATAGAACAAACCCTTTGGAGATGAATGATATGCTGAGGCAAGATCTTAAAACAATCTCAGAATGGGCTAGTGCGAACAGAGTTGATTTTAACGCACGTAAGACTCAATGTTGTATATTAAAACACAAACGCACAACAGATCTTGTTGCTTCGTCTGTTTTTATGGGCGGTATAAATATTAAGGAATCAGATGCTATTGACGTTCTAGGCATGAGAATTCAGTGTGATGGCCGCTGGACCAAACACATTTGTCAGGTGTCAAAAGAAGCGTTCAAGTGCCTTGGTTTTTTAACCACCGGTGTACAAAATGCTTCTCTCTATCTGATCTCCATGCTATTTACACCATCTATATTCGACAACTCTCATGTATGGGCCGATGCTTAAAAGTTTATTTTGAAGTTAGTCGAGCGTGTACATGAGAGATCGAAGATGCTTATCGGTGACATTACAGGGAAAATTCTGCCTTTAGCCGTACTGTCCGTATGTGGAATAAACTACCAGCATAAGTATTCCCTGCCACTTTCAATATAGGAAAATTCAAATCAAATGTTCACAAACACTACTCCCTCTATCCTCTCTACCATAACCTATCAAGAACAAAAATTTCTAGTACAATCTAGTGTGTCTTATCTTGCCCTCACCACGATGTCTGGTAATCAGCTAAGCTTTCAGAATCGCTTCGTGTAAATTGGGACTTATCTGCTTTCCAGAAAATAGCTAGCATAACAATACAGCTCAATAACAATACTGAGATGAAATGAAAAAAATGCATAAAATATTCCGCATAGAAGAATATAACACTCTTATACTACGTTTCCACGGTACATGTTTCGCTCTCTATTCATGCTTCACACCCCAATCTTTAGTGAAACAACTTGCTTTACCATACAAAATTTTAAGAGCGAATCAAGTAGATTCATATTGAATCAACTTGCGAAGCACGAAAAATTGCACTCTTCTCTAATTTTTATCGCAAGTTTATCTGCACTAGCTGTAAAAATTTAATATTATTGTAAACAAAGCAAATTATTTTCTTATTGCTGGAAGTAAAGAAAGTAAATACGTACGAATGTATGTTTTTTTTTCAAATAAGCTAACTAATTTCCACTCAGTTTTTTTGTCCATTAAACAAATATATTTTCCACAAATTGTAAATTCTGTTTTTTTTATTCTGTTTGTTTATTAAAAACAACTGTCAAATCGAATCAAGTTGATTCAAGTCGTCGTGGAAACATAGTATTAGCTGTTTAAATACAAAATATCATCATCGACAACTTTTATTAAAACCAGCCTAATGTGTATCAAGTTTTTTTTAACTGTTTTTTAACTATTAATCACTCATGTTGTATTTGTATGAATCTACTATAGTTGTTGTTATTTGTTTTAGTTGAATTTTCATTTTAGTTGTTGCAAGTACTTTATGCAACTGCTTAAATTCAAGTGCAATTTGTTGTCATTTTGGATTTTGTTTTTATTAATCTTTTTCTTGTTGTAAGCAATGTAATAGTTTTTCATGGTCCAATTGGCTGAATATAAAGTACTCTTTTGTTTTTTTTTTGCTTTTATTTGTTGTTTGTAAACACAAAAGTTAAGCTAGATTTACACGATTGAAAATTGCTGTTCAAAATGCTTCAAACTCGTGTAAACAGCAAAAATTCTTCAAAATTTATTTGTTTAATAACTATTAAATAAATAAATTTTGAAGAAATTTTGCTGTTTACACCAGTTTGAAGCATTTTGAAGAGTAATTTTGAAGAAAATTTCAAACGTGTAAATCTAGCTTTAGATATGTATGTATGTATATTATGAACATTTTTTAGAGTAAGTTTTTATAAATTTTATTCTATAACAAACTAATATAAGTTTAAACAAGTGAGAAAGTGTAGTATAGGATGATGTCCGACTACATAATTTAGTAAAAAAGTTATTTTTTTATATTTAATTTATTTTCGAGGTTTCGTGGCACAAAATATAGAAAGATTTAAAATAGCAGTTTATGCCATTATTTTATAAATATAATAATAAAGATTTAAAGTCTGTTTTGGAAATTTTACAGTTTTTAAGTTTTCGCTACTACACACAGAGAAAAAATAAAGTTGTACGTGTTTACCACAACAATGTCAACATTTTTAAAAGTTTTGCAACAACATTATGGTCACTATAATTATTTATATGATTGCTATAACCATAATATGGTTAAGTTACGATTCTATATATCTGTTGCAATCTTGTTTATGATGAATCTATTTTTCATAATATGTTGCTTTTTGATTAAAATAGAGAAAAACTAAATGAGAATTATGCAAAATATGATGACGGCTTTAGCAGGCCAGAAAATGCATTACATTTTGCTAGTGTCTCTTTGCATATTTTTGTATGATTTTGCATTTATGCTTTCCAATGGAAGGCTAATGTAAAGCATATAACAGAAATATACAAAAATAAATGTAGTGTATACAATTTATTTTCAAATAAATATTTTTTTTATTTTCAAATAAATTGTATATTTAACTTGAAGTGAACTTCGATTAAAAATTTTTATAAAAAATAGAGAACAACATAATATGATACAATTTTTCATCCTAAAACTGATCACCATAAACATTATATAGTTGCTATAATCATATATATTATAGCAAAATCATGTGAATGGCAACTTAAGCATATCATGGTTGCAGAAATCATATAATTAATTACAGTGACCATAATATTAAAAAAAAAATGTTTAAAAATGTTAAAATAGTTGTGGTAAACAAGCACAACTATATTTTTGCTCTGCGTGTATATATCTACATATTTACCATAATAACTACTAAAGGATTACTGATATTACAAACATTGGTTTATAAATTAAATACATATACATATTTTCGGAAGTGTCCTAGAAACTGACCAGTTTAGATCACAATTAATACTTTCAGACTTATCTTCAGAACTACTTATCTTCTGAGGCCAAAAACGAATCAAGCTAATTTTGGATACCCTGTTCTGCAGTACAACGTATGAGTATTTCAGAGAGCGTGTTCTGCATAGATCGCAACAAATAGTAGTCAGACGGGGCAACGTCTGAACTAAAAGTCGGGTGAGGCACAACTTCTCAACCACTTCAACAGTGGGCGTTTTTCCGACAATGCTTCCTTTAAACGAATCAGTTGCATTCGGTACAGGCTTCCCATGATGGTCTGACCAGATGTGCAGCAACTCATAATAGATCCTGTATTAGTCCCACCAAATACAGAGCATTAGCTTAGCGTCCGAAATATTTGGCGCTGTTGTCGATTCGTCTAAGCACTATATGAAAAATCGTCTTCAATAACTAAGTAATTCTAGTATCACTATAATGTTTAATAACAAAATATACGCCAGATTTTTATATTATACACCCAATGTATATGTATGTATGTAGATCACACATGATTGATATCATATCGGCTAAAATTTGTATAAATAGTCCTTAAATTGTTGTATTAAATTTTATGGTGATCGGCCCATAATTGGTCATAGCTATCATACAAGAACGACAACTCAAAACTTTGCACAGATCATTGACATATATACAAAAATCATTCCACAATATTTTGTGAATTTCGGTAAATTTTGAACCTTTGTTTGTTATTTGTGGTTACGCTTTACTGAGTAAATATTTTCCAAGTGTGACCGTACCTTTACGTATACAATATGCTTATCTAAGTATATAATTGCATATATATCATTTAGAACAAGAACTTTTCCATTACAATTAAATTAAATTCATTACTATAAAACTTTTTCATAACTTTTTTATTTTACTACGCTATTGATAGCCAAGCGAAACTTGTTAAGCTAGTATCTAAAGAAAGAGTGGCAATAAAAACACATAATTACTAATGGTAGGTAATACAACTATAGAAACTCAGCCACAATTATTTAATAGTTACATTTGTACATGCTACTGCCAGCAACTACTATAAGGCAAAACAAAACATTTTAATTACGTTGCAATAACCAAACTTGGCAATATACTCGCATGTATGTATTTCAGTTGGCATTCAGGAGCTGCAGTCTACAAGTTTCAGTAGTAAACAAATATTATTTCAAACTAATACTGTGTTGCGAACTGGTAAATAAACTAAACTTCCAACTTAATGATCACTGTAAAGGCAAATATTTTTTCAAAAACCCGTAACCACTTGTTTCAGCACAAATTTGTTTGATGTTATTTACTCTTACAACAGTTTTACAAGATCAAACAGCATCAAATAAATTAAAACTAAATAATTGTTTTGGCCTAAATAAGAAATGTGTTTTTTTAATAAATAAACAAGTTCAAATATATTTTATTTAGTGGTTACATGTTTTTCGGCAAATATTTGCCAAGTGTGAACGTACCTTAAGAGTATTATCTACTCACAGATATGCTTCAGTTTTATGGTAAAAACCAGTGTTGCCAGGAGCTGGTAAAAAAGAAGCTAAATGGTCTTTAAAACAAAGGCCAGAAAAAGTTAAATTTCATAAAAAAAAGTTAAAAAAAAACCAACACAAATTTGTCCGAAAACCACTTTAACGGTCATAAATCTCTTAAAAAGATGGTATCCAATTCAATTCAATACAGCAAAATTTTCTGCAGTAAAAAAACAAGCTAGAGTGCTATTTTCGGCTGTGCCGAATCTAAAATACCCTCCACCTAAATATAATGAGAGTTATTGAAACTACAAAAATCAATATTTACAAGAGATTTATATAGCTGTGTTTATCGCAAGTGGCTATTTCCAATTATGAGCCGATATTTTTTAGAGATTTATACGTATTTAAGTGATTTTCCAAAGTGGCGGCTATGGTCAACTATGGGCCGACTCTGAAAAATTGATCTTATCATTTCTTTTAATACAAAACATATTTGTGCTGAATTCTGTAAATGTATCGCTATTTTATAGGCACTTATCTATCATTGAAAAAAAAATTGTATGGGGACTAGTAGATGTCATGCACTGATTCTTAACATTTTCACCATAGTTTATTCTGTTAATCTAGAAATTAAGTGAGACAAATCTCATGGGATTACCTGCAATACATTTATCATATATTTTTAGATGTTGTCTCATATTTTGGTTCAAAACTCTCGCTCAACTGAATCGATTTTATTGATTTTCAATACCAAACTGCTTAAGCGAGTGTTTAACGATTATATGTACGTATGTATATATATAAATTTAGTTGATTTTGATATTGTAGTTTTGACGTGAGAATGTTTTACGCAGACAGACGGGCATAGCTCAATCGACATAGAATTTTATAAGGATAAAGAACATAAGTACATACATATATGTATACTTTGTTGTGTCTCACACGTATATATACCGTCATTGACGACTTTTAAAAAGTACTTCAAGTATAAAACATGTAACAGTGTTATTATTACCGATTGTGGGCGCGGGCAGGTATCAGCTGTTATTTTTTCCGCTTATACTTTTTGTGGGTAGGCAACTGAACGCGACATATTTAAAGTGTCAAATGTCAAAGAAATTAAATTGATTTTTTTACTAATTAAATAAAATCTTATAATAAACTATTTTTTAGTGTACACATTTGCATTTTTTTTATTTCTGAAATGAATTTTTCGTCGTCGATTTTATCCATTTTCTATTTATTCCAGTAAAAAAGTTGTGTCAGTCACCCCCTATGATTAAAGATAATGTAAAAACAATTCAAGAAATATTTTTTTAAATTTTTTGCCACGCCTACAAATAACGCCCTTTTAGTATTTTGTTCACTGTGTCGGTCAACTGACTAGATTTTGACGTGTTAGTAAAAAATATGATTAAGGACAGAAATGTAGTCTTTACAGAGCCATTAACATCGGTATACAAAATGTTATGATCGGACTAAAAATAGCGATTGGCGTTAGTTTTAAAAGTTGAATTAAAATAATATTAAAAAACAAAATTATTCAATTAATTTATTATTTTATAGGAACTTTATTAATACGATGTGGGTAAATATATACAAACATATTCATTTAGTATAAAATACTACTAAAACTTTGCTTAAAGTGAAAAAAGAAGCCACAACGGCAGCTCAATTTGAATTGTTGATAGCTGAAATGAAAAAGCATCCATATGTGGTTCGTGGAATGCCTAATTTTGGCAGCTCAAAGGCGACTGTTGATAATGTTTGGGAAGCTACTTCAAAACTCCTGAATGCAATTCGCCCACCAATTAGAGCGCAATTGGGTTTTTTCAATAGATATGTCTAGGACGCTGAAAGCATCTTCATCATCCGAATAAGAAGCTTATGGATATGTCTTCTGCAAACATTTTTTATATCCCTTAGTATCTTCGTATTTATACTTATTTCCTTTTAAAGCAAAATTAAAGTAAAAATTCACAATTTGAAATATTTTCTTTCTACTAATTTTAACTTTGATAACCCATAAGTAGGCCCCTAGAAAGCGTAGCACCCTTTCCAAACGCTCATTTCATAGGCTGAACAGTTGTATATCATATGCTGTTTAAACTTTTCAATTATCTTATTCGGTTCAAAAGATATGATTTTTGCAACGAAAAAACTCAAATGGCGCCACTGTGCGCCATACAATTTCTGCAACCATTTCTTTTTAAACTTTTTTACCTCTAGAAGCCAAACGGGCACGTACGGGCAGATAAAACCTTTTGAATTATGTAAAGAAATAATCAAAGAACAAGTTTTGCAAATATGGCAAGTATACAAAAATATACATTTTTTTTATTTTCCGTCAAAGTTGAAAAATAGTGAAAAAACGGATAGTTTTTAAATAGTGATTTACCAGGAGAAACACAAAGCAAACAGGTAATTTTTTTTTATCATTATACATTTAATAAATACATCAATCAATACAAATAAAAAATATGCCGATTCGTTACCTATTTTTCGTGATATTAGACCTGGAATCGCAACAAATTGAAAAAAAATTTTGTGTTTTTTTGAAAACCAAAAGTCGGTCAACTTTGAACGGTTATATCTTCTAAACTAAAAATGTGATATTATTAAGAGTGGCATATTTGAAATCGTTGAAAAGTTTCCTATAACATGGGTTTATTCAAAACTTCGTCGGCGCTCATTAAAATTTTGATTTTTGCAACCTCGTTTGCTCTACGGGCGCCACTGTGCGTCGTTTCGTTTTGCGTTTTTTAGAAGTTGCGTCGCTGCTTAATTAGTACTAATTTTCACTGTGCGTCGTTCGATTTTCGAGGTTGCGTTATTTTGGGTTCGAGTATTTAATTTTTTTTTTTTTTGTTGAAATTTTTGCAAAACCTGCAACATGCTAAAACGATGTCCCGTACAAGAAGTGCTTTGATGATCAAAATTAAGTCCTTGGTTTGAAAATCCAGGTTGCGCAGAGAATACCATTAAGTAAAATGGTATTTTAGACAAAAGAAAAAAGCTTATTTGATGACATAAAAAGTACAGACAATTGCTACAAGGAAATTAATTTCACGTTGAAAAAAATGCTGTTCAGCGAATATTGGACCAATTTGTTTTGAAAGAAAGAAGACGACTTAATATTTTCGTAGCCCTGAAACATATCTTCGATCTTTACATGGTTTGCTATAAAAAATCTGAATTCAGTTTGCGTCGTTTTAGTTTGTGTCGTGTTTTTTTTTTTTTGGAACGTAACCCCAACGTAAAGTGAGGTACTGGTGTACTATTTGAACAATCGAATGATGCAAGATATAAGCCTGTTTAAAAAGGAGGCTAAAAAAACCAAAAGCTAAAACATAAATTTCAACGCTAAAAGGTAAATAAAAAGGCTAAACTGGCAACACTGTTAAAAACACATGAATACTCGTTCTATTCAAACTCTAAGGATGTTGTATTTGCTTGTGTTCCTCCTCTTTTTACCTATTTGGTCTGTCCTATCCTATTTTTATAATGCTCTTCTATCTTCCGTGCTACGTTGTGTATTTGTTTATGATGATTTAAATATTCGAAGTATTAAGTATTATTGGTATATTTTTTGTGGTTAGTTTTTTATTTCGTTGTTTTATTCTACAGCTTGTTTGAGTAACTAAATCTGTTGTGTAGTTTTATGTGGTAAACGAGTATATTATATTTGTTATACCTATTTATGTACGTGTACGTGTGGAAAAGCTTTGGTATATTTTTATATATGCTTGCCCTGTAGTTTTGTAGGTGGCAAATTTTTAATTGGGACAAGGGTTCATATTGAACTAACTATGATGTTTGCAGAAGTTGTCAATTGCTTTCCTCTGCATGAGCTTTTCGCAGCACATTGAGTTATTATTATTAAAATAATTTACCATGAACAAACTTTGAACGTGAGTTATTAGATCCAGGAGTACTGGGTGACTTTCCGTGTTCTAGGCAGAAGCCAATTAATTCTACATATATGTAGTATAAGGAGATAGTCTGACGTGAGATCAAGCTGAACTGCCGCAAAAAAAAATAAATAATTTAAACAGTTGTTTAAACAATCACCATTCCTAAATAAAAGAAAAGCTTCTTAATTGATCCCTTCACAATAAAATGTTAAGTTTATTACTTCAAATATTATTAAGTAGGTTGGTGGTAAACTCAACTCAGAACTAGTTCTAAGCGCTGCAGGGTAGGTTACATGTCTCTATTTGTAAATGTTTATCTGTGCTAAAAAACTAAAGTACAACTTGTTGTTGAGGCAACATCTTCTGTTTATGGTCGATATATAGAATATACAATAATGCAAAGAGTTTATGGGGGTATGTTGAATGTAACACAAATATTAAACTATGAAAATGGAAAAGTGTTGTGGGTCCGGAAAAATCCACTTGAACATTTCTTTTTTTTTTCATTTTTGTAAAAAGTAATTTAAACTAACTACTACAACTATTTGATAAAGTTTAGTATTTTTGGGAAAACTATATTGATTATTTTCCTATTGTGATGGTACACAGAGATATTTATAAACTACTCCAAAGAATATTTAGATTAATGGCTATTAGATCACAAACATTCAAAGCTAAAATATTTTTGAATTAAATTTATATTTTGCTAACTATTGTATATTTGAATATGTTATGAATGTGCAATTGAGGAAATAATTAGGGACGAGGGACAAAATCTAATCGATTTGTATTTAATTTAATAATAAGTTCCCAAAAAACAAAGGAATAAAATAAATATTTTTCTAATTAATCTTCATCCAATCCAGCACAACGTGCAATACCAAGCAGCTACTCCACCTCTGGAAAGGAGCTGAATCTGAATGAGAATTCTTGTAAAGTACGGCATATTTATACAATCAAATAAATATGGCCACAAAGTCTCGCTCAGGTGAGAGAAGGTAAAGTAGAGAAGTTGAATAAAGAAACAGAAAATGTTTCCATGTGAATAAATAAATTTCTTAATATTTATTTTGGAAATAAGTAGAGTGATAGTGAGACCAGCAGCAATATAAAATGAATACAAAATATCAGCCAGCCAGTCACTGGTAAAGAGAGTGGAAATATTATATTATATTAAACAAAAAAAAAACATTTCACGAATTACTAAGTAATTTAATTAAGTAGAAATAATCTAGACAACGATAACTATGTGTAGATACTTGAAGATTTCTTTAACCCATGGAATACAGCGCACAAAAAAAATGCAAAATTAATAAAATGCAGAGTTTAACGAGGAAGATTGTTAAACGGCTGTAACGAATATATTCACAACAAATATAAAGTGTATAAAAATATAAATTTTTGTACACTTTTTATATTTCTTGTTACTAAAGAATAACAAGTAATTAAAATGTTTTTGAGGACAAAACGTAACAACACCGAACAAATTCAGTCTAGTATTATATAAACGGTTAAACCGTAACGAATAAGCTCAAAGGAAATAACTTACAACACCTCCAGTTATAACAAACTTATAAGTCTTCAAAGAATAAAACCCAGCATCTTATTCAAATAATTACAAGGTGTTTATTCGTTTATGAAAAATAATCTAAATAATAAAAAAACAATTTGCATATCATTATCTTAGAGAGCAAAGTGGCTAAGTCCATATTGAGTGTAGAAAACAATTTATAAAATTTTATAATATTGTTTTGTCTACTTTATTACTATTTTCAATTTGAATAACTTGTATGTCCACTTTTGAGACTTTTTCTTTATATATAATTGCCCTTATTCATAAAACTTACAACAGGTTTATAAGAGGTTAATAAAGCAAATTTTGTATGGAAATTTGCTTTATAAACCTGTTATAAACCTTTTTTAAGTATTTATGAATAAGGGGGACTATATATTGTAATATAATATTTGTTATACAATAATTGCTTTAATTAAAGTGTCTTCCAATCCATAATTAAAGTGTTAAGGCTTTTTTTTAACATTAATCATGTTTATTATCATTTACATAAAATTCGGCAACACTAACGCAATGATATTGAAACTGAGGGACAAGGTTAGTTTTTTTTAGATCTGTTGTTGTCAAAAACTACGTTGCATAACATAACATAAAGCTTTCTAAGTTAAAGGAAAAGTAAAACAGTTTAAGCTATATGCATATGTAGATACAGTGGCTCACAGCTTATTTTATGCAGTGCATTTTTTGTTTTCGAAGTTCCATAAAAAGAAAACTAGCAAGTGCTTAAAAAAATTGTAGAAATTGATTGCATAAAATAAGCTGTAACGTGAAAAAATTAAATTTTTTTTTTTACTCTTAATATATTCAAATGTACATTTTTGCATTAAATTATTTTTGTTTGTTAGACTATAAAATTTTTTCGTTTAATAGTGTACGATTTACGGAGCTTTAAAAGTAAAAACAAAAAATGCACTGCCTAAAATAAGCTGTGAGCCACTGTAGGTGAAACGAATAAAAAACATATATTATTTATTAAAAAAACATTATTTTTTTTTAAATATTAAAATGCATAGGGTGTTTTTTTAGATGTATATAATTTTAACGCTTTTTTAACTGGCGGCCATTTTGTCAGCTGTCAAGTGATTTATGTTTAGTTGGGTTTGACATTTCAACATGAATATACTGACGCCTAAATAACGTTTTCAAATTGTGCAAATTTATTTTGAAAATCATGGTTTTTAGATGTATAGAACTTTGAAATTGAATGAAACAAAGATAATTTTTTGAATTGACATGCAATTTACTTTATTAGAAAGATAATCTTCTGACATTTTAATTTAAATGAATTTTAGCAAATGACCGCGAAGGCTGGCTAATCTGAAGGACCAATTTTCGATGAATTTTTCCAACATTTGTGGCCGTATATTGACAATATCGTGGTGAATGTTGTCCTCAAATTGGTCAATCGTTCATATTAATGATCCCAATGGGGTTCTAATCTGCAGAACATGCCAGTATATTAATGTTATTCAAAGACAATCATCCTTTCGTTGTCTTGTTGAAAAATAAATGTTTTTTTCATTACTATTTTCTAAAAATTGCACTAATTTCTATTTTAGTAATTTTGTGTAATCAGAATTGTCTTCACAAAAAGCTCCCCAAACCATCAAAGAACCGCCTCCGAAATTTCTTTTTGAGAAATATCGTGGTCCGATATTTCCGTAGGTCTCTCCAATAGCTATTGAAATCATCTGGACTATCGAGATAGAACTTTTTCTCATCAGAAAAAATCTCCTTAACAAACAAATGTTTAAATAGTATAACTATTAGTTATGGTATCCACATTGATTAATAGTGTGATCAAGACTCTGCATTGAGTTGCTGGCATTGAGGTTTTTACCATAATAATCTGAATTAGTTGCAAAATTTGTTAATACAACATGTGACCGGTTTGTATTATCGGCAATTGCTTGAAAATTTAAGCCACTTTTTATATAAATTGTAATTTAATCTTTTAAAAAATCACTAATGTACAAGCCACGCCGCATTCTATAGCAAATTGCTATTCTGATGCCACAGATTCTTTATTGTTTGAAAGTTGTATCAGGCAATCAGAAAGAAGAAATTTGTAGTTGTGGTCTGAACAACACACCTTTTCAGGTCTCTTTAAATATGACTTTGTTTATTTATATAAAAGAAAGATACGTTTGCTCTCTCTTATTTCCTGTTTGTCGAAACTATTTGAGAGAAAATGTAAAAATGCACCAATTTGTTTTCCGTGAACAACATGGAACTATAGAGCAAGTTAACCGTTTAACTGGAAAGATAAACAAATCTTTTGAGCTAAAACAATATTGTTCGGCTATCTTTTTAGATGTCGCACAGGCCTTTGATACAGTTTGGCATAAAGGTCTAATACATAAGACTAATTCTTACTCCCTCCTAGTACCTATCGGATCGCTTATTTAGGGTTAAATACAGTGATTATGTGACAAGTGACTACGAAGTCAAAGCTTCCACAGGGGAGTGTTCTGGGACCAACACATTACTTCATATACACCTCTGATTTGTCAACGAGTGAAAATTTAACCATTTCTATATATATTCTGCCATTCCTAGCTCACATGTGGATTCAAGAGAACTCTATAAATACCTCAGACGTGTGGAGACGTGTTTAGAAAAATTGGAGAATACATGTAAACGAATCGAAAAGTCGACATGTTACGTTTACGCTTAGGAGAGGACATTTTCCGCCTGTTTCAGTAAACAATGTAAATATCCCACAGTCTGATCATGTCATATACCTTGGCATACATTTGGATAGATGCCTTACCTGGCGTCGCCACATAGAGGCCAAGGGGGTACATATGAGACTGTAATCTTCTAAGCTGCACCGGCTAATTAACGAACAATCTAAATTAAGCCTTGATTGTAAAGTCTTCCTGTATAAGACTGTTTTAAAAACAATTTGGACGTAAGGAATTCAATTATGGGTAACAGCAAGTAATACCAGTATTGATCTTATACAGGAATGAGAACATCCATAGACATTTAGAAGTACCATTGTTTAAAGACAAATTCAGAAAAAATCGTGAGAAATATATCCCGAAGTTGCAAAACCATCCGAATGCGCTAGCGAGAGCGCTTACCAGAACTCACACGGAAACAAGGCTTCGTAGAGCTGATTTACCGTCTTACTAATTTGAGACCCATTTGTCCATTATGGCTCTCTAAACTGAGAGCAAATGGTCTTTAAGGTTTAGGAATACGATTTAAATATGTACTTATTGTAAGGCCTATGAAGTAAAGGCAGATTCAATAAATAAATAATAAAAAAGTTAAAAAAAAATGTATTTGTTTCTTTAATAAAATTTTGATCTGATTTAGATCCCTTTCATTGAATATGAATTCAACAATATTAGGCTTGTCTCAAAGAAAAGTTAAAAAAAGAGTAATACCGATGAAGTTCATTTTTAAAAACAAAATTTTCACAAAAGCAAACATAAAACGTGTGCGCCCTAAGCTAACTCTTATTATGTACATATTTGCATATTCATTAATAAAATATAAAAGTTTAAGGAAATGTTCCCAGATTTATTGTAAAAGAAATAGTCTTGATGCTGACTCGTAAAAGGCATTTAATAAATGTTTAGTATTGACTGATTTCCTGTGCTACATTTATAGCAGTTTAAAAGACTACACACAACTTCTTTCCCCTTAAATTTCTTTGTTGTTGAATGTTTTTTTCTACTACATATCTTTCAATGTTTCAGCGGAAGAAAATCTATACATTTGTATGGAAAAATATTTGTTTTCACTGCGAAGCTTAAAGTGCCATAATAAAAACTGTGTTGCAGATATTTTTGGATGAATGTTTTTTATTGTTTGTTATTAACAACAACAAAAAAACAAAGAAGTAAGAAAGTATAGTCGGTCAAGCCCGACCATATCGAGCCATAACCGCCGAAAAAATGTATCCCACAAACTCAAAATTTTACAGAGGAAGGTTTTTTTTAAATAAAATCAGTTTGAATAAAGCCATTATTTTAAAATTTATAATGTAAATATTGTTTTGTGTAATACATTTAATTTTAATAATTCTAAATGATGTTGAACTATCGATTTCGATTAAAAAACAACAATCGATTATGGTGTGGGATACATTATTTTGGTGGTTATGGCTCGATATAATACCCAACACCCAGTATATGTATAGAACAGTTTTTCAGAAATGGGCGTTATATGGGATTTTGGCCGATCATCCAAAAATTTAGTTCCGTGATTTCTGTGAATATAAATATTATATGTGTTTAACTTTATCTCCATATAAATACTTTTAAAAGATTTATGGAGCTTAAGGTGAATTACGGAAAGGGCCTTAAATAGGGGTTTCGACTAATTATGGACCGATCATCATAAAATTGTACCGCATTATTTTTATACATATGAAATATATTTACGTTCAATATTATTTGGATAGCAACATTTTTGAGAGAGTTATTCTCTTTAAAGTGATTTTCGGAAGTGGGCCTTATATGGGAGCTACGACTAATTATGGACCCATGTGCACAAAATTTGTAGAGGTGATTTGGCTTCATTTATTGCTCATTTGTGGTAAAATTTGTTTGGATACTTGCATAATTCAAACATTTATGATTGTTAAACCCCAATTTCGAGAGGACATTTGTATGGGGGCCAGGTGAAATAATAAACCGATTTCCACCAGTTTCAATCCCATCCATCCTTGGGCCAAAAAAATATCACGTACCAGATTTTATCGAAATATCTTTAAAATTGCGACCTATACTCTGCGCACTAGCTTTACATGGACAGCCAGCCAGCCAGCCAGACGGACTGACGGACTGACGGACATCGTTAAATCGACTCAGAAAGTGATTCTGAGGTGATCGGTATACATTAAGGGGCGTTACAAACGTCAGCACAAATCCAATATACTCTTCCCACTATGGTGGTGTAGGGTATAAAAAAACACAAACAATACAGCACTTTCAGCAGCGCCAATAAGCAATATTGATTTATTGTACTGTGTAAACTGTTTACTTTTATCTAAGGATTTGTATTTGTTTTTTTTTTCTCTTTTTTTTAACTCTCTTTGGTAACACCCTTTAGTTCCTCCTTCTTTTTTGTAATTGATTGAAATAGATTTATCACAATAAATCGGATTCTAAATCAGATTCTATTTTGTAGCAGAAGCAAAAAAAAATGCCACAACAAATTATTACACGAGTGACTAAAACATTGCAGATATCAAAAGCAGAAAATGAAACAGAGATTTAAAACTTAAAGGAAAATGTTTAATAAAACTGTTTATGTAATAGTAGGCAGATATTTCTTGAATTCTTAAATAGCAAATCAAGATTTATAAATTACTAGCTAAACCCGGTGTGCTTTGCTACCCCCCCTCGTCATAAAATAAAACGTATTTATATATTTACAAACATTAATTTATTTAATTTTAATGTATTTATTGCAATGCTTTAGGCGAGACCATGCCCCTTTGTCCACTTACATAGCCAAGAATTTATTATTTCGTAAGAATATTCTGTTGTGAAAATTTAATGACGATCGGTCCAGTAGTTAAGACTATATTACGATGTTTAATTTTTCTAAAAAGGGGCGTGGTCCCACTCACTTTTCTCCTGGTACGAATTCCTAATTATGCCCCAATACCATATGTACCAAATATCACCGACGTACGTCAAAAAATGCCCAAAATATGGCGGGTTAAATTTGTGGGTTATATGGGCGGTGCCACCCCCGTTTGTACATTCAAAACTTCATATAGCCTATTATTCCTTCCAGAGTCACAGTAACATGCTGTACAAATTTCAGGCAGATTGGTCCAAGGGTTTGGCCTCCTATTAAAATATATGTAGTTAAAAAGTATATTAAACTTTAGGTAAATACATATTACAAAAAAAGTATTTTGTATAGCAAACATTGTTAGTGGTATAAGTAAGTATCTGAATTAAAAAAAGGGGGCGATGAAGTAGGCGTGGTTCATAGTTATATGGCGACGTTAACAGTATTAAGAGCAATATACTACCAAATAAAAAAAATACGTTGGAATGAACAAATTTGTATAGAGAACAAAAAGTATAAAACTTTCAAAAATTTGGCGTGAAAAGGGGCGTGAAAGGGGCGTGGCTTAAGAAATCTTTATTTTTACCTCGCCTGGAGTATATAATGTGTATACAATTTGAAGTAAATCTGTTAAAAACTATATGGGAGCAATTACATAATTTTTAAAAAGTGGGTGTAAAAACGGGCGTGGTCAAAAAAAAAGTACCCTATTAATCATACCAGAGTCCCAGTTAAAAGCAGTGAAAATTTCAAAAATATCGGTCCAGAGGTTTGGTCTCCAATTACAATATTTTAAAAAAGTGGGCGTAAAAGTGGGCGTGGTAAAAAAAAGTACCCTATTATTCCTTCCAGAGTCACAGTAACATGCTGTGAAAATTTCATTAAAATCGGCTCAGCCGTTTTGGAGTCTATACGTTACATACATACATACATACATACATACATACATTGAATTTTATATATATAGATTTCTTGTAAACGTTTGTTAATACGTTTTAACTTTGATCAACAGTTTCACAAATAAAATTTTAATCCAATTCGGTTTAAGGTTCTGCTACAATTAAAATACTTAAATGTATTGCTGAAAACATTTAAAATAAATTGAAATTATTTTAGAGAGAACTTGTTGATTATTAAAGAGTTAGAAGTTTCAGCATCATTAATCATTTCATAGGGTAAAGTTATAATGTGTCTGAAATATTATGCATTTGGAAAACAGGACTAGCAATCACAATCCTTTAATAACTGGGCAATCTTGAATAACAGGACAATAACGACGGAAGCAACACTAGATGAAGTGAACAGCATGAGAAATTTTAACACAAAATATCGCTTGGGATAAAGATACAGATGAAGAACTTAATATAAAACCTTATTTGTTATAAATCCGACTTTAATTGAAACAATCAAGTATTCTGAATCATCAATTCAGATTTAGAAGAAAACACAGTACTATTGGACAAACCCATAGACTAATAAATATCGTAAGAAAAACATTTGATTAAAAAAAATTTGTTGTGCTCTTTTAATTGGCATTTCTCTGATAAAGTGTGACATGATGGTTTAAAATACAAATTGAAACTATATACAATTGGAAAACTACTCAACTGGTCGATCATGTCAGCCCTAAGGTCCTGATGGTGTTCCTAGTTGTGTTCTGAAGAATTGCGCACATGCAATAGCTACTCCATTAAGCATAATATTTAATATATCCTTAAAATATGGTTATTTTCCTCAGTCGTGGAAAGATTCCTTTATTATTCCGCTATTTAAATCTGGCAGTAAGTCATGTGTCACAAACTATAGAGGTATAGCAAAGTTACGTGGTGTGTTGGCTTTTATAAAACGTTGGGCTAAGGAGTTTACTGAACCAATCATTACTAAACGGTTATACACATCTTTAGTCAGACCAATCTTGGAATATGGATCTGTTATTTGGGATCCGGATGCGGATTATCTTAAAAACATAATAGAATCAGTGCAAAAACAGTTTCTTTTTTTTTGTTTGGGTAATTCAACATGGAATCCTAACGTCATTATTCCTCCTTATACTACAAGGCTTGCATTAATAAAATTACCAACGTTGGAGAGCAGAAGAACTATGCTTAGCGTTTCATTTTTATTTAACCTAATAAATGGTGCAGTCTGTTCTGACTTCCTACTCAGCAACATAAACTTTAATGTTCCTCATCGATTAACTCGTTTCTACATTCCAATTTATATTCAAACTAGCTAAACCCGGTGTGCTTTGCTACCCCCACCCCCTCGTCATAAAATAAAATAAAACGTATTTATATATTTACAAACATTTATTTATTTAATTTTAATGTATTTATTGCAATGCTTTAGGCGAGGCCATGCCCCTTTGTCCACTTACATAGTCAAGAATTTATTATTTAGTAAGAATATCCTATTATAAAAATTTAATGACGATCGGTCCAGTAGTTAAGACTATATTAGGATTTTTAATTTTCCTAAAAAGGGGCGTGGTACCACCCACTTTTCTCCTGGTATGTATTCCTAATTATGCCAATTCCATATGTACGACATATCATTGACGTAGGTCAAAAAATGCCCAAAATATGGCGATTTAAATATTTGGGTTATATGGGCGGTGCCACCCCCGTGTGTACAATCAAAACTTCATATAGCCTATTATTCCTTCCAGAGTCACAGTAACATGTTGTAAAAATTTCATCAAAATCGGCTCAGCCGTTTTGGAGTCCATACGTTACATACATACATACATACATACATACATACATTGAATTTTATATATATAGATAGATAGATTAATCAAACAAATTATGCTAATTCTGATTCTCTTAGAAAATTGTGTAAACATAATTATTTTTATTTTCTAATTGATTTTTCTGTTAATGTTAATGTAAGTAAACGTAATATCACTTTGTACCTTAATCAGTGTAATTAAATGGTTGTCTAATTTTTTTATTATTTTGTATATTATATAAATTTTTTATAAGGATTTATTCCGTAGACCTAAAATAAAATAAATAAATAAAAAAAAGGAGAAAAATTTTTAAGTTCCGCACAACCTATTGAAGCAGGACTACCGCAAGGAGGTATCCAGGGACCCTTCATGTATTTGATAAATGCATCTGATATGACAACACTTGGCATGCAACAAACAATCCTACACAAAAATAAACATTTGCGGGTGACACTGCTATTCTAAGCATTCATGAAAACCCTCGCTGCCTACAAAATCATATATTTGAATTAGAAAAATGGTTAAAGCAATGGATGATAAAAGTTAATGAGCAGAAATGCAGCTTTACATTCATTAGAGAATCATGTTCCCCTATTTATATTAATAACCCAGCAATATAATAGCCATCGTATCTTTACGGCTGTTCGGAAAATTCTTAGCCTAGAACAGAAAGCGCGGTATAAATAGAAAAAAGTTTAGACTTTTGAAAACTTCCATCTGGGCTATGAACAACTGTTAAATTTCTTTTCGATCTGGAAACTCCTTTATATAGAAACTGGTGTTCAAAAAAGACGCATCCGCGATTTTTTTTTACAATGGAAAAATTAGAAATTCGTGGTGTCATTAAGGCCCCTATTATGAGCTGCATTCGACAATTGATATTCGCTGGCTATTTAAAATTGACTATAAAATTTGTATTATGAATTGCCATCGCTGTCGAAAATTTCGTTGTTCAATGAATTTTTTATCGAACACAAATTTGCTGTCGACGCTGTATAAAACTGTGCAACATTTATTTAAAATGTAAGAATTTGTTTTCTTTTTTTTTTGGTTTTGGTCAACCAAATACTACTTGTAAATTACTTTTGTTAATATCCTGCATGTCTAAGGTCGTAAGTAGAAAATAGCAATTGGAGAAGCTCGTTTCTCTAATGAAAGAATATCCACTGTTGGCAAAAAATATTTGCTCCAAAGTTCAGGCGGCCAAAAAATGGGAGGGCATTACACAGAAGCTTAATTCTATTCATCTGACGAATCAAAAAAACCATAATTCAATTGTGGTAATTTCAAATTTAATTTACTTTTTCTTTAAGAATTTGTAAACAAATATAGCGCGCCGTCGAAAATCGAATTTTGCTCATAATAGGCACCTAAATATTTAAATAAACACGGTTTATCGGAACAAGAAATTCATAATGATATGGTGAACGCGTTAGGCGAAAGTGCTCCTTCATATGCAACAGTCAAAAAATAAGCATTGAGGATGAACCACGTGGTTCACGTCCGAAAACAGTAACAACAACAGAAATTGTAACCAAAGTACATGATATGGTATTAAATGATCGACAAATAAAAGTGCGTGAAATAGCTAATACCATGAGCAGCTCAAATGAACGAGTCCATTTAATTTTGCATGAAGAACTACACATGAATAATGAAAATTTCTCAAGCTTGTTTGGATCGTTCTAAGAAAAATAAAATGAATTTTAAGTGTCGCTTCATAACTGTTGATCAGACACGGATCCACCACTATACTTCAGCGACAAAAGAACAATCCAAGCAAGCTGGACTGAAGCTGGAGGAAGTGCCCCAAAGTAGGCAAAAGCAATTCAATCGGCTGATAAGGTTATGGCAACGGTTTTTATTGATTGACTATCTGGAAAAGGTTAAACCAATAAATTCAGAGTACTATTGCAACATTTTGGATCAATTAAATGTAAAAATTCGAGAAAAACATCCTGGCTTACAACAAAAAAAAATAATTTTTCATCAAGACAACGCACCAGCACACAAGAGTGTTTTAACAATGGCTAAAATTAACGAATTAAAGTACAAGTTTCTTGACCACCCACCTTATTTTCCTGATTTATTTCCCAGTAACTTTTACCTGTTCCCAAATCTAAAAAAATTTTTAGCTGGCAAGCGTTTTACCTCAAATGAAGATGCAATTACAGTTGTGAACCACTATTTTAAAGGCCTTGAGTAAAACTATGTTAATCAAGGGATAGAATTGCTAGATAAGCGTTGGACTAAGTTTCAGGAGATTATATTGCAAAATAAATATGTTTGTGAAAAACTAAATATTCTCTTTTTATGCTAGGCTAAGAAGTTTCCTAACCGCCCTTGTACTTGGAAACCCCATATAGATGCAAAATTTACTGAAATAAAATTGAATTTGATCCAAATCAATTGGCTCATTGGCAGAAACTCTAAGCTAAGTTTAGATTGCAAACTCTTGCTTTACAACTCAATCATAAAACCTATATGGTGTTATGGAATCTAGTTTTGGGGAACAGCTTCAGCTTCAAATGTAGACAGAATTCAAACACGGCAAAACAAATTGCTACGGATGACACAATGATATATAAATAATATAAAAAATTCGAATATTCATAAAGACCTCTAAACACGTCTTTGGTAAAAAACTGAAATCCCAAAAACATGCAGAAGAATATTTAAAAATGCTTGAAGTACAGCCAAACCCATTAGCCCGCAACAGATTAATAAATAGTGGCTATATTCGTTTCAGAGAAAGGAATACAGCGGATCTGAGCCAAAGACAAGAAAGAATGTCAACTTAATAGTGCGGCACTGGCTGGACTAAATAATTAAAATTCTTTAGATATAAGATTTGAAATACTTATTCGTATTTAATAAAGATACATTAAATAAATAGAAAAAAATATTCCTTTCACTTTAAAAACCGTTTAGTTTCCAATTTATTACTTTTTTAGTTTACAACACAAACAACATTTAAACCCAATTATTTTCCAAATCATTATTTAAAATCCAACTCCTCTAATAGCATGTATTTATGCACGTACAGTAAATACGATTCTAAAAGTAAATCAAACCAAACCAAACAATTCACTGAAAAAGGAACAGGAAATGTAAATTAATTTTCGAATCATTTTAAATGTGAAATTTATATATTTCAAATGGAGCTCGTTATTTTTTTTTTTTTTTTCTTTTTAATAAGATATATACAACTAAACTCTGCAACAAATCTTGTTAATGCCCCAAATGCACACAACAAAACACACTATAATATAAATACAACATGCTGTTCTAACCCAATAGAAATGTCATTTAAATGCATACAAACAATTATAGATGAATGAAAATGTACAAAATCCCAAGCGGGAAAAATTGCAAGTGCTTCCAGTTGTAGGCCTTATAAAAGACATATTTACACATTCTAAAAAATGCGATACTCATTCCACTATGACTTCTGGCAGAATGTGTTCTAGAAGGCGGTTCATACATATCAAAATTCCATATCAAGAGCATGTCAATAAATCAGAATTTTAATAGCAAACACGAATGGTTTTGCAATTATATTTGCATATCGTCACTACAACAACAAACATTATTTTACTCACTTTATTATACGAGTAATAAAAATTAATAAAGAGAGCGTCTATAAATTTAGTCTTTTGGGAAAGCTTGTGGTGTAAAGTACGCGTGAAGTAGTACGTTATATTCATGTGATTTTTTTGATTAATTTAAACCCCTTCTTTTATTTAAAACCCTTTCTTTTATTTTCCTCTATGAAATTATTAATTTAGCAGACCTTTAATTACGTCTTCTGTGAGGCTGGAGTTTGGTAGACCTTCCAATGCCCTTCTCAAATAGGCCTTCTACCAGGCATCTAACTAGTAGACAAGACCTTGATTGCCAATGACACGCCGTGTAAAATTGAAACGATTTTGCAATGCGGCTGTAAGTCCTTGTGACGAGAAAATAAGGCCTTCTGGAAGGCCTCTTTACAGCATATTTTTACCGATAGGATGTTTAGACCAACACCACCACAGCAGCAGTTTATTTTTATTTTTATTTTTATTTTGTTTATTTTTCTAGACAGCAACAGCTTTTTAACCTCTTCAAAATGAGAAATAGCAGTTAAGACGGGCAGCTAGAAGGACCAACGTACACAGAGACAGACATTTTTACTAAAACATCTATTTTAATGGTTGTTGATCTGTTATTTAAGTTATAAAGCGAAATAGAGTGAAACAACAAAATTTAAACACACACAGAAATATAAAATAAGAAATAATTTTTGTTGATATTTTTTTTGGTTGTGAGTTAAAAATGGTGAACTGAATACATATACATACATAGGTAGATATATGTTTGAAGTTTATATAGTATTTTCTTTACTTTCAAGTTTCGAAAGTGTTAAAAGTCTATTCTTTTTCTAATCTCATCTATTTCTGTCGATTTTGTCTTTTAAAGAGGTTCTGACAACTATTTTTAATAAAAAAAACCAAGAGATATATTATGCCGAAGAACTGAACAATATATTATCCATTTGCACTAGAGTGCTTTAAGATTTTTTGGACAAAAAAAATCAAGCTACAGGCCATCCCCACCCATACAATTATTTAATGGATTGTATAAATGCGTTCTGAAAAATATTAGAATGATAGGATAGCGTTAACTGGCGCCGCATCGGCTCTAAAGTTTGGAGGTACATTTCCAAGGAGAAAATATAATTTTTTTAGGTTTTGCCTAAATTATGCCGTTAAATATTATGTTTGCATTTTAATGCAAGAGAATCGAAATGTGCACGAAATTAGCGTTCTAATAGGATATAAAAGATGAAAATCGTTTAAAAAAATTTATAGTTAATAAGGCTCTAATTTTGTAAATCACTTGCGTTCAACGCATCACCTACGCTTTTGCGAACGCCTCACCAAAAATATGAAATTTTGTAAATCTCTGTGTCATTGCGTTCAGCGAACGCAAAAATATTACCGTGTTACAATACTGTCAAATCATTGCATGGTTAATGTTGCAATTGTAAATTTTGATACTGAAATTTAAAATAAAAATTTACATAAAGTTACATTTATTTTGCATTGGCAATGCTACAAACCAATCAGCTGTTTAATAATTTAGATTGGTTATTTACCAAGAATATATTTTAAATTGTGAATTTTTACTTTAATTTTGCTTTAAAAGCAAATAAGTATAAATACGAAGATACTAAGGGGTATAAAAAAGTGTTGGCACTTATGGATATGTCTTCTTCTTCGGATGATGAAGATTCTTCAAACGTCCTAGGAATATCTATTGAAAAAAGCCCAATTGCGTTCAACTACAACATTATGAATTTAACGAATAATGATTAAGTTAAATAACAGTGTGGAGATTTACAATATTTTTAATTTACTTTTTAAAGATTATATATAGAGCAACTTCCGAATGAACAAGAAAATGTTTTCATATATAAATATGACGTGAGATAGGTGCCTTTCTAAAGGAACCTCATCTTGTGACAGCTATTTCAAAAGAAGCAAAACCTGCAACAATAATAATGTTTTTGGCAACGGGAGCGTACCAGAAGGGAATTGGGAATGATCTTATAACATCTCTTTTACAGTGCAAGGTTAGTGACGTCATTAATGAATGTTTGTCAGCTATGTAACAGTCGCTTTGTCCAAAATGGATAAAGTTTATTCTTACGGCTGAAGGCGAGATGAAGAAAAAGATTGAAAATCTTGAAAAATTTTGTACCCGGTGTAATTGGCTGTGTCGATGGCTTCTTTTTCGCCCTAAGAAAAATTTTAGTAGTAGTTTACACTAAATGAATATGTTTGTATATATTTACTTACATCGTATTAATAAAGTTCCTATTAAAGGTCTGCATGACTACATTCAAAAGGCATATGAATACATTCATTTATTTTTTAAGTAGGTAAAGTAAAATACAACACACGATTTAGGTACGTAGTGCCTTACATTTTGTGTTTAAAAAACAAATGAATGAACACACAAAGCGAAAGAGAAAAAAACCAACTGTATTTGTACAGAAAAACAACAACCACATTCATATAAAACAGACATAATAAAATTTGTATAAGCTTCGAATATAATATTATTTGAATGTTTTACTCCTTACATGAATATATTATTATTATCACTAGTAATTTTTGTTATGGAAATTGTAAATATAAAACGCAAAAATGTGAAGGTCCATTTAAATATACTTTTATTCCAATTTTTATAATTTTTGTTACAAAATTCTGTTTAATAGATATATATTTGTATAATATTAGTCATCAAATTCTTTTATTATAGAAGTATTAAAAAAAAAAAACGACTTTAAAAATTTTGCGTTTTACATTTTCGATTTCCAGAACATCCCTGTATGATTTCGAAAAAAGAAATAAATAAACAAATACACAGTTCGTTCATAGGTGTCTAGTAAAATTTTTTCAGTTATTTATTAAAATAAAAAAGGAGTAAAATATTGTTTACAAAATAAAATTATATATATATTTCAGTTTAATTAAATTTTGTTGTATGCCTGTAAGTTTTAAGAGAATTATTGTTAAAAAATTATAATCCATTATACATAACTAAATAAAAAGTATTTTAGTTCAGTTAATTTTTGTTGTTGGTATCTAATGTTTAAGAAAATTATTGATAAAAAAAATACTCCTTTATTTTAAATTAATTTTTTTTATAAGAATACAAACAAGTACTAATTTTACTATGTAGTATTTCTTATACACATTCTAACCAGTGTTGCCACGAAAAAAATTTTTTGTAACCAACATTTATAAAAAAAATAACCAAATTAAAAAAAAAAATAACCAAATTTAAATGCATGTACTATTTATTTATTTTTTGTAATTTTAACTATAATTTGTACTTTAAGGTAACAAAAAAAAACATAAAACAACGTATTTTACAACACAACTCTTAATACTAAAAAATAATTTTTTTAAAAAACTAAGCGTCATATTTTGCAAAAAGGAATGCAAAGAAACATAAGCTAATGCTACAATTTGTAAATTTTAAAATTCCAATACTTCACATTAAGTTTTGCAAGTTTAATTATTAATTTTTAATGTCTTAAACAAAAATAAAAAATATATAATAAAAACAAAAAATTTTTCATTGGCAATAAAATAAGGAACTAGAAAGTTACTCTCTTAAATACTAAAAAACATGTAATTATATTACAATAAATATGGAGATCACTTTTACTTAAAATGTCACAGCTTGAGTTTTAAAATTTGTCTTTGGCAGACCAAACAAAATGGGTATTTTGTTGATTTTTGCACAATTCTTTTGCTTGCAATATATTACTAATTGTCTTAAAATCTAAATATTTTCAGTAAAAAAAATAACCAAAACAGAAAAAATCTACACATGTACACACTGAGAAAAAAAATAACCAATTTTGGTTAGAAATGACCAAAAACGGCAACGCTGATTCTAACTGCTACCATATACATACGAATGTTTGCATTTGCAAATTGAGTAAATAAATGTTCAAAGAAAAAGAGTAAATGCAATGTGTGCCTTCGTTATGACAAAGTAAAACACAGACTACACTCTCTTTTATATTTTAACTCTTAAACTCTGTAAACTACTCTTTAACTATTTAAATATTTGAATGAATATTGAAATGCTTGTGTGTGATAAACAAATGAATGTATTCTTGCATCCCTTTAGTTCCTATAAAATATTAAATTAATTGAATAATTTTATTTTTTAATAATATTTTAATTCAACTTTTTAAACGAATGCCAAGAAAATGGAGGCGTTTAATTTGACAACGCAAGTGATAAATAATTCAGCGTTGCGTTTTACAAAATACACAATTTCAAACAGTTTTACTCAAAACGGACAAAATTGACTGTTAAAACGTGCAGGTCAATGGTCAAATTTTTATATATTAGATATTAAGCATATTTGCATATTTTCCCCATGTAAATTCACTTCCAAACGTTCAAGCCTTTTAAAATACAAGTCTCGATAGTAGCAAGACTGTCCACTCACAAGAGTGAGTTTATCAAAACGAACAGAATTTAAGATTGTCTTCATTCCTAAAGTAGGGAAATCATCTCATATAAAGACAACATAATTCAGATCAATTAGCCTCGCCTACTTTCAAATTTAGAAATCAAAACATTAGATCATCTGCAAGATTAGTTACTTTACCCAAAGCACAATATGACTACTCAAAACTATATTTATAAGTCGATTATGTGTGTTATTATGTAAGGCAACTTTTGCGATATTGATTACATTTCAGTAGTAAAAAAATGACGAGAAACGACCCAAAGAATTCAAAGACACCATGCAAAAGAAACAATGAAGCATTGAGGTAAGAACGTCACGAAAAATTAATTCATTGTGAAAAATGTCCAACTTTTATGAATCGATGTGAATGATTCTTTCCTAACGTTATCGGAGAACTTTTCGAAAGTAAATTTTGTGCGTAAACGTTTGGTAAAAAATCGGTATGATCAAGTCATAGATTTATGAAAAATACGAGTCTGTTTGCTATATCGACTTTACTTTCTGTAAGGTTGCAGAATTTATTTGGGCAGTAAATAAAAATTGTAGATTTTGCAAACAGAGTGATTGGCACTCTTGTTAAACATCTACAACAACATCTGTTCCTACAAGAAAATCTATCAGAAAATAACAGTGTAAAATACTTTAACTAGTCAAATAATTCGTTTAAAGTTTTCCTACACCATACCAAATCGTTAGATTCATGTATTTTCTGGTTTTTGAGTATTATTACTTGCATTGACTTGTTGTATTTTTACTCCTGTTATCTGTTAAAAGCATAATATTACATTTACAAATTTTAGTTAACGCTCAGAAAAACGTTAACGTTGGAATGCACTTGTAGTCGAGTTTAATTTAAAATCTGAATGAATGCGAATTGTAACCGAGACACGACTTTGACAGATAAAAACACACACTTGACTGCACATTCAAAGGAGCATATTTGCAGCCACTGATGCCATTGCCTCTCTGTCATGGCTTTGAAGACAGCAGCAACTAAGGCGATTGCTGTTACTATGAATGAAACTGTAGTAGTTTCCTTTTAAATTTCGAAAGCCTTCTAAGGACTTTGTAGCATTAACGGATGCATTATGGAGCAGAAAAATGAGGAAAAAGCGAAAAACACATTTAAAGTATGGAAACCCAGTAAAAGCAATCGAGCAAGAAAAACCACACTGAAATGTATTACAAACGGAAGGTTCTAGCTAGCATTTTTCATTTGGTTTGTAAGTATCTGTATGTGTGTCCCAGTTTGTCCCAAAATTAAATTGTTTTAATATTGTACAAGTTTCAAATCTCTGTTACAAACTATTAAACATTTTAGCTCAAAAACTAAAGACAAAAGTTGCAAAAAATAAACCTTCTTCTTGCCAAAACATTGATACAATTTTTAGGTCACGTTGGGTTTTATTTTCTTTTCTTTACTTTTTTCATTTTACTAAAGCGACGTTTTAAAGAGAAAACAAATGAAATTATTTAAAATAAAACCATTCAACAAACTTTTGCACTTTTCCCCAATTGTTTCTTTTTTTTTTTTGTTCCGGTTTTGACTTGGGGTGATTTTTCATTGAAAGCGTGTAACAAGTTAAGTAAAACGTTTTTGAAAAGTTTTATTTCTATGAATATTGGCTAGTAGGGTTTATTTGTGCACAAAAAAGCAGAGATTGGTAATAGATCTGTAGTTTATTTAGGGTATTAGCTGTAGGAAGTAATATGATTTTTATATCTTTGAAAACTTTTTCAATTATAGTGAATATTGGAAAAATGCGGAATTCATAACAGATTTTCCTTGTTACTACACACTATAGCAGAGCTAGAATTACTTAATCTTTGGTATCTACTACTTTGAGGGTGCTGGAACTTAGTTGGTTAGCGCATGAGTTGGTATTTATAGCCCGTGTTCGATTTCCAACCGCTGCTCCTCAAACTATGTACACCAGTTTCTGATAATTATATCTATCATAACCAATACTAATCACAGCGCCCTACTTCGGTGGTATAGAATCCGAAACGCCACCGAAGTAAAAATAATTAAATAAAGGTTATAAAAATAAGCTTTAAAATAATACGTTATCTCACCACCAGAAAAACAAACATAACGCGCAATTACAGAGTTGGGTTATAAAGCTTTGTCTCCTACTTTCATCACCTTAACTTCTTGAACATATCCGCTTTCCAAAGAAAGTAATGCAATTATATATGCCTGAGTGTTAATACTTTTTTAAAAAAATCAGGGAATTGGTACCATAGGAATTGAATCCGAAAGACATGGAAAGACGAGTTTTTATATTCGAAATGTTGCTTAAACGGTACAAAATGCATTCATATAAATTACTTGCGATGAAAAATTAATATGTATTACGATAACACAAAGAGTAGGAGATCCGTATGTGAAGTCCGGCCAATAAGCCGAATTGACACCGAAGCCAAATATACACGGCGCTAAGATAATGCTGTGTATTTTGTGGGACAATCTATGATCCTCTTTATTATGAGCCGGACCTTGTTACGCCCGACTACTATTTGTTTCGATCGTTGCAGAACGCTCTCTCTGGGATATTCTTTACTTCAGAAATGGGTATCCGAAAATTGTCTGTATTCGTTTTTGGCCTCAAAATATGAGCAGTTCTTTTAGCACGAAATCCATAACTATATTGAAATATTATTCTCTGAGTATAGTGGAAAATTAATCATTATTTTGTCAATTTTTAAACATGTGTTTGTTTGTCTATACATGCACGATTCTGCAAAAATAAAGCGTTATTATATAAAAACAAGTAAGACTGCTTAATTCGGCTATGCCGAATCTTCTATACCCTTCACCTTTGTTGTGAATGCATAATTATATTAAGTTGTCTCGGATTTTTGAACATATCTCCGTTATTTATGGACGGCTTTTGCTGATTTTAAATAGCAAACTTCTCGAAAGCATGTATGACAGAATTATTGAAGATTTAGATCCCGAAGATATCTGGGGACTTCAGAAAATTGATTTCAACAGACAGACAGACAGACGGGCATGGCTTAATCGACTCCGCTATCTAAAAGGATCCAGAATATATATATACTTCATAGGGTTGGGAAATTATATTGTGGAAATTACAAACGGAATGACAAACTTATATATGTATACCCTTCTCATGAATAATGTCAATACTTAGGCTGAATGAAGAATAAAGAAATTAAACTTTTTTAGTTAAAAAATGGCTATTTCAAGAGAAAGTATGTCAGGGAATGAATTATAAATAGACATAGTCCTGGAAAAAATAGGTTAAAGATATAAGATGGCATATTTTTTTAATAGCGAATATGGAATTTTTAAAGGCTCGCTGCTTTACGTTTTTAGAATTTTTTACTTTAATCAAAATTTTTTTCTAATTTGACAAAGTTGGGTTAGGGCTGTGGGGGCCTATATTCCCAGAAATGAGTCAAATTTAAGTTTACACGCTTTTTTTTTCTATTAAAGAAAAAATATAGGTACTTTTTCTGGAAAAACGTAAAAAATATTGACCTTTTTATATGTTCCAATTTTGGATGCATGTTACTTTTTATAGGGAAAATATAACTGCTCGCAAGTGTTTTTATTTTATTTGGAATTTTATCGCAAATACAGCTGATATTTTAGAAATATTTTCTTGACCCACCGTAGGACCGCCATATATAAAAAACCCAAAAAATAACGAACTAAATAACATAAATTAAACCTATATATGTATCTTTTGCACTAAAAGAGTTTACTGTAAGCATATTTTTTGTAGATCTTCTCAAGAACTATTTATATTTTAAATTTCATCTCATTCGAATTATAAATGGATTTTGGGCGATTTTTTTAAATAAAGGTGACGTAATTTGAGGGTCCAACCACTGATCTCTTTAAAGCCTACGATTTCAAAAAAAAAACTGCAAATCAACTCGAAAACACCTGAGCTCCAACAAATTGATTTCATTGAGATATCTGTAATAGCTCTCGAGGTAACGAATTATTTCCAAAATAAACGTTTCTAAAACACTGTGGTATGGGGTAGAAGTCTGCATGCTTAAAACTACGGCGAAGCATTCAAAATATTGAATAATTATGAAATTCTTAAAAAAAACAACGGCGACCGTGAATTATTTTATTTTTCTATTATTATTCTAAAATAGTAATAAAAATAATAGTTTTTAAATTTATTTAAATTAAATTAAACTATCAAAATGAAAACTGAATTAAACAATCTTCCTTATTCCATAATTTACATTCGAACATTATTCTTCACATCATTCAAAATGTTAATTTTGTTTTTAAACTGCATTATTTAATAGTTAGTTAGTTAGTTAGTTAACTTTATTGAGACTTCTTTTTTTTCATAATTTAAGATTTACAAACATTAATTATAAGAAAACTTAAAACTATAGCGTATTATTTTAATTACATCAATATTTATTTGGTTATGCGACAGGCATATCAAAAGTAAAGAAAACTTAATTATATGAAAAAATTAATTTGTAATTAGTAAATTGAATGTAACAATGTTTGCTCCCGACATTTAGCTATGCTTGCAGAGTTATATCTACCTTAATAAACTTAAAACTAAAAAAACCTTAAAACTAAATCTTAAAATTAATTTGATACAAAAATAATAAAACTAAATAAAAATAACAAATTTACCCCCTGTGTATTCCAGGAGTTGTACATGAGTAAAAGTTTTCACCAGGAAAATTATTGTGTTGTTCATATAAAATTCCAACCGTGGAAAGGTAATTAGTATTTGACCAACTAATTCCTTGCTCGTTTGACAAAATATCTTGCATTATATTGCCTTCGAAGAAAGACAGTCTTTCAACAAAACATTTCATCAAATGTAGAGCATAAAAGGAAATTGGAGATATTTTGGCCTTCTCATAAATAAATTTATTTGAAAACCTTTTATTATAAGTTTTAAAATTCTTATTTATGCATTTTCTTAAAATGTGTCGTTCAAATATTTCCATTTTCCTCATTATTGTTTTTGAAATGCTAAACCATATTGGAAATGCATATAAAAGTATTGGTCTAATACTTACTTTATATAAAAGCAATTTAGTCGTAATTGGCAAAGCTCTACTATTAAATAGTTTTGAAAAGGCACCTTTAACCCGATTAGCCTTCTCCAAATTATATACAACATGCTTGTTGAACTTTAAAAGCTTACTAAAGTTTACTCCTAGGTATTTTATATTGTCCTTAAATATGATTTCAGAACCATTTAATTTTAATTTCAAATTTTTGCTCTCCGGAACAACAGTATATTTACACTTTCCGGAAGCATTTCTTAAGCATATAGCATTACTCTTCGAGGCGTTTATTTTTATTCCCCAATGAGAATAATATTCATCGACATATTTAAGGTGTGCAGAAACATTTTGTAGAGCAATTTTTGGTGACTCATTGTGAGCATAAAGTAAAGAGTCGTCAGCATAAAGTATACCTTTGGAATTACCAAATTCATGTGGAAAGTCATACATAAATATGTTATATAAATGAGGTGCCAATACAGAGCCCTGCGGAACACCACAAAAAACATCACCATGAGAGGATGAAACATTGTCAACCTGGACGCAGAATCTCCTGCCATCGAAAAAGCTTTGAAAAAGTTTAACTGTTGATGCATCAAAACCGATCTGAATCATTTTGTATAGTATGCCGTTTTGATATGCTTTATCAAATGCTTTTTCAATATCAAGCGAAACCGCGACAGTGCACTGACCATTTCTCAAATGTTGTACTACATCAGTATGGAATTTTAAAAGAGCATGTACAGTAGAATTACCCTTCTTAAAGCCAAACTGACTTTGAGGAATATATTCTTCATTTAAGCCTGTATTCATTTTATTTCGTATAATTCTCTCAAATAGCTTTCCCAGATTAGAAAGTAATGAAATTGGTCTAAAGTTATTTATATCGTTATTATCTTTATTTTTTGGAATTGGAACAATTTTTGCTATTTTCCAAACATTAGGAAAATAACTATTATTTAAACAATTGTTGAAAAGTATAGTTAGGTATTCTAGGGCTTTAATCGGGAATTTTCTTATCAAGTAATTTGATATATTGTCCAAGCCACTAGATTTCTTATTATTTACTGATTTAGAGATATCTAAAATATTATTTAAGTTTGTAAATTTTAAGTTGCCATGATTATTCAATGCAGTTGAATCATCGTCAAATATTATTGAAGTTGGAGCTTGTGAAATTTTTTCATTGATAGTTTCATCTATTTCTGAAATATTTCTATTTGGTGGTGAACTTTGATATACAGTGGCAAAGTGATCTTTAAATACTTCTAGTTTTTGATTTAATTCTTCTATTTCGACACCATTTACCGTTACTTTTCTAACAGAAGAACGCTTTCTATTTCCGATCATTTGAAAAATTTTCTTGTAGGCCCATGGACCTGGTGTGATTTGCTTTAACCTTTCATTAAACAAATTTGCCTGCTCTATTTCAATTTGCTCCTTTATAATAATTTTAATTAAATCAATTTGCTTTGAAATAAGTAAATAATCAGAATTTCTCCTGTTTAAGGTTCTTTGGAATATTCTCTTCAAATCTCTTTGCCAGCCATATTTAATTCTTAACAAGTTTTTTACTTTATCGGATACAATAAACTTTCGATTCTTGTTATCGATTTTCTTGGAATGAATTCCAGTCATAAAGTTAACGGAGATATTAAATTCATCGATAAAGCTATCTATTTCCCTATTTGATAAATTTCTATTTTCCGGCGGAAAGTGATTCATTAAGGTGTTACTTAAGTCAGTTTTGAATGTGTTCCAATTAGTGTCTTTAAAAGAGATAAAATGATCCGGTGGTTTGAAAATATAATTAAAATCCGATAAAGATATTTGAAGTTTTAAAGGAATGTGATCCGAAAAAGTGGGAAGTGTTGATGTTTTAAAATTTGGTTGAGAACAATCAATAATATTAGTGCTTACAATAAAGTGGTCTAAATGAGAGGATCCACCAGGGTAAGTTGGATATGAATCACAAATTCTTACAACAGATACAGATTCATCTTGTAGCCAACTCGATAGCACTTCACCATTAAAATTGTTATTAACATCACCCCATAAATTGTGTTTTGCATTAAAATCACCACCTATTATTAGTCCATCATAATTGTTGGAAAAATTCAAAATCGAAGATAGACCCCTAACAATATTGTTGCGGTTACAATTACATTGAAAATATATTGAACCACAAAGAATTTTCTTAACACTACCATTTATACACACGTTCAATTCAACAAACAAATTTGGAAAGTGTAGATTTGGTATACTAATCCTTGAAAATGAAATGGAATTTTTGAGAGCTATGCCAACACCTAATGAGCTTTTGTCCCTCAGAACAATATAGTCATCAAAATATACATTTGTGCCCAAGGACAAATGTAATTCTTGTAAAAAGGCAATTTCAATTTTAAATTGATTTAATAATCTATTTAGTTCAATCTTCCTCCCTATATGGATAAGAGAACCAACATTAAACGTTGTTAAATTTAGAGAATTACGGACCATAGACATTTTGAATTTCATTAATTAAACTCAAGCATTCTTTTTTAGCTTGATCTCTTGTCATTGACTTGTAATTTCTCATAAAATGATCAATTTTATCTTCCAAAGTTATGGGTTCTGGGGCAAATATTGTTTTAGCAAGTTTCATGAATTCCTGAATTAACTGAGGCTTTTCAGGTTTATTATGTGTAGAAACTTCATTCAAAACATTGAACAAACTGGCAAAAGATTTATTTGCACCTACATTATCCGATGGATTCAATGCCATTGCGACATTGCCAGCAGCTGATATTTTCCTAGCCTTAGCTTCCTGAAGTGATTTCTTCCTAAAAGAGGCGTATTTTTTATAAGCGGGACAGCCCCTGTAATTGGATGTATGACCATTCTCTTTACAGTTCACACAGAATGGTAAAACATTACTTTCTGGGACAATAGTACATTCGCCAGGTGCGTGATTTTCATGACATTTCACACAAGAAAATGGACGACTACAATTTCTTGAATAATGACCCCATCTTTGACACCTCCAACATTGAGGTATTTTTCTGTTTGACTTTGGACGTTCCCATGAAACTACCTGATTAAGGATATACTTTATTCCGAGCAACTCATTACCCTTGCGATTCGGTTTAAGGATTACCAAAAATAAACCTGTATCGATTCCCTGTTTCCTAGAGTATTCCGTAGAAAACTTTGAAATAGAATCAACGGTATCAGGGATAATTCTATCAATCTCAGACTTAATATCGTTAATATCAGATTTATGATACAGGCCTCTACAAACTAAGCTCTGACGTTTATATTCTTTAGGAGTATAAGTATATGAAGGAATTTCCTTTTCTTTTAATAATTGCATCATTTCCGTATGTGCAGATGAGTCTTTAAGATATAGTTTACTTTTGTATTTTGATTGATTTTTTATTTTAAATTCTACATTTTTAGAATTTAACTGGTCTATAAGAGATTTCACATTAACATTCTCCAGGAATATAGGGGGGCAGTATGAAATTTTATTATTTGCAAGAGTTTGAGAATCATTATTATTTCCATTATTATTACGTTCTAAATTTATGTAATTAATTGGCCTTTCGCTTTCAACATTTAAATCTCCTAAAATTGAATACTTATTTGTGCGGTTAATATTATCAACTACCTTATCTGATTTTTTAAATTGACATTTTGTTAAATCGATTTTTACGTCACCTTGAAATTTTCGTTTTTTATTTTGAACTGTCATAAATGCATCTTCTAATGAGGATATTGGACAATCGTCATTATCCATATATAATTCTTCTTCCAGTTCCACATTCTGAATTTGTATGTTCTCTAAAATTGTTACATTCTTGTTGCTACATTCCAAGGGTTTGTGAGAATCATTGTTTAATTTAGTTGTTGCTGAATTTTCTGCAAAAACAGAATCAAAAAATTGTTTTCCAAGTTGGGAATTCTTGACAACGTTTGTATTTTTAACAGCATCTTTTGATGTTTTTGAAGCTTGACCTTTTGGTTGAGCGCCAGATAGTTTTGTATTCATTTCGCCAATAGGAATTGCTGATGTTTCGTCATTAATATTTGTTAATTTTGTTGATTTTTGGGTATTGTTAGGAGGTCGTCCTCCAGATTGGGAAAGTAATGGATCTCTTGGCATTTGAATTGGCAAATTGAATTAACACAATAATGCTTGTTTTGGCCAAATAATTTAAAAATTAAAATTTTTTAGTTTGGTTTTTTTTTTTGACAAATAAATTAAATTATTTAAAAATTTTTATTCAGAGCTTTTTTTTAAACGTGTGATACGTTTCACAGTTGACAGAAAACTCCTTATTTAATAGTTTTAAAATAAAACCCCAAAATAAGCAAATAATAAAAACTCATTTTACAATTAAATGTGTACCCATGTAAATATGTATTTCTATAATACCAACAACATACTCCCCAGCAAGCCATATGAGTCCGAAAAGAGTCTTTTCTGACACCTTTTTCGGAGCGTTAACGCTCTTTATGAGCCCAAAAAACAATCATTATTGCTCCGAAAACCTTCAGAAAATGGTCCGTCAGAAAGAGCTCTTAGATAATGTCAGAAAAGAGTCTTTTATGAGGGATTTTTTTGGCTCTGTGTAATCTTGTTTTTATCATTCTTGTGTGGTACAGATAAAGGGTATCCCAACTAGAACGCAACATTAAAAATGGTGTTCGGTATCGTAAATTGATAACCAGTTTTTTCTTGCCTAGAATTGAAGAAATTAATGTGGAGGGCATGTGGTTTCAACAAGACGGCGCCACATGTCATACAACCAGAGAAAATGCATCAGTAATTTCCCGGTCGTGTTATTTCGCGTTTTGGAGACCAAATTGGCCGCCTAGATCGTGCGATTTAACACCTTTAGATTTTTTTTCTTTGGGGTTTTTTGAAGTCGATGGTTTACGCGAATAAGCCGACGACGACTCAAGCCTTAAAAGAGGAAATTGGACGCTGCATTAATGAAATACCACAGCATTTATGCAAAAAAGTCATCTGCACGATATCTTGTTCCATACATAACCTCATTCTGTCTACTTTACGATATAATAAAGTCTCAGGATTTTTTTTAAATATCTGTGTTTTATTTAAAATTTAAAAACTGCGTTCTAGTTGGGACACCCTTTATGTTTTTTTTTTGTTCAAAGCACAAATAACAGGACAACAATGCTTTGTTACACGCATAATTAAGTGGAATTTCTGAGTCATACTGCGTGCCGACTCAGGACAGTAACAAGCTAATTTTTCTTTCGCTCCGAAAATGCTGTTTTGTTGGACTCTTTTCTGATTCCTTTTTCGGAGCGCTCCGAAAATGCTCTTTTGTTGGACTCTTTTCTGACTCCTTCTTCGGAGCGCTCCTAGAATGGTATGCTGGGTCGTAACATTCATAAGAAATCATACAAACACATAATTTCAATTAAGTGTAAACAACCCCTCCCACATTTAAGTAAGAGAGTATAGAAATTCTATTGCATCTACTACCTCCTACACACACAATCGTTCTAAGAAGTGTGTTTTTGTAGTGCGTATACATTGTATGTAAGTATTACATGCAGCCTGAAAGTATGCTTATCACATTTACTTTTACTTATATGGATACGGTATTCTGTTGTTGCTACATACTTATTAAAAATATTTCATATTTATCCATCTTCTATAAAAAATGTTAAGGGTACCCTGTCGGATTTTTGTGAGCTAACCCTGCCTTTACACAGGCAAGGACTTGCATGCGAGTGCTGTGTAAGTATTATATACGAAAACTTATTCGAAAAACTCGAATCATTTGCAAGTAGCATTACTGTTTATTAAGGACAGTGAGAGTTCATTTTTAAAATGTTGTCAAAGCGTAAACTTCTACCGGCAGCTCCATTTGATTTGCAATTGCTTGGAAGGCTTTGCTTTTCAAATCGTTATTCCTATATGCTTTATCACTCATATTCCACAGAAGAGGATGGGAACGATATAAATTATTTAAATTTATTATATTTTTTAAATTTAATTTCACTTTTTTTGTTTTGATTGAAAAATAGAGTTGCCGAGTTGATGACATAAAAATTTTTTATGAGGGAAAATTTTCATTAACAATAATTATAATGATTTTAATGATATTTATTCTCCAAAATTAAAACATTTTGTTTATCAATATTATTGGAAAGAAATTTGTTTGCAATCACTAATAAAACAAATTAAAATTTCAATTATAAATATTATATTATCCACTTTCTATTCATTGGAAAAAATATATGGCAACATTATTTTTTCATTTGACGTTTACTGGCTGCGAGTAGCCAACTCATAATGAGCTAGCTAGTGGTTAGCTGAAACTTATGCAGAGTAAGTGAGTACTGGCTCATTCTGATGACAACGAGTGGAAAAACTGAATAGCGTTTTACATGGAAAATGAGTTAGCTTTTGAGTCCCTTGTGACTTATTTTGGATTGAGTTAACTCAAAGTCCGACAGGGTATGTTTATGTATGTATTTATGTTGGTGCATGTTGTGTGCAAATTAAATATGAAGTATTTATTATGACACATTGTGAAGAAGAGAATATTTTGAAAATCATCTTCGTTATGAACAACAAAAGGAGAAAGTTAATACACTCAGATGCTCGCATATGCATACTTACACATGTATCTGGATGAGTTATATCGTTCACTGGCTGCAGTAATGACACAATTTAAGATATGTACATATCGACAGTTCAATTCCAAATCATGCTATGTCGACTTAGCATGTTTTTATTTTTTTTTTCGTTTTTGAATTTAGATTTTTTCAACTTAAATTCTGTCAAATTTTTGGTTGTAATTGGCTAGTCCAAACAATAGTTATAAACAACAAAGTTCTACCGCATATGGTTTTTTAGATATCGCCTGTAAACTTTAGGAGCTTTTCCTGCAAAACTCAATTTTTCGACTTAGCATGTTTTGGAATTGAGCTGTCGATATATTGCTTGAAGTAATTAGATCTTTTGTGAATGGAAATTTAAAACATTTAGATATCTTATTAAATGAATTGTTAAAATTTAATGGAGTAACTGGACAAATTTTGATATGCGCCGCTATAGAATTGTGCAAAAATGCTGAAGCTCAAATTAAATAATTAATAAATATTATCAAAAACGACACTAGTGGTGTGTAACGCTTTTTTGTTGAATATAACAGGGTTTTCACCAAGGTCCTTGTTTTTCAAGCCGGAAATGCGGTTACAGTGAATTTCACGAAATTCAGCAGTTAATTATCCGCCTCCGATCATTCCATTTAACACCAATGGATTATTTATTGTGGGGCGATGTCAAGATCAGAGTCTATAAAGAGCCATTCGAATCGATAAAAGAATCGACATATGCAAGTATGCTTGGTCGTGGTAAACATCATTCCGTTATCAGTTTTTGTTTATAATTTTCAAACTGTTTTTTTTTTCAATACAATAAATATTTGAATGAAAATCATTTATAAATTTTTATTTTGAAAAACAAAGTTCTTGCTGAAAACCCTTGTATTCGCAATATACACTGGTTAAATGTAAAAATTTCTTTTATGAATTGTAAGATCTTTTGCAGCCGGTGAACGATATGTATGCATAAACATGATATTACAAATGCAAGTAAATATTTGTAGATACAGTGGCTCTAAAAATAAATCTATTCCGAAAAATGTAAAGAAAGACTGTAGATCCTTTGTACAACAATAGAGAGCAAACGTGGTATAACCGTTAAAAATCTTTTTAATTTTCTTATTTATTAAAGTTTTAATAAAAAAAAATATATCAAATTCGCAACGGCGTAGATGCAACATATTTAGTAATCCCTCCCTGTTACTATAGCCTTTAGAAAAAAATACATTTGTTATATATTTATAAAGTTTTGTTTATAAACATATATTAACGAAAAATGCTAAAACTAACCAATTTTCCAACTTACAAATTGAAAATCGTTTATTTTTTTTGAGCTAGAAATTACTTTAATTAACAAAAGAAATAAAAGCCGGACCAGTTTTTGATAAAATTTTGAAATTTAATTCAAGCGCGCGCAAATCAAAACAAAAAATGCACAGATTTAAACATATTATATGCCTGAGGTGCCCTATTTAGAGCCCCCATAAAATCTGGAGGATTTTTGGTGTCTATCTTCAAAGCTTCAACACGACTACTCCCTGCTTTTTCCCATATAAAAATATTTCCATCTGACCAGCCGTTTAGAACTATCAGATTTATTTCCAAAAAAAAGGTCGATTCTGTTCTACTGTGTAGACTTTGTTTTCTTTGTGCTTTGTTTAAACAAAACAAAGGTTTTCTTTCACATGTTATATATAAAAACTATTTAGAAGAACAAAGTTCTTGTTAAAAAAATCTGGTATTGAAAATAGATTTGTCTGTTACACATATTTAAAAACATATTTCAAAACAAAACTCTAATATAACACTATGGAATAAATTCAGGTTAGCAAAAATTAGGTCAATTCTGACAGTGAGGGGTTAAAATAGCGGCTAAATTAGAAACCCCGTATCGCGGCGTTTGTTTATGTTAGTTCGAATTTTTTTTAACCAACCTTCGAACTTTGCAGTCAAATTTCGATTTTCAGCATATGGTCTATATGGTTTTTTGGCTATAACTCGTCGACTAATTGATATTTCTTAAATCTGTAAAAGCCAAATTATTGCTAGGTTAAAAAATAAAAATAAATAATTTGGCTTTTACAGATTTAAAAATTAAAAATTACATTAGTTTGGCTCCCTTGAACTGCTATAGTGATACTTTTTTCTAATAGTAATTTTTTTAATAAATGCATCAAAATTCATGTTCCCTATGCACATGTTGTGTTTTATGCTGCTGTGATTTGTTTTGCGAGCCACTGTGTTTATCGAAATACAAATAAAATATATGTATGTATGTATGTATGAATGCACATAACATTCAGGTTTATGAGTTTCACGTGTATGTGTATACGGATGTATAATTTACGTTATGGCTCTGCACAAAAGGAGGTATGCCGGAAAGCATTCTTCAAACATTATCTTGAAGCGTATTATTAGACGTCATAATCGAGAAAGGGTGACGCAAAAGTTAATATAAAAAATCTGTTTATAAAAAGAATACAAAAGTTATTTTAGTGCTAGAAAATCATCTGATATGTTTTAAGATCGCTTGGAAAGCTTTGAAAACAACGATATTAAAGATATTAACTAAATATATATTAACTGTTACCAACGATGATTGCAATCACCGTGCGACACAAATAATGCATTTCAAGACTTTTCATCTGCTTATTTATTTATTACGTACATATGTACGTCACCATGACGGGAAGGGTATTTTGTGTTTGTAATACAAAAACATTAGTCTAACAACCAACTTAAAATATTGACTCAGAATACTACTGAAATAGAACTTTATTGGTCAAACATGTCTGATTTCTAAAAAAAAAATCCACTGTATAAGTGCTTTAATAAAAGAAATCATATTTGTATGTTTGGCGGATCGGTCGATAATTTACCATTGCTCCCGTATAAGACCAGGGGGTTACTCTCTATTGCGATGCGAAAGCAAATTCGTTGCGATAAGCGTACAAATTGATACTCTTGCGCATCGAATTTGCTTTCGCATCGCAATAGAGAGTAACCCCCCAGCTTAAGAAAATCATTTTAAGGGGTATAAATCTCTTAAACCTTTTAACACAAATACATTTTATATATGTACATCATGTCATAAATCTTAAAAATGTTGTTATCCAAATAAGATTCAATACAAAAATGTTTTGTATATATAAAAATCATGTCACCTAATTTTATAATGGTCGGTAGTTCTTATCAAAGGTTCAGACCCGAAAATACCTTAAATATATTAAAACCTTTAAAAAGTAAAGATATTGAGATTTGGACACAAGTCACGATAATAACGTGTATGATGATCGGTCCAGGGGAGTTACTCTCTATTGAGATGCGAAAGAAAACTGAAAAGTAATCGAACTATTGGTACTCTTTATTGCGTTTTCGTAATTTCTCTTCGTCCGTTAAGCGCAAACCTCTTGCAATAACACAATATCAAACGCAAAGGGCACGCATCATGTAAGTAAGCAAAAACACTAACTGCACAAAATATTTGTTTAAAATGGGTTGATTTACAAGTTTTGACATTTAATTTTGTCATTCTTCGCTATTGTTTACTTTGTGGTGCCAGTGTTGCTACTTTTTTTAAATTAGTTTGTGAAAGTGTTTGCGTAAACGATACAGAGTACCAATTTGTACTCTTATTGCATTTACCTTTCGCATCGAATTTGCTTTCGCATCGCAATAGAGAGTAATCCCCCAGGTTTTTAGAGTATTATATTGGCCGGGCTTGACCGCCTATACTTTCATACATGTGCTTATGTGGAATTTGTTGTCTATTTTTGATCTTAAACTTTTTCATTAATTTCAGCCTGTGTGTGACCATGTAAAAAAGTGAAAAATTAGCACTTCAAATTTAAAGTACTAAAACTAAGAACGTTGATTACAAGCATAATCTCGAACATCAACATGTAAGACTATGCATGCACGAATGACTGCTTGCAAACCTGTCTGTCTGCGTACTTGCATGACTTAAATCTTATTTCTGTTAGTATTGTACCAAGATGTGTTTACAAGTACTGCAAGGCACTTATTTGCAAAAGCAATATATGCAAGGAATTTTTCAAAATGATTAAATACAAATGCAGTAGTTTGTCAAATATGTAGTTAATAGTCTTATCCAAATTTATGCAAATAAATTAGAATTTTATTTAGCTATTAATGGATTAATTTTTAGCTATTTTTTTTTTTGTTTTCAAAGCTCCATAATAATGAAACTAAGAGGAGCTTTAAAAAGAAATTGGTGTCATTTAAAAGAAAAAATTTTATAGTCTAACAAACAAAAATAATTGATTGCACAAATGTACAGAACTAAAAAAAAAAAACAAATAATGTTGGTTTTTTTCAAGTCACCGCTTATTTTATGGGTTTCGAAAACTTGAAATTAAAACTGGCAATTACACGTTTTAATATTTGGTGTGATAGCCTTTATTAACTACAACAGATTTAAGGCGATTTGGCATAGATGCGACTAGTTTTTAATTAATACTCGGCGAAATATTCGACAACGCCGTCAGTAGTGATTGTTTTTTAATTCCTAATGCAGATTTTCAAAATTGTCCATAAATTTATGATAACATTCAGATCTGGCGACTGTGGTGGCAGTGTCATCAAATGTGATCAGTTATATGTTAGCCACGTTTGCACAATAACCGATTTGTGCTTTGGATCGTTATTCTGGAAAAATTGTAAATCTACAGTCTTATTCAGAAAAAATTAAAGTAGATTTCAAATGTACATTAAGAAAATTTTGTATGAAAATTTTGTATAAAAGAACACTTCAAACATACTTTATTTTTCTGAATACGGCAGCTAATCTTTCCAACAAATTGTTCTTCAGAATCGGATATACTTAAATACTTAAAACTTGTCCATGGTAGTTTCAATAAATGTTAAATTCCCATTACCAGCAGCTGACATACTACCACCATACTTCACTGTTGCCTTTAAGTTTTCTTTGTTGAGTTCTGTATTTGGTTTCCGCTAAATATACGACATGTGTTCTGAACCGAATATGTTAAACTTAGATTCATCGGCGAAGCTGAACGAATTCAAAAATGCAGATTCCTTGCAAACACGTTCTTTGGCGAAATTTAGCCCAGGTCAGCTTCAACTTCGGAGGCCAGTTGTGAAGTTTTGAATAGCCTTGTATTTGCCCTTATTTTTCTTAAAATGTGTCGCTCATCATGCTCATTGATAATTTTATTTGGTTATGGCCGGGAGGATAGAGGGAGTAGTGTTTGTGAACATTTGAATTGAATTTTCCTATATTAAAAGTGCCAGGGAATTCTTCTGCTGGTAGTTTGTTCCACATACGGACAGTACGGCTAAAGAACGAAATTCCCTGACTGCAGAACGGTTTTGCTCATATCTCCGTTATTTAGGGACGGATTTTGCTGATTTTAAATAGCAAACTTCTCGAAAGCATGTCTGACAGAATTATTGAAGATTTGGATCCCGAAGATATCTGCGGACTTCAGAAAATTTAATTTAAGAGACAGACAGACATACAGACGGACATGGCTTAAGAGACTCCGCTATCTATAAGGATCCAGAATATATACTGCCGTATATATAAAAATAAAGTGCGCTTGAAGTGTGCTTTTAGACAAAATTTTCATACAAAGTTTTCTTAAAGTACATTTGGAGTCTACTTTAATTTTTTATAAACACGGCAGATATACTTTATAATGTCGGAAAATTATATTGTGGAAATTACAAACGGAATGACAAATTTATATATACCCTTCTCATGAAGGTGTAGGGTATAAAAATGCACTGTTGTGAACCACTGTAATTGAATGTATGAGTCCATATAACATATAAAAGGCTAAAGGAAAGCGTATTTCAACCAACATTTGCAAAGCGATAGTAAATTTCTCTATAATTATACATATGCAGATAAATAAACAAATAAGAAAGTATAGTCGGTCAAGCCCGGCCACATAATACCCTACACCCAGTACATATATGTATAAAACATTTATGGACCGATCATCCTAAAATTTAGTGTCATGATTTCTGTGAATATAAATATTATATGTGTTAAACTTTATCTCGATACAAATATGTGCTTTTAAAAGATTTATTTAGGTTAAAGTTTATTACGTGGAAGGTGTTATATGGGAGTTTCGACTAATTACGGACCGACCATTATAAAATTTGGTGTCATAATTTCTGTATATTATTTGTGTCGAATTTTATTTGATTACATTTAAGGTTAAGAAATTTATGATCGTTAAAGTGATTTTCGGAAGTGGGCCTTTTATGGGAGCTACGACTAATTATGAACCGATCTGCACAAAATGTGTAGATGTGATTTGGCTTCATTTACCACTCATTTGTGGTGAAATTTGTTTGGTTCCTTGCATAATGTAAACATTTATGATCGGTAAAGCCCAATTTCGGGAGGACTTTTGTATGGGGGCCACGTGAAATAATGAACCGCTTTCCACCAGTTTCAATCCTATCCGTCTTAGAGCCGAAAAAATATCACTTACCAAATTTTATCAAAATATCTTCAAAATTGCGACCTGTACTCTGCGCACAAGCTTTACATCGACAGCTAACCAGCCAGCCAGACGGACGGACGGACATCGTTAAATCGACTCAGAAAGGGATTCTGTGTCGATCAGTATACTTTAAGGTGGGTGTTGAACCAATATTTCTGGGCGTTACAAACATATGCACAAATCCAATATACCCTCCCAACTATGGTGGTGTAGGGTATAAAAACAAATACAAAGTAAACGTTTGAAAATTTTGTTCATAATAATGAATTACACTCTACTTAAACTCGACATTTTTAACTATCCAATATTAAGGAACCGTCTAATATTTCTCTTTAAATTGTTTCACTTAATTTGTGCATAAAACTTATGCATAAATCTTTCAACATACATACACACAAGTGTCTGTACACAGATATTTATATTTATGAAATATTTTTAACATGTTACAATATGATGAAATTTTGTTTAATAAAAAATTGCAAAAAAAGTTTAATTGTGCTCACAAGTGTGTGATATTAAAATTTTATTAAATGGCAACATGCAGTAGATAAAAGTACACAAACAACATATGAGAGATATGCAAACTTTGTCTTTATAAATGCCAGCAGTGTAGTCTGCCTACCTGTAGTTATATGTTTATATTTTTCGTAATACTTTTAAGAAAAGTTTACCTCATTGAAACTTTAAAAATGTTTCTTAAATATTAAATTATCAATGTACTAAATATTGCGTAAGTTAGAAAATTATCCAATTATTGCAAAATACCGATACTTGAGAATATTTTAATAGCTACATATATTACAAATTAAACTCAGTTTAGCAAAATGACAAGTGCATGTATTTGACAGTGTACGAGTATGTTCTACAGAATAAAATGTGTTTGCATGTCTTTCTTTGTTAGAAGGGGTTTTAAGTGTTTTGTGACGGATTTATATTAAAAGCCATAACATATTGACATGTTATGTTAATACCAGGGCAAGTTTTTCAAACTGAATGCGCCAAAACTAAGCTTTTCTTTTTTAATAAAATATATTGTTTTATTAGCACACTCAAATATTAATACTATTTAGGACTTACATCTAAGAATGTTTAATTAGATGGAGCTAAAAATAATTTTATTACACTATGAAACGATTCACTAGTTATAAATAGCTTATAAGTTAAGAAAACCATTAAGTGTAAGATTAAGAGTATAAAATGTGTGTACTCCAGCTAAAAACCCAAATAACCAGAGCTTCCTTACACCATTTACATTTACACCACAACTTCTTCCATTGACATTACGATAACAAAACACAAGCGTAGAAAATAAAACAGAAAAACACAAGTCAACTAAAATTGTTTATTATGTTACTTAAGTATAAGCGTAATATAAAAAATAAACTTTATCTAAGAGAACGTGATAACAAACGACTAATAAAATCGACCCAAGTAATCCTTGATAACAAGAAACTACAATAAGCAAATAAATAAGGACTAACAATAGACTCAAACTATAAATGTGAAAAGTTTCACTAGTTAGTTACAATAGAAGAAATTTTAAATAAAAGACATTCTAAAATTTAAATAAACATAATTGAACAAACTCTCACACATTCGTATTAACACATAGACACGTGTGTAAACACAAATGTATGTACAGGAATGTTTGAGTATGAGCTTTTGTTAAACATTATTTGATTTTGATTTGCGAGCTAATGCACAATGATTCGTTCTCACGATAACGACTGGACAAAAATAGGTCGGTCCATAAAATAAGCCTATAAAAGTAAAGTTTACTAAGTAACGAACTTAATCTACTCGATATATTTTCTCAGATATTTCCAATTTGAATTCCTAAGATATTTCAGGTCCATGTGAAAATGTTAGTCTCTATTCCGAGTCAGATGTAACTAAGGATGCCAATCCCGAAATCCAGATCCCGAATCATGGGATTTGTTTTAAAAAATCTCGGAATTAGTATTTGTTTACAAAGTCATCAACAAAAATTTAAATTTTTAAACGTTTGTCACAAAAATAAAGGTGAAAGAAATAAAATTAATTTTGGATTGCCAAACTCGAACGCACTATTTGATGTGTCAACGCTTTTTAGAATTTGGAAATTCTTATATAATTTTTAATTTTAATTGATTTAATCCTTCTTTGCATAATTTTTTCTTTATTGGTGAAACACGTCATGTTGATATAATTCATGTTCAAAATTAAAGGAAAAATGGTTAAAAAAATCTTAGTAAATATTAATAAATATTATAATAATTAAATAATAATAAAACAGTACATTTTTATAGAATAAATTTAGCAAAAAACAATATTATAGAAATTTCCATCATCATGCAATTGGCTTAATACTAAATAGAAATAAAAGAATGCATTCAATGTTATGATGGAAATTTCCACCATTATGCAAAGAAGATATGAAGAATTTTAATTTATTTATTTTAATTTATGTTCAAAGAGATATCAAAAAGTGATATGGTGAAATCTCTCCTTAAAAAAACCAAAAGAAAAAAAAGGATGATTTACTCAAAACTTTTAAATTTTTGAAAAATCCAATATTGAAGAGTGAATTTTATAATGAGTTAGAAATGTTTGTTATTAGAAATGAATTAAAAACGTTGATTGCGAAACGTATGAAATAATGAATGTAATAATAATATAGAATAAAATATTAAAAAAATAATAAGAATTATTTGTTTCGGAGTTTGAGAAAGGATTGTTTATGCAATTAGTATATAAGAATTTAATAATAAATTTGACTACAAACAATGTTACCAATATATGGAGCTGACGATGTTTTTCATCAGCTCCATATAAAATTAAATCAACATTCTCTTTACTATAGAGACCTTAGTATTTTTAAGAAGCTTTAACAATCGATAATATTCTGTTGATTTTAAATTAATATAGAAATTAAAGGCGCATTCAAAAATTAAAAAATAATTTTTTTTAATTCAAAAATTTTTAAAATTTCAGACAAAATTTTAGTGTTTTTTTATTTTTTCATAAAATTTAATTAAATAAATAGTTGCAATTTCTTGATTATAAACATCATGCAATTTAACCCAAATGGGTTTTCCCGTTTTTAGCTTACAAAATTTACATTTTTTTAATACCCATTACATTAACGAATTGAGTTAAAGTTTTTAAACCTTAAAAAATGACATTTTTATCCTTTGATACAGCAGACCAAAAATTAAGAAACGTAGTCTTAAAATGAATCAAATTTTCATATTAGTCGGGAACATCGATACCTTATTTTTTTTCTCCATACAAACGGGGCCACCCTAATGTACATATGTACATGTTATTAGGTTTTCATTTATTAATGATTTATAAACTTTTAATGAATTAAAAAAAAATTTTTTTTTTCAAACATATTTATATTTAACAGTAACTTTTCTGAAATAAATTGTTATTATTTATAAACCAATTTGTTTTAATATGTTTGTTTTAATTTTGGATATCCCGAAAATCCTGAATCCCGGGATTTGAAAAACCAGTCCCATTTGGCATCCCTAGATGTAACCTTAGCTCTCTTAGTGTGACCAGTTAATATAGTGAGTAGCCTTCTAAGTATTGGGGTATTAAGAATTAGAATCTACGTTTTTTCCCATAGAGCGTCGGTCGTTCTACTGACTGTGTAATTCTATTAGTTTCTGTCATGTTTATTTGCAGTCCATTCTTTTTGTTCTTTTAGTTAGTGTTAAATATATTAAAATTCAATGATGCAATACCATTTGCACAAGATTGTGAATTGCCTAATAAATTATTTTAAATTATGTATATAAACATTTTTTACAATGTTGCGCTTACTAACCCAAATATGCACAGAATTTAAAATCTTAGATGTATAAAACTTTGAAAATTAATAACACAAAGATGATTTTTTTGAATTGACATTAAATTTACTTTATTCGAAATGATTTAAATATGAGTTTTGACATATGAAAGTCATGGCTGGCTCGGAGGTAGTCTAATGAAGGTATTCTTTTCGTTGACTTTTTTCGGTAATACATTTTGTAGGGTGGACACATGTGCAATTAAAACATTTTCAATTTTCTTTTAATATTAGTTTTATTATAAAATATTTTCAAATTGTTCCCCAAAAATATTGTCGATAATTATTCAAAAAGTGTTTTAATGCAAAATTATAAAGTAAACCACCAACCTGTTCCTAAGAAAAAATAACTTATTTATTAACAAAAAAAAAAAAAAAAAACTCCTGGTAAAATCGTAATACAAATTTTTAATTTGCCTGGTTGCTCTAGAGTAAAAGTATACAACACCATAAATCATAACTAAAAATGTTGCAAGAACTCCCAAACAGCAAAAAACAAACAAAAGAGGAGATCTAATTATAAAAATATCAATTTCAAACCTCCAGGTAAATACAGATTGAAGTGCAGTCATTGCATGGCGTTGAAGTTTCATCTAGTACACTAAAGTTTCTCTTCATTGTGCTCTGCATCGCACAACCCAAACCTTTTGTTTCGAAAAAGAATAAAAAATTAAGGCTAAAGTTTGCAGAAGAAATTTTGAAGAAACTGATAAGTTTTTGGAAAAACGTACTTTAAAATGATGAAACAAACTTTGGCCACTAAGAATCTAATAGAAAACGGATTAATTGTTCAAAGTATACCATAAAAACAAATTAAGTTCGTGGTGGTAATGTTATGTTTGGATTGAGATGCGTTTTTTTTTGGCACGGAATTGGGCCAATAGCCAAAATTTCTTCAAAAATGGATCAACATTTATATAAAAATATTTTCGAAAATACGATGATACCATTTGCTGATTATAATTTTATACACAACAATGATCATAAAGAGAGTACACGACTTTTAAACCATTGTTTATAGGAACAAAATATAAATGTGTTAAAATGGCCAGCACAGTCCCCTAACCTCAATCCTATTGAGAGCTTGTGGAACGAAGTTGAGAAAAGTTTGAAAGGGAAAAACAGCAGAAATTTACATGAATTGTGGGAAAAAATGGAGGCAGTCTGGAAAGCTAAATCCATTTCACTTTGCAGGTATTTGGACTAAAGTATGTCTTCATATGATAACAAATGAGGGCTAACCAACCGACAAAATATTAAAGATAAATTTATAATTACTTGACGGAAATTGGAAAATTATTGTGAATAATAAAACTGTGGTGAATGTTTTAATTATTTGTCCAGCCTCATTAACGATTTTCTTTAATTTTTTTTATTTTCGTAGATTTATGATCCCGTTTTCAGGGGCGCAAATAAAAGCAGCCAGCCTTAGAATTAAAATTTTGTTATCTTTTAATAAATAGAAAATAAATTGAATAAGTTACAGGTACTGATGAATGTTTTAATTATATGACCACTACCGTATTTTTTATTATATTATATCGAAATATTAACAAATATTCAAAGCAAAACTGCATTGAGAAGTATTGTTTTTACTACTTTTTTTCAACACTCTATGTATGTATATGTGAAAATGTATGTACGAGTATGTCTGCTTGAATGTGTGTTTGTTGAAAATAGACAAACATTAAGAAATATTTCCTTAAGATAAAGTCATTAACATGACATTGTAAGGAATTTTAAGAACGCTATACAAATATGGAGATGAAGCAACTAGATAAAAAGAAACTGGCTGAAAAAAAAACTGAAAAACTGTGATTAAACAAAAATTTATTTGACACACACTATAACCTAAAAAGACAAACAAACATCAAAAGAACATCATCATCATCATAACTGTAATCGACATTGTGTGAGGCAACATTAACAGATGTTACACAGTGGAGGTTAAGGTTGAAAATTTGTTTGATAATCTTAACTTTTTTCGTAACCTCTTTAAATGTGTAAATTTTAATTCAAATTCTACGGAATACTTGTTTTTTTTTAATATACAATTGAGCTGTCTTCCCTTTCAGTCAATATTCTTCTTTCTTTCCTATGTATCCAAGGTTCTCCAACCACCTGCTCAGTCCCCAGACCTCAAGCGGATTGAGAATTTGTGGGATGAGTTCGACCGGCGTATACGCAAACACATGATAACATCAGTATCTGAGTTGAAATCGAGACTTCAAAGAAGAATGGAACCGAATTCCGGTAGTCTATACAGCTAGCATAGTGAAAAACATGCCAAATAGTCTCAGTAAAGTTACTAAACAAAGGGGTTTCCAACAAGGTACTAATTTTAGTACTAAAGTGTTTTTGTGCGTTATTTGTTACGTTTTCTAAAGTGAAAACCGAATATTAATGACGCACAATATATTGGCTACCTGAATTAATCTAGTTTTTTTTATTTTATTGTTATTGTTTTTTTATAAATACAAAAGTGACTTCTCAAATGTATTTACATATGGGCAACTTCAAAAAATTTACAGCCCTTAAAATTTTTTTTTTTAATTTTTTTTTTATTTATTTTTTTTTTTTTTTGTCTGACATCAATGTCGATTTGCGTGTGTATAAACCGATATTAGAGCATGTGAAATCCGTTCGCGTTAATCATTTTTACTGCGGTTTTCAGTTAAAAATTAAGAAAAAATATAAAAATTATTTCATACAAGGATGTTTTTGGGGTTAGAAACATTTTTTTCCTCCATAAAATTTTAAATCTTTAAAATTGTTGTTTTTATTTTTTTTTTTTGTCTGACATCAATGTCGATTTGCGTGTGTATAAACCGATATTAGAGCATGTGAAATCCGTTCGCGTTAATCATTTTTACTGCGGTTTTCAGTTAAAAATTAAGAAAAAATATAAAAATTATTTCATACAAGGATGTTTTTGGGGTTAGAAACATTTTTTTCCTCCATAAAATTTTAAATCTCTAAAATTGTTTCGTGCGTTTTCAATTTTAGTATCAAGCTCAGTAAAGTCTTCTATTCGATGTACGTTTAAGCGCAATTGATACATCGCTTTAGTTGTCACAAAGCGAAATGTGTTTGGGAAAAACTGCCGCTGCACGCACCCGGGTTGAAAAAAATTCTTTTTTTTTTTTTTTTTTGCACTTTATCAGTTTAGTCTGTCGCGAAGAATCTATTTAGATACCTAATCATGTTCCCAGGCCATGTTTTGATATAAAAAAAAGCTTAAAAAATGTTTTTTTTGCAAAAATTTTCAAAAGTTCATAAAATTTTTCGTTTAAAAATTTTAAAGTGCGTTTTCGCCTCAAAGGTACCCTTTATGAAGTTACTCATATCACGCAATACACTACCCAACCCAGATTGTCAGACGCAAAAAAGATAAATTTTTACAAAATTTACGCTAGTTTCTTTTAAGTATGTGATCTCCGTGATATCTTATTGGTTTTTTTTATTGGTTTAATTCTGCACTTAAAACTCATTCTTATTATTAAGGCGCAAAAACCCTATGTAAAATCTTCAAAAAGTTCAAAATTCGGAAAATTTTCGTTTCACTTGTAAACCACATGCAACTTTTCACCCAGCAGTGATATGAATTTTTTTTTTGTGGATATATCCTCCAAGTCTAGTGACTATATTTTGTATTGTTTTGAATCTGAAAGCTAAAAACTATTATAAAGAAAGTTTCAAGTCGTTTTTTAGTTTTTCGAATTTTAGATGACCACCAATTCTGAAGGTGAAGACTTTTCAACGTAAAACTTTGCACGTCATATCCTTCAAGTATAGTCATCCAAACCCTGTACAACGTTTTTTTTTCAATTCATAAAACTTAACGGAATAAGCGCCATAGTATGTCGGTTTCAGCAGGTGCTCAAAAAATTTTAAATACCCCATATATGTTTTTAATAAATCGAAAAAAATATTATAAAAATATCTTTATCATATATCTTTAGTAATACCGAATATTAATGACACTAACTGCAATTAACAAACACAACCTGCGAAGCTTTTCGCTTATCTGTAATAAACACCCAGAGTCTTTGGCGGATATCGAACCTGCAATCCTCTGACTGATAGTCTGGCACACTATCGCCTAGTCTATCTGCGCACTCAATTTAAACTGAATTTTGTATTAATTTGTTAAAGGACTTATTTAGAAAACCTTTTAAAAATCAGGACTCCATTGTTTAATTGGAAAAAATTTGGAAAGCGAGTAAATGTTGTTGTGCCTGCAAAAATATGATTTTTTCCTCTACAACCTATACATACTTTTTCTCGGTGGTACCTCTTTTGTAAATGTCACCGCAAGCACGATGTGACACATTTAATGTTTCTTTCGTTCGTTAGAATAAAGAAAAAGTACCAGAAAGATCCCCATGTGAATTTTCTATCTGTCTCATTCTAAGTAGCCATTTGATATCCTTTTTATTTTAATTTCTACTAGAAATTTGACCATAGTGCACTCCACTGTAATGTCTGTCATGATAACTAAAAACAAATATAGACTAGAAAACTAAAACAAGCAACAGCATCTAAGTAGTTTATCCTTTACACACAAACAACTCCTACATTAACTTGATTAAAGAAAATGTTTTCAAGCAAACAACAATATTGACATTGAAGCCAAAGGAAAGAAAATTCATTAAACCGATAACAAATAATTATTGTGAATGTCAAAACACATGCAAACTCCTACAAGCATAGACATGCAAGGGTGTGACAAGAACATGTTTCTATTCTATTAACTCTGCTACTACGTTTAGGGTATTTTGATGACCCATTCGTATTTATCATTGCATAACTTGGAAAAAAAAACGTGTTTGTCCGTCAGACCGACACACAATCACTCTAACGACGAGGTATTGCATTGATTACAAGCCTTAAAAATATTTTCGAAATGTAAAAATTTGAATTTTCTCAATAAAAAAAATGTGGGGTCAAAATATGACCCAAACATAACATGTGTATTTTTTTCTAACAGCAGGGTTTAAACAACACAACAAACACATAAAAGGAGATTTTTAAAAAGATACTTTTATGGAATAGTTTAAAGACAATTATAGAAAGAACTTACTTTCCATATATGCATATTGCTGAAAATAATAAAAAACAAATGTGTAAATATAATATTCAAAAAAAGAAAACAAAAAAATAAGTAAATAACATATAAACACGGTGCTACAAATGAGCACATTTTTTATACTTGAAAAAAGACCTAGTGTAGGTTATAGACCTTATTGAGTAGATCATAAATCAATTTTTAAAACCGTATAAAAATTGAAAATCGGATTAAAATCAACTGAGTTACGTGTTCATAAGTAGTCGAACCTACCCGAAAACAGTTTTTTCGGAATAACTCCGAAATTTGAGGATGTTTCCGAACTTTTAAAAATTGATTTATGATCTATTCAATAAGGTCTATAACCTACACTAGATCACTTTCCAAGTATATTTTCACTGTAGCACCGTGTAATTAGTAAATAGTAAATTATAACAAATTAAGTTTAATTTAATTAAATTAAATGTGTACCTTTAATGAACAGTGAAAATAAATAATAATTTATTTTCTGACAACATACTCACAGATTGTCATATTAATGTTATCATTAACTAAATGTATAAAAAAAAAGTTTGCAAACATTACACTCCACTTGATTTTGATATTGAAACTATTATTACAAATTGAGACGAAAAGTATCAAGTATTACTTAAAAAGTTCACAATAACACGTTTGGCATTTTTCAACCAAAAATTCAAAATCATTTAAATGAATAGGATGAATTATTCATTCCATTCCGCGTTTACGGAAAGAACTTTTTTGTGCGGAAGCATAATTTGAAATTATTCGTTTAGTTGTTTCGGTATTTTTCCCTTTTGCCTTATCAACTCTACACAGACAGTATTGCGGCATGCCGCAGGAATGGATAATTACATTTTACATATCGATCGATATTTCTTTCCGTGCAGAATCAATAATACCACCCAATATAAGTTTTCTTCAAGCTTTAGCAAATACTGTTCTCAAGTTTCAAGTCAAAAAAAAAATACAAAACGCTTCCTTCCGCTCTCATTAAGTGCGCTATGAAATCACTCAGTACTTAGATATAGCAACCATTTAACGTTTTCCAATTAAATTAAATATATAAATTGAAATCCCTTTACAAATTGATAAAACATTTTAGGTAAAGCAAAAGAAAATGAACCATGATTTGCTGATAATAAATATTTGCTTCAATAATTAAATCAATTTAAATTAATTTCATATCAAATATTTAATTAGTAGCAATTTGTTAAACATCAAATTAAATTAATACGATTATTTGTAATATTTTCTAAAAACATTTGTCATTGGTTTTTGCATGATATCAATGTTAATTCAAGCACATACTCATTTAAAACCCTTAAATACTTAATTGTATACATAAATATTTAATTGATTTTAAATTTGAAGGGGTAAAATCCTAAAAACACTGAATTAATACATATTTTGCTGCCTTTATTTAATAATATATAAAGGAAGAAGATCGAATAATATACGATTGACTAGGAGCTGTCCACAAAGTAAGGTATATAAAACTATTTTTTTTTACACACGAATCATCATTAAACTACAGTCTAAACTTGGTTTTTTACAAAAATGTTTACATCCGCGATCTTTAAACACTGCGTAAAAAGTGAATCAATACAGCTTATATTAAAGCGTGTTCCATTTCGAGGAGAAAATTCAAATTTTATGGGGAAAGAATATTCTTTGGCATTTATTTTTTGCAGATTATGTTATGTCTATCAATTGTTGACCGTTGCTACGTGGTCTATTCGTTGAGTCCAATTCTCGATGACTCGTTTGAGCATTTTTTTTTTTTTTTTTTAAGAGAAGTAACACTCAGGCAATTATTATGCCTAGACATATTTGCGTTACTTTCTTTGGAAAGGGGATAGTTGAAGAAGTAAAGGTGGTGAAAGAAGAAAGCTATTTTTATATCACAACTCTGCAATTGCGCATAATGTTTGTTTTTAGTGCAGAATTGCAGCGCCTCTGGTGGTGAGTAGGTGCATGTTAAAAGTTTGATTTTATAGCCTTTATTTAATTATTTTACTTCGGTGGCGTTTTTTAATGCTATACCACGGAAGGAGGGCGCTGTGATACATATTTCAACTGGTAACTGGTGGATGATACGCCTGATGTTTTCCTCTAAGGCCTAAATCGAAGCGAGTTTTTCCGCATAAACTTTAGACTTTACATATCCCCACAGGAAAAAGTCTAACGGTGTGATATCACACGATCTTGGTGATCAATCGACCGGCCCAAAACATAAAATTATGTGCTCACCGAAGTGTTCTCTCAATAAATCCATCGAATGATGCGATGAAACAAAATATCGCCGATTTTAGGAACTTCAATTTCAGGCATCACATAGTTGGTTATCATGGCACGATAACGGTCGCCATTGACGGTTACGTTCGCACCGGCATTATTTTTAAAGAAATAAGGAAATATGGTACACTCGCAGCTACGGCCGTTACTTTTTCTTTACAGCGTGCTAGGCGTGGTCTATTCGGTCGAATATTATCCAATAATGAATGCTGGGTCTCAGAATGGGTGATGGTGTTGCGAATAGTACGTTCAGTAGGCCGATTATGTTGACCATAAGGTGAGCGAAGTGCACGAAACACATTCCTCACAGAACGTGAATTTTCGTAAAGTAACGAACGTAACGAAGTTAGTCTTTCCATTATGAAATGCCAAACAATAATAAACAAAAATAACATGACAGCATGACAGTCTCGCACGTGCTCTGTCAAAAAAAAAAAAAATTTAATTTTAATTGAAAAAAAGTATCTCTACTTGAATCACCCGTTATAATTGTTGTGCAATTTACCAGATATAAAATAAATAAAAACGAGGGCAGTTTGGAAACTTAGCCTAAACCATCATTATTTTTCAATATAATCTCCTGAAACTTAGTCCAACGCTTATCTAGCAATTCTATCGCTTGATTAAAATAGTTTTCCTCAAGGCCTTTAAAATAGCAGGTTTACAACTGTAATTGCTTCTTCATTTGAGGTAAAACGCTAGTAAGGATTTTTTTAGATTTGTGAACAGGTAAAACTCACTGGGAGCTAAATCGGGAGAATTAGATGGGTGGTCAAGAAACTCGTACTAAAATTTGTTGATTTTAGCCATTGTTAAAACACTCTTGTGCGCTGGTGCTTTGTCTTGACGAAAAATTATTTTCTTGTGTTGTAAGCCAGGACGTTTTTCTCAAATTTTTACATTTAATTGATGCAAAATGTTGCAAAAGTACTCTGAATTTATTGTTCTACTCTTTTGCAGATAGCCATAACCTTACGAGCTGATTGAATTGTTTTTGCCTTCTTTGGGGCACTTCCTCCAGCTTCTGTCCATTGCTTGGATTGTCCTTTTGCCTCTGGAGTGCGATAGTGGATCCATATCCCATCAACAGTTGTGAAACGACGCTTAAAATCGATTTTATTTTTCTTAAAACGATCCAAACAAGCTTTAGAAATTTTCATTCTTATGCGTTTTTGGTTGACTGTTAACAAATGCGGCACCCATCTTGCAGAAAGCTTTTTCATCTGTAGTTCTTCATGGACTCGATCATTTGTGATGCCCATGATATTCAGGTATGTGATGGAAATCGAAAACGAAAACCAGTGAGTTTTAGAAGTTAATTTTTTCGTAATATTTCTGTATTGAAACAGTTTTATCCCACAAAATATAAAGATAATTTGTTTTAAAGAGAATCTTAAAACAAAAATTTTAAAAATTTGATTAGAAATACTTTAAAATGGACTTCAAAAACTCACTCGTTTTCGTTTTCGATTTCCATCACATACCTGAATATCTATTTCACACACTTTTATTCGTCGATCATTTAATACCATATCATGCACTTTCTGTTGTAGTTCATCGTCAATGATTGTACGACCACGTTTAAATTCAGCAACCCAATTTTTTACTGTTGCATATGAAGGAGCACTTTCACCTAACATTTCTTGTTTTTTTCCCCCGATAAACCGTTTTTATTGAAATATTTAATGACATCACGAATTTCTAATTTTTCCATTGTAAAACATTGCGGATGCGTCTTTTTTGAACACCTGTTTCTATATGAATGAGTTGCCAGATCGAAAAGAAATTTAACATGTGTTCATAGCACAGATGGAAGTTATCAAAACACTTAACTTTTTTCTGTTTAGGGTAAGAAGTTTCCGAGCCACACTCGTAATAATGTGTTAGGCCTCCTTTTTCTTGTATCAACTCAAAAATTCGATCAGATATTTTCTTCAGATATTCTTATATCTTCAGTATCTATAACAGCATTTTCAGCATAAATTCAACGGCTTAATATTCCCCATATATTCACGATTGGTTGCTGATCTGGAGTGCATGACGGCCATTCAAGTACATTAATATATTTTTAAAAAGACAACCAGCCTTTGCATGTTCATTACATTACATTGTGCATTAATATTTTCGGAAAATTTTACTAATTTCTCATCTAGTAATTTTGTGTAATCAGAAACTTCATTTTGATACTTGGAAACGTCAAAGGAAACATACTTTACAAAAAGCTCTCAAAACCATCAATAAACCGGCTTCCGTAGGTCTCTCCAGTTGTTTAAACCATCTGGAGCATCAAGATTAATTTTTTCCCATCGGAAAAAATCAACTTGGTGCGCCGCTGTTATTGCCAACAAAGGCCATGCAGCAAAATATTACTTATAAGTTATTTTTTCATATATTTTATTGTATTTGGTTTTATATTTTATATATTTGATATAAAGTCAAAAGTTACTTTTTTGCATTGAATAAATGATTGACATACGAGTATTTCAATTATGTGTCAAGGGAATAGAACTAAATCGAAGAAAAATTCACATGTATATCTACTTATCATCTCTATTATCATGTGAAAATTTCATAATTCATATATTCAATCAATAATAATGTACAGTAGAAATTTCGTTAATACTTATAAACAAATTGTTAAAGTGAAAAGTGAGGAAGTATAGATTCATACAATATTTATAGATAACACATAATACATAAATTCTGGTTATAAATTTCCTTTTAACAATAAAAACACAAAGCATATTCAGAAAGAAATCGCTAAAATGAAATGATTTTTCACGATGAAAAAAAAAACACTAAAATAATGTTTAAGAATATTTTGACGTACGACATAAAAGTAAAAAAGAACTTCTTTAATACTTATACTACAACAGCTGCAGTTATCTTTTGCAATAGCAGGCAAGATGTATGAGGGAATTAACACACACATACAGTGGGAAGCAAAACTGTCCCGATGTTTTTTTTACATTAAGGAAGTAAGGTAATGAAAATAATTCAAATATAGGTGTATTATCATATATATGTTTTTTTTTTTTATTTAATTGAACCTTGCTCTAAATTATAAAGCACAAAAACTCACATAAATTGTTTCAAAAAAATAAAAAAATTAAAAAAAAAAAAAAAATCACTATTCGGACACTTTTGCACAGTACAAGAAATAAACATTATCACGATATTGCTCTGTTAGAATGGCACGGTATTAGACCCGTTGGTTCTTTTTTTGTTTGTTGCGATCTCGTTATCAAGCTTTTATTACTCCATTTGTGCATTATTGTTAGACCTGTGAAGTGATTAACTTGATTTTTCAATAAAATATTAAAAGATCTTTAAAATAAGAAAAACGCCAACTGATATTGAAAACAATACGATAAATTTGTTGAAAAATTATAATTCATGCCGTAAAATTGCTGAAAATTAAAACTAAATTTAAGTAAATCCACGGCAAATGATTTAAAACAACGGCTTAATGTAGCTTGGAATAATAAATAACCAAGGGGATTGACCAAGACTGCTTTCTGATGGTGATGCCTGGAAGATTAAACGTTTGCTACATAATAATGACATTAAGACCCCGAAAAATGCTGCGAAAAGCATTGATAAGGATGTCAGTTCCTGGACGGTTAGACGCGCATTAAATCGAATTGGTTTAGTAGCCAGTGTGGAAAAGAAAAAGTCAGCATTTTCCGGTAGAAATGTGAAAAAACGGCTTCATATCTGTGAAACCCACAAAAATTGGTCAGTAGATAACTGGAAACGGGTTATTTGGAGCGACGAAAAAAAGTCTAAGAAGACTATTGGCATATGCAGCATGAGCGCATCTAAAAGCACCATCCTTAATGCAAAACATCCGAACAGTTTTGCTTCCCACTGTATAAATTTATATAGAAATTCCCGGAAGTTTTAAAGGCAGCAGCATTACGGCATCTGTAGTTCTAAGTAGAATTTCCTTGCCTAATGTGTTCTAGTAACTTTATAACTGTTATTTAGCAATGTATTTCAGCAATACTGAAAAGACTGATGGAAATACTGGAATACTGAAAAGAAGGTAAATGTTAAAGATTGTTCTTTCGGGCAATAACAAAGAATCCGAGATACAGTTCTATTTTAAGTGTTTTATTTAAAATTAAAAAAAGGTCTTAATGAATCACTCTATAGTTCCAGCAGAATGCTAAACTATGCAATGAACGGTACAATGGACACAATGTCGCGAATGCGACATTTACAATTTTCTACAGCCGCGGTAAAAATATGAACGAAGTCGTATTTTTTTTATTAAATTTCAAAATTGACACGAACATATTACACGGTTCTAGATTAAGAACCAGAGCAATGCTGCAATGATGACTTCTAAAAAACAAACGTAATGTGAAAACACATTACCTTTCAACAACATACATACATATATAAATGGTGTCCCAACTAGAATGCAATGGTGTCAATGGTGTTCGGTATCGTGAAATGATAACCAGTTTTTTCTTGCCTAGAATTGAAGAAAGACGGAGCCACATGTCATACAGCCAGAGAAATTGCATCAGTCATTTCCCGGTCATGATATTTCGCGTTTTGGAGACCAGTATTGGCCGCCTAGATGGTGCGATTTAACACCTTTAGATTTTTTTCTTTGGGGTTTTTTGAAGTCGATGGCTTACGCGAATAAGCCGACGACGACTCAAGCCTTAAAAGAGGAAATTGGAAGCTGCATTAATGAAATACTGCAGCATTTATGCAAAAAGGTCATTGAAAATTTCATTAAAAGATCGCGTGTGTGCCAGCAAAGCCGCGGCAGCCATCTACACGATATCGTGTTCCATACATAACCTCATTCTGTCTACTTTACGATATAATAAAGTTTCACGATTTTTTTTTTTAAATATCTGTGTTTTATTTAAAATTTAAAAATTGCGTTCTAGTTGGGACACCCTTTATCTAGTCATCTCAGTTACAAGTCTTGCAGGTAGTTTGAAACATAAAAAATGGTGTGTGATTTTTATTATTAACGAAATTGTCTAATACACAGAACTTGTTCTAAGATCTGCAGGATACTTACATCCCCACACAAATATTCCAAGCAGAATGTGTGCAGGAGTAAGGGTTGAATATATACAAATAAAATCAATATTATTATAGAAAAATCGCACACACATAGGAGGTAAAAAATAAATGGAAAAAAAATCATACACAGAGTATTAAAGACACCAACACGTCAGTCAATCCCTCCATATTCATCCATTCATTCATTCACTCGTGCTTTCATTTCACTTTGTCAGTCATTTAGTCAGCAGGAGCTGTGGAGCGGTAACTACTGCTGACGCTAAAGCTCTAGCATTGTTATGTCAAGGTGAATTTCAATGAAACTACTTTTGCACACAATACAATAAGTAAAAAAAAATTGAAATACAAAATGAAAAAACTGAAAAATGAAAGAAAGTAAAGTCTTTTGTTGTTAAAAGAAAAAAAATTATATTTAGAAAATGTTGTATTTCGACAATTTTCAATATAAAAAAACAAATAGCAAATGACTTTAAATCTATTAAAAGTTAAAGAAAACAAGGTTACAATTGTAATTTTTTTGCAAAATTTGTTTATGAAAAGATTTATTTTGGTAAACAGAGGCATAAAAGCAACATAAAATATGTATTTGCTTTTTTTATTTAGTATTTAATTTCAAATGAAAAACGAGAAATTTCTAAAACCGAATAAATCGCTTTTTGGTGTTCTGCAAATTACTCGTATTGATATTGATTAATATATAGTAAATGAAAATGATACATGTGCCAAATATTGAAAAATCCTATTCTTGAGTTAAAAAATAATTTTTTTGATAGATATCCCACTCGCATCCCATTAAGCGATTATAAAGGCCTTAAAGTAAATTGTATAATCTTTCTTTTGAGAAAAAAGGCCCAAATTTAAAAAAAAAAATTAAAAGAAAATAATTTTAAAAAAAAAATTAAAAAAACAATTTTTGCTAGGACCAATAGGTGAAAAGTTACACTCATTTAAAAAAACCCTGTATGACCAAAATGTCCAACTTTGACCCCCTCTAACTCCGGCACTTCTGGACTGATAGAGCTGAAAATTTGTATCTGGTCTGCCATCCAATAGTACCAACCTTGGTGCAAATTTCATTCAAATCGGAAGACATCGATTTTTAAAATTGGGTCACTTGACGTGAAATTCACCATATACATATATATAAATTTTCTCTAATAATAAATTTGAAAGTATATAAACTTAAAATTATAACCAGTATTGAGAAAATAAAACTTAAAACAAATTTCGCCACTGCACCAAGATTAAAACCAATTTGTTCTTTTGTTATTTCTCCATCATAGGAATTATGTACTTAAATACAATACGAACATTTTAAAGAGTATTATTAAAAAATTCAGAATATAATGTCAAAGACTCACTACAATTCAAAGATAGACTAAAGAACCAATATATACAAGATGATGAACAAATGATTTCATTTGATGTAGTATCTCTATTTCCAAGTATTCCTGTTGACTTATCAATAAATATAATAGAAGAAAAATGTAATATCATAGAACAATATACAAAAATTGTGAAATGCCTATTTTTGCGTATTCTAAAATTTTATATAGAGGACAATAGATATTTTCAATACAATGAAAAGATATATATAAAACAAAAAGGACTTCCAATGGGAGATCCTGCTTCTCCAATTGTGGCGGATATTGTAATGGAGAAGTTATTAGATAAAATAAGTATAAAACCAAGAGTAACGATTAAATATGTAGATGATATATTTTGTATTATTTCAGAACATTCTGTTGATATTATGTTAAAGACATTTAATGATTTTAATTCATGTATTAAATTTACAATAGAAAAAGAATATAATTCGAAACTTTCATATTTAGCTACCTTATTGATAAAGAATTTAGTAATAATTGGTATCCGAAACCAGCAGCTTCAGGAAGAATAATAAATTGATATTCTAAACGTAGTAAATATATTATTATTATTATTAACTATAAGTGGCAGGGAATTTCATAAGAAGAACAAGGAAAAGCTAAGAAATATATTAGAAGACAATAATTTCCCAGTTCAGCTAATTTATAAATTAATAAGACAATATAAGAACAAAAATAAAAACAATATAAGAAACACAATAGAACCGAAAATCTACAAATCAATAACTTATATTCCGGAAATATCAGAACGATTGAGGAGATCAAAAATTTAAATAAATATAGAATGGCTTACAACTTATAACACATTGGATAAATTATTTAGAAAACAAAAAATAAAATAGGAAAATTGAACATGTCAAATGTTGTATATAAGATACCTTGTGACGGAAATAATAAAGGGCATTGTAATAAAGTATATATAGGTACAACGAAAAATAAACTAAAAACCAGAATTGCTGGACATAAATCAGATCAAAGATATAGAGAGAATATTACTTTACAAAAAACTGCGTTATCTTCTCATTGTAGTAAATTAAATCACTATACAAACTTTGAATCACATTATCTGTTGCACAACATTTTAATCCACATTTGATTAAACAATATTTTCGCTTCCTAAGTAACGTCAAAATAAATAAAAAATAAATAAAAAAAAATATTTTCCAACCTTGAAATTAAAGAGAAAGCCAAACCATAGACTCTCAAAACGTTTAATAAAGTGAAGTAAAAAGGCGAGTAGCTATGGCATTGTGTCTTCCTATATTATTATATGGTTTGGAGGTATATTCGGGTATATCACGGAATGGTATCAGAAAACTTAAACAATGTTTTAATAGGGTAGCTCGTTATATCTTTGGATTAAAATATGGCTCTCATATACATATGACATCTTTTATTATTAATCTTCTGCAATGTGATTTTGAAAGTTTTATTGACCTAAGAATTTTGTTGCAATTTTATAAGACTATGAAATTTGCGAAGCCAATGTACCTTTTCAACAGATTTAATTTTGGCTTGTCCACTAGAACTAGTTCACTAATAATGCCTAGATATTCTTCCCAGATTATGAATAGATCATTTGTAGTCCGAGTTTCAAGATTATGGAACTCTACTGTACCTTATAGAGAACGAACTTTTTCGTACTCAATATCGAAATTTAAAAATATTGTTTTGTAAAATCTATAGAAGGTGGCTGTAAACATTTACCACAATCCAAATTGTTTTTTTTTTATTAATTTTAGTATTCAACATTTGTGCAATAGGGGGGTTAAAATTATATATACAGAAATTTTTGAATTTTTTTTTTTAAATTAAATTATACTTTTGTATTTGCCATATGAATAATCTGGATTAATTAGGCCCTAAGGGCTTACAATCTAAATAAATAAAATAAAGTTTAGTGAGTTGCCCACTAGACCCCAACACAGTGTAACTACAAATCAACACAGCTCTGAATCTGTAAAATATCATAAGGATTATCTCATCACTTTCTTTGGCGTTCACACAATTCAAGTCTAAATTTTTAAATGTCTATTCTTTTTGTTGCAATGTGTGTACGAATAAGAAAACGAATAACAAAACGAATTTGTGAAGTGCATACATGAAAGTGTGTATTCGATTCTTCTCCCCTTGTCTCTCTGGCCTAAAAAAAGTTACAACGTGTGAACACAGACTAAGCACAAAATATATTGAGAAACATCATAAAACAATCCAAGAATATTTTCAAGGTGATACCAACAACGCTTTTTGCACCGTACATGAATACTGAAGTTTTTTTCTGATACAAATAAACTTTAACCATCAATAAATACATTCAATTTCGCATTATATTAAGGAAAAATTCAGGCCCATTCGTTATATCGAAAAATTCCTTAAATCCGGCAGTTTATTAAATAAAATATCATGTTTTAAGAAGTAAACGTTTTCTTTTGTGCATTTTAATGTTAACTTTACAAAACTAGAACAATATAGAAGACAAAATATTTTTGGTAAACAAAACTAAAAAAATGTCTTTCTAACGTATAAATTTTGATTTTGGTGAGCGAAAAATTTGTTTACATATATACAAATTAATTTTTCTCTTAAACCATTTTTTTCGTAAAGCGTCTCTTATAACATTATACAAATCTAATTGCAATGACTCTCTTTTGATTTCATTTATTTTTTTAATTTTTTTGCAAAATTTTCATTTGTTCGTAATATAAGGTACCTACTCAATGGAAAGAATATGACTGTTCGTTAAATTGCGTATAAGTTAAACCGGGAAACCACTGTATTTTCTACTTGTTATAAATTGTTTTAATATTTTATTAAAGAAAATTTTTCATTTGGCTTGAGTTAATTTTTTTTTTAATTAATAACTCGAAGAATACCATTGTGAAACTATATTTTTCTAGACAAATGGCACACTGGCATGCATTTTCTACCCTGCCAAGGCCATCATCAGCAATGTTTATTGTCCAAGATCTACTTGTAAACATCATATATTTAACTCACCATTTATTGTGAAATAGAATTCGGGAATTAAACATATTTCTTATTACATGTTATGAGTTAGAATGAAATTTACTTATGTTTTTACAATGTGTGTGCATTCTTCTTTATTATTATTATTATTACAAATTTTTGTATTACTACAAATTTGTTGTTACTTGTTACTGCGTCTACAATATCAGCAAAAAAAAAATTAAGTTTTAATATTTATTAATATTAAATTAAAAAAAAAAATTCCTGCAGAAACTAAACAAAGACGTAGCGAAAAGACCTTTAGCTTGAACAATTACAAAAATTTTGATAATAATAAAAAAAGGTCAAATAAACTGTATAATAAGAAAGATTTAAAAAATATTTAAAGCTAATAAAGGGCGACTCATTTAGATGTATTTTTCACAATTTCCATATAAATTGTCTGAGTTAGTTCTTATGTTACTTAATAATGACTTTGACATGAAATTCTATTTAAGCTCTAAATGAATTAAGTTAATTATTATAAATATTTAAAGCATTTTATTTGCATGTTTCTTTACCACAGAAGATACTTCTAAGATTTAATCTTCCATGTTGCATAAATAAAAGCTCAAGTGTTAATTACCTTGTTTACTTGCTTTACTATCTTGTAAAAAATAATGTTATGAAGCAGCAAATAAGATAAAAGAGAATGAAATAGCAACAGCAACACACACAATCTATTTTAATTATAATAAATAATAGCAAAAGATAACTATAATAAATGTGCAACATCCACAGGTTGCAAAAAACAATATAATAAGTGTTTTCAAAAAAAACTTTGCTCCACCAATGGCAGGTTTCCTTTAAATTATATTTTATGTAAATTAAAATACAATTAAAGCTTAATTTATTCTTACAAATGTGAGCGCAAAAAATAACAAAAAAAAAAAAGTATAACAAGATGATTAATTTAAACTCACTCATAATGTTATGAAAGCAAAGCAAGTGGAAAGTATTACGAGTATTTATTAAAGCAGAAGTTAGTTTTTACATAAATAATTCTATTAGCAATAGCAAATATACTTTTTCATTTCTGAAGAACAATATTTTGTTTTATTAAAAAACCGACAAAATTGTTAATATTGCAAACAGCAGAACTTTTGTTATATCTTTGACTAATCTTTAACTCGAATATGCGGATGGCTAACATTTTTTTTGCTTTCTGCTAAATAATTATAATATTTTACATTTAACATAATCATTTAAACATAAGTATGTCTGGTAATGTCGGTTATTGTTACCATTTCGCATTAGTTTACAATGCATTATACGAGTATATGTATATAATATGAGGACAGTTCGCAAACTTCTTAGCCTAGAACATAAAAGAAAACAGTTAAGTGTTTTGGAAACTTCCATCTGTGCTATGAACACATGTTAACCCGCTGGCCCACGATGTCGAACGATAACGTTCGCTTAGATAAGACTTAAGACACAAACTTGATTGTGGAATAAACAAACTTGATTGAGTAAAAAAATAGATACTATAAAAAGTGTGAGTCTTAAGTCTTAACTAAGCGAACGTTATCGTTCGACATCGTGGGCCAGGGGGTAAATTTCTTTTCGATCTGACAACTCATTCATATAGAAACAAGTGTTCAAAAAAGATACATCCGCGATTTTTTTACAATGGAAAACTTATAAATTCGTGGTGTCATTAAATATTTAAATAAAAACGGTTTATCGGGACAAGAAACAAGAAATGTTAGGTGAAAGTGCTCCTTCATATGCAGCAGTAAAAAATTGGGTTGCTGAATTTATACGTGGTCGTACAAAAATTGAGGAAGAACCACGTATTGGACGTCCAAAAACAGCAACAACAAAAATAATTATAAGTATTAAATGATCGACGAATAAAAGTGCATGAAAGAGCTAATATCATGGGCTTCTCGAATGATCGAGTACATTTAATTTTGCATGAAAAACTACAGATGAAAATGATTTCTGCAAGATGGACTAAGTGTTTTGAAATTTCAGGAGATTATATTGAAAATTAAAAATGTTTTTGAAAAACATACTATTCTCTTTCTGTGCTAGGCTAAGCAGTTTCCGAACCGCCCTCGTACATATCTAAAAAAGACACAAAAAATAATTCCTTACTATAAAAAACCAATCATGACTTTAAAATATAAAATAAAAAGTTTTGTTATGACACTAATGGATCCATACTTTCAAACGCCAATCATTATGTCAAGTTACAACAAAAAACAAATGTGTTTTTCTTTACTTACATGCATGTAAGTTAAATAATCATTTAAATTTGATGTTTATTGGTTAAAATGATATTTTATAATAACAATAACATAAAATAATATAATGCACGTACATATGAATAAACAATATATGTTGTACATTGCCATCATCATATAAACCTTTGGAAGATAATTATTGTTGGTTTGCGAACGACAAAAAAAAATCCCATAGAAAAAACACAAATTTATAATCAAAGCTAAAAGATATAATTGCTAATATGTATTCGCTTCGAACATGTTGCACTGATTAGTTACACGTATTTACTACATAAACTTTAGCACACTTTAGCTCATAAAGGTTTTTGTTTATTTTTTTTTTTTTTTTGTTTGTGCAACATTCAACATTATGATTTTGCGGTACATAATCCCATTGAAGTTTGCCAATTGGCTGGCTGTGTGGCGCGTTGTTTTGTATTATTTGCTGCACAACAGCACATCGCAGCTTAATTAAGTGGTTGTGTTAGTTTGGGGTTTTAGTTTTTTGGATTTGCTTCAACAAAAAATAATAACAATGACAACATTGTTGACTCAATATGTGGGTTTTGGAATAGACTACCTGTATAAGAAGAGAAAGCAAATATGATGTATACACATGCCATAAATATTAACCAACTTCATGAGCGATGTCACTGCCATAAAATATGACAATGTCTGAAAACTCTGTAGATATGTTTGTAGTCAATGTATAGCTGGGAGTTGGAGTAAAATTGCACTGCTTGAAAACTAAAACACTTGCACAATCGTCTGTAAACATTTTACGACACTTTTATTGCTCGTGAATTTTATGAGAGACACAAGCGTTTAAATTGTCTTGCAGTTTATAAAATATTTATGTGGGTGCCAAAAACTAATGCATATAGAAGAATATTATACATATTTATTTTCAGTCAATTACATATATAAGTACATTAGGATTTCTCCCGTCCTTTGGAATTAATTGAAGTTACCTCAAAAAGATATTGTGCATACTCTCATGGAGGTAGTTAAATAAAGGAATAGTATGAGTGCATATTAAATAGTATTACATTCCAGTTAAATTTCACGGCGAGAGTAAGATAAAATGGCTATAAATTTCAAAACTACTCATTCATTTAAGTTCTTTATATTTCGCTAGAAAGATAACTAGTTAAAAATTATTATTTTTCTTCTGTAAATTCATTTCCCAATTGAAGAATCTGTACCCGTTATTTGTAGGTAATATTTTTCTCATATTTTTGTGCATTTGATACTTCAATCCAATATTTAGGTAAGTTTAGACGATATGTTGAATCAGCATATATATGCTGACAGCCATATGATTAAAATTAGCAGCAAATTCCTATGTCATATGTTAGACGTTTACACGATATGTTGAAAGTAGACAATTTTTTGATGTCAGCATATGTCAGCAAATGAAATGTCAACATACGAGTTAGCATACGATTTTTGTGTTTATACGATATGTTGAATTTTATGTGGCGCTACATATGCTGAGTCGTATAAACATTTGTTTGTGAAGTTAGTCAGTTTGACAACATTTTTCAATTATTATTCAACTTCTGTATTTTATGTGAAATTTTTGAAATAAAATTAAATAATAAAAATATCAATAAAAAAAAAACATAAATGATGACGTGGGAGGAAATTGGTCTAGCTATTGCGTTTTTAAGCAAATTTTTATATGCAAATCTGTCTTAATAAACGTTTCTTAAATGTAATAATCGTTTTTGAATAAGGGGGTTATTGTTTATTTCTAGAGACCTGGGGCCAAATTATCGCATTCGATATCGAGTAAAATTGATCGAAATTTTCTTATTTGAGATTATGGCATACGATATCGAGCAAGAAATTTAGTATATTTTATCATAATTTCGATATCGAAATCATTTTTCGATACGTTAGCTCATTCGATCACGAATGCGGTAATTTGTCGATTAATTTGAACAATGCCGCCGCACAGTGGCTGAAAATCGTTTTTCATTGGCCAAAAGTCGAATTTTTTTTTGTCACCTATTTTTAAAATTTTTACACCTTTTTGGAGCTAATATATCCATATTAAGGTAGCCAAAAAATTAGGTTAAACTATTAATAATTGTGGGCGTGGCATGCTGTCAAACTCAACTGTTTTTTTAATTTCAGAAAAAGGTGTTTTTTATTTGTTTTTTGTCAAAAATAAATGGTTACTACTCGCAAGCTATCATCGATAATGGCCTGCGGCCTTTTTTATAATATTGGTAGGATTATAGTCTTTAGTTGTTGTAAGTGGTTACCGCTCTAGCGTTTAATATTAAGGGCGTTCTGAAATATTTATGAAACTACTATATTTTTCTGAAATTTAAACTTTAGTGGAATAGAACTTCTAGGGAACAAAAGGGAACAAGAAACGTATACCACCCGAAGAAAGGTGAAAGTGTCGTCTTTAATCCTATATATACTTTTGCACCCGCCACGACCCGCCGGTAGAACACTTTTGTTAATTTTAATGAAATTACTCTAAAAAAATTCAAATTACGATAATTTAAACAGCCCTATAATTACTCGTATACAATGGTGTATTAAATTTTCACTTTTTCGCCTAAAGGTTTATGTTTCTTTACTTTAGACTACGTAAAACTAAAATAATTAAATATATATAATACCTGGGAAAGGGTTTTATGGCTTTGTTTTGATTAGCAAAAAAAAATAATCATAAAAATATCACAATAGGTTCTACAGTAAACATATGATCTCTTTCTAATATACCTGTTATAAACTGTTAGGGTCAACCAAAGTCATAAACAATTTTATAATAATAATCGCGACATTAAACCACTAAAGAAAAAAAACCCAATATTGGCGAGATACTAATTAGTTTTACCTGATATTAACCCTTTCGGCCGCACTTGAATTTAACTGTGACTACCAAGAGCATCACATATTTTTTCATGACTTTTTACTGTGGATCAAATGACGACTTATGGAACATATACTAAAAATCAGTTATGATTTGGATTTCGGGTCTTCAGGATCCATAAGAAACAATTGAACCAACAAAGAGTTAAGAAGTTCAAGATGAATATCGCAAATTTGGATTAATTATAGATCAGCCAAAACAAGGGTCAGGCAATACAAATTATGACAATACCGCACGAAGATTCTTTTTAGATCCAGAAACAGCATCCGAAATAACAGGAGTGGATTTAAACCTTATTTTCAGATTTAAAATAATCCTAGAAGTACTTGCGTGCAATGAAGAAATTGACGCTAGACAATTTGGAGATTATGCTAAGGAAACTGCAAAAATATATACAACCAACTACCCATAGAGAAATATGTCTGCAACAGTTCACAAAATCCTTTATCATTGAGAAGATATCATTAAATATCATTTGGTGCCACTTGGAGATCTATCAGAGGAGGCTCAGGAAAAAAGGAACAAGGATTACAGATTTTATAGAGAGCAAAATACTAAAAAAATTTCACGAAATTCCACAAATGAAGATCTATTTAATTTATTATTGACAACATCAGATCCGTTCATATCCAATATTCGAAATCAATGGAAAGTGGAACATCGGGATTTAGATGAAGAAGCCAAAAAACTACTAAAGAACAGAAATAGCGCAGAACAAAATATAGAATATTTGCAATCAATATTTGTTTCAAATGAATAATAATTATAATTGCCTTCACTGTTATTTAAGTACGAAAAACATAGTATTAGTAAATAATTCTTTAAAAAAAAACCGACTTCAAAATTTCGGCCAAATAAAATGTTGGATTAACTTTCAAAAATGTTTAATATAACTAATGTTGTTGCACTTTTTTGATTGAAAGAAAGAATTTTGAAAATCTTGTTAATCTTCTAAAAAATCGGTTTATGCTAAATCTATAATGTTTACCCATTAACAGAGCTAAATTTTGACACCCATATTCGATATATTCTTAAAAATCGGTTTATGCTATATATCCCCGATATATCTCAATCAATTTCTGAAATTTTCATTTTTTTTACCTTAAATATATTTTTCTGCAAGCCATATCTTCCAAATAAAAAAATTATTTTTAAAATTGATTCATAAATCACGAAGTTATTCAACAATTTATAAGAGAAGCACAGAAAAAATATAGATAACGGTAAATAAAAAACCGTATGTCCGTCCGATATTCATAAAAATTAAATGGGACCCAAGCAAACCCTTTCAAACAAAAAAATTTAAATTGGTTAAGAAATGGTTATCGTGGAACAAACATAAAAAAAGCAACATACCATTCGAATTGATAACCTCCTCCTTTTTGAAGTCGGTTAAAAATAATAATAAATAGAACCTACTATTGTTACAAATGCTAATAAAATCTATTGCAGTTTTTATTTTTAAAATGTTTTTTAAAATTATCAAATCTGATAGCAAAAAAGAATAAATTTTTCTGTAGTAACAGCAAAATCTCCAGTGAATTTTACTATTTTTTTTTAGTGTAAACATTTTTTTGAGTGTAAAAATTTTTTTGAGTGTAACTGTTGACGTGAATAGCCAAAAAATTCACGTATGTTGTGCAAAAAAGTGGCTCCAAATGAGCCCGATAAATTATTTGAACTTTTAATTTAAAAATGATGTAATTGATTGTAATGTTCTTTTTAATTTTATTACAACCAATTAACTTTCCTGTATTCTGTCTTACTAAGTAAAAAGACAAACCATGCTTTTCTTAAGAGAGACAAAAGAATAATAAAAAATTCATTTATTTAAAAATATGATATATGTATGTATGTAATTAACTTTACAAGGCAAATATCAAAAAAAACTAAATACCGCTACGCAAAAGAATTAAAGAAAAAACAAAAGATACAATTCTTTACCAAAATTCTTTTGGGCAACAACAAATAATGAATATATATGTTTGTATGTTCATGAACTATAAAGCTACAAAATTATTGAATTCAATTATAATTAGGGCGATATAAAAAATTAAAGTAAGGATTTTCAATTGCTGAGGAGTTTTAGTATAACAAAATAATAGATAGCGGACTAAATGATATACTGAGTAATAAAAAATATTGTATTTAATAAATAAAAACTAGCTCTGATCTGAACATCCTGCCCCCGTTGAATTCCTTGGGAATTCAACCTCATCATTGAATAAGTAGCCAATTTTTGAAACTGCTCGTCGAACCAAGCCATTTGCCGTTTTTATAACAGCAACTCGCACAAAGCCATCGTCACCTTTTATAACCTCCGTTATGCGTCCCAATTGCCATTTAAGTGGTGGTTGATTTTCCTCCTTTAGGACCACCATGGTACCTATTTTAATGTTATCTGAAGCAATTTGCCATTTAGTTCTCTGTTGGAGAATTGTCAAATACTCAGTACTCCATTGTTTCCAAAAAAGTTGTTGCATATAGCACACACGCTGCCACCGACCTAGACGATGCATGTTAAGCATTGTTACATCTGGCTCAACAACTGAAGTAAATGGGGCGCCAATTAAAAAATGAGCAGGTGTCAGAATATTCAAATCATCAGGATCTTCAGAAATTGGGCACAGAGGACGAGAGTTCATGATTGCCGAAATTTGATATACGAGAGTTCGAAGCTCATCAAAGTCTAGAATTGATTGCCCAAGCGTACGTAGAAGATGAAGCTTTGCGATCTTGATTGAAGCCTCCCAGAGGCCTCCGAAGTGGGGTGATCTTGGTGGTATAAATTTCCAGTCAATATTATCTTCCAAACATTCTTCATGAACGATCCTTAAGTGCTGCTGACTCAAAAATAATCTTTTAAGTTCGGCCATTTCATTTTTTGAGCCTACAAAATTTGTGGCATTATCAGACCAAATGGTTTTGGGTCTGCCTCGAATGCTAATAAAACGTTTAAGCGCTGCTAAGAAACCTTGAGTAGACAAATCCTTGACCAGCTCTAAATGAACAGCCTTGGTGCTGAAACAAATAAAAAGGCAAATATAACATTTAATTGGAGCTCTTGTGCGAATTTCTGAACGGTATAATATTGGGCCACAAAAATCAACTCCTGTTACCAAAAATGCTCGAGAACCTTCAAATCTGTCTTTGGGAAGATTGCCCATTATGTGCTCTACTATGCGAGGACGTAAGCGCAGACAACGAATACATTTATTAATTATACGACTGACCTCTTTTCTGCCCCCAATGGGCCAAAACTGCAATCTAATTGTTGCCAACAATGACTGTGGGCCAGCATGAAGATTCTTTTGATGAAAATATGCTATCATCGAGTCTGTTAAGGGATGTTGTTTAGGAAAAATTATCGGGTGTCGAGCATCAAAATTAAATTGTGCATTTTTGAGGCGGCCACCCACTCTTAGGAGGCCAAAACTATCAACGAAAGGGTTTAAGGATATGAGCGAACTTGATGATGAGATTGATTTACCTTGACTGACGGCCTTATACTCGTTTAAAAATCGACTTTTTTGAATCATACGAACTAATAACATGGTACCTCTCTGGACGTCTGTTGTTGACAATGGACCCTTTCGACATAGTACACCTGCACCACCAAACTTGTATATGTAAGCAAAAACTCTGCAGATTTTTCCAAACGATGTTATATATTTGCAATTAATTGACAGGTCGATTAATGATGTTGTGCTAACCAAAACCGATTTACGCTTTTCTGGTAAATTTTTTGTTACTGGAGGTTGTGTCGGCCAAGAATTTGTATCCTTCTTTAAAAAATCTGGGCCAGATATCCAAAAATCAGATGATGCTAATTCTGCTGCACTGGCACCTCTTGATAAAACATCAGCCGGGTTCTTAGCTGTCGGAACATAAAGCCATTTCATATTTGCAGTTAAAGATTGTATACGACTAATACGATTTGATACGAAAACTTGATAATTTGATGACTCTTCTTGAATCCACGATAGGACAATTGTTGAGTCTGACCAACAATAAATATCACCAGCAAAAATGTTCAAATTAGATATTGAGTGTACGAGTTCTGCAAGCAGGAGTGCAGCTGATAATTCCAATTTGGGAACTGTTAAAACCTTTGTGGGTGCAACCCGAGATTTAGAGCAGAGCAAATTAGAATGCGCAACGCCATTGCCTTCACTTCGAATGTAAACACAAACACCATAGGCACGGAGACTTGCATCGCAAAATGCATGTATTTGGTGTTTACCTCCAGGTCTTAAAACCTTTCTAGGAAATTCGCACCTCTCAACTTCTAAAAATTCGGAGCATAGATTGAGCCAAGCAGTATTAAGGGCCTGGGGTAATTTATCATCCCATTCAATTTTTTCCTTCCACAAATGCTGAAGAAAAATTTTTGCCTTTACAATGGCTGGTCCTATAAGACCAAGAGGGTCATAGCATCTTGCAATGGCTGACAGAACCATTCTCTTCGTAACTTCTTTTGATAATTTGGATGGCACAAACGAAAATAAAAATTTGTCGCCATTTGGCTCCCATGCCAATCCCAACGTTTTGGTTACATCACTTCCATCTCGAAATTTTAAAAACTTTTCCTTATCTTCATCTTTTATTTTGTTAAGAATACGAGAGTCATTCGAACACCACTTACGAATTTTAAAATTTCCCCTGCTAAGTAACTGTGTTGTTTGCTCTAGGATTTCATTGACTTCGCTTAAAGAGTCACCACCAGATATCATATCATCGACGTAAAAATCACGCAACACTATTTTTGAGCCTAAAGGGTACAGCTGACATTCGTCTTTTGCTAATTGATGCATTGTCCGAATGGCCAGAAACGAAGCAGACCTTGTGCCATAGGTAACGGTTTCCAATTTGTAAATTTGTAAAGGCCCATCAACCTCATTTCGCCACAAAATACACTGAAGATAATTATCTGGATAGGCAACTCCTATGCATCTATACATTTTACATATATCGCCTGTTAGAGCAATATTGAAGGAACGAAAACGAAGTAATATATCAAAAATATTAGGCTGAATTGTCGGGCCACACATAAGTATATCATTGAGCGAAAGTCCTGTAGTAGTTTTTGCTGATCCGTCGAAAACAACACGCAATTTCGTGGTTGAGCTCTCCAGCTTAGTTACACAATGATGAGGGAGAAAATTGATCTTAATATTTTCTGGTATTTTATCCAATAAGCTCATATGCTTAAGATCAATATATTCGTTAATAAATGCGCTATACTGAATTTTTAAGTCTTGAGACTGATTTAAACGTTTTTCCAAGTTGTTAAAACGACGAAAGGCATGCTGGTATGATTCACCAAGAGCCTTTGGGCTTGTTTTAAATGGCAAGCGAACTGTATACTGGCCTGAACTCAAACGCTTGAATGTTTGGGCAAAATGGTTTTCGCATTCTAATTCTTCTTTTGTTATTTTTGAAACGACATCAAGATGGTTTTCTATTTCCCAGAATCGGCTTATCAGTTTATCTAAATTATTTTCAAAACTGACCTTTTCGCTTGGTCGAATATTTAATAAACAGCTTTTATTCTTTTGTAATTGAATACCCCCACCAGCAACAACCCAACCAAATTCAGTATTTTGCAGAAACGGCAACATTGGCCCAATTTGAATTTTTCCATTGCACAAGGATTCAAAAAATAAGTCTCCACCTAATAATAAATCAACTTCTTGCGGTTTGTAAAAAAGCGGGTCAGCGAGCTGTATGTTGGTTGGTATGCTCCAGTTCGAAATGTTTATTGTAAATTGAGGCTGATTCTCTACGATTGCCGAAACAACAACAGATGTTATACATGCTGACTTGCCTGAAGTTCGAGATTGAATAAAGATATTAATAACTTTACAAGATGCAAAATTTGATTGTCCAATTCCGGATATTTGTGTAGTTGCACGAATGGGCTTTAACTGGAGTTTGTTAACGAAACTGGATGTAATAAAATGAGCCTGAGAGGCTGAGTCGAGAATGGCCCTGCATGGAATAAAAAAACCTGCACTATTTTTAGCTAGCACTATTGCCGTAGCTAGTATTGTTGTTTTTGTATCAACTTGCTTATCAAATTGACTGCTTGAGGCTACCAAAGACGATTGTGGCAATGAGTTTTGTGAGCTTGAATCTTGTGACGATGTTGAAGCTTCAGAATTTACATTTTGGTTGCGTTTTGAATCTTTGTTAGAATCTTCATTAACTAAATTGGGTTTTGAATTGTGCGTAGCTTCCAAGTGAAGCAGACTGTTATGCTTTAATGAGCAATGCCGACAACCATTTGAAACACATGCCTTAACAATATGCCCTTTTCTAAGACAATTTAAGCACAAATTTAAACGTTTAGCTTCTTTATATCTTGCTGATGGTGTTTGCGACAAAAATTGAGGGCAACTATAAATTGCATGGGACATTGAATTGCAAATAGGGCAAACCTTTGGTGAGTTAGTTGAGACTACTAAAGAATTTTTTCCTTTGTTAGTATGATAAAATTGCTTAGAGCCCACCTGTTTGTTGGCGACTTCCTTTACCACACCATTCTCCACATTTTCCAGAGTTTGACATCTATTTTGCAAAAACTTAGCCATTTGATCCCATGTTGGTATTTCACTTACTGGTGTAGACTCTTCCCATTTTGTTTGTGATGCTACGTCGAGTTTTCGGCCAATCAGGTGAATCAGTAAGCAATCAGCTATTTGATCCTTAGTTCCCATAGTAAGTAGAGCTCTTAAATGAGAATTAACGCTGTCACTTAATTTTCGCAACTGTCCGACCGACCCAGCTTCAACCTTGTTGATTGCCACAATGTCTCTTATGTGTGCCTGAAAATTCAAACGTTTGTTATCAAATCTATTTCTTAAAATTTCAATAGCTTTGTCGAAATTTGTTTCACTCATTTCCAACGAACGAATGGCCTCTAATGCCGAACCAGCTAAACATGTCTTGAGATGCTGAAATTTTTCTATTTTTGACAAATCCTCATCACCACCAATAACTGTCTCGAACATTGAAAAGAAGTCTGGCCATTCCGTGTAAACTCCAGTAAATGTAGGGATTTGTATTATTGGTAGCCGTGTTTTTTGTACGGGCAAGAAAAATGATGGTTGAGACTCATTTACAGTTGATTGTCTTAACAATGTTGCTGGTTGTTTATCCTTGAAGCGAAGTGCCAACATTTTTCGAGTTAAAGTTGTTTTTGTGAATGTGTACATTTCGGACACCTCTGCCGGCAACGTACTTTCCATTTCTCTGAAATCTTCTCTTTCAAGCCGATCATGAACCACTTCGAAGTCGGCATACAGTTTTTCTAGCAATTCTTGTTTCACAGTTAAAGCAGCTTCATCTAGGGAATCGATGTCACAATTTTGTACATCATATTGAATACTGAGCAAACGATTTTTCAGTATTGTTGCCTTACGTTTGTTGAAAGATTCCTCTTGTTGTTCTATACTCATTTCAAATATTTAAGGAATCACGTCGGGGTCACCAAAAAATGTTGACGTGAATAGCCAAAAAATTCACGTATGTTGTGCAAAAAAGTGGCTCCAAATGAGCCCGATAAATTATTTGAACTTTTAATTTAAAAATGATGTAATTGATTGTAATGTTCTTTTTAATTTTATTACAACCAATTAACTTTCCTGTATTCTGTCTTACTAAGTAAAAAGACAAACCATGCTTTTCTTAAGAGAGACAAAAGAATAATAAAAAATTCATTTATTTAAAAATATGATATATGTATGTATGTAATTAACTTTACAAGGCAAATATCAAAAAAAACTAAATACCGCTACGCAAAAGAATTAAAGAAAAAACAAAAGATACAATTCTTTACCAAAATTCTTTTGGGCAACAACAAATAATGAATATATATGTTTGTATGTTCATGAACTATAAAGCTACAAAATTATTGAATTCAATTATAATTAGGGCGATATAAAAAATTAAAGTAAGGATTTTCAATTGCTGAGGAGTTTTAGTATAACAAAATAATAGATAGCGGACTAAATGATATACTGAGTAATAAAAAATATTGTATTTAATAAATAAAAACTAGCTCTGATCTGAACAGTAACATTAAAAAAATTCCATTATCACAAAAAATAATTATAATTATTATTAAGTTCCAAATATTAAATTTTTTAATATGTAAATAAAAAAAATAAACCCATATTTCACTCCAAAAGTTAAAAAAAATCAAAAGTTCAACTTTGACCTAGAAGTCCTTAAAAAGTCATCAATCAATTTTAATGTAATTAAAACTGAGCCAAGCTGAACTAAATATCTATCCATTAAAAAAAAAAATTACTTCAATATTTTGATCGGTTCAAAAGTTACAGAATTTTGGCCAACGAAAAACGATTTTCAGCCACTGTGCGCCGGCCATTATATTGCGTTTTGTGTTCTTGTGTGTATATGTGTGTAGGTACATATGCAACAAGAATTGTATTTACATAAAAAAACTATCGGCGGGTGAAAATCTGACCGATTTCTATTACACTCAAAAAAAAATCGCAACAAAGTATGTCATAGGTGCCACACTATTACACAAAAAAGATGCAAAAACATATGTTTTTGCTAATGTCAACAAACGCAGTTTTCCGCCATTTAAATTAATATTTGTGTTCAATTATTTTGTTGTTATATGTGAATATAATAAATTGTATAAACTATACAAACAATTAAAAAATGTTAAACGTCGTCTGTCCTTTAGATTATAATTTGTGATTTAAATCAATGAAGCCGACATTGTTGTTTTCTTATCACCTTTATTAGAAAATACAACTCTGATCGCATATGAATTTGCCGTATGCTGAAAAGCTTGCATACGCTTTTCAACAAATAACATATCTGTCAACATACGCAGGAAATTTGTCAAACACTAATAATATGCTGTTTACACGATATGCTAAAATTACCAACATACGTTTGTTGGCATTGTTAACAAAGTGTTAGCAAATGTTGTTAAACATACGTATGCTGAAAAAATTTTGCGTTTACACGATATGTAAGCACTTGTCACAAATTTTTCAGCATAAATATGCTGATTCAACATATCGTCTATACTTAGCTTTTCATTGTTTTGTGTTTCTTATAGGGCTGATTTAAAAATAATATTTTGTATTAACCTGAAGCGTATGAGTGATGTACATTTTAAAGGTAATGATATATATATATAAATCATACGTACTGTAGTTACTGTGCAACAAGTTAGCACAGAATATGTAATACTGGGGTCTAATTCTCGCATTCGTATACAATACGAATAGTACTAACCTTGGTGCAAATTTCATCCAAATCGGAAGACATCGATTTTTAAAATTGGGTCACTTGACGTGAAATTCACCATATATGTATTATTTATTAAATTATTTTTTCCAATGTTTCGATATCCATCGGATATCATTATCAAGGAATGAGTTACAATTATATTTGTAAGAGACGTATTATTATCTCCACATTCAATAATAATGAAATAATTGGCCTCGAGCTCGAAAAAACTTTTTTATTTTATTAAAAAAATAAAGGTCGAAGAAATCAAAATTTAATTTAACTTAATTCTTTTTCAATTTTGTGAGTTAAAAAAAGTATAAAACATTTTAAGCGACATTTAAAATTAAAATTACTTTAAACACCAATATACACAAACATACACACAATTTGATGGCTTAAAGTTCCCCTAATGCTCTCAACGGGGTTCTAATTTGGAAAACATTCAATACATACATAAATTTTTTTCAAAGAAAACCATCCATTTTTTGGACAACTTTCATTTGTCTTCACAAAAAGCTGCCCAACAATCAATCGCGTCCTTTTTAAAAAAAAAGGTCTCTCTAATAGATGTTAAAACCATCTGGACGATCAAAATTGAATTTTTTTTCTCATCGAAGAAAATCACATTAAACAAATATATGGTAAAATAGTGCAACTATTAACAAAAATTATAAACTTACTGGTTTCAAGTTAGTTTGTAAGTTTCTTTTAGCGAATTCAATCTTAGCAATAGTGTGGCGGAGTAATGGCCTTAGCACAGACAATAGCTTATGTGGTGTAGTAGTCTGGGAGTTTTTATCAATCAACTTATGGTAGACTTGGATATATTTACCTTATATTCATTAATAGTCTGATCTAAGACTCTTCATTGTGTTGCTAGGACAGTTTATAAACTTGCGATTTTTATCAGGCCGCCACATGTGACCGGGTATTTTTTTTTTCGAAAACTTAATCCATTTTTTATATAAAATGAAACTTTACTTTTTCAAAACCACTGAGTTACGAACATAATAAGAATAAACACTTATAGTTTTGTTATTTTTTTTTTATTATTTTTTTTTTATTTATCATAAAATGTAATTATAGTTATGAAACACTAACAAAATATTAATGCACAAATTCTCTTGTAAACTAATGAAGAGTTCTCTGAAATTTTGGATAAAAAGAAATCATTAACCTGTAACATGATTAATATTCAAAATTTTACACGTTTTAAAAAAGTGTTTGCATTGTAACTTTACAATAAATAGCAAACATCAAGTGTAATTATAGTAATGCAACACAGTTAATGTATGAGCTTAGACAAATGAAGTAAACTTTCGCTGTCTAGTAGAAAACCCCATTAGCCAGATTATAAAACTTAAGGCATTGTTTACTGGATATTGTGGCCTTAAAAGACAGCGCAGTATTTATCTCCATTCAACATTACCCTCGTTTAAGTACTTAAAATCAAATACAATTGCTTTATATGTAAACTAATTTAATGAAGCTGTTTTACGATTTCCTCTAACCAATTTTCATCTGCCTTTTTTATACGCTCGTCATAAAAGCATTAAAATTTATTTCAATGCATGTACAGATGAGTAAATATGAAAAGCAGTTCCCTTCATTTCATTAAATAATATTTTATTTACAATAAATGTCATTTCATTCGTAATGTCCTTTTGTAACATGAGGAAATGTATTGAGGTTTGATCATCATCATTATTAAACCATTATGATTTAAATTAATTTAGCAATGATGGCAATAAAATTGTTATTTTATTTAATATATGAATCTTTATACTCACATAATATTAACTACTTGTGCTCAAATCAATATTATAATTAGCTGAGAGTATGACGAGTTTATGCCACATTAAATAAGCATAAATTAATATAATTGAAATAAATAAATATTTATAACACACAATTGCAGTAAAAATAAACGAAACTAAGTAAATGGTTGGTTCGGGATGAAAATAATTTTGAAAAGAAATAAAATAAGTAAACTTTCTAAAACTCTTTAAAATCTGTATTAATTGTCATTTGAAACTACTATAGTTGCAATTTAAAGCACTGAGTAAAACATTTTAGATGTTTAGATTATTTTTAATCATTGACGTTGACATGGACTACTAGAATTTTGTTTGTATTTATTCGATTCGCATTTGGGCTATCTGAGAAATTAGGACAAAGATAGTATGGTTGGGTGGGTAGAGATATCGGAAGAGGGCTTGTCATCTTGACCTCTTCCACTAGGCTTCTCCCTTTCTATATTACTTCCTATTTTTTTTTTTTTTTTATTTTTTATTTGAGCTCTTCTTGGTCGATTAGATTATTAAGCTACCTAGATATTGAATTCTGTAGTGAATCACAAACTATATCGATGGGGGCAAGAACCACCTCAATTTTCCATGAGTACAGCCGGTATTAATAGGTAGCATGGCCCCTTGAGCGGTAGACCCTTGCGGTTAGGTTCGTTACATACATTTAATTTTAAATTCTAATGAATAAAATTAAAATTTTTAATTAATTTCAATCTTTAATTTTCAAAAATCTTCTTTAAACATACCTCATCTAAAGATGAGGTTAAAGGATTTAACTCTTCAAAAGCTAATTTAAAATGTTCATAAGGAAACAATATCTAGTACAAAAGTAACAACAGCGTGTATGTAATCATTTTTATATTGAAATGTTGTTTTCTCCTGAGAGAAACACACAAACAAAAAGATTAAACGAAATGCCATACAATGAGAACAGAAACAAGGCGAGCAATGGATAAAACCTCAAGTTCTTAAACATGCTTATTGACAAACACACTCAACTCCATTCATACTTTAACGATTATACAGTAATTAAGGACTGAGATCAGTGAATATAAAGGTATATGGTCAGACTTGACAAATATTTACTCAAAAGATTGTAACCACTTGTTTTAGCACAAATTTGTTTGACGTTGTTTACTCTTACAAGAGTTTTGCAATATCAAGCAGCATCAAATAAAATAAAACTAAATAATTGCTGTGTCTTGTCCCAAATAAACAAAGTTTCTTTTAATAAATATACGAGTTCAAAAATATTTTATTTAGTGGTTACGTCTTCTTTGGCAAATATTTGCGTTAACATTAGCGCTTTTTCAGGAATTAACGATTATGCGTCCTTTTCGTCCAACCAAAGAAAAGTCCTGTCACAATATTAATATATTAAGTGTAGAATTTATCCATCCCCGTAAATAGTCCACCACCGAAAAATATTTTTGTTTCCCTCAGATAAATGACCCTATAACTTAATAATGTTAGCTTACACGCAATACAATACAAAACAATTAATTAGGACTAACAATGCGGAATAAAACTTAATTTAATCAAGGGATAGAATTGCTAGATAAACGTTAGACTAAGTGTATTGAAGTTTCAGGAGATTATATTTAAAAATAAAAATGTTTTTGAAAAACTAACTATTCGCTTTCTGTACTAGGCTAAGAAGTTTCCGAACCGCCCTTGTAGCTTAAAATTTGTTAATTCCCTATTTACACGAAGCAATTCTTATTGAAAAAATGTATACAATTTTTTCCTTGAAATTTCTTCTTAACAAACAATTTTTCCGGAGAAAATTTTTTTACTCAGAGTTTTTTGCAGCACAATTCACCCATTTCGAACGATTTTTCTGAAAAATCAAAGCTGCCATATGTAAACAAAATCTATTAGTTTTACAAGTGCGGCCATTAATTTATTTTGCTTTGAGTTTTAAGTGTCAAAATACAAATATTAAATTATTTTAGAGTATTGTGTATTCAAAATCACAGATATAAATTCAAAATGAATGAAAAAAGAAAGTTGCTTTTGCTGATGGCCATGGGAATACATAAGGCATTGTTATTTGTATGAAAAAAATGCAACCTATTGGCAACTCAATTCATTTTTGTCCAGAGCGTTCTCAACTTTGAAATTTCAAAACGCACCAAAATAGAGAACGAAACGCGCCATTTGCGCCAATTTAAAATAACAAAACTATAAGTGTATTGGTGTAATTAATTTCTTCTTTTTTTAACTTTTTAAAAAGAGATCAACGATTAATATTAAAAGTAATAATAGTAAAAACCTTAATTTTAATTAACGAGTTAATAAAGATAAAATAAACATTCAACCAATCAAAATTTAACTCACAATATGCTATTCGGAATTAATTGGTAAAAAGGGCTGCTTCCGTACATATTTTTTAAATATTTTTGTTTTCTATTTTAAGTACTTCTAGTATTTTCAAACAAATATTTTCATCCTAACCTTCATGTGACGAATGTTTCATTATCATACATTCGTTTATAAAATGCATTCAATTCATCGTATAGATTTCACGATAATGAATTATTAAAAAACTGCAATTAAAAATTAGTGAAAATAATGATTTCATCACATTTTCGGAAAAATTAAAATACGCACCGAAATTTAAAAAAAAGCGCACCGCGCACCAACAAAGAAATTTTTCGCACCAAAAAAAAAACACCAAAAATGGTGCGAAACGCACCAAGTTTACAACACCGCAATTCAAGTTCGTAAAAAATATTTTCTCTCTCTCAAAAAGAGAGACGTCAAACTTCATATAAAAAAAATTGTTCGAACAAATTTTCTGTTAAGAACAAATGGGTGAATCCATGGTGAAATTAAATACCAGGTGACCGCATTGCTACAACAATTACAACAAGGCAAGAACAACAGGCATTTTTCTATATGAAAAACTTTCGTCACTGTCAAAAAGTTTTTTTTTTATATAACTTTTTGGCATTTTCAAATTCACCATGAATAATCAGCTGGCGCTACGGTACCACCTAGTATTTAAATTCACCTTGGGTGAATCCACCTTTTGCACAATTCTTATTGCTTATGACGCTCGTAATTTTATTTGAGAGTATACACATATTTGCAGAAACATATGTAATACGAATAAGATTGTGTTCTCGTCTTATCTTCCCCTCACCACGATATCTAAAATGCAATCAGCTTTTAATAGTTTTACTAGTCATTATTCTCTTACGAGTATTTAACCAAAGAGTCACCTTTCCACCTGTTTAGAGTTGTTCGGAAATAGCTTAGGATTTTTTGAAGCATAAGTATGACTGATTTCAATCCTTCTATGCAGACTGATGAACAATTCTAAAGTCTGACCAGCGCATACAAACACTTGTATGAGCAACCCAATTACCTCAATTTGTATGCGAAAACTACAAAATGAAAGACATGGAAACATGGACGCATTTTAATTTAAATAAGAGGCAGCAGCAAGAACATGCAAGTGGGATCAGAGAACTAAAAGCTAAGGCTCTTGAAATTATACAAAACACAAAATAATCCATGCAAACCCATACCGATCTACTCTGAAAACCAACTGATTAGAATAGTTTTAAAAAAGTTTAACAAAAGGAAATATTGTTCTTATTTCCAATGCAACAAGAGTTTTAAAATTACTAAAATGTTTTCGGCATTCATTTGGCAATTGGAATTTGTTCTTAAATGCATTCCTTTAAAGCCCCCATTGTCAGTATATTTTTTCAACAAATATCATGCAGTTTCATACCAAATCGACTGCTAACAACATGCTTTACGAAAGTGAATGAGAAACATTTTTTTCCTAACTCACAGACAGTGAAACAACGAGATAATACAAATGTAACTACATGCGCAGCATTCACATACAAGTCAATTACAGGGCATAGACGAATGCATGTCACGTAACAAAATGTCTATATATATGCCGTCCATGCAATACCATGAGTCCGTTTCTCTAACTGTAGTCTGGGTGGGTTTTTATGCGGCTAATTAAACTGCAGCATTTAAAAATGCGGCTTAAAAGCGCAATCTTTTTGTATGCACATTTAAAGTGGTCAGTTTGTTAATAAAAAGTGTTACACAGTCATTTAACAGCAACATCTAGTACAACAGCTACCACAATTAGATGATCCAGGGTAACTGCAGTAATGTTGTCTAAAACGTTATTACGTTTTTAAAATAAATTCAAAAGGTAAGGCTCGAAAGAATTCCTTACTCTCCCTTAAATGTTAATTGTATTTTATTGCTCACAAAGCAATAATGTTGTACCTCAAAAAAAAAAAATGCAAACGTAAAAACAATGTTTAATTAAATTTAACCCTTAAATTAGAATAAATTATAACAAGCATTATATTTAACATTTAAACAAATAGAAATGCTGGCAATTTCATTAGCTTAGAAGAAGCATTTAATCTGTTGTATTAAATTATAAAAATTGCCTTTTAAGCCTTCGCCAACCATGAAATTGTTAAAGCAAGTACGAGAGTAAACACAAACACAAACACAAGAACATATTTAAAGATCAATCACAGTTAATGCAGCCATACTGACATATATATTAATAATTATACAGTATAATACATAATTAAGCAAACACTTGGAACTTGTAAACGTAATACCAAATATTTTAGGTGATTACTAAATAACTTAATAATATTTTATATTTCTAAAGCTATGTATAGACGGTCGTCAGATATAACAACGTTGTCCGAAAAATGTTCAGAAAATGCCTAACAACCGTGTGAACTTAAAATTTTTGCCTTCCAACGTTGTAAAAAAAACATTTTCATTACATTGCAAGACAAAAATATTGTCAGACATCTAACAATCGTGTAAACACAAATTTTTGTCATTGTCATTGTTTTAAGACAATTGTCAAACACTTTTCATTGTCATACATGCAAAGTTTATGCATCTGCCAATGGCAGCATTGTCATAGAAATTATTTCTAAATGCAACTCTGTATATATGTAAATAAATAAACAAACAAGTGTGCATTAATAAAATTGTTGAGAAAAGTGGAAGAAAATTAAAGAATTAAATTAAAGTGTGCATTAACCCAATCCTTCACTCAAACTTTGCGGCGTTCTTTTGTTATTTTATCTTCATCCTCGCTACATTCATAAGCAGATAAAATGCTCTTTTTTTATTCCATGACAATATTTAAAATTTTTAAACACACACACAGAGCTGCAAAACGAATTTGACAATGCCACACAACAATCTGACAACCGTGTGAACTGACAATTTCGGTTGACAGATAAATTCATTGTGTGACAATTGTGTGCCAATGAAATTGTTAGTTTTCTTACAGTCGTCTGAACTGACAATTTACATTTTACTAACTATTTTTCAATGTCAATACATTGCTAGCACATTGCTAGATCTGACAACGTTGTAATATATGACGACCGTCTATACATAGCTTAACGGACAGTCAATGTGGTTAAATGCTGTATGACGACATTGTAAAACCCAAACTATTCTGGAGTAAGATGTAGATCATCTAAAATTTAATAATATGGGATTATTCGCTTGAAATTTAATGTGTAACAACTGAAAGCATACGGTTTGCGACATAATTTCCTGGTATTACCCGGATTTTTTGGGGAGTCTTCTACATGAAAAATATCACATTCTGAAACTTAATATAGTCAGTAAATAGACTGTTCAGCATCATAATTTGTCGCACCTTTCTCTATATACAATCTGTGTTTATATCTAGCATTTGGCAGAAGAATTTGGGGAACCAACTTAAAGTTCTATACATCTAAAAATACCCTATACATTTTCTGAATTTCACCAGTATTATTAGGGCTGTAATGAAATCTAAAGTTATTATTTGGTTAAGGAAACTTTTGGAGATGGAGAAATATTCTTAGTTCATATTTTTAAAGATAACGTTATCTTTAGTTTTCAAAAAGGCGATGTTCAAATCCACAACTGGGAAATTAAATTTGTCATTATAACGTTGATATGCAAAGACAATATGAAAATCCGGTGCAGTTTATTGTTCAGCATTAATTTATCAAAAGAACACAAGAACAATACAAATGTGAAAAGTGAATGAATGAAATTGTTATGAGTAGCAAAATTTTAAAAATATTTTATTAAATTGGGGTTACTAGGTATGACAAACTAAACACAATGCATTAACATGAAGTCCGTTTGCCACAAATATAGCCTTTCAGTCACCAAAGAAGGGCCAAATAGTTTCTTTTCCATAACACTATTATGATGATTAGCTTGCAAATACAACGGAGCGAATACAAACACGGCTTCCTTAATTGTTACGCAAGTTTCTAATGAAGTGGATGACAATGCCATGGAAAATTATTATATATACTATGTACATATGTTATTTAGCTCCCCAACTAAATCAATGTTGAAACCTAAAATTGTTAACTTAATATTAATAAATGTCTCAATGTAGTAACAAAGAAAAACTTTATTACAAACAAAAATTCTAGTTTTTGAGCAACACGTCAATTAGAATAATAAATACAAATTCGAATTTATGAAAAACACCATCCATTGATAAGTTTGTTTTTTAACGCAATTATTTTTCAAAGTAATTTTGACATTTACCAAAAATGTGAAGCCATTTTTTAAAGTTCTGTCAAATTTTTAATATGAATAGATTTAGTTTTACATGTAAAAATGTAAATACAACTTTGTACGATGGAACGATCATTGATGGCTTGGGGATGTTTTCGTGGAAATCACTTGGAGTACTACGACGCTTTAGAGGTAAGATTTTCTTTTGGAAGACTCATACCTACCAAGTCTTGATATATTTGGGCTTGAACCGGGACAAAATGATCTTTTATGCAAGATAACGACCCAAAACACACGGCAAAAGTAACAAAAGGGTGGTTTAAAGAAAACGGTATTAAGCTTTTAGATTGGCCACCACAGTCCTCAGATTTGAACCCGATCGAGCATCTTTGGTCCATCTTAAAAAAAAAAAAAAAAAAAAACCGCCTAAAACGGTAGATGATCTTTGGGATCGTTGTATTGAAGCCTGGGAAAGCATCGATTCAGAAACTCTTAACCTTGTGAAAAGTATGCCAAAAAGAATCAAAGCAGTACAAAAGGCGCACGGAGGACATACAAAGTACTAGTGGTAGTAAAAAATAGAATTTTTCCTCAGTGGACATAATTGTTCACACTTGGATTTTTATACAAAGATATTTTAAATCACAATGTTTTTTTAATTTACTTGAATTTTTTTCGATTTTGTATTAAGAACAAATAATGGCCCATAATCATAGTCATAGAAAAAGCATACTTTAAGTAAAAGTAGACTTTTAAACAACAAAAACATATAAATTTTGTTCTGAATTTAAAACAAAAGCATGCTTTTGCTTAAAGTATGCTTTTTCTATGACTATGATTATGGGCCAATGTTTTTAATTTAGTTTAAAAGTTTTTTTAAAAATGTATAAAACAAAAAAATTTTGAATTAGTTGTCAATAAATTTAATTTCGTGAACAGGTTTGTCCCTTACTGTATGTTCATATGATACTCTCAATATTTAGATTTTTATACCCTGCACCACCATAATGGGGTTTATTTGTGCTTATGTTGGATTTGTGCTGATGTTTCTAACACCCATAAATATTGGTCCAACACCCATCTTAAAGTATGTATAACGATGTCCGTTCATCCGTCTGGCTGGCTGACTGTAAAGCTTGTGCGCAGAGTGCAGGTCGCAATTTTGAAGATATTTCAATAAAATTTTATACATGATAATTTTTCGGCCCAAGGACGGATGGGGTTGAAACTGGTGGAAATCAGTCCGTTATTTCACCTGACCCCCATACAAATGTCCTCCCGAAATAGGGGTTTAACTATACTAAATGTATGAATTATGCAAGTATCCAAACAAAATTCACCACAAATGAGTGGTAAATGAAGCCAAATCACATCTACAAATTTTATGCAGATCGGTCCATAATTGACCATAGCTCCCATATAAGGCCCACTTCCGAAAATCATATTAAAGAGCCATAACTGTCTTAAAAATGTTGGTATCCAAAAACTATTAAACACCAATATATTCTACATATATACACAAATCATTTGGTACAATTTTATGATGATCGGTCCACAATTAGTCGTAGCGCCAAGGCCCACTCCCGAAAATCAAAATGTTGACATGCAAATAAAATTCAACACAAATAAGTTTCATATATACAGAAATGATGATCGGTCCATAATAGGTAATAACTTATTTCGAAAGAAAACACGTTCTAATTTGTATGCTTTAAACATTGTATTTCGAAAATATTTGCTTTCGAATCGAAATACACATTAACACCCCTGAATATGTATTAGATTTATCCAAATGCATTCTCCTCGGACTGAAAAGGTTCTGGACTCGCATAACAAAATTTTCTATGACTTTTTATAGACCGATTTTGTGGTTAGTTAAATTCTCGGATCCATTAATACTAATATTATATTTTTGGGGGTTATCAGGAAGTCTACAAAAATTGATTTAAACAAATTTAAAGAATTTTCTATTCATAAATATATCTCTAATTACTTTCCACACTTTAAATTTTTCGTTTTGGTTCGCATACCAAAAGACCGCAGAACCGTTCATAGTTAAATTCGTCATTGAATTGAACTTGTACTACTTATTTATTCATAAAAAGGGATTTGTTTGCAATTAATTTACAATTGTTGGATGGTTGAATGAATAATGTTTGGCTGGCGAGAAATGACATTCATGAATTGCTTTCCGTGACCTGGTGTCAGGTATCAAAATAATTAAACACACAAATTTAAGCGCATCATTATAAACAACTAAAATAAACAACATAAATTATTCATTATGTTGAATTTTAGTGTTTATAACAGATTTTCGGTTTTCGTTTGTACAACTACCACAACAAGAAATTGCCACAGCATCATACTTGTATGGCATATTCTACATATTTCAAAATATTTTGAACTTTCAAACACACTCATGGGATTATGTAGATAAGTTTGAAATTTATTCAAAATGACGTCAGCCAATATTAAACAATGCTAACGTGAAATGTGAAAAAGCATGTGAAAAGATTTTACAATGATGAAAAAACTGTTTCAGCAAACTATTAAATATATTTCCCAAATGAAATTTCTCGCGCCTACTGTTATAAAAACACCTGATGACTAAGCCAAAATTAAATGCTAAAATTTCGTTCAACGTAAATGTAGATTTTTCAGCACTATCAACCACCAACTATAAACAATAGAAAACAAACATTTATTGCAACTTGATTGGGGAAAAAAAACAACACAATACATATTGAAATTGCAATGGAAATGGCTAAAATTACATTTAAAATGTTTAAGATTTTCTAAACAATATACGAGGTCTGATCAAAAAATAACCCATATTTTAAAATTTCGTGAGTTACATATGTTACATTTTCGCATTTTTTTTCTGTTATGTTGGTGCACATGTCTGTTATATATGTTGGTAATATCAGTCATTTTGAATTGTCAAATTGATCAAATAAACTTTATTAAGTTTTGTGCAAAAAATGAAATTAAATGCGCAAGGACATTTGAAATGTTGACTAGCCTTATCATAAATTTTGTGCAGATCGGTCTATAATTGACCATAGCTCCTATACATATAAGGCCCACTTCCGAAAACAATTTTAAAGAGCATAACTCTCTTAAGGCCTTATGACACTACATTTTTAATGCATTGTTCAAGTTTTGGTGAACAGTACAAATATAATGTAATAGAAAAATTTACCAAATGCAGAGTTCAGCAGTATTAAGATAAATTGCAAACTGTCAAACATTTTACTAAAGTTATCGATAAAAAATTAAGTTATGTCAAAAAAAAATGTAAAATTGTTCATTGACATTTCAAGCTTGAAATATTAGAAGTGTTGCTGTTTATGGGCAAATTTGGCGATTAACCGTTTTTTGTTTGTTTTGTTTTTATGTTTCTCATAAACAAAAAGTTGACAGCATTTAATAAAATATACAAAACCATAACAAAAGAAAAAAACTAAAAGGCTTTTTTGTTTGCATTTTTTATAGTTTGCTTTTTCTAACATTTTCTGTTTCTTTCTATCAATTCTATATCAATTCAATGAACAAAAAATGTAGTGTCATAAGGGCTTTACAAACCTTGATAGTCAAATAATATTTAACACGATTATATTTCATAAATACACTAATCATTGGGTCTAATTTTATGATGATTGCACATATGTTTGGTGTAGGGTATTATATTGCCGGGCTTGACTGACTATACTTTCTTACTTGTTTTTGTAGTAGAGTAGTACTCTTGTTTTAAGAGCCATATTTAAGCTTAACAGAATTCAAAATTTACCAACCAGAGGTGCCGAGGAAGACATACAAGGACTTGGTGGTGGGAAAAGCTGACACGGTAAATTTTATCAAATGATCTTTTAAATTGCGACCCATGTTTCGTGAACAAGTCGTCCCGAAAGTTATACTGACTCAATTGTTATATCCTGTAATGGGCATTGGAGGTTATAAATACATATGTGATGATTACTAAACGACCGTTTTCCTCAAAAAGTAAAACTAAATAAAATTGAATTTATTTAATCAAAATAAACAAATAAAACAATTTTGTGTAAAATGCAATTAAATTTTATTAGAGTTACGTGCACTAAACAGTATCACGCACTTTAATATATATTTTATTATTTCTAAATGTTTTTTGCTGTTTGGTTTCTATACATTAACAAATATAAACAAATGCTATTCTTTAGTAACGAGAAGGTAAAATAAAATATAAGAAAAGAAATCAAATTAAATTAAATAGAGTTAAATAAATAAACAAAACTACGTGCCAGTTAAGAGTAAGTAATTGTGAAGGAAATGTGACCAATGGGAGCCAAGAGGCAGTCAAGTCAAGCATCAGAATGTTACTATTACTTTAGTTACCCATACTTTAGCACGCAACTGTCATCAGGGACATCAGGAGCAATAACAACAGCAACAGTTGAATTATATTCATTACAGGCGTCTTTGTTTTAGTGCCAAGCAACACTATTGTGCTATTTGCTTGTTCTCTGCACCTTTCTTTACTTTTGATTTTTTCCGTTGACCTTTCTTATGCTGCTGCTGATCATCGTCATCTTCTGGTGGATTGATGCGTTTAAATAGCACAGCATCGACACGTGATAGACAACCTTCAATAGGTGGCTCTATGACATTGTTGGCCACCAGACCGAAATGTTCCTTCAGATTTCTCCACAAACGCTGATTCCAAGGCACACCCAACTTATCCAACAGTCTGGTGGAGATGTGCGGCAATAGAGGCTGCAACACAATGCCGCATAAACGTAAAGTGTCCATTGTCATGGCCACAATGGTTTCAAGCCTTAAGGCATTCTCATCACACTGCGGCAAGGGTATATTAATTCTTTTATCGTTCTCGGTGATGGTTTTCAATTTCAATTCCCAAGGACGCGACGTTTCAAAGAAACTATTGGCTGCATGTAATGTCGACATAACACAATCCGCCACCTTATAAAAATTCCTATCATTATAATGCTGAGTGCACTTGACTGTATGCAGCAAATCGCCATAGAGCAGAGTCAAGATGTAGAGTGAAGAGTCGTTCACCGTCCACCATCATTAATTTGTGACCACAAAGTTGTTAGATAATGGTTGGTGTGGTTGTTGTGATTGTCGGCAGGAGGGTCACACATAAAAGAATATACAAAAAAGAGGCAAATTGTTTTAGTTAATAGATTAGAAAACAGTTTTATTTTCCCACGTCCATCATCTCTCTTCCTGTCTTTGCGTCAAACATTTAAGTGCTAGTGCAAGTGATTTGTGTATGATGTTAAGCAAAGGAATATCCTTAATTATTATTAAGTTTTACAAGCAGCAGTGAGAAAACTAAAACTTAGTTTGCAAATGAAAATGAAAAGTGGAATTAAGCAGTAGAAGCGCAAGAATGATTATAAAATATTGCAAATGCCTCGAGAGCATCAACTCCACATCTCCTTAAGCAGAGCTGTGCTACATAAAAGCTGGTTGTGATATTCATGATAATGATGTATGTATGTATGTATGTATGTATGTATGTATAATGGCAAAGGGATAGACAGATAGATAGATAGATACATGGTGAATGATGTTTGTAGAAGAGGAAAAAATATTTGTTTGGTTAGTTGCAAGCAAAAACAAAACAACATAATAATGGTAATAATAAAAACAATAATGAATTGCTGCTATAGTGGTGATAGTTGCTACTGGCGGTTTATGCAATTATGGCAAAGAGGATATTTATTGTTGCTTAAGCTTCTTAAGTGCTGTGGCAATTGTTGGAGGACTATGTAGCAGTAGTGATGGTTAGTAGTTTTGCAGTAGTTAAATATAATAAACGGTTTTTTTACATAAAGTTTTATTTTGTTTTTATTTAATCTTATTACAGGCTAAAGTATAAATAATATAAAACAGATTTCTTTTTAACAAACCATTATTTACACAACATCAAAGCATACTTATGTTAAATGTTTTAAGTTTTTTTTTTTTTTTTTTTTTGTTATTAATACATAATTATATACAAAGCGTATTTTCAGACAAAAGGAAAAATGTATGTATGCAAAATATTGCACACAAATATGTAATGTGAAATTTAAGGGAGAAAACGAAATCACAATGAATAAATAAAGTAGTCGTTGGTAATTTGGTTCGAAAAGAAACAGAAAACATTAAGCCAGCTGCCACTATTGGAAAGAGCTTGGCGGAATTAAATTTCAATACCCATTGATAATTAAAATAACGAATAAAACAATATTATTTTTACTCATAGTTGATTCCAAGAAAGATTAATTCCATTGAACAGTCACTTTTCGCTATTCTAAGAGCCATCCCTAAATACAGGCGGCAAGCGTTTTTAATAGCCTGTTCGCCGATCTCGAACGTTAACGTGTCTTAAGTCTTATCTAAGCGAACGTTAATGTTCGAGATCGGCGAACAGGCTATAAATGTCAAAATTTCTCATTTTGTATGGAGCATACCGAAACAATGCGGCGGCAACGCTTTGCTATTGGAAAATCCGATTTTGACAAGGCGTTTCACAGTGAAGTTAGTTGCAAAAGAAAACAAAACAAAAAAAAAAGAAAATTAAAACAACAATGTCCAGCTGTTACAATAAACAGGGTCGTTTTATTTATTTGTTTGATAACCCTGTTTTTATCATTTTGATATAACGTTGCCGCATTTGTTTAGGGATGTAGAGTATTAGCGTTAACGCTCAGCGAAAAAAACGTGCCGCTTACCGGCGGTATTTAGGGATGGCTCTAAGATCAGCTAGAATATAAATGGATACTGGATTTATAGATTGTGAAAGCACGCCAATCTCCCAGGGATCAGTGTTGGCACAATTGTACTTATTTTTGATACATTTTAGACATTGTTGGTACCATAGTATCGTTCCATCAAAATTTGCTATTACAGATTATATAGATAAATATATGATTTTTGTTATCATTTGTGTAGTAGTAAAAGCCGAAGAGATGATTTTATTAAATTAAATTAAATGAACATTTGGAGCTGATATCCATATGATCTTTAAATATGCAACTGTAAGATAATTTACAGGAACGAGGTTTAATTTGTTATGCTTCAGATGCATTAAAATAAAATTGTTACTCTATTCTTTGATAAATTTCTGCCTAAAACACTAGTTTTTTATCCTGAACAAATGCTTTATCTGATAGCATTTTCTAATAGAGATCAGTAGCTCGTTTCTGTATTTCTCGCATCGAAAAATGTCTCACATGAAGTGTGAAGCAAAAAATTCCATCGTTTTTCGATTTGTGAGAGAACTGACATTAGGGGCCTCGCAAAATTTATAACATTTTTTGATAGGAGGATTACTTTATATTATGTTCATCTGGTCACAAATTGTGTACAATGTCACAATAATATTGTACAAATATTAATATTATGTGAGACATAAAGACAGATTGTTTGGAAGTTGTAAATAATTATTTTTATTTGTTACAACATTTTATAAATATAATAAAATGTATTGCTAAAATTTATTCCTCTACCTGCTTTAATTTAAGAAAACTTAAAAACAAAAATCAATTGAGAATTAAACATTTATATATTTTTTCCAAAAACAATACAAAAAGCAAAGAAACAAATAATATGAATGCATATATAAAAAGCTTTAAAGGAATAAAAGGACTCAAATATATGTAAACATAAAGCAAAATACTTGTAACAATTTATACAGACTGTTAGTGGTTATCAACTAACTCTCAACATTCTCTCTCTCATTCACACAAATATTTACTAATAGTAAGATTTAATAAAATAAATTATAAGATTTAATAAGATTTAATAAAAGTCACACTTACCGTCCAGTTCCTCTAACGATTCCAACAAATTACGTGCTGTATCCGTTGTTTTTAGAATATCACGCAATTGTGCTGTATGAATACGTGGATAAATTTGTCGTGGATTTAGAGATTTAGCACAGACGCGTGATAGAAGATTACCCAGAGTATCGGCAAGTTCCGCATTTAAAATACGCATCGCCTTAATGCTGCTATAATCTGCAAAAACCAAGGAAAAATATTGAAAAAAAAATTAAGCAAAAAAAAAATAGAATTAGTTGAATAAAAACACGAATAAGAAGTAGGAGAAAGTAAAAAGATGAAAATGTGTAGACGATTAAAGTGGCCTTTTGGGAATTTTTGCTAACTTATGTAGATCGGTTATACAAGGTGGCGCAAAAGTAATCCTCCTATCAGAAAACTAGGGGTGCCAGACGTACTGTTTTTAGCAGTACGCGTACTGTTTTTTTTCGAATGTACTGTTTTATGCACAAGACTCAAAACAGTACGCAAATGTACTGTTTTTTACATGTTGTACTGTTTTTTCGTTAAAAGCTTATTTATATTAAAATTGAAAAAAATATTGATAAAAAAATGTTTGTTCAGTGTATTGCTTTATTAAAAAAAGAATTTATTTATCGGGGTTTAATCTACTTTAAAGTTGATTAGGAGATCAGTGTTAATGGCTCTAAAGCATTGGTGTCCAAAAAAATTTGTTTTTCCATATGAAATAAATACAACAACAATTGTTACATGAAATAGACATCGTTGCTCTAAAGGCATTTCTAACCATTAAACATTGTAGATTAACATGAAGAAAATTAAAAAAAACTAATTGGATTTCATAAATATATCGTTGTTTATACAACGTATTTAAATACATTTTTCGAAAAGCTGATGGTACATTTACTTTTAAAGTAGTAGTAGGGGTTAAGATAAAATGTTACTTGAATTTTTTCAGTAAATGATACTTCTTGATTTTTAAATAATAAATTTCTGCAATATGTAAATTGGAACAGCATTAAGCTAGATTTACAGGATTGAAAACAAATTTTGAAGAAATTTTGCTGTTTACACATTTTGAAGAAAATTTCAATCGTGTAAATCTAGCTTTATTCTTACTAAAAAAATATTGAAAATGGAATAAAATTGAGTTGACATTAAATTTAAAGTTCACTTTTGTAATGTAAATTAATACATATACAGATTGATTTACAAAAACTAATAAATTTAAAACTTTGTATTACAAGCAAAGCAAAGCAAAAATATTGTAATCTAAAAGGACTTTGATGATATAAAAGATACAATATGTCATTTAAATTGTATTTTCTATGTACCTTCTTCAAAAACGTTCATAATATATGTTATGATCTCATATTTTTAAGTATTTTTAACAATTTTTTTGTTGCTTATTAAAATAATATTACAAAAATGTTATTACATGAAAAAAGAGTTATGATTTCGTTAAAAATAAAATGTACTGTTTTTTTTTTTTTTTTGAATTTTACTGTTTTTTTGTATAAGATGTACTGTTTTTCCGTATTTCAAATCTGGCTACCCTACAGAAAACGCTATAAATTTTGCGAGGCCCCTAATGTCAGTTCTGTTTTGACATTTGTGTAGTAAACACATGCAAAATACACGTTAATAAACAATGTTACGCTACACTGCTCCAAAATTTATAGCATTTTCTGATAAGAGGATTACTTTTGCGCCACCTTGTAAAAAACAATAATATAATATTTGTATAATAGGCTTGTGCCGCTCAGAAACTAAAATGCTTTTGATTCTGTTAAAAGATTGTATTACATCTGCCAAATCAAAAGTCTGCCAAAAAAAACGTTAGGGTGCTGTAGCTTAATTGGTTAGTGCATTTTGATCATTGGTATTTGTAGCCCGGGTTCGATTCCCAGCCGCTGCCACTCAAACAACATCAGTTTCTGATAATTATTAGTTTTCTTCTATCTATCACAAGTTATGATTCATAACTAATATTTATCATTGCGCCCTCCTTCGGTGGTATAGCATTGAAACGCCACCGAAGTAAAATAATTAAATAAAGGCTACAAAATCAAGCTTGTACATTAATTCGCCTACTGACCACCAGAGGCGCTGCAATTCTGCACTAAAAACAAACATAATGCGCAATTGCAGAGTTGTAATATAAAAAGTTTTCTTCTTTCACCACCTCTACTTCTTCAACTATCCCCTTTCCAAAGAAAGTAACGCCATTATGTATAGGCATCAGTGTTGCCAATTTAGCACTTTTAGTGCTAGATCTAGCACTTTTTAAACTCATTTAGCACCAAAAAAAGTAATCTAGCACCTAGCACTTATTTTAGCATTTTTAAATATTTTTCTAGCATTTTTAGCAAATTTTTAAATTTGTGGTATTTTAATAATTTTTTAATTATTTTTCCGCAAAAATATCTTTAACAATTAAGTTAATTTGTGTTTTAAATTAAACTATGTATATAAATATGCATTAAAAAATACATAAACTAACCCCTTCTTTATTTAAAATTACCAGACAATATAAAAGTTTTACAAAATACAGATTTTTTTTCGGTCCAAAACGTTTTAAGTTCCCAAAAAGGCGAAATTTTACCAATTTTAAAATTATTTTGTATTAGCGAGGAACAAATTGGAAAAATAATTGACCAATATTCCAGCATTCAATATATAAAATGGATTAATACAAACAACACAGTATCTTTCTGGGCAGAGGTAAAAGCATATAGAGATGCCGGAGGTAACAAGAGATTCGAGGAAATTGCCAATTTTGTTTTAAAACTTCTCAGTCTTCCGTGGTCTAATGCAGACGTTGAAAGTGTGTTCAGTCAAATGAACATCGTAAAGACAAAGATAAGAAACCGATTACATTACATTCTGTTTTAGCAATTAGGTAATTGTTAAATTTTAATTTCTTAATTTTATGATATAATTTAAAAACATTTTAGATACGGATTAAAAGGAAGAGGAAAGTGTTATTGCCAATATGATGTCCCAACGAATTTTCTGAAATTAATTGGATCTAGTGAAAGTTATGATAATAATAATAATGATGATAATGACTGGAATTTTTAAATTCATTAAATTATTTTCGTGATCTTAAAAGTTATGTGATAAAATATGAATTTAAAAAGTTAATTTTTAAATAGTAATGTAAAGACTTTTTGTTTTTTAAGAATTTACTTTCGATTTTTGTTTTTAAAAATGCATAGAACATTTTATTTTAGATTTTTTTTTAAGAAAAGATGTATTTTCAATTTCTTTATTCATATTTAAGTATGAAAATGAATTTTAAAGAAATACAGATCTCATAGTTTACTATAAAGCCAATTTTTTTTATTTATTTTTGTTAGCACTTTTTTTTAGCACTTTTTTTAAATTTTTAGCACTTTTTAGCATTTTTTTGAGAAAAATCTAGCATTTTTTCCCAATAATGTTTTGGCAACACTGATAGGCATATTAACTGCTTCTTAACTTGTCTTTAAAAAATAAGAAAATAAATTTATACATTATTTGCATTATCGACCTTCTATTTTCAACATTTTAAAGAAATTATCTTCAAGATAGCGGTAGCGTGAATGTGTAATAATTCAGTAACTTTGCTAAGCCAACTATGATTAAAAATTTTGTGTTTGCCATATTATGAAAACCAGTTGCCAGCATTGCAGAACTACAGTATATTTTTCTAGATACAGAGTAATATTTTAACATGTAAAAAAAACCTTCGTTTGCATGTAATATTTAAAAATCTGACAGATATTTCTCTCTCCCTGGGCTCTTTATCAATATATATTGTCGTTTTTCAATTTAGATTTTGAAAAATTAACATACATAATAATTTAAATTAGCAATAGATGTTTACCTATTTCATTTCACTTTTTTTGCAAAGAATTTGTGATGACTCATTTTTCAATTAAAATTTGCTGCTTTTAACCTGAAACGCATTTGCTGTGTGGGCTTTTGGCTGGAAAAGGCAACACAACAACAAATACCCGCACGTAATATGCTTTTAACCAATTTCAACAATTTAGCTAAATCAGCAAAGTTAATAATTTCAATCAAAGTGGCCAAGGAAAATGTTACCATCAACATAACAACCTTTAAGCCTTGGGAACAAAAAGTACAAATAAATTAAAAACTTTAACTAGAAGTAAGCATTTAGGAGTGCTGCAAATTGCCAGCAGTGAGAGATATAAAGTTATTAACAGAATTTGCAAATTAAAGACTGTCATTGACATATAAAAAATAAATTTAAACTAAACGGATTTCACAGTGACAAAGTGTCACATAAACTTAATTTGTGTAGCCTTTATTAAATTGCCAAAGGTAAAGAATTGTTTATAAAATTATCAAAAAAAAATAGCTACACAATTGTTTTCAACACTAGTCAAAGTATAAAACAACTGAAAAAAGAAACTTAACTTGAAAAATACAAGAGCTTAAAACCATTAAATTCATTCATGCTCGAAAACCCAGCAACAAAAAACTAAACACAACTGATGAAAAAATAACTATAGAAAACAAGAGGCCTGAAGTTTTAAATTAAAAATATTCGAACAATAAACGTCAGAGAAAGCTACATTAACAAAAAGAAAATTATTTTTACACACCAACACCTTTTTGTTGTGGTCCAAATGTGGCACAAAGAAATACAGGTGTTATTTTAAAATAAATAAGTTTTTTTCCATTACTGTTCTAAATATTTTGCCAACAAAGAACAATAGAATCTGGAAACAAAGTCATCTCATGGAAATAAATCAAATTCAACATAAGGATGTAAATACAAAGTTTTTAAAACAAACAGTCGCTGTTATTTAATACATATCAGGGTATACAAATTAGTGCAGTTCTAGTTCAATTCTAGTTCAGTTCTACTGCAGTTGTAGTTCAGTTCTAGTTCTAATTCAGTTCTAGTTCTAGTTCAGTTCTAGTTCTAGTTCAGTTCTAGTTCTAGTTCAGTTCTAGTTCAGTTCTAGTTCAGTTCTAGTTCAGTTCTAGTTCAGTTCTAGTTCAGTTCTAGTTCAGTTCTAGTTCAGTTCTAGTTCAGTTCTAGTTCAGTTCTAGTTCAGTTCTAGTTCAGTTCTAGTTCAGTTCTAGTTCAGTTCTAGTTCAGTTCTAGTTCAGTTCTAGTTCAGTTCTAGTTCAGTTCTAGTTCAGTTCTAGTTCAGTTCTAGTTCAGTTCTAGTTCAGTTCTAGTTCAGTTCTAGTTCAGTTCTAGTTCAGTTCTAGTTCAGTTCTAGTTCAGTTCTAGTTCAGTTCTAGTTCACTTCTAGTTCAGTTCTACTTCAGTTCTAGTTCAGTTATAGTCAAGTTTTAGTTCAGTTCTAGTTTAGTTCTAGTTCAGTTCTAGTTCAGTTCTAGTTCAGTTCTAGTTCAGTTCTAGTTCAGTTCTAGTTCAGTTCTAGTTCAGTTCTAGTTCAGTTCTAGTTCAGTTCTAGTTCAGTTCTAGTTCAGTTCTAGTTCAGTTCTAGTTCAGTTCTAGTTCAGTTCTAGTTCAGTTCTAGTTCAGTTCTAGTTCAGTTCTAGTTCAGTTCTAGTTCAGTTCTAGTTCAGTTCTAGTTCAGTTCTAGTTCAGTTCTAGTTCAGTTCTAGTTCAGTTCTAGTTCAGTTCTAGTTCAGTTCTAGTTCAGTTCTAGTTCAGTTCTAGTTCAGTTCTAGTTCAGTTCTAGTTCAGTTCTAGTTCAGTTCTATTTGAACTCTGTGAAACACACAGAGTGAACCTGTAAAAATATTCCGCGAACGAACACTAAGCCTCACAATATATGAATAATAATTGTATGATTTATATTCTTCTGTGTTGTATAAAAAGTTATTTTCACACGCAAATAACAAATAAAAATTTCTTCTAACACGCAACTTTGTCATGCTTAAAAAAAAATTCGAATTTTTTCAGCATATAAGTTTTTTATTTATATTTTGCAACAAAACTTTGACATAGCATTTCATAAAAATTGTACCAGAGTCCAATTCCAAGCTGAATAAGAACAACATTTTGTTGTCTTAAGGCAACAGAAGATAGAAAGATCATATTAAACACCAGCAAATTTCCCAACAGAACTTAAGTTTTTCTTGTAACTTGTAGTTTTCTTCATTTCATTTTTTCTTGTATTAAACCATCCATCCATCCACTTGTGTCACTAACTACAGTTTTATGTGAGATATAAACACAAACACATATTTAAACAAACAAATCACATTTTAAACTAAATAAATCCTAGAGAGGAAAGATACTACTCATGTAGTAGTGAGGCAAACACCAACATACAAACAATAATGTGTACGCAGGATATGAGCGACAAGGCAAAAACACTAGTTGCAATAACAATTACAATTACGAAAACAAAAACATGTCAGAACTTTTACACTTAAGGATGAACATTTCGTACGAATAGTTCCTTTACACTCTAAGTTTTTCCACTTTTGTTTGTTTGTTGCAGGATTGTTTGTTTGAATGTTACAAATCTGGGAAAGTGTGTGTAAATTGCGTGAACTTAGAACAGATTTTCTTGCATAAAACTTAAACAAGTGAAAGTTTAATTTAAGTTATTCTTCTAGTTATCATTTCCACAACGTAGGATAAAATAACACTTTTGTTAGTATGGGAATTATATTATTTATAAGATGATAACATTCCTATAAATAAGAGGGTTAAATATGTAGATATATAAAATATGACAACGGTATTGTAAAGTTGGCGATTTCAACAGATTTTATCAAACATGAAATAAAATTAAACCATTAACATTTTAATGAGATTCTAATTCATTATATTCGGGAGTTGATTAATTCAACAACAGTATGACAAAATCAAATCGTTTCACCATTCTCAATGGTTTTTTAATTTGGCAGCAGTTTCCATTATGAAAATTTAGCTTTTTATCGCAACTAATTTTAATTATATGGAGTATTTATTTTGTATTCTTTTTTGCTTCCTCTCCAGTATAGTATTTAAAAGGTCATCAAGAATACAAAAAGATTGTCGACCAACAATCGACACAGAAAAAGATTCTGAATCGATTGGTATAGTTTAAGGTATGTATGGTGTTAGACTAATATTTTTGGGCATTATAAACTTTATCAAAAAAAAAAAAAAAAAAAAAAAAAAAAAAAAAAAAAAAAAAAAACAAGTAAGAAAGTATAGTCGGTCAAGCCCGACTATATAATACCCTACACCCAGTACAAGTATTAAACAGTTTTTCAAAAATGGGCGCTATGACCTATTACGAACAGATCATAATAAATTATTCATTTTAAAGTGAATATTAGAAGTGGGTCTTATATGAGAGCTATGACTAATTATGGACCGATGTGACCAGATCATTTCACTTAATTAAAAAAGTTGCTGAAATGGCATTTGTATATAAAGTGTGATCCATTTCGAGGTTCCCTACTTTTTTAAAGAAAAAACATAGAAAATTCAGTGGTGGTAAAAATTCGTTCGATATTTATCATTTTATGACACTTTCATATTGAACATGCACTCGGTTTTGCACGCCAGTATATGTATGTAACTTATTTGAGTTGAATTTTATTTGAATATTGGCATTTAAAAGAGATTTTTGGCTATGACTAATTATGGACCGATAATCATAAAAATTTACATACTAAATTTTATCGAAAAATGTAGACATGCATTTAGGCACCGGCCATACGGACGGTCACCGTTATATCGACTCATAAGGTTATGCGATCGATGCATTGCCTAGAAATATTCTAATCAGATTGCCTAATATTGCCTAATGCTCGTAATGTTGTTATAAAACACATAATTAGCACATTTGCTATTAATAAACCAAATTACTAACAGAAATGATTTTCCTTTCCATTTCAGCACAAATTGTATTACATTGACAATTATATAAATAAAATACATTTATTTGGCTGTCAAGAATTATTTGCATACCAGTTGTGCTGTTCAACTATCCCAGACTGTGTTTGAAACGGTCATTTTGTGTGGGAAAAACATTATTATGCAAAAGAATATACTATTCGTACATAAATAATACAAAAATTGTACTAACTAAATGCATAAAGAACAACTAAATTTGCAGAAGAAAATTTAACTAGCACAAGCAATTTAAATACTTTTTTTTTTGTCAAATATTAACGCATACAATACGAATATACTTAAATGCTTAAAATATAAAAACATGTTTTCCAAATTATAAATAATGAAGTGTTTAATTCAACTATAGACACTATGACTGGATAAAGGTCAAGTTTTAGATGAAAAAACAGGAAAAACGTTTTTCATTTAAATGCTTTCAATGAGGAATGCAAGGAAATACTTTGCTGAATTTAAATACAATTTATAGCAAATGATGTAAAGCTGTTGTTAAAAAGGTGACAAGTAAAGTAATATACTAAATAGAAAATTAAGAAATCTTCTTCGTTTCGTTCTAATAGTTTAATATTTCAATATACTCGTATGTATGTAAGTATATACAACTTGTAAAAGATATAAAAAATATACCTTTATATAAAAAACTTTTATAATCCTTAAATAACAATAGAATTAATTTTGTAAATTGATAAACAAGAAAATTTCGTATTTTAAATACTCCTTTTTTAATTAAACTTTGTAAAATTTTAACATAAATGTATCTCTTATGCATATTTAAAAGTTTTACAGTAAAGTTTACAGAAAAGCTAAAATGTAAAAATGTAATGAAAACAAAAGTAAATTCACAAAAAAGTTTATTCAACTAAAAAAGTATAGTCAGTCGGTCAAGTGCGACCATATCGAGCCATAACCGCCGAAAAAATGTATCCCACAAACTCAATATTTTACAGGGGAAGGTTTTTTTTAAATAAAATCAGTTTGAATAAAGCCATTATTTTAAAATTTATAATGTAAATATTGTTTTGTGTAATACATTTAATTTTAATAATTTTAAATGATGTTGAACTATCGAAAGATGGTCTGTAACGCATTAGGCCATGTTCGAACGTTTGGGGTATATGAGAACGTTACACAGCCTCCAAGACGTAGAAAATCAACTCGTAAATAGGACTTCTTAATTTACAAAGCCTTAGTGGCAGTTCTATTTAAGAGCTCCACAGCAGTTCATAGTGATCTTGCCACAAAATTCGGTATTGACGTCTGCTCTAGAAGTAAAGAAAGAAGACTCAATGAAACAAACTGGCGTGGATGCATTATTCAGCCTAACCCAAATGTTTCAAACAAGAACAGTCTCGGATTTCTTTTGCCCTTCAGCATTTAGAAAATCGAATGATTTTCTAAAACAATATTCTCTGCAGCGATTAATCTAAATATTTTAGATTCCGATCTGATGGAAAAATATACGTATGTCATTCTCCAAACATGCAGTACAACCTAAAGTATAGCTTTAAGAACATGAAGCACTGTGGCGAGAATGTGATGATATGGGCAGTGTTTTCTGATGTTGGTCCTATACATAAGGTCAATGCACGAATGGATCAGTATCATCTTATCAAAGTATACTTTTAAATACAATGATTTTATACGCTAAGGACAATATGAGTTTTAAAACACTTCCACGCACTGTATGCAGGTGCCTGAAGCAGAATAATGTTGATGTGTTGAAATGGCCAGCCAAATCTACTGATCTCAATCCAATTGAGAACCTCTGAAGTGATGTGGAGCAACATATAACCGCAGTAAGATCTAGGAATTTTATCGATTTGTAGAGTGAAATTTAAAATGTTTGGTACTCAATTCCAAAAGAGCGCTGTATGGCTCTGGTCGAGTGGGAGGGAGACTAAGTGTTGTGATCAGGGTTGCCAAAACATGCCAGTAAAAAATAGGCAGAATGGATGAAAAAAAAGTATATAATTAACTTTTAAAAAAAAAATTTCATAAGCTTGATGGTAGCGGTCACAAAAAGTACAGGACATAATTTTTATATGGTGAACTTTCACTCATTTGGAAGTCGCTTATTTAAACTACATTAGGGTAAATTTCACCAATATTTTTTTGACAACTAGATATACAGTCATGTCACAGAATTTATTTCCCTTCGGAAGTGAAATTAATTCTCTATTTTGCTTCTATAGAAAAAGTACAAGGAAAAATTTTTTCGTTATGAAACCATTTTTAATTTGGTATGTGGAATTGTAATTTTAGGCATTTCTAGGTTGCATTCCGAAAACAAATTTTAGTTTTACTTTTTATATAGAAGCAAAATACGGAATTAGTTCCACTTCTGTGACATGGCTGATATTTTATAAAGAGAGCCTCTCTCTATAAGCACAAACTTGTTTGACTTGATTTACTCTCACAAGAATTTTGCAAGATCAAACAGCATCAACTAAAATAAAACTAAATATTTGTTGTGTCGTAAATAAACGATTTTTTTTAAATAAATAAACGAGTTTAAATATACAGTGAGTTGCAAAATTGTTCATAAAAATATTAAATTAAACACTTTTTTGAATAAAACATATTTTGTACGAACTAGGGATGCCAATTCCGAAATCCCGGTTTTCGGGATTGAACAGAATGGTTGCTATTCAATAAATAAATATTTTTGCGATTAAAATTAATTTTGGATTGCCAAACCCGCTGAAACATACTATTTGATATGTGTCAACGGTTTTTGGAACTGGAAATTCCAATAAAAAAAGTCTTAATTGATTTAAAACACAACAGATGACAGATGATGAATTTGCTTTACTTAAACAAATAAAAAAAATTTAAATCCGATTTAAGTAACAGTTGAAGCCCTTTAAATCTCTGTAAAGCCGATGCTGCACTTTCATTTATGCTAACAGGTATCAAAAAATGATTGCAAATTAAGTGATGAACTGGTGAAAGCTCTCCTTAAAAGAATCCAAGAAAGAAGAACGATTTACTCAACACTCTTAAATTTTTTGAAAAACCCAAAATTTAAATCAGAATTTGATAACAACGTCGAAATGTTTGTTATTAGAAATGAGTTAAAAACGTCGATTGCGCATTTTAAAGGAAATGAGATCTGTAGCTCACCTTCAAATGATTCGAATTCGTATTTATCAATGATTGAGGATGATTCTAATATTTCAATCATAAAAAAAAATTAAATAATAATGCAATTGAAATGAGCACAAGTCCAAACAAAAAACCTAATAACGTCCGCAATGGTATGGAATCAAACATTGAAAAAGAAATAGAATTATTTAGTTATTTCCGGGGGTGAGAGAGGACTGTTTTTGCAATCAATTTGCTAACACTATTGCCCACAAGCGGTGATTGTGAACGATGTTTTTCGTCAGCATCATATATTGTTAACAAAATTAGATCAAGATTATCTCATGCCACTTTAGATGCCTTAATATTTTTAAGAAGCTTTTTAAAGAACGATCATTAATATTCTATTATTTTTAAATTTATAAATACAGAAATTAAAAGCCAAATGACATATAATTTGTGTCAACCTAATAATTTATACATATATGTATGTACAGTGTACAAAACTATGTAATGTAATTTTGTTTTTAAAATTATTAAAGGTTAATAAACTTTTAATAAATGAAAAAACTATAGCTTTGAGACAAGTTTTTGTTTTTAAACAAATTAATATTAAATATATGTTACTTTTTTGTTTCTTTTTTACTTTAATTCAATGAATTAATTTTTTTGTTATATTTTAATTTAAATTTATGAATTAAATAAATAGTTTTTCATTAATATTGTAATTTTTTTTAATATAAAACAAAAATCCCGAAAATCCCGAAATTCATTTATGAAATCCCGAATTGCGGGATTTGAAAAACCAGTCCCATTTGGCATCCCTAGTAAAAACATATGATTAATATTCGTTATTTTTTTAAATTCAGTACGCATTGAAAAATTAAAAAAATAATAAAGTACTTAATTAAAAATAATAATTAAAAAATTTGTGAACCCTTTTAGAAACCTTCTGAATGTAAAGCAATTTTTAATATTCTGAAAGGCTATTTCAGTATTCAATGTGACCACCTTTAGCTTTAATGGCAAGCTACAGCCTATTTTGAATACCGTTGATTAAATTTCTTAAAATAGACACGTCAATTAGGGATCTTCCAATATTTTTTTATTTATTTTTCAATATAATCTCCTGAGACTTCAATGCACTTAGTGCAATGCTTATCTAGCAATTATATTCCTTAATTGAAATCGTTTTCCTCAAGGTCTTCAAAAAAGTGGTTTACAGCTGTAATGGCATCTTCATTTGAGGTTAAACGCTTGCCAGCTAGGAATTTTTCTAGATTTTGGAACAGTTTAAAAGTCACTGGGAGCTAAATCAGGAGAATAAGGTGGGCGGGTGGTCAAGCAACTCGTACTTTGATTCATTGATTTTAGCCATTGTTAAAACACTCTTGTGCGTTGCTGCGTTGTCTTGATGAAAAATTATTTTTTTTTTGTGTTGTAAACCAGGACGTTTCGAATTTAATATTTATTTTTATTTTTATTTATTGAATTTTTTCATTTCCTGTACAACAAGACTAAGTCTTATATTTATAGTACAGGAACGCATTACGTTATAAACAATTTTATTATGAGTATAAACAAATTAGTTACAGAAAAACCTATATTGATAACATCTTACGTGAAAAAGTTAAATAAAAAATTTCTGAAACTATTAGCATTACTATTTATTTGTTGATTTCGTGGAAGATTGTTCCAAAGACGAGCGGCATGTACATAAAAGTGCCATTCAGACACTAGGTATTGATGTCGAGGTATTATAATATTTCGATTTCGAGACGATTGGAAGAAACGTATTTTTTCAAATATATATTTGGGGGTTTGAGTATTTATTATTTTGTGTAAGAATACAAGAATACGAATTTTTAATAGGCTATCAAGTGAAACTCCGTAAAGTTTATTGGAAACAGCAGAAACATGATCAAACCTTCTCAATCCATACACATATCTTATTATGTTGTTAAACAATATATTAAGCTTACTTTTACTACTTGAATCACAGCTTCCAAACAACTCGCACCCATAAATAAGAGAAGGAATCAGATACGTCTTGGCTAGTAAGGTTCTTATTCTTATTGGTGTAAAATATTGTGTAGACCAGAGAGCTCGTAACTTTATGTATGTTTGACCAACCAGTGAGTTTATATGATCAGTCCATGTCAGATTGCTATTGAAGATTATACCGAGATTTTTCGCTGAATTAACAATTTCAATTTTTTCGCCATTTAAAACAATATCTTCAGAAATGTAACGATTTAAGCTCCTTTTACATATCACAATGCATTTAGATTTGTGTGGATTCAAACAGAGTCCATTTGCGCAAGCCCAGAGGTAAATTTTGTTTAAATCCTCATTTAGAGATGATATTCCTGAAGCTATATTTTGAACAGAGCTACTTAGAGTAAGTTGCACGTCATCTGCGTATAAATGGATGTTGCATTTAGAGAGTTGGTTTGGCAAATCATTTATATATAATGAAAATAAGAGTGGTCCTAAAATAGAGCCTTGAGGTACTCCTCTATTAAGGGATACGCTATCTGACCATGTATTGTTCACAAACATCGATTGTGTGCGGTTCGTAAGATACGAATATATAAGTTTAGCAGAAGTGTCGCTAAACCGAAAAAAGTGGTACAGTTTTTTAATGAGTATGTCATGGTCTACCGTATCGAACGCCTTAGAATGGTCTAGAAGTACTAAAAAATTCATACTGCCTTCATCTAATCCTTGACGTATATTTTCGCTAACCTCCACAAGAGCCGTAACGCAGCTGTGATTCTGACGAAACCCCGATTGCGTGCTGGAAAGTAAACTATGAGTATCAATATATTCCATCATTTGTTTATACAAGAGCTTCTCTAAAACCTTCGATAGAAAACACAAGATAGCTATCGGTCTATATTCTCCATTCGATTTAGGTAATGGTATAATTTTTGCATGTTTCCAGTTTAACGGATACGTACTTGACATTATAATAGTATTAAATAGATAAGTAACATACGGTAGAATCATAGGTAAAAGTAATCTTATAAACTTCGGGTGTATGTCGTCAATTCCTACTGCATTTGATTTAATCAAAGAGCTTGTTGAAATAACGTCATATTGAGTAACGCACGAAAATTGGAAATGTTCACTAATTATTCCAGTATTTGTATTTGGCGAGCTTGAGGAAAAATTAAAAAAAGTGGGATTTGCCTGTACTACAGGTATGGCAGTGAAAGTTCTGTTAAGCATGTTTGCATCCACATTACAATCTGTACGATTATTAGTATTGCCAATTCCTATTTCGCGAATGATATTCCAAGTTTGTTGAGAATTGATTGCTGAGTCAAAGCGGTTGGAATAATATTCAGTTTTTGCCTGTTTAATATGTTTATTTACATTTTTCCTGGCATTGGAATATTGTAATTTTAGTTCAGGAGTTTTAAATCTTTTCCACCTGGCATATGCTAAGTCCCTCAATTGTATTGCATTCTTAACAGAATTTGAAAACCATGGTTTTTGAGTATGTACGGTTTTTTTATATTTTAGTGGTACTGTTTGATCGAAAAGATATTGAATATTGTGTTCCAGAAATGAAGATTGTTCATCAACGGTGTACATAAAATAGATATCATTCCAGGCAATATGGGAACAATATTCATATAAAATATTAAGATCTAGATTCTTAAAGTCACGATAACTGAAACACTGTTCAATTTGTTGGATTTGAAAGTTATAAGTTAGGAATATTAGGGCATGTTTAGAAAAACACGGAGCAGATATTTGATCATACAGAACTATATTCGTAGTATTGGACACAAAGAAAAGATCAATCAGCGTGCTTGCTGTGGATGTATGGTGCGTTGGATTAATCATGTTGACTGGAAAAAGACCAAGCGATAACATATTATCATGGAGCGTCGTCTCCACTAATACGTTTGAATTAAAATCACCAGTAATCACGTTTCGAATTTTTACATTTAAATGATCCAAAATACTTCAATACTTTGGATGTCCCAAAAAGCTGTTGCCATAACCTTACCAGCCGATTGAATTGTTTTTGCCTTCTTTGGGGCACTTCCTCCAGCTTCAGTCCATTGCTTCTTTTGTCGCTTAAGTATAGTGGTGGATCCGTGTCTCATCAACAGTTATGAAACGACGCTTAAAATTGTTTTAAAACGATCCAAACAAGCTTGAGAAATTTGCATTCTTATGCATTTTTGGTCGACTGTTAACAAATGCGGCACCCATATTGTAGAAGGCTTTTTCAGCTTTTTCAGTTCTTCATGCAAAATTAAACGGATTCGATAATTTGAGATGCATATGATATTCACCCCTATCGTGAATAAAAATTCCACATGAAATTTGTTCCCTTTTCACATTTTCCTATTAAAATTCAATGTTAAAAAAATAAAAGGGAACAAAATTCATGTGGAATTTTTATTCACGATAGGTGTGATTAAAAGAAAAACATTTCTCAAATTTGAAATGAAAAATCAACAATATTGGTAAAATGTAATTAAACCATAGCGAAAAACAATGTTCCATTTGTTTATCGCAACCAAAATTGTGCAATCAAAATTATGTCATGCAATCAACCAACAAAAATATAAACAAAAATCACCATCATCGTAAAAATAAACCTTCAAATGTGAAATGTGAATTGAATGTGAAACTCAGTGTAAGTCTTGCTAACAAATTAAAAAAAGATCTAAAAATATGAGTATTCTATGTCTAAACAAAAATTACAAATTCAAAACAACTATTATTAGAAATAACAAAAACAATAACAATAAAACATACTTATGTATTTATATACACATACAAAGGTATGTATCTAAACATTTATAATACACATCATAGACATAAGCAACATCATCAGAGAACGACCATCATTTGTATTGCAACAACAAATTCAAATTATGTATTTAATGTTTTGCTATTTCAGGAAAATGCATTTTGAATAATAAATTTTGAAATACTAAAATGGTTTTTTTTAAATATTGTTTACGAGAATTTTGATTGTGTGTGTTACGAATATTTGGTACTGCGTTGTAGTAGTGGGTCTGTCAATAAGAACTTTCATTTTCAAAACAAAATAAAACAAAGAATTTATATGAAAATTATTTCAATTTTAATTGTAATGGAAAGAATAAGATTTGACAACTGAAAATGAACAATTTTATAGAGTAGATTATTATTGTGGGTCTATTTCATTAATCATGTCAAGGATTTTGAGTTTTTAAGGCAGTGGCGCCGTCCTGTTTAAACCACATGTCAGTAACCATTAACATTAGGTCAAAAATTAGCTGTTAACTGCTCTCGATAGTGTAATCCATTCATTACATTGGCCCAATCATACCTCCAGAACACACAGCACATTATTTAATGACACGTTCAGGATACAAAGGCTTCTTCTCAACATTTGTTCTTGAATGTTTAGCAGCCCAAATGCAGCAAATTTCTTGTTGAGGTATTCAGACAAAGGAAAATGGAAACAGAAAATTAAGCTAACCTACAGCGATTTTCAAGCAAAATAGAATTGAACAAGTAAAATCTCAAAACTTGCATGTTATTCATGTATTCACCGATTGGACAGCAAAGTTCTTATGGCAAACTCCTTTATAACAAAATCATTACTACGTTTTGAAACTTTTACGCATACCGACAACTGTGGAAAAATTGACACACATGTTGACATAATGGTCGACTATAAAATCCTATAAGTGATTGAATGACTAAATGGGTGTGGGTGTGTGTGTGTGGAAGGATGTTGGTGTTTATTTCCATGTATTTGTATGAATCAACGAATTCTATCAATAAATAAATAAAAATACATGTAGAACGATTTGCATGATTGCCTGACTGCTTGTTTCATTGCTTGCTTATTTTGCTGGCTTCATATATTTAATTGCATTTTATTGCTAATGGTTTGTCGGAATATTAAAGGAATCAATTGTTTCTTTCTCTTTTAGTTTTAGAAGTAATTAAAAGTTTAAGTCCAGAGATTTTAATGGTAACTCCATAACATCGACTTTGTTTTGCTTAAACCAATACCAGGCTAACTAGTCCCATTCCCATAGAGACGGTATTTCTTCTCTGGCAAATTTGATTTTGCAATATTTCTACGTAATCTACAGAGCACATGTTTCTGTCAATTAAATAAATTGTACCGATTGAATAAGAATAAACCCATATCATTAACGAACCTCCTTCATAAGCTCGAATTCTTTCTTGTGTAGACTTCGTACGAAGGTTCTGCCATTAGAACCAAACAAATTAATTATGAAAGACTGATCAATCGTGTCGTTGTTTTGCTTCCCACTATATGTGCCAAACAAGGTTGCCTTTGCTATACACAGCGGCGCATATTAGTCCCAATTTATACGAAGCAATTCTGATTACCGAAGCTAAGCTGATTAACAGGGGTAAAGGGCAGATAAGACGAGTACGTACTTGATTGTACTAGCAATTCGTGTTACTCTCTTATTCGTATACAAATGTGTGTATACTCTCAAATAAAAATACAAGTGATTTAAGCAATAAGAATTGTGCTCTTAAGAAATTTCAAGAAAAAAATTGTACCAATACTTTCAATAAAAATTGCGTAGTGTAAATCTATGCTAGGCTGAAAACTCGATGTATTTGTGCATGATGAATGTAAGAAATATGCCAGTCGTCTATCCATATATTTTGTTTAAATGTAATGGACAGACTAAGGTATCGTTATTGGTACAAGGCAGTCTTTGGTTTAAATCATATTTTTAAACTATTCGATTCTAACTGATTTCAAAATTACCATTCTTTCTTTAAGTTTCATGGAAATTTCAAGAAATTCTAATGCCTATAGATTTAATTCCTTTCCATCAGACTAACATAAAAGTTATTTCATTGTTATGGTTTTGTTGATGCGGCATGAGATCGATCGATAGTGAACAAGGCGTAGAACAACACATCATAGATACAAGTGCTTAAGATGAAGGCAATTAAAATGCAATAAAAATTGATTTATACCGGATTGTTTAATACACTTTAAATATTGCTGGTTAACACAACAACCAGCCAACAATTACTATTACCAACATCAACACTGTTGTTGCCTCATCATTGCCACAACATTATATTTGAATTCAATATTAAAGGATATTGCAATAAATTGCGATTATATTTACAAAAAAAAATTGTTTGTATACTGGTACGCATTGAGGTCAATTAATGAATGAATGATATCATTGCAATTAATTTATGAAAATTGTTTATAAGAGATTGCAGTAAAATTGTTTGAGAAACAACTAAAAATTCGGAATAATATTTATTGATATTTAAAAAAAAACTAAAAGAACAAAACTAATAATTTGTGTCTTATAAAAAACACGTCTTTGTTTTGATGCACTGTATGCAACTTATTCCAAATCGAAGCCGAAGCTGGGGGGTTACTGTCTATTGCGATGCGAAAGCAAATTCGATGCGTAAGAGTATCAGTTTGTACGCTTATCGCATCGAATTTGCTTTCGCAAATGTGACAATTGTGTGCAAATGAAATTGTTAGTTTTCTTACAGTCGTCTAAACTGACAATTTACCTTTTGCTAAAAATTTTTCAATGTCAGTACATTGCTAGCACATTGCTAGATATGACAACGTTGTAATATCTGACGATCGTGGACACATAGCTTGAGTAACCAATTTAGTATAAATCCACTATAATATTCTATTTTTATATTCATTTTCTTGTTTATTGTTTTTAAATATGTAATATGCTTATTTTGTACAAAATCTATTTAAATTATTAATTATTAATTAAGAACTAATAAAAGAAAGCCATTGTGCTCATATTCATAGGTAAAATAATAAATACATTTTGAATAAAAGCCAAACTCTTTTCCTGCTCTAAATAAATACTCGTATGTATGTAAATGCTTATCGTAAAAAAACAAACACATTTTCCACACAATAACTCAAAAGCAATTCTAAACAATTGAAAAATTAATAATTGAAATACCTATAACAATAGTTAATTATAAAATACGACTGCAATTTATAATGCATACAGCATTGAATGTGATTGCGAAAGTATGATGATAAGGATAAAGGAACATTAAAAATTAATAACAGCGAAAAATAGCAAAGTACCCTTGGGAAATATTAAGTATATTTTCTGAATTATAAACCTTTTAGCAATATTGCTCGTAAATAGTAATTACCCAGTTTAACGACGAGCTAGATGTGTTTATTATGAATCCCTTTAAGAAGAATAATGAGAAAAAAAGATAAGATAAACAAAAACTAACAGGATAATATCAAAACGTTCAGGGACATATGTAGATCCAAATAACAAAAAATAAAACAGGAACTAGCCTGACATATTTAACTTAACCCATATCGGACTGCCCTAAGATTCCATCGAGTTACAATGAAGAGAGTTTTAGAAAATGTTTATTTATGTCCTACTAAGAAAAAAAAATTGTTGGTCCAAATTGAATCACTGGGCGTGACTAGCGTTGCGTTTTCGCAACACCCACATTATCCTGTACCAGGACAATAGGCGTTGTGTTTTTTGGTTCCAAATCTTATATAAATGCATAGATATATGTATAATCTTTATACTATCACAGCTGTCCGTCGATATATTAAATATTATTACTAATTTTATAACAATTCATAAAAAATCGAAAAAAGTTGGAAAAATCCTTTTTTTTGTGATCTGATTTCAATATGAAAAAATCATTTCTGAGGAAAATCTCAATTCATGTTGCTTAGATATTTAACCAAATTTACATATTGCATATCGGGTTTAAGAAAAAGATAGCCAAACTGAGAATCACACATCCCTAAAGTGAGTGTTGCGTTTTCGCAACCATAGTTCGATATGGGTTAATTATTTACCATAAAGTCACTTTAATCTCCTAATAAAGCAGAAAATATCTTTGGCTTCCAACCTGTTTCAATCCTTCTGGTAACTGGTAAATAATATTGAACTCTTCGAAGCAGCACATTCTCTGGAGTCCTGTTTTCTCATCTACTTCTGATAGACCTGACTGGACCATGACCCGTAATCACTTTAACAATACAGGTGTTACTCCTTAGCAGAATCTCTTTCAATAAAGCCACGATTACATGGCAGAATTGTGATTTCATCAATTCCTTCACCTCCAATAATAATTTCATGTCCTGTCATGTAAACTCTTCCACAATCCCGTTGCCCTCAACATCCTGAAACCTAACTCTCCCTCAGTCTGTCCAGGGCTTGCTTTCAGTCGTGTGAGAACTGTGATTTTATCTTGTCACCAGTTAAAGCGTTTCCCAATGTATTTATCTGTAGTTTTCAAGGTTATCTGTATTTTCGCCTAGAATAATCTGAACGACATTCTAGTGTAAGTCCATTTTGATCCTTCAGTAAATAACACAAAACCGTTGTATATTCTGCAGGAGTTTATATGCGCTAGAAAGGTATCATGAGCGGAAACCCAATTGATTTGCATGACATATCAAAGACCACCGTGTGGCATTACATCTTTGAACTTTGGTCATCGTTTTTCTATGACACACTCTGTTAAATTTAAAGTTAAATTTACCCATAAGTTCAAATAAATTGGACTAGTGTACCACCTTGAGAGTAAATTGACGCAATAGAACAAAAGTAACACAGTTGGGCCAATTGCAGAATAGTATTAATTTACATTAGCGCAATTCACAATCTTGTGCAAATGATATTGCATAATGGCATTTGCAAAAAGGTTTAACACATTTTTGCTCTGCACTATATAAGTACACAGCAAGAGCAAAAATATGCCAAACCTTCATGCAAATGCAATAATGCAATATCATTTTCACACGATGGTAAATTGCACTATTGTTTTTCAGTTGTTCCAAACTGCAGTTTGCTACCCAAAATAAATACAAGCTGAGAACCTTAAAGACTGGCTAAGTATTTCCTTTAGTCCCGCTTTACACGAAAAAAATAATTGATGCAATTATTTCCTTAAAATTTCTTTTATTTTTACACAGCACAATTTTTTTTCTTAAATCACTCGTATTTTTATTTGATTGAGAGTAGACACACATTTGTCTACACATATGTGTAACTCTCTCATTCATATGTAACAAGTACAACAATTGCTAGTAGTTACAATCGAGTGTGTACTCGTCTTATCTTCCCCTCACTCCTATGCCTAAAAGGTAAGCAATATTGCTGCAATCTTTTCGTCGTGTAAATGAGGACTTACTTACATTTGTATGCATATTTTGTATGACTTTTAAGGCAAACAGACATTAAAAAATGTAACGTGAAGTAATTTTTAGTTTCGAAGGCATTTTTATCATAATGTTCGATTTCAACAGAAATGTTTTTCTTGTATCAAAGACATACATTTAATTTAAATCTGGTATTTCTATTGCCAGCAAGCCATTACTATTGTTATATCGAGAATAAATCAGCAAAGCAGATGGATTATTTTCTAAATAAAACATACATATACAACAAATAACAATAGTAATTGAGGCAAAGGAAAATACACAAAAATACAATTTCTCAAATTGCATCGAAAAGAAGAAAGTTTATAAAAACACCTTGTGCAGTTTGTCAAATATCTCTATAAAAATGCAATGGGGAATAAAATAAATAAATAAAATCACAATCACAATTACATTTTCATTTCGTATGTAGATTTTAAAATCAAATGAACTTTAACATCTACAACAAGTTAAAAATGTAAAAATTTTGCTTCATCTCTTCATCTTTGTCATCCTTGTGTGTGCTCCATCTAGTCTTTGGATAACGAATCATTCATTCATTTATACTACATCATATTTTGTCATGAATTTAATGCATGATTACAACATACAACATACATACAAAATACAATTTCATTTGGAATTTGAATTTTCTAGGAGCATCAGGGAAAGAAAGGACAGGGATTTTATGCACTAGAACACAACTGAATTGTAAACAGCACCCTTCATTATTTTTAATATAATTTTAATATTCTTTACAAAATATTTCACTATTTTTGTAAATAACTACAGTCTTAGTGACTCCTTCTATTGCTTACAAAAGATTTGATAAACTTAAGAGGGAGATGAGGTGAGGGTTATAAAACTTGCACAAATTAAATATTTATAAGACAGCACAATACTGAGACATTGTTAGTTTGCGAGTAATATGATTTATAATACTATTGTTTGTGAAGGCAAATATTATATTCATTTTCGAAACACAAATTAAAAATTCTCTAGATTTTCACATGGTTCCTTTTCATTTATCTAATGTTTGTTTAGGGATATTTAAATATAGGAGGTCACATAGTTGGCATTACATTTGCATGAAAGTGAGATACAGTCAAAGTCAAAATTTACGAGGGCGGTTCGGAAACTTCTTAGCCTAGAACAGAAAGCGCGGTAAAAACAAAAAAAAACGTTAAGTCTTTTGGAAACTTCCATCTTTGCTATGAACATGTGAAATTTCTTTTTAATCTGCCAACTCCTTCATATGGAAACAGGTGTTCAAAAAAGATACATCCGCGATTTTTTTACAATGGAAAAATTAAAAGTTCGTGGTGTCATTAAATATTTAAATAAAAACGGTTTATCGGGACAAGAAATTCATAATCACCCCTATCGTGAATAAAAATTCCACATGAAATTTGTTCCCTTTTATATTTTTAACATTGAATTTTAATAGGGAAAATTCATGTGGAATTTTTATTCACGATAGGGGTGAATAATATGGTGAATGTGTTGGATGGAAGTGCTTCATATGCGACAGTAATAATTGTGTTGCAGAATTTAAACGTGGTCCTACAAGCATTGAGGGGACTTCCAAACAAAGCAATAACAATAGAAATTGTAGCCAAAGTTCATGATATGGTGTTAAAAGACCGACGAATAAATGTGCGTTAAGCAGCCAATATCATGGGCATCTTCAATGATCGAGTCCATTTAATTTTGCATGAAGAACTACAAATGAAAATGCTTTCTGCAAGATGGGTGCTGCATTTGTTAACAGTCGACCAAAAACGCATAAAAATGAAAATTTCTCAAGCTTGTTTGGATCGTTTTAAGAAAAATAAAATGGATTTTAAGCGTCATTACATAACTGTTGATGAGACATAGATCCACCACTATGCTCCAGAGACAAAAGAACAATCCAAGCAAGCTGGACTGAAGCTGGAGGAAGTGCCCTAAAGAAGGCAAAAACAATTCAATCGTCTAGTAAGGTTATGACAATGTTTTTTTTTTTTGGACTTCAAATGTATTTTATTGATTGACTATTTGCAAAGGGGTAAAACAATAATTTTTATTTTATTAGTACTATTGCAGCATTTTTAGATCTTTTAGCAAGACAACGACCGAAAACACACTGCCAGACTTATACAACATGTCTAAGCAATTAAATTCACCTCCGCAATCTTCACACCCTAACCCCATAGAGCGCCTGGTGGAAATCTTAGACAGGAACATTAGAAAAAGAAGCATTACATTAAAACAGCTTTAACGGAAGATTGGGTCAAGAGATGTAACTGAAACTCTTGTAAATTAAATGAAAAGACGACTAGAGGCTGTAATTAAGCTGAATGGAGGACCAACAAAATGTTAATTTTTATTTTTTTTTTGATAATATAAAATAAAATAATGTTTGATATCTTCTGCCCACAAAATTGCCATGAAATCAATTTTAATGTGAAAAAAAATTGTTAAAACATTAAACCTTAATTAAATTAAAGTTGATTCAAACTTATATATTTCTTATTATAATAAACATATTTTGTTTCATAGTTAAAAAAGTGTGTTGTACACTCAATTTTGACTCCGACTGTATGTTTGTAGTATACTAAAAGTGTTTATTTATAAAAGAAATTTTAGGAGTCATTTATTGCGCCCTCATGATCGCTAGGGAATGCAGAAATCCACTTGAAAAGTAGTGTGTTAAGTAGTAATATAAGATATACGCCTCGGCTCTATATTCCACTACGAAGTGAAACTAAAATCGTTTTCAATTCCACAAAGACAATTTCACGGCTGAAACTTTTATTCTACAATAAACCAAACTGGAAATTATATTTTACTTTTCAAGTCATTTTCACTTAAATTAAAACACAAACTTATTGAAAATTTCACTTCCACTTTATTTTACAAATGTAGAACCCAGGTGATAGAGTAATATAAGTGCAGATATCCAAGCAAAACTCGTACAGCAAGATTTTTTTCTATATTTCTTTTATTTGTTGGATAATTCAAAGTTTTTTCGTGGAATTAATAGCGCAACAAATACTTTATTTGAAACAAACAGCAAATTAACTGAAAACCAATGCAATAATATGCAATTAACGGAAATGAACTTCATGTTCAATTTCACAAGGTTTTGAACATTTATCTCTATATGAGAACTGCAGATGAGTGTGGTGTACATGCAAGAACTGTGTGGTAATGGATGATGTGCTGGCTGTCAATTTGGCCGTCTGGTGGACGAGTACAATTATCATTTAAGTGCATTATTTCATTATTATGATGTCTTTAGGTTGGTGGTTAAACAAGAATTGATCTTTATTTTCATTTTTGCTTTACACACTTCCTAAAACTAATTTGATATTTCTTAACTATTACATATGATATTTAGCAATAAATAGCACATCACAATTAGATGGCGCTATTCCACAATTATATAAATATAAGATTCATATATTAAATTTACTATTTGTTTTTTATGTCCAGCCAATGTCTGAAGCAGTAAAATCATAGGCGAAATATTCAAAATTAAAAAAATAAATTTAAACAATTACACATAACTAATTTCTTATTTAGAAATGGAAAATAATCTCATCATACAAAAGGCATGTAGAAAGAAGGGTTCGTGTCTATTTTAAAATAGTTTTCGGATTTTTTAAAAACTAAATTTAATTAACAATGCTCCACAACAACACACAACAAAAGATTTCAATTATTTGATATAAATTTTATATACAAGCATTGTTCACATAAAATCCGTTCGCATAAATGTTTTAACAAGCATTTATTAAGATTAAAAAAAAAACAAAAAAAATTCCTCTTAAAAACCCGTATTTTTGTTTTGAGAGATTTCTCAACATTTCGATTCACCTGCGCTGCATGTTTATTGCAAATCCCTATATAAATTATTGTCCAGAAGTACAGTACCACTCCACCTGGGATGTCATCGGGGAATGACCCAAGCTTTAACGTTACACAGCTGGAGTCTCCCCCATGGCATGTCAGGAAGGACCTTCGAATATATGAGAAAGACATACGAAGATACTGGATCCACTAGATCAAAACTCGTATGTAGCAGCTTTGAACGATATTCACAGAGACGCCATCAATACCACAGTCACAGGATATCGTATGAATGTCTTACTTGGAGGTCGCCCACCGCTCATTGCAGAAACCAAAAAACAACTGCCGCAGGAAACAAGAGTAGTTTTGGCATAACTGAGATCGGGATTGAGCAATAGACCGTGCCGTTCCTAACCTATGTCCAGCATATGGCCAGGGTTCTCAGAACACCCACCTTCAATTGCCCAGCCAATCATACTTATCTTCGTCCAATGGATTTATTGATCAATTTCTTGGTCTGGACCTTATTGCAGAACCACTCCGCTTTAACTTTCCATTGACAATAGCCTAATATTGTTCAATAGGCAGAAGCTTTGGTACATTAGTGGAATTTGTATAAATTTATATTACGTAGACCTGATTTATTCGATACCAATCTATTGCAACTTTTAAATGTCAGTGAGTTAAATTGGTCTAAAACTGGTTGTTGTTGTTGTTGTAACAGCAGTAATTGCTGAGTTGACAGCCCTTGGCCGAGTGATATCGGGTCATTCCGGTGCGTAGAACCGGCTGTCGTGGGAATAGGTCTAAAGCTGGTGCTGACGATTGGTGACGTCTGCAGCAAAGATTTCTGCAAACTTCAAAAACGTTTACTTTTATATACATAAATATCCGAAGTCATTGTTGAAGAGGACCACAAATGCAAATTACTTGCAAAAACCACTGTCTTTTAACCCAATTTATTTATTTTTGTATTAATATATTTTGTTTCGACATTCACACATTCACTCGTTTTACTGCAACATAAAATTTTTTTTAATTTTTTCCACTTTTTACAAATGTTTTTGTGATGGAAGTCGAAAACGAATCAGTTTTGGAAATACATTTTAATGCGTTTATAATCTAATTTTTAAAATTTTTGTTTTAAGATTCTCTTTAGTAGCCCAACATCTTTATATTTTATGTGATAAAAGTTTTTTAATACAGAAATATTACGAAAAAATTGACTTCTACAACTCATTCGTTTTCGATTTCTATCACTGAATGATTTGTATATTTAATTGTACGATACTTTTTGAAAACCAGCATTTACATGTATTCTTCTTGCAGTACTTAAGGCAAATATTTGCTGAAAAAGACGTAACCACTAAATAAAATATATTTGAACTCGTTTATTTATTTATTTTTTATTTTTATTTTTTTATTTTCTCCATTTATTTGTAATATTAAGCCTTCTCGGCCGAAATAAAACTTCCTTTATTTAGGACAAGGCACAACAAACATTTAGTAATATTTTATTTGATGCTGTTTGATCTAGCAAAACTCTTGTAAGAGTAAACAACGCCAAACAAATTTGTACGTTTTTGAGTAAATATTTGCGAAATGTGACCGTACCTTTACACTGGTGTTGAATTTCATACACAGGAATTTTCGGAGAATTTTTCTTTATTATTTTCTTTATTATTTTTTTCTATATTATTGAAAGTAGTATTTTCTTTGTAAATTTCTGGTACTTTTTGGAAGCTGTAGTGTTTTTATGAAATCACTAAACCCAACAATATCGGATTTTCAAGAAATTTCTGCACGATTTTCTTTCACTCGTACAATTATATTCCAACTGGTTATTTTTATTTTACAGAATACAGTAGCTATGTTTATACAACAAATCAATGAAGTGTCTGTAGTGTATACGGATTTTATATGAACAATGCTTTATGCATGTGTGTATTCAATCTATATAAATAAAAGAGAAATTTATAACCACCAAAAATTTTAATATAAAACCACATTTTTCATATTTTGAAATTCAAATTTCATGCTCCTGTATTGCAGACACATATACCAATACATACTCGTAAATATATCCACTTATTTCAATCAATACAAATAAAACTTATACTTCACTCAACGATTATTGTCAAATATTAAGAATTAATTTCGCAAAGAAAATCTTAGATTGAATAGATTTGCTTCTACAAAAATCAACCAAGTAGAAAATAAAAGCAATTGATTTGTTAAATTCTTCCTTTATATTCGGGCATACGTAAGGAGGCAACAAAAGGCCTTTACTAATTAAAATAAGAACAATTTAAAATCAATTTCAATTCAATCAAAAGAAAGGCTGTTAGAAAAAGAAGAATAATAAAGTGGTAAATACCCTACTAAAAACGATTGAAGTGAGAATTCTTGCATTGATTTAAAGTTTAAATTGTAGTTTCTAGAAGAAATGGACAAAACAGAAAGTGTGTGTGCGTGTGTATGTGTGTGTAAAGAGCTGAATATAAAACAAGTAAGAAAGTATAGTCGGTCAAGCCCGACCATATAATAGCATACGCCCAGTATATAAATTAAACAGTTTTTCAGAATTACCTATTATGGGCCGATCATCCAAAAATTTAGTGCCATGACTTCTGAGAATATAAATATTATGTGTGTTAAACTTTATCTCGATATAAATACTTTTAAAAGATTTGTGGAGGTTAAACTGAATTACGTACAGGGTCTTATATGGGAGTTTCGACTAATTCTGGACCGACCATTATAAAATTAGGTGTCATCATTTCTGTATATATGACACTTATTTGTGTTGAATTTTATTTGGATACCAACATTTTTAAGAAATTTATGGTCGTTAAAGTAATTTTTGGAAGTTGGTCTTATATGGGAGCTATGACTAATTATGGACCGATCATCATAAAATTAGACCATATTATTCGTATATATACAATATTATTTGGATACCAATAGTTTTAAAAGAGTTATGCTCTTTAAAGTAATTTTCGGAAGTGGGCCTTATATGGAGGCTACGACTAATTATGAACCGATCTTGACAAAATTTGTAGATGCGATTTGACTTCATTTAACACTTATTTGTGGTGAAATTTGTTTGGATACTTGCGTAATTCAAACATTTATGATCTTTAAACCCTAATTTCGGGAGTACATTTGTGTGGGGGCCAGGTGAAATAATGGACCGATTTCCACCAGTTTCAATCCCATCCGTCCCTGGGCCGAAAAAGTATTGTGTGGCAAATTTTATTGAAATATCTTCAAAATTGCGACATGTACTCTGCGCATGTACACAGCTACAGGTTGGGTCTAGCAAGACACGACTTTTTTGTACTCATCTTAGCTACAGTATGTTGTATAAGACATTAAATCTGACGAGTGGTGTGGTCTTTTAAAACGGGGTCCCTTCGACTCTACTTAAGTGTTCGGACGTAGTGAACTACTACGTAAACCAACCAACCAACTCTGCGCACAAGCTTTACTAGGACAGCCAGCCAGACGGACGGACGGACAACGTTAAATCGACTCAGGAAGTGATTCTGAGTCGATCGGTATACTTTAAGGTGGATGTTGGACCAATATTTCTGGGTGTTACAAACATCAGCACAAATCCAATATACCCTCCCCACTATGGTGGTGTAGGGTATAATGACATTCAAGAAAATTGTAAGAAAGGACCCAGGAATTTGAAACTACAGCTACTGATGATAAACATGCTTAATGTTTGTCTTTTCATATCATGAATTGTTGGGGAAATTTAAAAAAAAAAACAATGAGTATTGTCATGAGGATGAAGCGACAATAAAATAGCACAATGAGAAACCAAGCAACAACATTCCCACGACAACCGGTTCTACACACTGGAATGACCCGAGATCACTCGGCCAAGGACTGTTAACTCAGCAGCCAATGCTGTTACAACAACCAAACAACAAAAATGTTTTGGCTGTTAGAAAGAAATTGTATTATATTTATTTAATACGCTCTAGTCTAAGTATAATAAATGTGTTTAAAATATCATGTTATAAAAAAATTTTATAATATTGACTTAAGGTGTATTCACTCATTTGCTCCGAACAAATATTTTGTCCGGAGAAAAATTTTTTACTGAGAGTTTTTTGCAGCATAACTCAACCATTTCGAACGATTTTTCTGGAAAATCAAAGCTGGCATATGGAAACAAAATTTATTAGTTTTACAAGTGCGGCATACTGCAGACCATGGTGTAACTATACAAGGTGAGTGCAGTAGCACAGCTGACTGACTTTCTTTACAATCTACTTTTTCAAGTGTTTTTGACAGTAGTACATTATTTTACACAAACAAAATCTCCTGTTGTTTCTGTATTGTGTTGTATTTGTTGTTGATTTGCATTCTCCTTGTATAATTACACCATGCTAAGGACATTGATGTATTTTGCTTTGATTTTAAAGTGTAAAAAAAACAAATATTAAATTATTTTAAAATATTGCGTTTTCAAAATGAACGAAAAAAGAAAGTTGCTTTTGATGATTGGCATGGAAATACATTAGGCATTATTATTTGTATATAAAAATTTAACCTATTAGCAACTCAGTTTATTTTTGTCGAGACAATATATAAAATTAAACCAATTCAAGCTGAGAGTTATTCGTAAAAAATATTTTCTTTTTGTCAAAAAGAGAGACGTCAAACTTCTTTGTTCAGAACGAATGGGAAACAAATCCACCTTTAGCAGTATTAAGAATTTTATTTTTAATATTCTTCCAAAGAAAATATTTTCTTAAATTTCATACAAAATTTTGGCAATTTAACAGCAAATAAGAAAAATAACACTTTCCTAATTTATTTAAAAAAAAAACAAAAAAATAAGAAACAAACATTTCCATTTTAATTAAAATTTTTCATCAGACATTTAAAAATATCAACTATCAACTACTCACTACCTTGAGCTACATACAAACTAAAGTATAGAAAACTTTTCATTTATAAACTCTATCCAAGAAAATCCTTGTCACAAATAATTGTCTCAAGAATTGTTTTAAACACTGCAAGTTTATAATCAAAAACAACATTGCCTTTCAACATCTCTCTATAACACAGTTTCATCACTTTCTTTATTTTTTTGTTTGTTTGTTTTTAAAAAATAGAAAACTTTTTTGTAGAATGTTTTATGCAAATTTTGAAAATTGTTTTTTCTGGTTTTCATTTTAACATCTAACCCCAAAGGTCACCTACACAACAAGAACAAAACAGCAAAACAAAGCAACATATAATCTAAGTAGAAAATCTCGCAAAAATTTAAAGTAAAAAGTAGTTATTGAGTTGTTGGCAGTATACAAAAGTACAAGTACATAAAAATATATGTATGCATATGTAGAAAATTTTAAATTACAAGTGCAATAATACATGTAAAAGAAAATATTAAAGAGAAAAGAGAAAAAAATGCTTGATTTGTATAAATTGTATAAGTAATCATATGACAGTTCCTTGTTTAAAACTAATGAACGGAAGTTTCACAAATTTTGCTAATGAGAGGAGCAAAGAGAAAAAATTCCAAAAAAAGTCTTTGAATAAGTAAAATAAATAAGGCTGCTAGACTAGTAATTAATAAAATAGTTACATACATGAGTTCAAATAATATTTGTAATTTGAAACATCAAATAAAATGTGCAATTTCTAAACGTTAGCCGATTTGGTTAAATTATCAGGGGCCAAATTACCGCATTCGTGATCGAATAATGATTTCGATATCGAAATTACTATAAAATGTACTAAATTTCTAGCTCGATATCGTATGCCATAATCTCAAATAAGAAAATTACGATCAATTTTACTCGATATCGTATGCGGTAATTTGGCCCCAGCATTTTGTGTTCAGGTAAGAGAGATAAGAACAATTTTAGACATTGTTATGTTCCTTAACTAAGATAAGATAAGATAAGATAAGATAAGATAAGATAAGATAATTTAATTATTTCGGTACAGGGTTAAGGAAAGGAAGAGCATCGCCGATGTTTTAATCACTGTAATAATGCTAACATCGTGTAGAGATCTCTCTTCCTGGGCAAAGACTAAAGGTTTGAGGGTTAAAATTTGAAGGAAACGGAGCTCACCAGCAGATATGTATAATATGAAACGCTTGGCTTGGAACTTACACTTGCTTGCGAAGCAAAGTATTGAGTATTTTTTTTAAGTATTCACAAACATAGTGAACTGGTGGACACAAGGTTAGCAAACTTTATATATGTTGTCAAATTAAGCAAATATTTTCAGTTGTTTGATATTTTTTAAAAATTTTTTTTTCAAACGTATTACATCTCATCCTAATATCACACCACTACACTTTTTGTTTCATTAATTTGTTGCATTTCGGCGATTTTCTTTCCAGAATACAACTACCCAAAAAAAACTAAATACAAATTTTATTCACATAAAAGAAACAAAAAAAAACTTTTTTAAATCCTAATACATATTTAATATGACATCTTTTGTTTTTAATAACAGCTGTACATCTCCCGGGCTTTCTCTCTCCACCAGAGTCATAGAAAAATGCTTGAATCTTACTGCCGTTATATGATGCTCCACATCATTCCATAGAATCTCAATTGGATTAAGATCAGGAGATTGCGCTTGGTATTTCAATACATCAATATTATTCTGCTCCAAGAAACCCCTAGGACAAACATATGCCATATTTATGTTTTTAAAAGTTCTTTGTACTTTGTTCTGTTATGCATGCTTGGGGGACGCTATACGTATCTATTACCATCAGATCTGAACATACAAAATTTAGATTCATCTCTCCAGAGAATAATCTTTTAGAAAATTTTTAGGTTTTCTTAACGCTCATGGGCAAAAGAAATCCAGAACTTTAAGTTTATATTTGCAACATCTGGGAGCATCTGTGTAACATTCGAATGAGGACTATTGTATGGTAGATCATCTTCCTTGAGAGAATTCAATTACTCAATGGTTCTCTCTCTCTAGATTTTATTTCGTGAAAACCCTCACGCTGTTCAGATGTGCTCTACCTTGTATATGCCAAAGAAGGCCCTTAAGCCTCAGTTAGCCGACTGTAATGGAATGTAACTGCAACAGTAAAGGTACGGTCACATTTGGCGAATATTTGCCGAAAATGACGTAACCACTAAATAACATTTATTTGAACTCATTTGTTTACTTAAAAAAACTTTTCTTATTTAGGCCAAAGCACAACAAATATTTAGTTTTAATTTATTTGATGCTGTTTGATCTTGCAAAACTCTTGTAAGAGCAAACAACGTCAAACAAATTTGTGCTAAAACAAGTGGTTACGCTTTTTTGAGGAAATATTTGTCAAATGTGACCGTACCTTAAGAAACAGCTGATGGATATTGTTATGTGTAAAGTAATGCAAATGGTTATGGAGATGGAAAGTAACGCACCACCGTAATGTATGAATCTGTAAAAAATAGAATTTCCTTACATTTTCACGTCATTATACTACATTCCGTTACAGTCGGCTAACTGAGGCTTTAATCTTTTCTTTCATAAAATATTTTCAGAAATTATTAATTCCTAAAAACTTACCGCGAAAAACTGACATAATATGGGTATGTACATAAATTTTGCTTTACGCTCTAAATTATTGCCCAACTCAAATTGCCTATTCATTGCAATTAACCACAAATATTATGATCACATCATAGTATACACCAATGGACAAGTATTGCAATTAATAATTACAATCATATAGTAAAATACTTTTCAAAACAGCATATATGAACTGTCCACCATCGTACTACCTATATATGTATATCAGTGCTGAGATTCATTATTACTTAAAGATGCCAGAGTGTGTCGGACAAAGGACATTTTCGGGTTCATAATAGGACTCAGGGGGTTATTGTGTATTTCGATTCGAAAAAAAAATCGTTGGAATTTGTATACTCCTTGGTATAAGGAATCTTAAGGGGATTAGAAAAAACGTTATATCGAATAATTCGTTACAATGGGGTTCGTTATATCGAGGTGAAGTTGCACTTATATTCGTTATAACGAGGTAATAAAAAATAAATAAAAACAATAAATTTTTCTTCGAATATTTCAGCCGTTAGTCTAATGCATGCTCCTGTCGATTACGATGTAGGTTTGCTGGAGACGTTGTCGTTGTGTGTATCTGTTTCATATAATTTGGATTAATTGATGGAAATCGTTATGCAAAGGTTGTAAGTTAACAAAATTTGTTAAATAGAGGTAAATAATTCTTTCCATTTCGTTAGTCTGCAGTTAATGAAAATTCGTTATAACGAGGCGTATGAAAAGTAGATCGTTTTGGCAGTTTTGAGATGACAGTTCTATTAGTTTTCTCTAGGTGATCTATGCTAAAGAATCTCCTGTTTACATATTTAGAAATGCTGGGTCTAAGCAGCAACCGACAGATGCATAAGGTATATAATGTGGGGTCATGGCTGTATAAAAAAGTATTGTTAAGATTCTAAAAACAATAAGCGAAATGCAGTGGTGCAGTTAGGGATATTTGAATTAAAACAACAACGAATAAATTTAAATGTGGCCGAAAATAATTTAAATTGTTTTAAATCAAAAACATTGTACGTTTCCGTGAAAAGCATGACTTATTGACAGGATTCCTACTTGTTCTTTTTCGGACTTTCTTAGCAGTTCATTTTCACATGCATTAATAAAAATAGAATAATACCATAAATTCTGTCTAAAGGACCCCAAATCCGTTACATCAGTATGATATTTATAAAAAGAGTTTAAAGTCTAGAACCACACTCATTAAGGCTGGGTTGAATTAAAAGTATGTGAGTATATGTACTTACTACCATCACTGTGAGCAACACCCTCACGTAACAAAAAATAACGCAAACCTTCCATGGTATACAATTCTGAAGCCACTAAAGGATCTACCACATTATGTTTGCTCTTTGACATTTTCTGGCCATCAACAGTCCAGTGAGAATGAACAAATAGTTGTTGTGGTGGCTCGAGGCCTAAAATTAAAAAAATATTAATTTAAATTTTATAAAAAATATTAATATTAAAATATTTTAGAGCAATTAACATTTTGGAACTGTAATTTCAATTTTCAAACAAAAGTTAAAACTAAATTACAGTACTAGCTATAGATATTCAGAATATGTAACCAATATAATAAATAATTCAATATAATTTAAAATACCTATATACCTATATTTAAAAATATGCTAGACTTGTTAAGCTTATTTTAAATTATTACAGGACAAAAATTTCCTATTTTTCGATAACCAAAAAATGTCAAATACATATATGTCACTAACCTGCCGCTATCAAAAATGCCGGCCAATATATTCCATGAAACTTCAAAATATCTTTTCCTATAACTTGCAATTTAGGAGGCCAATTTGTGTTGAACTTTGGATGCGGATAACCGGTTGATGTCAGATAATTTACTAAAGCATCCAACCACACATAAATTGTTTGGGTGGGATCATTGGGTACTGGTATAGCCCAGGGTACTCTTTGAGCAGGTCTCGACACCGAAACATCGGGCAAAGGTTCAGACAACATATCGAATAAAATCTTTTCAAATTTTAAAGGTTTCACCTTATCACCCTGTTTCAGCCAATACAATACTTCAGATTGTAATTTAGATAAACGGAACATATAATTCTGTTCCTCAGTCCATTCAACGGGATGGCCAGATTCTACAGAAAATCTTTGGCCTGATGTCTCGTCTAAACTTAATTGAGACTCGGTTAAGAATGTCTCATCCGACACGCAATACCAGCCCCCATAATTGGCAGAATATATATGATCCTTGTCTTTGAGTGTTTGCCAAAAGTGTGTCACTGCCTTTTTGTGGCGATCTTCTGTGGTTCGAACAAAGTCAGTGTTTTGTATGATGGCTTGTTGAAAAACGTTGCGATATCTGGATGAGATATCTTGGCAGTAGTGCTCAACTGGTATGTTATGAGTTGTGGCGGCTTGTTGTACTTTGGTGCCATGTTCATCGGTGCCCGTGCATAAAGTTACACTATGGGCCCGTTCGGGATCTCTTAGCTTTTCATAACGGCATACAGTATCAGCTATAACGGCCGAATACAGATGTCCAATATGTGGAGCTTAATTGGGAAAAGTCAGTCATTTAATTCTGATTAGAATGCGAATGTATGACATCTCACAAACTTACCCGCGTTTACATAGAATATGGGAGTGGTAACATAAAACGAGGGATTGCCAGCGGCACACAATCTTCTTATGTTTTGCACTCTCGGTATTAACATGATTTTTAATTATTTTCATTTATTTATTGACGATTATTTTATTTAAATTACGAAATCACATAAAAAATTTGCACTTGCTATAAAATAAGACCGGTTGTAATTAATGTCTCAACAGCTGTGATTTGTTTTTGTTAACATATGTTTCGTGGCGGGATATTAATACGTCTCTGCGGTGGTGAGTTTTAAGGGTGCTACTTTAAACATAATATTTGAAGTTGAAACATGTTAAATGAAAATAAATTTTTTAAATTAGTTTGACTAATTGATTGTAGGGTACTAACTCAGAGTTACCAGAACACACATTTTACGCTCCAGTAATACGTCCAAGTTTTGTTGGCAAGTTTTTGTTTTCAAAAATTGAAATCTGTGACGAAGGCTGCACGCAAATTTAAAGCAATTTATTTTTAAAATGTCGGCAAAAAACAATATATTTAGTTAACTTTAATTAGTGCTTTTTAATTTGGTGGATATTGTTTATAAAAAAAAGGAACAACACAAAAAGTTATGATTACAAAAAAAAATTGTTTTTATAGAGTTGCAATCAGCTATTTTCTATTAGTGAAAAAGTGTGAGCGTATTAAAATTTGAAAGACAAAACTTGATCATATAACCCTGAAGTTAAAAGGACATCTTGAAGAAAAACACTATTATCGTCATAAAACTTTCAATAAGGTTCGACTTATTTATGGGAGAAATGTCCAATGCGAAAGTACATAAATCGCATTTATGTGACAATACGTTTTAATAACTTGCAAATTAAAAGCTTGTGACAAACTAATTCACATACATACATACATATATACGACACAACAAAGAGAACTGTAACACAAGCAAGCACTACAACGAAAATAAGACTTGCTTAACTTCAGCACTACAAACGTTCACAGTTTTTAGCTCAGCAAAAGCATTAAAGAAAAATTCAAAAACTGTAACCCCCTGTTTCACGATGTCGAAAGATAACGTTCGCTTAGATAAGACTTAAGACACAAATTTGATTGTGGAATAAACAAACTTGATTGAGTAAAAAATAGATACGATAAAAAGTTTGTGTCTTAAGTTTTATCTAAGCGAACGTTATCTTTCGACATCGTGAAATAGGCCATAAATTTTAAGCAGCAGCAAATTTTTCAAAGTGAATTGCTGTGGCTGACTGTGTCAGCAAATAAAATCACATAGTTAAGCTACAGTCAATAGTTTTATTTTTGTTTTGTTTGGCTTGCGCTGCGCTGTGGCATAGTCAGCAAATTCAACGCTAAATAGACCAAGTATTATAAGTAATATTATTAAAAATATTGAATGAATTAAAAATTTTCAAGGCCAATTTTTGTAACGACTCAGGATTTATATTTTAAAAACACAACCCTGTGTGGTGAATTAATAAACACAGCTGTGTTATCATTGTGCGTTGAATGGCATTATTGTTTTTTTTCTTTGCGCATTTTATACACATAAAGATAATATAATTGCAATTATTTGTTTCTGACTATTATTTCAAAAAAAAAAAAAAAAAAGATTGTTTAGTTCGTCTGTAACTAAGGACTCTTAAAAATCATTCCAATGCCATATATCATATAAATAAATTTCCAACTGGAAAATGGGTAGAATTTGTCCAATACTTAATCATCCTCTAAAGGATGGAGTTCTTATTCAAGATGATACTCTAGTAAACTTTATACAGAAAAGAAATTTAGATTTTCTACCGAATGAACTTGTGTGCCGGTCTTGTAAACGAGAAGTTACGAAATTATACAATAAAAAGTTGAAAAGAGCAATTGAGTTGCAGAAATCCCTTCATCACGAGGGCTCAATTTCGTCATTGAAAACAAGTAAAATTTCTAGATCATCATCATCTGAAGGATCCCAGAAACTCAACGAATCTCGGCAACATGCGGAATTGGAAGTGATACGAAACGGTAGAGCCAGCAGCGTTAGTGCAGCATCATTACTCCAACTTAACGGCAGCAAAACAAATTACATTGAACAAAATAATCATAATGGAAATTCTAGTTCATTAATTAAGACATCAGCACCAACAGTCAACTTTATCTCTGTAAGCGAAACATCCATAACGCTGTCAACTAGTATTAGTAATACCCATTCCATATTGCAGGAGAACCGGAAAAATCAAGCGGGCCTTAAAAAGACAACTCCAGTAAAAAACGACAAGGAACATGTGACTATTCGTAAAAGGACCATTAAAGATTTTTACACTGCCAAATCAGTCGTTCATAAAAATACACCAGAGGAAAACAAAGCCACACAATATTTTTCAAAAACTACAGATGCTGCAAAACTTAGTAAACAACATCATATAGTAGGTGACGACGAGGATGATTTAGATAGAAGACTTTCACAGGAGCCTTCAACAAGCAAAGTGCCGGCTACAAGTTCTCGATCAGCTGCAAACTCTAATAAACGCCACATAGCCGCTATTGTTGATAGTGATGACGATGATGATGAAGAACGCCTTAGTTTAAATGCTTTTAATGGTACGCGTCTACCTCATATACAGCCCATTCCACCCAAACGCTTATCCAATCCAATTACTTCAAATACTTTGGCACGAGATATTATGGATGAATACATTAAGGACATTACTGGAGGTTGAGCAATATATTTTTTGTTTAAACTTAAGTTAAAGTGTGTGTTAAATTAATTATATGAACAATTATTTTATATTAAATATTTTTATGCAATAATCTTTGGGCCTTTATTTCAAGTTCAAGTATATCGACGAGATTGAGACTTTGAGACATGCCATAGGATTAAATGAATAGGCAGATGATTTCACGATTTATTAGAAGACATTTCCGTTTGAAGACAGACATATGTATTTTCTTATTCATTAGGGCGATCATTTGGCTTAGTGTCGGAAGTGCGTGGATTAGAATTTTAATTATCTTTAATAACACTCAGTTACAGTTGAAGGAAAAGTATTGTATAATATTGCACATAAAGTGTTCTAGCTTTACCAATTGTTATGAAAGGGAACGTTCGTAAATGCAACAATGATGGAAGTGTCTGTAAATTTCCAGCATTGAAACACTTTGCATGTCCGTATATTTGAAACTGTTTTGTAAATGGAATGAGGTTAATAATTTCGACTTTTAAACGAATTCACATATTTTTGGTGTTCTTTAATCTCATTTTATTTCCGTGAAACCATGTACAAAATAGCGGATTTGAGGAACTTGAATTTGCGTTCTCACTTGTTCAAGAATTGTCCTATTCCCGGTAATTATCTGATCCGTACAAAGCTTTGAATTTGTTCTTAAAGTTCTTCTTAAATAAAACCTATTTGTGTAAAATTTTGTGATGATTCCTACATGTGTATGTATGTATATGTATATTCTATACATTTGGGGCCGTTACCCAGCTAGCATTTTTATGATTGAATTTTCGGTAGTCATCTTACTTAATCATATTTGACTACTTTCGCTGATTAATAATTGAGTTTTCATACAATTAGTCAAACAAAGAAACAGAAACAGAAAAATATGTTTATTCTTGATGATTAAAAACTGATCTATTTTTTTTTATCGTTTGCCAGAGTTATTTTTCACTACTCTGGGTTAGAGTGAGGGCGAGAGACAGCAATTATTCAAAAGGAACAGACAAATATGTTTATTCTTGATTATTTAAAACTGATCTATGCAAACAACAGCAATGACGGTCCCAATCTCATGTTTAGTTGTGTGTTTCTATTTGTTTTGTTGGTCAAGATTTTTTTGCTTCGTTTACCATTGTAACGGGACATCTTAAATAAATACAGATTTCATGAGTTGCAATTAAATTGAAAAGAGAAGTCTTGTTTTTTGAATAAAATAAAAAATATATGTACATTTGGAATAATTAATAATTAATAAAAATAAATAAGTGAATGAATAAAGTGAGTTTAAAAAGGTACTGAAATAATGTCAGCCAAAAAAATAAGGCGCATAGCTAAAAGGGAAGCTGAAAAAATTATGTCAAGTGATGTTTGAGTTCAACAAAATATGGAAGAGCAGATTATAGACTGTCCAGAAGTTGGTTATAGTTTTGAGGCACTGTTTGAAAGTGATGGAAATGAAAACGCGTTTTCCAGCAGTGATAGCGAAGAAGACGAATGTAATATTTGTGAATTATTGGATAAATGGGCAAGTGATTTTTCCATAAGTTTCGTTGCATTAAATGCACTGTTATGTCTAATTTAACATTAATTTAAAATAAAATAAATTTGAATATAATAAAAAATGTAAAATGTTTTTCATTTATAGCAAGATGTGCCTAAGAAATTGGTCAGAAATGATAGAAAATGTTATCATAAAATGATTGCAAATTATAGTCAGATGTGTATAAAAAATGAAACAAAAACAATACAAAATATGACTATAAAATGATTGCAAATTTAACTTAAAAATGATAACAAATATACATGGAAACTGATTAAAAGCAGATATCAGAAATGATTAGTTAGGAATAGTCATATGCAGGGTACCATTTTCTCCCGATGACAGAATCATTTTTGATTAGAAAATGTGTGCATATTCGATAGTTTTAACAATCTAGAATAATCCAATGTGATTATTTTTTGATCATTATTTTCACAAAATGCTAGCTGGGTAATCAACTATGTTTCTTATATGTACAAATGGGCACCTACAACATTTACTGATTTTAAAAGTATTTTTTTTAAATCAATTTTAAATATTAAAATATTACAAACTACTTACTGATTTTATTGTGCTGGAAATGGATATCCTAACAAAGGGCTTGAAATTTCGTCTCCATGTAAATATCTTTTCGAGCAAATATTTTTGTATTTGAATTGAAATTATATATTAAAGTTTATTTATAAACACTTTATTTTGAAATTTAAACATTTTTACATTTTTAAAACATTTACATGAAATAGTAATGACTAGCGACTCGCGCATATCTAGCTGTCACAAATATCCTAAAATATCAACAGCGAAACTTTTTAATACTCGTATATAGATTTTTTGTTATTTTATTTAACGAAATATTTAAAAGCTTTATAAATACACACCGAATTTAACGAACTTAACGAAATAAATTTGCGGGAAATGGGCAATAGGCTTTCGTTAAATGGCCATACACTTTTAGATTGCATTTTTAACAAATACGGTGTAAATTTCATTTAACTAATATTCATAATTTGTTAATAATTAGTTTATGTTTTAGTTTAACAACTTTTTAGTTTACACCGAACACATTTAAGCGATTTTATATTACACCGATGTTAGCAGTCACTCGCGCACGTCTGTCTGCAACAAATTTTCTAAAGAGACTGAAGAAAAATACAACGAAGGTGTTAAAATAAAGCTTTAAAATTGAAATCTAGTTAAAGTCAAGACGAATTCAGTGAATTAAGACGAATTCAATGACAGCTTTGGGAAGAGGATTATTTTTATTTTTTATATAGATTTAATTTGACATTAATACAATAGAAAGAACATTTTTAACTTGTGGTGTTTGACATTAACACAATAAGATTTCATAAATAGCTGGTCTCATGTTATCACCTTGTTTGAAATATGCTTGGATGTGCCGGTATGGAAGTACATATTAGTTTAGACAACATATAAATGTACTGTGCGTATCAAAATAAAGTTAACACCACATATTATTAAAAGAAAATCTTACATTTTATTAATATAAATAATATAATATTAGAAAATTATGTTCGGCCCAATCATGAATCAAAATTCCGCGGGAGTTTTTGCCCTTTTTATTTTTTTAACATTGAGTTTGAATAGGAAAAATGGGAAAAGGGAAAAAACTCCCGCAAAATTTTTATTCATGATTGGGCTGATTGAATTTATATATACAATAATTTAATAATTATACAAAATAATTTCTCATTAAAAGAGTTTAAATTGTCACATTAAATAGTGAACAATCTACAAATAGGTATGAAATAGGTAAAATCGTTGGAAGGCATCACTGTACAATAAAAGAAATTATAGACAAGTATACCAAACAAAATGTCGTAGAAAATTTGCCTGATGCAAAACTACCAAAGCGTCAAAGAACAACCAAAGCATATATTTGAATTTCGCAAAAAGAAAAATACATAAACGAGCCTCAAATTTATTGGAATAATACTCCTTTTATCGATGAAAGTGAGTTTGAGATATATGGAGTTAAAAAGCATTTAGTAATAAATATGTTACCAAAATGGAAAACATGGCTCAGTAATGGTTTGGGTTCTTCGGCGTCATCAGGGGTCGGTAATCTTACATTTATAGAAGCTGCAAAGAAAAAGGTAGATTAAACTGACATAAAAAAAAACAATGTAGCCCCTAGTGTAGAGTTATTAAAACTAGCGCAGACCAATGATAAGCCAATGATTCTAATTTTTTTTAAACAAACAAACTGCGAAACTTTTGGCTTGTCTGCAGAAAACACCTAGAGTCTTTGGCGGGAATCGAACCCGCAACCATCTGACTGATAGTCCGGCACACTGTCGCATAGTCTATCGGGCCAACATTGTGAAATAGTGTTTGCTCAATCATTGTCTGTAAACGTTATATCATCTTCCGCACTCCCTACACCTTAATAAAATTGAGCACCTGTGGGAATACCTTGACAAAAAAAGCTAAGAAAAATTTCTTGCGAGGATAACATAATTTCGCTTGATTTCACTAAAAAACTCGTTGATTCTATGTCTAGAAGATTGTCAGCTGTGTAAAAGTAAAAGGACTACCAACAAAATAGTAAATATAATTTTTTAAATAATTTTATTACTCTATTTTGTATGTTCGTAATAGTTCTAATTTTTGTTAATGAGTTAATGCAATATACTCGTATTTTGTTTAATATTTATACTTGTGGTATATGTACAATGGCCTACAAAAGTCTACGTACGACCGCTATTTTGGGAACGTAGGGATTTAGAAAGCAATATAATGAAAAAGAATAATGCAGATATGTTTAAAAAGGCTTTTATTTATATGTTAATTCTAAAAACAATTTTTTTTAACAAACTTGAAATTTTATTTGCATATAATTTGAATATAATAAACATGTGAACACGTAAACAATATTACGTATTTACTTTATATTGACGCTCACAATATATTTTAAGCAGTTTGTATGCCTTCAAGCAGTGTTAAAGTCTAAAAATCTTCATTATTTAGAACTTCGAAAAATATCTTTTTTTACTTTAAGGATATGGTGTATTTTATTATTTAAAATGGTGGTGGGAGTTTCAGTAAAAACTTTGTTGTGCAACAGGATCTTATTGGAATAACATGAACGTTTTACATTTTACTTATTGACATATTAGTAGCAGAAACTTTGGCAATTGTTACAATAAATTAAATTTCTCTCGATAATTTAAATATTAAAAATTCACTTTAGAACAAACGCCTTTTTTTCTACAAATATAATTTTTTCAGTTGAAAACCTTTTACATATAATTGTTCTATTGGCAACCTTCTGTTTGGTTGCTACACATAATCGACCCATTAAGTTCATTAGGGCACTCATTTGGGTAGAATTAAAAAAAGTGGTAAAAAAAAAGTACAAAATTATGTACAAATGAATTGTAGAGGACTAAGGTTTTAGAAAATAAAAAAAATAAATTTTTTGATCACCTGTTTGAACGCAATGATACAACGATTTAGGGGATCGGAGCGGACCACATCCGTTGTGCAAAATTTTATACACTTGTACAAATGTGCACAGATTTTAATGAATTATAAAGCAAATACAAATACCATTGCCTGAAGTAGGGTGCAAGCCCATAGCAGTATTTTCTAAAGAAAACGTTGCTTATGACATTATTTTATATACAATATTTTATTTTTTCTATTAACATTAAATTTTAGTACTGAGTGTGAAATAATAATAATATGTATTTTATTAATTGATTGATTATTGATACCGAACCAAAAATATAATTTTCCAATGGCAATCTTCCCTTTTTAAAAGTTTACTTTCGCTTGTATTTCTGTCAAACTCAATATAAAAAAAATTGAAAATAATCGTCTTCCCAAAGCTGTCATCTCACTGAATTCGTCTTAACTTTAATTAGATTTCAATGTTAAAGCTTTATTTTAACTCCTTCGTTGAATTTTTCTTCAGTCTCTTTAGAAAATTTGTTGCAGACAGACGTGCGCGAGTGACTGCTAACATCGGTGTAATATAAAATCGCTTAAATGTGTTCGGTGTAAACTAAAAAGTTGTTAAACTCAAACATAAACTAATTGTTAACAAATTATGAATATTTGTTAAATGAAATTTACACAGTATTTCGTAAAATTGTTACATAAAGCTAGAGCAACTTAACGAAACCCTCTTGATGGTTTCCCGCAAATTTATTTCGTCAAATTCGTTGAATATTTTGTGTCGGTAAAAAAGCTTTCGGTAATCTTTCGGTAACAAAAGTCTGTTGTTCGTTCCCCTCAAATTATTTTCGTCAAATTCGTTGAATATTTTGTGTCGGTAAAAAAGCTTTCGGTAATCTTTCGGTAACAAAAGCCTGTTGTCCGTTTCCCTCAAATTCATTTCGTTGAATATTAAGTGTCGATAAAAAAAAGCTTTAAATGTTAATTAATCGTTCGTTATACAAAATATATTAACAAAAACAAAAAGTTTAAATTAAAAGCTTTGTTACATAAATAATTATTTTTTTAAAGGATATTTGTGGCAGCTTGACGAACACGATAGATAGATCACTATCTTGTGGAGTGTTTTAAATTTAGAATAAAATATTTATTTTTGTATAAAAAAATTAATATATTTTAGAGTGCTACTCAACAATAATAGCTTTTAAAAAAAATTAATATGTACTAATAAATTAAAATTCAATGTGTATTATCCAAGATAAAATTTTTCTAATCAATCTACTTAGTTTGTTTATGATGTAATATAAATTTCTTCAAAGTAAATTCCAAGATATTAAAATGTTATAAATTTAAGAAAAACAAATTTTTATAAATCAAGGCCTACATCTAAATATTATTATTAAACAAACTTCGTTGCATATAAATTTCTTAAGGTACGGTCACACTGGGCAAATATTTACTCAAAAAAAAACGTAACCACTTATTTTAGCACAAATTGTTTACTCTTACAAGAGTTTTGCAAGATTAAACAGCATCAAATAAAATAAAACTATAATATTTTATTTAGTGGTTACGTCTTTTTCGCCAAATATTTGCCAAGTGTGACCGTACCTTTAGCAACTCGTGGTTTTGAACAAAATGTGTAAACTTGTGAATGTGTTTATTAATTGAATTTTAATGCAATTTAATCTAAATACAAACTTATTAGCTGAAAACTATTAATTTACAAATATATTGCAACTTAATCAAAACTCAAGCTCTTTGTCAAGGTCATCATTTCCACTATGTTCCATCCAGCTGAATAAAATCCACAAGTGAGTAGCTTATAAAAACTTAATTTAAAAATTTTAACATAAACAAATTATAAATTAATAAAGGAAAGTATAGTCGGTCAAGCCCGACCATATAATACCCTACACACAGTATATGAATAAAACAGTTTTCAGAAATGGGCGTTATATGGGAGATATAACCTATTGTGGACCGATCATCCAAAATATTTGTGGCATGATGTCTGTGAATATAAGTATATGTGTTAAACTTTATCTCGATTTATGGAGTTTAAAGTTAATTACGGAGAGGGTCTTATATGGGAGTTTTGACTAATTATGGACCGATCATAATAAAATTGTACCGTATTATTTGTATATATATGAAATATATTTGCGTTAACTATTATAATATTCTTAAATTTTTAACTTTTTTAACTAACGGCCATTTTAAAAAATTCACAGCATCAAGACTATTTTAAGGAAAATTAATTTAAACACTAAAAAACGCAATATCAAATTGGTCACATAATTAGAAACTAAAAAAAATATTTGCAAAAAACCTTAGTGAGGTTTAAAAAGACGGACTTATCCTTTAATATTTTGTTGGATAATCTATGTTTTCTGACAACAGTCTTTTTGGTAAACTCTTAATTAAACGCTGGCATGTTTGCAGAGATATATTGTCCAGCTTTATTGCACCAACTGAAACAATATATCATTATTTCGTAAATGTTTTGTGCTTTAGGTCTCTTTTTACAATTGCCCATAAGCTTTCAATTGGATTAAGATCAGGACTTTGGGTGGCCAGTCAAGAACATCAATATTTTGATCCAAAAGCCAACACTTCACTAACCGTGAAGTGTGCTTTGGGTCATTATCAAGCTGGAAAATGAATTGGGCGGGCAGATTCTCAAGGCAATACGGTTCCATTACATTTTCCAAAATGTTTTTATTTTTATGCTGATCCATTATTCCCTAAAGTTAATCTATTGTTTAACAAATTATACTCACTTTGTCACTAATATTTAGAAATGTTAAAAAGTTGAAGAAAAAACTGAGCGTTTCTAATTACGTGGCCAGCAATATAAGGTCTGTGTCCAAAAATAACTGTTATACACAAAGAAGTTAACGTATATCATGTAATATGTGGTGGGTTTGTTTTAAATTATTATTTTTGATTATAACATAAAAATAATAAAAAAAAGTCGCTATTCTTATTGAAACAGCATCATTTCATTTTAAATCGATTTAATTGTTTTATTTCGTAACACATTTAGTAAGAAAATAATTGAATTCAATTTTATGCTAGTATTTAGTTATGAACTATTCGAATATTAGTTTTGTTTGCATTATTTCGTTTCATTTAATTTATTTTAATTACTTTTGCAATACATTACATATTTAATAAATTGTTTTTATTTTATTTAATTTTTTGTTTCGTTTTCATATACAATTAGTAACTTTTTTTTAATACATTATATTTTTTCTATAAAAGAATTGATTTTATTTTGAGATCTGTACAGTTCAAGGAGGCTTATCTTTTTTATTATTTTTTTTTTTCATCAAGCAATCAAAAAATTGTTTTGTTTAAGTTAATTGAAAACTTTTCAATATTTTATATTTACTTATATGTACTAATTTCTAAACATTTTTATTTAGTAATTTGTATTTTGTTTTATGGGTTTTTGTATATTTTTTAAATATTTTTCTATTGTTTAGCTCTATATTTATTATATACATAAATCTTTGAAAAACGATTTTGCAAATTAATTTGGAAATTAGAAGATACTGGGGGTAATTTATAACTCGTTTCGAAAAGAAAATCGTTCGAATTTGTATACTTTTTATATTGTATTTCGAAAATATTTGCTTTCGATTTGAAAAACACAATAACACTTCTGAATTGTTAAATTTAAATTAAATATGTTTTAATTAAAATACTAATTGATTGTAATTTACAGGATCAGAATTATTTAAAAAAGAGATGAAATCAAATCAGGGGACAACATAAATTAATAGAAATTATATTTAGTTTCCTAAAGAAAATTATGTTAACGGTTGCGTGATATGTACACTGCTACTGTGAGCGTCAATATAAAGCAACCACCTAATATTGTTTAAAATAATGTTTTATTATACCTATCATAAGTAACTTAAGCAAAAACTCATCAATAAACACTAGAAAAATAAGCAACACAAAACAATAATTCAATTTTAACAGAAAAGTAAAAGAGTTTTTGCGTCAAAATAAAGTAAACAGACAAAATTAATAAAAAAAAAAACATTGGCACCTGGGTTCTAAATTTTGTAAAATGAAGTGAAAGTGAAATTTTTATTAAGTTTGTGTTCTCATTTAAGTGAAAATGATTTGAAAAGTAAAATATACACCTGGGTTCTACATTTGTAAAATGAAGTGGAAGTGAAATTTTCAATAAGTTGTAATTTGTAATTTAAGTGAAAATTACTTGAAAAGTAAAATATAATTTCCAGTTTGATTCATCGTAGAATAAAAGTTTCAGTCGTTTTCTAGAACGCCGTGAAATTGTCTTTGTGGAATTGAAAACGATTTTAGTTTCACTTCGTAGTGGAATATAGAACCGAGGCGATAATTTCCAGTTTGATTCATCGTAGAATAAAAGTTTCAGTCGTTTTCTAGAACGCCGTGAAATTGTCTATGTGAAATTGAAAACGATTTCAGTTTCACTTCGTAGTGAAATATAGTATAGAAGCTACAATCTGACAATCTTCTAGACATAGAATCAACGAGTTTTTTTTTACTGAGATCAGGCGATATTTTCACAGGTACTCAATTAAATTGAGATTGATGATTGAGCAACCACTCTTACCCCCCGTTGCCACATGCAAGTAATTAATTAAAAGTTCATTTTTGAAATGTCGTCAGAAAAGAAACTTCAAACAAAATTTTTTCATAAAATTCTGTTAATTTTCAAGCTCATAAGGATCCAGTATTGCCGTATTGTCAAAAGAAAAAAATACGGAAAAAAATTTTGTAATTTACAATTTTTTTTAATAAATGCATGAAATTAATATTTAAAAATACTATTAAGATGTGTTGTGTAATAGTTTTGTTCTTTTTGCTTAATAATTTTTTGTAAAACCCCGAAAATTTGTTATAAACATAACTTTTATTTTAACACTGGTAACACTGTTTATTTATTTGTCATTCTACTTACGGCAAGTGCTTACAACCAAATTCTCTCGCAAGTTGAGCTGTAAGTGCGAAAAATATGATTGTGTTAGTAAAAAAACTGTAATTGTATTGAGTTTTTCGAACTTGCACTTGCATGTGGCAACGGGGGGTTACACAATTTTGAAGGTATGCTTAGGATTATTGTCCTGATGTAAAATCGAGTGCTGCACTAGTTCTAATTTCTCTACACTGGGGGCTACATAGTTTTTTAAAATATCGAGATAATCTTCATTTCACTTTTTCATTGTAGGTTTTATAAATGCAAGACTACCGACCCCTAATGCTGCCATACAACCCCAGACCATTACTGAGCCGCCACCATGCTTTACCGTCTTGGTACAATATTTATTACTAAAGGCTTCGTATTGGTTTCGTAATTTATTTGGAGAGTTTTTTGACTTTTAATATCTCACTCAAGCTTACTTTTATCGTTAAAAAGAATATTATTACAAAAAATTTAAGGCTCGTTTATATGTTTTTTTTTTTTGCGAAATTCATTTGCTGTGGTTGTTCTTTGTTATAAAGGGCTTCTTATGTGGCAAAGATCTTCTAATTCTGCTCGTGCTTACAGATTTTCTAGAAGTTTTCGTAACATTTTCAGATATACTATATTTACAGCACTAGCTACTGGGTTTGCTCTCTTTCTTCTCTTAATATAACTCTTACTTCAGTTTTTGTATGACGCTTTTGTCATTTTGCACCAGCCAAATTTCTACGGTATTGTGTTTGGAATACTTGTCTATAATTTGTTTTATTGTAATGCCCTCCAACCTTTTTAGCTATTTCGCGCACCTTTTCTGTGTCAGTCTATTTGTAAATTTTTCACTAACTTACTTTACAACTTAATCTTTTTTAATGATAAATTATAAAACTTGCAATTGTTTTGAGCGACACTTTACCGTATTTTAATAATAAATCAATTAAATTTGTATACGCTTTTGTTTTTGTTTCTTTTTTTTTTTTTTTTTGTAAACTCAATTCTACTTAAATAACTATATAAAAATGCAATATAATTTTATAATATGATGTTATTTGTCTTATATATAATTACGGGTTTGTTTTAATAATATGTGGTGCTGACTTTATTTTGACGCTCACAATATATGTGTATTAAGACCCTGGTATCGAGCTTTAGTACTGGGATATTATTAATACCAAAGTATTTGTTAAGAAATATTTGCCATTCTTATAAAATGCTACTCAGTTTCCACCCGTTTTCATATTTATAATTAAAAACAAATAGTAATTCGATTTAAATATGTTTTTTAATTTTTTAAATAACTTATAATTCAAATTACAAAAAAGTTACAAATTAGAACGTTAAAAATATACAGGTTGCTTTTGGAAAATAAAATTAATATATGGTGAATTTCACGCCAAGTGACCCAATTTTAAAAATCGATGTCTTCCGATTTGGATGAAATTTGCACCAAGGTTAGTACTGTTGGTTAGTAGGCCAGACACAAATTTTGAGCTCTATCAGTCAAGCACTGCCGAATTTAGAGGGAGTCAAAGTTGGACATTTTGGTCATACAGGGTTTTTTTTTAAATAAGTGTAACTTTTCACCTATTGGTCCTAGCAAAAATTGTCCAAAGGACGTTAGATAGCTATTTCTTCAGTCATTCCAATTTTTTTTTTTTTTTTAATTTTGTTTTTGTCTCTGGCCTACTATCCAATAGTACTAACATTGGTGCAAATTTCATCCAAATCGGAAGACATCGATTTTTAAAATTGGATCACTTGACGTGAAATTCACCATATTTATAATTAAAATTAAAAATAAAGCAAAAAAAAAAAGAAACTTAAAACAAATTTTATACACAATTTTAAAAATACATATATGAGAAAATTAAACAAATTAAAGTTCGTTTTTGCTAACAAAAGTTAAAAGGAAGAATAGCTACAGAATATCGTTTGACATTCAAAGTACATATTATAAATTTTGAGGGATCTCTAAAAAAGTAGAAGGAATGAATATCACTTGTAGGTATATAATTATCATTTTATAATGAATTTATTTATACTTAATACATTATTTAATTAATTGTTTTATTTTGTTTTTTTGTTTTTTAATAAATATTATATTTTTAAAGGTAAAAAAGAAACTGAAAGTGATGTTTTTCAACATTTGTTTTATTTTAAACTTACATTAGAAAGCAGTTGTTTTTTTTGTATCAAGAGATGGACGATCAATTTTTGTTAAAGTTACAGAATGCGTTTTTGAATGTTTTAAAATATCAAATTTTACATATTATGTCGTTCGAAATTATTTAATTCAACTGGATTCAGCATACTAGCTTTACCCACATGGTGCCTCGTTTGTCGGTGAATAAAAGTGCCAAATTAAGCACAGTGTTATTATAGTCTCATCTACTTTTTAATAATAAGCTACACATGTCATCATAGTTTAATGAAACAAATTTTGTTAGGAAATTTAGTTTTATAAAATAAAAAAAAAAAATATTAATTATGCAAGAGATCTTTAAATCATGTCTTTCGATTCGTATTACCAATGAGTCTATCTATAAATCCTTAAACATTAATCGCTTATTATTCGTCCATCTCTTGTGTGTTTTAATTATATTTATATTCTATATTTTTACTTTTCTAAATCGAAATCAGTGCGTTTATAGTTTTAGGATAAAAAAAAAATACATTAATAACTAAACAACTTCACAAGAAAGAAAAAAAAAACTTAAAACTATTTTCTTAAGGACGTCGTTGATGTTATTGTGCTGCCGCTGCTGCTGCTCGTTTTAGAGGGTTCGAATTTTTGCGATAATGACGCCACTGTAGACGATGGTTTCCCCGAAACCGTCGATCTAGTAGCTGCTGTGCTCGTTGGTGCTGTGGGAGCTTTTGTGGGCTTCTTAATGTTGTTATTGAATGAGGGTTTAGCAGACAATAGCTTGGGTTTTTGTATGGTAGCACTTGGCTTGTTGGCCATACCGTTTGCTGGCAGTGATTTTTGTTGTGTTAGAGACTTTTGACCAAATGTTTTAGCCTTGGTCGCTCCCACTCCATTGAATTTGGAGTGTGTCGCTGTGCTAGAAGCTGCTGACGACGTTGCTGTGGCTGCTGCTGCGTGAGGCGGAGGTTTGAAACTTGAAAATGCATTGGTGGGTGATATATCCGATCTAGTGGGGGCCACTCGGGCTATGGGCGCATTTACCGGAGCTGGCCTTAAATAGATTGTTTGGGGTTGTGTTGTACTTAAACTAGTCTTAGTATTTGTATTTATTTGAGACTCTTTTGTTGCGGTTGTATCTTTTTTCGTTTCTCCCAGTTTGGGTTTTTGTGTTTCATCTTTGGATTTTTGTTGTTTAACTAGATTTGTTGCCGTGGGTGAGTAAATCGAATCGCCACCATTACGTTTCTCAATTTCATTCACTATCTCACCCAATAGTCCCATATCGGAACTGCTGGCTACACTGTTACGTTGGCTGCCCACCAAATCACTGCGTTTAATGGTCTGGGCAGCTGGTGGTATTTCATCGATTACTGAGTAAATATTATCATTTTCGGTGGTGCTGGCTCGGTGCAAGGGAGAATCTTGTTCTTTAACACTAGCCAGCGGCTGTTCAATAAACTCACAGTCGTCATAGGCGTGTTCGGGTCCCCGTTTAACCGCTATAGGCAATTGATAACCCGATGATGTAGTTGAATTGGTTTTCTTTAGTGGTGGTGGTCTAGGCGGAGGACTTTTGGGTCTGGCCGAGTTTAGGGTTTGCGATGATACGGCACTTTTTGGTCTTGCTTGAGCCTGGGCGGTCTGACGCATAGAACCAAAGGTTGGTATATTGGGTTTCTTAGTGGGCGAACGCATAGATTGGGCTCGTTTTACTAGATTTTTGGTTTCCGCTTCTTTGGGTGTTAAAGTTTCCGAATCAGAGTTGGAGGACTCGCCAGGCGGTGAATTGTTTTGGGGTATGGGTGCTGATATTTCTAAATTTTTCAATTTCTCACGATCAATGTAGGTTTTTTCTTTAGGGGCTGCTTTCTCTTCCTTTTTCAAAAACGAGGTTATTCTGCGTAAGGTGCCATCTCTTTTCACATTCAATTTGGGATCATTGTGTAAAGGTACTGGAGGTGGAGGTGCTGGCTTTAAGAACTCTGGCACTTCTGGCACCGTGGGAGCTGGTCTAGTGGGAGACATGGAGAGTGTTGAAGTCTCTAATACTGGCATGGATATAATGGGTCTGGCTGTAGAGCCTGGATTTGGTGGTGGCAATGCGGGACCTTGTACAGGAGCCGTGGGCGCTTTCCTGATTAGAGTGCCATTCAATTTTATTTCACTGGGTTTAATGGGTGGTGGTGGCGCTGATCTTTGTGGCACGGAATTATCTTGCAAAGTGGGCTGTACATAGGCAACATTTGGTCCGGTAAAGTTGTTGGTCGGTGAGGTGGCATCGTTAAGTGGCCTTAAAGTAAAACCTTTAAATTTGCCATACAAACCGCCATTGCCCACATTGTCGTTGGAATCACTGGGCGATTTCAGCAAGGCCGAGTTCATATCATCCGTACTGCTGGGCGTTGATTTGGGTAAACCGTTGGCTGGCATTTGATTGCCGCTATTGCCATGAGGACCTCTGGGCGTTTGTTTAGCTCCGCTGGCTGATTTAATACTAAAAACAAAATTCAAAAATATAATTAGAATCCAGCTATGTATACAGTTTATTAAATGTAACTATACAGAAGTAACAAATAGTTTTCCAACTCAAAAGTGTTGTGTTTATTTTTTTTTTTTGGTGTAATATTGTAGAGTATGTAGTTATATTAAGTGTATAATAAGTTTAACATACCCATGCCTTAGATGTATGGAAACCATATTTATTTGCCAATATATGTAACTAAGTATGTGTTTATAAAAAACCAATCACCCAACTTAGTAGTTAGCTAGACAGGCACAAACAATTACATATATTTCAAAACATCTAAATCTAAAGCTAAAACAATTACAAATGTTAAATGGTAAAAGGCAAAAATAGAATATAAAAGAATAATAAAATTAATAATAATTAAAAACCAAACACCATGCAAAATATGAAAGAAAAACAAGCACAATTTTATTATATTTAATTAAAGTTAAATAAATTTATTTAAATTAAAAATAGTTACAGAAAATTATAGAAATTCTTATAAACTAATTATGAAGTTATAAACTTATAATAATTACTTAGTTCATTAGTTTATTTAGATAAGTAGTTCAAAAATATCACTTGACTTATAAATTAAGACAAATTCGAGTTATTTTTTTTTTAGGAAGTCTTCCTTCTTTCAAGTCTTTATATTGGGGTTATCAATTTTCGCTAGTGTCTGTTGAGATTCAAAAGTAATTTCCTGTTTTTATACTGAATTATTTAGAATTTTGAATTATTGTCTTGAATTATTATGTTTATTACATTATGTTTATAAACATTTTTTGTTTATAAACATTTTTTGTTTATAAACATTTTTTGTTTATAAACATTTTTTAGGCATTTGTATATATGTACATATGTAGGTACATACATAAATATATTTAGCCTTTCTTTGTGTAACAAGTATTGGAACAGCTTACAGTAGGATAAATTAAAACTCAAATGGAAATAACTCTGTAATATCCAAACGGATATTATATTTTAGTCTGCGATAGGCCAAACAAATAAAATTTTATATTGCGAACATATCGTCAACTATATATACAGTGGTGGAGATGAGGTTAGCGCATTATTAGCACAAATATGCTGAACTTACTTTCAACACGTTTTTCCAAAATGAAAAATCTTTATTTCCATGATCTTTTGCTAATTTGGAAACAATAATCAAAAATTAGTCCTTAAAGTTAAACATTTAATATTGTAGAATTGTCAGTACATTAATATTGTAGTATTGTCAGTACAATATTAAATGTTTAACTTTAAGGACTAATTTTTGATTATTGTAACTCATTGTTGTTATTTTCCTGATGATGCTTACCGATGGTAGGCGAAATATTGAAATAAATAAATAGAACAATTGATTATAACACAGACCTCGAGCCTGATTATTTACCTAATTTATTTAGAATTTAAAAGGTCGAAACAAAAACATATTTAGTTATATTTAAAAATCCTCGAGGAAAACATACCGAAAAGTGTTGATAAACTTGGTCTTAATGACGGCTGGTTCAGTCGCGCAAGGTTTCTAGCAAATCTGAGCTAAAAAAAGTTTTAATAGAAGAATGGGGAAAAATACCAAAAAGCTATTGGCGAAAGCGGAATCAATTGCTAAGAGGCTCCAACTAGTTTTAAAAAACAAAGGATTACGCACAAAATATTAATAATTAAACCTTAACATTTTTTGGAGATATTACATTTTTATAACAATTGTAGAATTTTTATTTTTTAGAATAGTGGGGAGGGTATATTGGATTTGTGCTGATATTTGTAACGCCCATAAATATTGGTCCAACACCCATCTTAAGGTATACCGATCGACTTAGAATCACATCCTGTACAGGACATACAGAGTACAGGTAGCAATTTTCAAGATATTTGAATAAAATTTAGTACGTGATATTTTTTCGGCCCAAGGATGGATGGGATTGAAACTGGTGGAAGTCGGTCCATTATTTCACTTGGACCCCATACAAATGTCCTCCCAAAATAGGAGTTTAACGATCAAAAATGTTTGAATTATGAAAGTATCCAAACAAATTTCTCCATAAATGAAGCTAAATCACATCTACAAATTTTGTGAAGATCGGTCCATAATTAGTCGTAGCTCCCATATAAGGCCCACTTCCGAAAATCACTTTAACGACCATAAATCTCTTCAAAATGTTGTTATCCGAATAAAATTTAACAAAAATAAGTTTCATATATACATAAATGATGACATCCAATTTTATAATGGTCGGCTCATATTTAGTCAAAACCATATAAGACCCTCTCCGTATTTCACTTTAACCTCCATAAATCTTTTAAAACTATTTATATCGAGATAAAGTATAACACATATAATATTTATATTCACGGAAGTCATGGCACTAAATTTTTGGATGATCGGTCCATGTTCAACTAAAATTTAGTTTAAAATTTTCTTTTTATTTTTGAAAAAGGTAATTTTTTTTTCAAATATATTTAATTTACAATGGTGTCCAAGTTTGACTTGGAGTGACTGTAATTTAGAACGTGAAAGTATATTTATATATTTTGTTAGTCTTTCCCGATAAGTTTTTGGGAATTAATAAGTTCTGAAAATATTTTATGAAACAAAACTGCATGTTTTAAACATAAGCTACATGCTTTAAGCAAGAACTTACTGTCCCGGATTTTTTTTTTTTGCCCATGAGCATTTATAAAAACCAATAATTTTCTCGAAGAATATTCTATGGAGCGATGTATCAAAATTTTGTAGGTTCATATCTGATGAAAATAACACGTATGGACGCTATATCCAATTCGAAAAGAGCGCTGTATAGTTCTGATGCAGAGTATGTTCAGGAGATTTGCAGCAAAAAGACTACTTATTCATTAATGAGAATTAAATTTGTGTTTAGTGCTAAATTACTGTCCAGAGTTTTTTTTTTTTTTTGGTAGTTTTATTCTAAAAAGAAAGCCACCGAAATGCCACAAATTAATAAAACAACAAGTGTAGTGGCGTGTTCTTAGGGCGACATGTAAAGAGTTTTAAAAAAATAACCAACAACGGAGAATATTCGCTTTAATTGACAGGAGATGTGTCCACCACTATAGGTCGTCAAATGCTTTATTCGATCCGAAGAAAAAAATGTGTTAATTATATACATATAACACTGTATCCCGCCTACTTGATCTGAAGTAATACAAACTTTTGATTCTAATAATTATTCTGCTAAATACAGTAAAATATTTTTGGCATTAAGTTTATGTTAGAGTCCAAATGTTTTAAAAAAATGAGTTTGATAATAATATAAAAACAAAATTAATGAAATTATAAAATACTTAGTAATAAAATAAAATTTACTTAACAAACTAAGAATACCAAAATAAACATTAAAATAAATTAAATTTGAAACATTTGAATGTAAATCATAACAGTGTGTTTAAAGTGCAATAAATGAAATGCTGTGAATAGCCTTAATAATGTTAATTTTGTTACAGTTTAAAGAAAATCATGCATATTTAACTAATGAAATATAAAACAAAAACTAAAACAACGTAAATTCTCAACACAATCATTTATTTTTTTTTTTTGCAACAATTGAAGCGTTAATTATATTTCTTGATAAATTTGTTGTTTGTTTTCTTTTATTTTTTTTTTTGTGAGCTATAACATTTTTACATTCATGCTTGAATAAAATTCGATGGAAATTTGCAAGACCTCTTTATAGATTTGTTTGTATATAAAAAATAATAAATATAATTTATATGAAATTAAAATTCAAATTATATTATGAAAACAGGTCATTATAATGGTGTTCGAGAGATATCGATATAAGTATAAATAGAGTAAGACATACAAGATCGATTACTACGATCACACACCGGTACGATCACGTACCGTACATGAGCAGTTTTATTCCATAGACTGGCTAAAAGACATTTTAAACTAAAACGATTTCCGTCAATTGAATTTATATTAAATAATTAACTCAGACAAGAACAGTAATTACTCTTCAATTATGTCATACAAAGTGTATAGAACTTTTAAATGGGACAATCTACACCAATATATTTGGAGCTTCTACAAAGCAAGAAAGCTATGTACATACATACGTATGTATATGTATATGGGGCCAAAGTCTTATTTGAAAGCTTATAGGGTAAAGTATTTTTGAGATTTTTTCAGATTTTTCGGAAAGTCGAATTTTTGCCAAAAATCAGCTTTTTGAGTTTTCTTAATAACTGTGTCAAAAACTACGATATTATTTACTTTGACGAAACAATTTAAAAGAAAAATGTCCAAGCTTTATTTTTGTGTGCAAAAAATATAAGTTTTGGCAATGAATTTGCTCATTTTGGGTACCCTACATTGCAATTTTTCATATTTTTTCCATAAATATCGTTAATAATGCTTTATAACTTTAACAATTTATATGAAAATGAAAAAAAAAACTAATAATGCAGTTTGAAAGATCTATTAATTCTAAATAATTTATAGGAAATAATTTTTTAATTTGCTCTTACTGTTCCACAGTTATACCATTTTTAAGGTTTGTTTGTACCCGATGAATATTAAATGTTCAAATGTTCAAATTTTTTGCTTTGTAGTATTCTTGCACGATATGAAGAGCTTGTTCTGAAAATAAGCTCAACCTTCCGGTAAATCTAAAGAATCAAACAGAGTTCCCAAAAGAAAATCGGAATTTTTGGCAAACGAGGATAACTGCAGCGTTCGGACGATTCAATCTATGACCCAACAAAAAAATTGGTTTATAGAGAAATTCCACAAATTTCCACAAACCAGCTTTGTGCAAGTCTTGCCAGAACCGGAATAAGTTGCCGTAAAATTGGCTTATAGTGAATTCCCCTTTTCCGAAAAATCTGAAGCTTTCAAATTATGCTTGAGCACCCATGAAAATAAAATAAACATTTTTTTTGGACAACCTAATGTATATACAACATATATACGAAAGGTATTATGGTTTCACAATATTTAATTTCTATTGTTACAAAAAATATTCATTCATTTCAAATTGATTTCTAAAAGTGTTCTAAAATATTGGATCTACAAATATATATCTACAAGCCACCAGGGGCTGAACAGGATCGATTTTTTCTACATGTAAACAGAAAAATAATCTGCATGTTCCATGTTTTCTTTATGCCAATGCTTAAATAATTTCTCATTATTTCAATAGCTTTCGAATAATACAATATGAAGGATAGTAATTTTAGGCATAAAAGCGTATTGAAATTAATTTAAATACTAAACAAAGTACTAAGGAATAAATATTTATTTTTGCCTAAGTATTTTTAAAATGCTCAGATCTGCAGAGTTTTTCAAAACCTAAAAATTAACAAGAGATCAAAAGAATAGTATTTAAAGCAAACAAAAAAGTAATAAACATAAACTACTCGTAAATGAAAAGTAAAAGGGAAATTGTGTTTCAAATCACAGCGTCTTGCAGTATTTCCACATCGAACCCAGAGAGAATTGAATGTTACAAATGATAGACACACCTATTGGTTTCATCGTTAATGGTATAAGTGGTGCCATCTACAAGTGCAAGTGGATTTGTGGTGGAATTTAAACGAACTTCAGTGATTTCAAATTTACGTCTCAGTGTATTAACTTGATTCGTATTCGTATTTGGTTGTGAGTTCGTATTAGGATTTGTTTTAGAATTTAATATCTTCACTTCGTCTGGACTGACATTATTACTCTTGGTATTTTTATTATTCAAACTAATTTTCATGAAATTATTGTTAGTGGTGTTAGTAGTAGTAGTAGCAGTAGTGGTATTGGTTGTTGCAGAGGGTGTGCTACTAGTAGTAGTTGATGTGATGCTATTATTAATCTTGCTACCGTAGCTATTATCATTATTATTTTTATTATGATTATTATTGCTATTGTTATTGACACTAGGTGGTGGTGGAGGTGGCTTTATAATAGCTTGTATTTTCGTTTTTTTATGACGTTTTGTTATATTCGCCATTATCGGTTTAACGATCGTTGTTGCAATTTCGTTGTGAGATTTCGAAATAGTTATATGTGTTTGTTTTTGTATATTAAATTTGGAAAAATTTTCATTAGATGCTGAAGTATGCAAATTATTAGAATTACGTGTTGCTAGTTTAGGTGTGTTAGTGCAAGAGATTGTGGTCTTTTTAATATTTAATGGCAGTGTTGTGTTGATTTTTGTTGTTATTGTTGCAGTATTATCAGGTGTTTTTGTTGAGGTTTTTGAAAGTGTTGTTGGCGGTTTGAGATTAACACTAGTTTTAGGCGATAGAGGAGAGTTGCATTTGAAAGTAGATGCAGAAGATGAGGTAGAGGGATAAGAGCAGTTGGTGGAGGATGAGGAGGAGGGAGAATTTAAATCTTTACAAATAGTGGGAGTTACTGTGGTATACGAACTAGTGCTAAAGGATAAACCATGTTTGTTATTTGATACATACATATTTTCAGCCAATTTGCCACCAACGAAGAGCGGATGATGTCGGCAATAGTACATGATGAAACAAAAGGCAGCCATGATGGGCAAAACGGCAAAGAAGAAGATGTACATAAATCTTTGGAAAGCTTCGTGGCCTAAAAGAAAAAATTGTTAACAGAAATTATAGAAATTCTAGAAGAATTAGAAAAGCATTAACTTACTATTGGGGTTGGTGGCTGGACCACTGTCTACAGAACCTCCGGGTCCTGGTAATTTACAAGTAGCTCCTGTAAATCCTATATTACAATGACAATTGCCCTTGCTATTGCATATGCCATTGTCATTACAATTCTCGGGACACTCCTTGCCCATGCCCGTGTAACGCAGATGGTCTATGGCCAGACATCGTTGATCTACACACATTTTGTTATCACCACACTTGGCACCATTTGGCGTTAAACCTGGATCCATAAACTGTAAACCCAAATCTACTAAAGCTGATCTGCAGGGCACTATGTTGTTGTCATGTGTTATAAAGGAGTGGGACAAAACGGCCGCTGTTTCCATGCCAAATTCCAATTTCTCATTCAAATGTCTACAATGTAACATGCCGCACAAGGCATTCTCCTCCTCACAGGCTATATAGGTACTATTCAAACGATTGTAGCCACAATTGCCCACCCTCTTGCCCTGGACATTCATTTGGGCATAGCAAGGTTCGGAGTTTTCGCCTGTGGGTCCCCACAAAATGCGACATTGATAAGAATGAGATCTACAATTGCCCTGATAACAATAAGCCTGGCCGTTATCACACTCTTCGGTGTCACGTTTGAAAACGTCCCTTGGACAATACTCCGATTCGCCGGTACAGTATTCGGGCAAATCACATTCATTTTCAGCATTACGACATTCGGTACCCGCAATTTTGGGTCGGCAAGTGGTTAAATCACAACATTCTCCGGTGGCACAAGAGGCATTTGTATGCAACATACAAGTGTATGGATCACAGCAGGTATTTTCGCAATAGTTGGGCAGACCACAGTCACACTGCTCGCCTGGCTCCACAAAACCATTGCCGCATTGAGGTGAATCGAATAGTTTATTGGGTTTATTGCGCAGGCAGTAGTTCATGCCGCGGGAAAAGGCAATGTTTAATTGATCTATGCTACATGAACTCCAATGGGTGGGTAATACTGATGTACTGCTGGCAGACATAATACATTTTTCATCTTGACACTTGCAATCGGTGGAGTCGTGTTCCATGCCAAAATTATGACCCAATTCATGGGCCATGGTGGTGGCCACAACACCCACCACAGGGCTATGCTCCACACTAACACTGCCAGAATATTCGTGGGTACAAATGGGTCCTTTGAAGGCTTTGCCTAAAATTAAATAATTTTGTAAATAAATCATAGTTTTAGAGTTTTATAAATTTTATTCACTTGTTTTTAGCACAAGGCTTTGCTTTTTAAGCTCATAAGCTCATGCTTTAATTAATATTTTTTTATTTAATAAAGGTAAATTTTCTGTAATTTTTTATGCCACTTACCAACAACACCCTTATCGAATTTAATCTTTGTTAACAGCTGAGCGGAATCATTTGGATGTTGTAATACTAATTTTGTTCGTCTATAATTTAAAAAATTTCTTAAAGTTACATCGGCATCAGGTGTTATTTCAATCTCATTCGATTCATTCCAAATAACAACACCCACTAAAGCTATGAAAATATTTAAAGGGACATAAAGCTGGAAAAAAACAAATAATTCAGAAAATCATTTACAATCCTTTATTTATTTTGTAAACAAAAACCTACAGCATTCATAATGTTGGCCAAATCTTTGCAGTGTTGATGAACTTTTTTGATATTTTCATTAAAAGATTTGAAGGCCTTGTTGTCCACTACTATAACTATTTCCACATAGGACGAATGCTTATTGGAATTATAAGGACCACGTATCATATTGCTGTCATCATAAGAACGTTTATGCTATAAAGAGAGAGAGAGATAGATGTTGATGGGTAAATCGTTTGTAGAGAGAATTATACAAGTACTTACCCTTAAAATTCGATTAAATTCTAAACCATCTATATGATTCGTTATATCAGGCATCTTATTGTCTTCCAAGTTCTTTAAGAAATCTTGTTTTTCCTCATGGTGCTCATGATCGTAACCACAAGAAGCATTTCTAGTAAAATCTCCATGTCTGCAAGGAATTAAGAATATTTTTGTTACTATTTAAATATAAGTATAAATATATATGATACAGCTAGGGCCATTTGGTCCAACTATGACTGTCGCAGAACAGCAACACTGATAGACATGCCACGTGGTCGGATACGGAATGTAGTACCAGTGATCACAGGTCACTGTCTGATCGGTGTTTATGCTAGGAGGTTAAATCTCCCCTGTTATGACTTTTGTTGAAACTTTCATAACGAAACCGAGGTAAGACTATACGCCATCTCCTAAATCTGCCCTATAATGACTTCTGTAGAAGTTGTCTTTTTTGAAACGCAATTTTCTTGCAAATCAAAAAATTAATAGCCTGGGCGAATTTTACCTGCACGACTTGAGGGATCTATTGGCCTTTATACGTGCATCAGGATGGTTTGTTTAAATACTTTTTGACTTAAAATTGCTCAGTACCTGAGTTTATTCCTGCTCTCTGATTTTCTTTTTCCAGGTATCACAACGGGACCCATGGAGGACCCATGTGTGTCTATTTAACTCGCGTTTATCTTAATCTAACTATAAATATCTTTAAGAGGTAGGTTCACTTGTGAACAAATCAAAGCTGTTCCCAATACCATTATTAAAAATCGGTTTTAGCATTTAAGCTTTATTCAGACTTTAATAGCCTGTTCGCCGATCTCGAACGTTAACGTTCGCTTAGATAAGACTTAAGACACAAACTTTTTATCGTATCTATTTTTTTACTCAATCAAGTTTGTTTATTCCACAATCAAGTTTATGTCTTAAGTCTTATCTAAGCGAACGTTAACGTTCGAGATCGGCGAACAGGCTGTAAATCCCAATTTACACGAAGCAATTCTATAATCTACTGATTACCTTTTAAACATAAATGTGAGGGGAAGATAAGAGGAGTACACAAGTACTTGATTGTACTATCAACTCGTGTTACTCTCTTATACGTATTACATATATGTATACAAATGTATGTATTCTCTCCTATAAAATTACGAGCGATTTAAGTAATTAAAAAAAATTGTATGAATATTTTCAACAACAATTTCTTCGTGTAAATTGGGACTAAGCAACATATTTTCTAGTCTTTAAAGAATTATAAGAAATAAGTTATTGAAATTCATTTCCAATTTGTGTACAATCATACGAAAACTTTTGTCCAAAACTGTTATCCTCGTATTATTGCTATTTTAAGTTAATATTTGAAATTAATATTAAAAACAAAATTAATATCCTAAAAGGACAAACATCTCTAATAAATAACCAATAAACAGGAAGGAAGAAATTCCTGTATGTTACGAATAACTACAAATTCTTTATAAGCATCTCCCTTTCTGCTTACCCTCCAACAGGGTAAAATAGTGCGTGTAAACAATAAACATTTATTATTATTCATTCCATGTCTGTTTAGTTATTTGCCAAATAAACCATAAACAAATATTTAGTCAAGTGTTTTGTTTATTTTGGCCAGTTACACTAGCTAGCTCAAGCATTAACCACAAGCTTTTACTATTAACATTGCAAACGCTCCGTTCCCTCTTTTCTATGCCATGTTTACTCTTGTAGCGTCGTGTGCTATTGGGTGTTTAAGACGACATATCAAATATTTAATATATTTTTAAATAACATAGTAGTAGACAATGGTGCTTTTAAATGTCATTGTTTGCTCGTAATAAATTTCTTAAACTTTGAGTAAATAATAAATAAAGTGTATTCGAAATACAAATACATACTTATGTATGTACTCATAATTTAAAACAAATATTTTATAAAAAAAAAATTAATAAATAGGAGAATCTTGCGAAAAGTTTTCCCAAAATATAAGCTCCAGTAATAATTTAAATAAATTCTTCTTTGTAGGTTCAAAATCCACAAATCACGAAAATTTAAGATTTTTATATTGATTGTTCACCTTTGGGATAGCCTATACATAACATTTTTCAAGGTTTAAACAATTTTCAAACTTTAGTTTGAATTTTATTTAAACATGAAGAACAAGTTTGAATACAAAAGCAGTTGCTTTTAGAGTGACCCTCGTAGAATATAAAGTGTATTATTTAATGAGGTTAAAATCCATAACAATTTGTAAAAATGTTTACCTTAAACATATTAATAAGTAGAGGTAATATTTTCTATTTACAGAACGGCTTCTGTGCAAGCTGTATTTTGTTTAGCAGTGACAACAGGTTCAGAGCAAATTACTTAAGTATTGTCAATCACTTCTAATATGTGATAATTTCACATTAAGTCAGACACATTTTATCACATATTAACGTGTTGTCTTTTAATATTCCCTTAATATGCCTTTTCTACCAAAATAAAACTATGTATATATAATACATACTGTGAGCGTCAAAATGAAGTTAACACCACATATTATTAAAAGAAAAGCTGAATTATATTAATATAAATAATATTATATTAGAAAATTTTATTGCATTTTTATAAGTAGAATTGAATTCACAAAAAAAAAGACACAACAACAAAAGCCTATTCAAATTTAAATGATTTATTGTTAAAATATATTAAGGGTCCTCATGATATCGGTTAAAAGTCTCGCAAACTGTACTAACTGTACATTTTTACACGCTCGTAAATGAATTGGCAAAAATTACATTAACAATTATTTACACAATACTTCGTAAATTTGCCCAACAATTTTGGCTCGTAAAGTTGCTTTTTTCAATTGTGAATTTAACTCAACAGCTGATTTTTATTTACTTTTGAAAAAAAAGACATTTGGAAAAGAAAATTGTGTAATTTCAAGACTGAATGATGAAAAAATGGCATTGCATAGCGAAAATACTCTCTTCCAAAATCCCTTCTTCCTCCTTACATTGATTATCTATAAACAACTAAAAAACAAGAGTAACATAGTGACATACACAAAAGGATTTATGCTTACCATCATTTTTGCCAAAAAAATTCATGTATTAACATACCACTAACGGGAACTTCTTCAAATAATCTGAGTAATTTAGTCTATTTCTTTAATTTCTTTAAGCATATTTAAAAATAAATATCTTTTTTAAAACAAAAATTTTAAATTTATTTTATTTATTTCTGAATTGATGTTTCTCACAAACTGACGTTTGCCCAATTGCACAAACGCAAATTTTAAGCAATATCATGAGTACCCTTACTAATTTTTAATATACAAAAATAATGTCACCTCTAACCATCTCTAACCATCCCTAAATACTGGCGGTAAGCGGCACGTTTTTTTACGCTGAGCGTTAACGCTGATACCCCATCCCTAAACAAAAGCGGCAACGTTATGCCAAAACGATAAAAACAGGGTTATGAAACAAATAAATCGAACGACCCTGTTTATTGTAACAGCTGGACATTGTTGTTTTATTTTTCTTTTTTGTTTGTTTTGTTTTCTTTTGCAACTAACTTCACTGTGAAACGCCTTGTCAAAATCGGATTTTCCAATAGCAAAGCGTTGCCGCCGCGTTGTATCGGTATGCTCCATACAAAATGTATGAGCATGAGAAATTTTGACAGTTAAAAAACGCTTACCGCCGGTATTTAGGGATGGTTTTTAGAGTGCCACGTAAGAAGCCCTTCATATCAAAGAACAACCAAAACAAACGTGTGAATTTCGCAAAAACTATTTAAACAAGCCTCAATTTTTTTAAATAATATTCTTTTCAACGATTAAAGTAAATGTATGGTCACACATGGCAAATATTTACTCAAAAAAGGGTAACCAGTTGTTTTAGCACAAATTTGTTTCACGCTGTTTACTCTTACAAGAGTTTTGCAAGATCAAACAGCATCAAATAAAATAAAACTAAATATTTGTTGTGTCTTGTCCTAAATAAGCGAAGTTTTCTTTTAATAAATAAAAGAGTTCAAAAATATTTTATTTAGTGGTTACGTCTTTTTCGGCAAATATTTGCCAAGTGGTCACACTTAAGTAAGCAGCTCAGTAATTGTTTGGGGTTTTAAGGCGGTATCAGGGGTCGGTAATCTTAAATTTTAGAATCTACAATGAAAAGGAAAGATTATCTCGACATTTTGAACAACAATGTAGAGAAATTCTTTAGAGAAATTAGAACTAGCGCAGAACTGGATTTTCCAACAGCACAATAATCCTAAGCATACCTCCAAAACTGTTGAAAACACCGTCCCCAAACCTCAATCTAATTGAGCAACTGTGGGAACATCTGGACATAAAAATTAGACAATGAAATATTTCATTCAACGATAACCTAAACCCAGTAATAGAGGATAAATGGAACAAAATTTCGCCTGAAAAAACTAGTTGATTCTATGTCTAGAAGATTGTCAGCTGTCATAAAGGCAAAAGGACTACAAACAAAATATTAAATACAACGTTTTACATAATTTTAATACATCTGTTTACTTTATTTTAACGCGATAAATCTGCTTCTTTTCCTTTAAAGTTTAATTATTTGTTTATGTTCCTTATTTTTCTAGTTTTTGTTAATTATGCAATATAAGTATTTTCTTTTAAATTGGAACAATATTGGGTGTTTACTTTATATTGACGCTCACAGTATGAAAAAAAATGAAAAGAACTCACCTATATAAAAAATGTTCATCATACAATTGTCCATCAGAGCCAGAGTGTATGAAAAATGTGTCAATGCCATCAAAAATGATGCCATTAATGCCGCCATTACATGTCGAAACGGCAACATACGATTGAGGTTGGTCACGTATAGAACCCTGATTGAAACAGATTACAAAGAAAAAAATAACAATTTAATTAAATTCTTTAAAATGAAGAGAATGCAAGAAAATAAGAAAACAACAAGAAACTTGCCTGATAATGACACAATTCAATTTCAGTCTTAGTAAAATTTTTCACAACATGTCCTTGGGTTGTATTCGAATTTTGATAACGTAAAAAATGTTTTGAAGGCAGTAAGTCATCGTTACGTTTAAGATCAATTAAAATCTGTTGACCTTTGTGATGATACGTTAAAGTGATATGAGAGGTATGAAGACCGTCCTGCAAGAAAAAAAGAAGCATATTATTAAAAATAAATAAAAAATACATTTTTTTAATTACCTACTAGTTATAGTAACAGTAAAGATAATTCTAGTTTTGTTAGAAAAAAATATGATGTGTATTAGTTATTAAAATTTATATTATGCTGAGTCTAACCCACATAAAAATGGCCATGACAAAGTTAATGTTTTTTTTAAAGCCTTATAAGTAAATTAATAAAAATTAGGTTAAAATAAGCCACCTACTGTTAGCTGGTTTAAAATGTCATGTTATCTAATAATAATTAATAACAACGTATAGAATTTAAATAACTATAATATGTATGTTATCATCATCTGGGTTTGTAAGACATACTCGTACTGTGATTGAGTATGTTTGTGATGTATTTGTTGGTTTTCTTTGTACGCTCTAATTTCTGTAATAATGACTGACGGCTTTAGCTGTTTTCTCTTTAAACTTGTTAAATTTTCCGCCTGAATTGTTGCCAAAAGTTTTGATTTTTTTACACACAGAATTTTAATTAGTTTATTTTTTGCTGTGTAGCAAATTCAAGCAATTTACAACACTTGGCTACAATTTGCATTCAAATGTGTTTTGGTATTGGGTCTATTTTTATACCCTACACCACAATAGTGGGGAGGGTATTTTGGATTTGTGCTGATGTTTGTAACGCCCATAAATATTGGTTCAACAACCACCTTAAAGTATACCGATCGACTTAGAATCATTTCCTGAGTCGATTTAACGATGTCCTTCCGTCTGTTCATCTGGCTGGCTGTCGATGTAAAGCTTGTGCGCAGAGTACAGGTCGCAATTTTGAAGATATTTCAATAAAATTTGGTACGTGATATTTTATCGACCCAAGGACAAATGGGATTGAAACTGGTGGAAAGCCATCCATTATTTCACCTGGCCCCTATACAAATGTCCTCCCGAAATAGGAGTTTAACGATCATAAATGTTTGAATTATGAAAGTATTCAAACAAATTTCACCACAAATGAAGATAAATTACATCTACAAATTTTGTCCATATCAGTCCATAATTAGTCGTTGATCCCATATAAGGCCCACTTCCGAAAATCACATTAAAGAACATAACGCTTTTAAAACTGTTGGTATCCAAATAATATTTAACACAAACATGTTTCGTATATATACATATGTATAATATTGTAGAATTTACTGATTATCGGTCCATAATTAGTCGTAGCTCCCATATAAGGCCCACTTCCGGAAATTACGTTAACGACTTTAAATCTCTTCAAAATGTTGTTATCCGAATAAAATTTAATAAAAATAAGTTTCATATGTACAGAAATACATAATGGTCGGCCCATAATTAGTCAAAACTCCCATATAAGACCCTCTCCGTAATTCACTTTCACCTCCGTAAATCTTTTAAAACTATTTATATCGAGATTAATTATAACATACATAATATTTATATTCACGGAAGTCATGTCATTAAATTTTTGGATGATCGGTTCATAATAGATAATATCTCCCATATAGCGCTGATTTCTGAAAAACTGTTTAATTTATATACTGGGTGTTATGGTCGGGTTTGACCGACTATACTTTCTTACTTGTTTTGGCCTATATTAATGTTCTATTAATGTTCATATTACAGATTACATTTTTTTCATAATACTTAATATGTAATTAATTGCTAAGACTCATTTTATTCATAATAAAAGGCAGAGAAGTGAAAGTTACAAGAAAATATATAGAAAACAACCAGGCCAGGGATTTTTTCATTATTTTGAATTTAAAATATACAAATCAAGCTGTTAAATGGCAATTATAAAATGTAATTAGCAGGTTCTTTTCGGAAATTTTAACATTCTTATTTATTTTTAATCTTGGCTTTAATAATTGTTCAAACTTATGTACGAGTTTTCGCATATTAATAAAGTTCTTCGATATTACACTAGAATACAATCAAAAAAACTAATGTTCCCATAAACGAACATTAGAAAAACGTCATATTTTTAATGCTTTTTAGATTTTCTACTTTAACACAGAAGAAATTTTAATTTTTGATTGTTATATTTTTATGCCCTTATTCATAAAACTTACAACAGGTTTATAAGAGGTTTATAAAGCAAATTTTGTATGGAAATTTGAAATATTTTGTATGTTCGAAATCCATAAATTGCTGAATATTTCAGAAATAAAAGAACATTTTATTTGTTTCTAATGTTCGGGGTCTAAGGTGAATCAGGGGTGCTTCATGGCTCCGTTCAATTATTTTCTCCCCTCTAATATGTACTTATTGATTCACAATAGCCTTACTTTTAATTCACAATTATTGATGGCTTTCTGTCTCTTCTAAGATGGATGTCTACATATTAACGCTTTCAATATCAATTTCAAAAACTTATAAGCCGATTAAATCATAAATAATTACAAAAACACTGCAGAAAGTTTGTTAACAACTACAATTCATTAGGCTTATTAAATCGCAAAGTATGTTAATACTAAACACATTTGATAGAGTACACCTCAGATTTGCATGTCGAAAGCTAATTATAAATCGTAATCATTAAAAGCAGACACGCATAGAAATTGGAAAATTAAATTTAACAAGAGGCAGGCAACTAGATGATTCATAAGATTATTTAAAAAGTTTTTGTTTCAAAGTTAGAATTGCCGAAATGCTTATTAATTCAATTATTAAAAAAATACCTACATAAAAAATACAAAAATGTAATTAAATATCAAAATTACTTACCGCATCTAATGTATGACGTATTTCTCTTTTATGTCTGGCATGATGAATTTTTGGTCGTATCACAGAATGTGATGAAAAATCATCAAGAGCAGGAAAATTATTTGAAGTAGCACCCTTTACAAACTTAGAAGTAGATGATGGTGATGAAGATGATGATGAATAAGCTAAAAGTAAATAATGTATAAACGAAGAAAGGAAATTAGAAAAGAAAAACTATTGTTAAGAATTTACTATAGAAATACATACATACATACATACATACATATATAAGTAAAATAAAATTACATAAAACATTTAACACAGTATGACACTGAATGTTGAAAAGAAATACTCTAAGGTCCAATTTAATGACCATATTACAAAATCCTCTTACAAAATCTTGAACAAAACTTACCATTTTACACACTTACTTCCAAATGCCATAATAAGCTCATTAGTTGTTAAGTAAGAAGTCTTGAAATCAAGACGAAAACTTTCTTAACATTAATTATAAACTCATATAGAAGTTGTTATTGGAAAATGAATGTTAAAAAACATTCTATGGAAAAGTAACTTATGTAATGAAAATTGCTTATACATACTCTATTATTTATAATATAGTTTTGCCTTATTGTATACTTTATAAAATATTAAGTAGATGGCCGGAAGTATGCAATACTATTTGTTTTAAAAGCTGCTGCCGCAAACTTTAGTTTCAAGGTTGGGAATTTAATAAAGTTTTTAATTTAGTTTTTGTTTGAAAAGTAAAACCTGAATTGTTTAATGAAACTATTCTCAAGTGAATATTGAAATTTTTATATAAAGAAGAAATAATATTTAGATTATTTATTTATTAAACGCTATTTTCAGTCGACAGCTTTAAAAAACGAAATTCAGAAGTTCATAAGCCTTTATTTAAGTGGGCCTTAATTTGCTAATGCATTTTAAAAATAACCTAGAATTTACTTTATTAAACTAGTTTAAAATTTATTTTTTTATTCTATACCTATAGGTATAAAATATTTGCAATGCTCTTTCAATTTCTACATCAATGTAGGATTTATGTTAAAATTTTTTTTTGCTTGGACCAGCACTCAGGGGACGACCTCTACTCATGCAATATGCATTATGTTGGAACTAGGAAAATAGGTTATGGGAGGGAGGATAGAGGGAGTAGAGTTTGTTAACAATTGATTTGAATTTTCCTATATTGAAAGTGGCAGAGATAAACTTCTGCTGGTAGTTTATTCCACATACGGGCAGTACGGCTAAAGAAAGAATTTTCCCTGTAATGTGTTGTGCGATCTACTCTCCAGTTGGTCATGAATGGATGGGCCCTGACTAGAGAATGTCTATTACGTAAAAAACTACGGGAACAAATTCCCTAATTTCAGCAGAACACATTCCATTATAGTACCGATAGAACAGTGAAACACAACCCACATTGCGACGATGCTCCAATGAATCAATAGAGTTGATTACCCTACTGTCACCGATAAGCATCTTCGTCCTCTCCTATACGTGGTCGAGTAACTCCAAAATAGACTTCGAAGCACATGTGTAAATAGTATGGAGATCAGATGGTACGATTCTTGAACGATTCTTTTGAGACTTGAAAAATGTGTTTGGTCCAGCTGGATTCTCATGCCTAGAACGTCAAGAGCGCCTGATTCCTTAACATTTACAACGCCCCTAAAAACAGATGAAGCAACATGATATGTCGTACGTTTGTGTGTTAATATACGACTCTGTTCGGCAGTGTTCGCACAACCCCATTCTGAGATTGTCTCATTTCTCCAATCTCCAAAAAGTTGGTTAAATGAATATGATTGGAAAATGTTGTTATCATCTGCATAAGAATAGGTAGGATTGGAAGATTGAGATAGGAGGCCATTTATGAAGATAAGAAATAAAGTAGGATAAACAACGGAGACTGAATCCTTTTCGAATCCTTTTGTTTGTTCAAAATAGTCTTACTAAATTATATTTTATTGCGGATATGCACTGTGCACTCGTAAACAAAAACTTTAAAAGTCAATTAACACTTGGTTTGTACTTTGCACTTCTTGCGTGTGCATACTTGCCGCTTACTGTTAAAAAGTATGAATATGCAGCTAGATATTAAGATAAAAAGTTGCCTTCTTACCTGCATTAGAGTTTCATTTCTATGGTTAACAGAAAGTAATTTGATACTCGTAATCTGTAAAGTATGATGATGTATTTAGTAGTACATATTGTGCACTTGTTAGTATTGAAAGGTGTTGGTTCGTTCATTCAGTTTACCAAAGTTCATCTTGGATAAAAGAAAACAAAACTTTTGTGCAGCATATGTGACAAACAAGGTCTTAAAAAGTTTTTGTAAATAGGAGACCAAATGTAGATGACCATAAGATAACAACAAAATTAGATGACAATTAGTAGGTAAGTAGATGTGGAAGGGGGAACAAATAATGGAAAATTGTGTAAGGTCGTTTAGATTATAACTTTATTAAGATATTAACGTTACTTTTATAAAACTTATAAGACTTTTTACAGATCTTTGAGAAATATTTATCAAATCTGTATGTGTATATCTGATATTATATGTTGAAATCAGCTTTAACAATCCATTTGGTTTCAGTATTTTATATATTTTTTTTTTTATAAAAGTTGAAAACTTTCAATTTCATTTCACATAATATATAAAAGACATTAGGACTTTGAAAGCATACAAAACCTAAACTAGCGAATTAGTTATTTTTGTTCTTATAATATAGAAAATTCAGATTCCAACGAATTAAAGTTTAATTCATGCATTTAAATGTTATCCAGAAAAAACATGTGGAAATTGTAAATTCCTAGGTTCGTGACACTAGGCCCAAATTTTTTTAGGACCCAGAATAAACATACCAATATTTATTTATCTTGAAAATTAATTATATATATTACTATTTGTGGTTGGTATAAAAATCAGTGACCTATCATAGAACGTCTTAAAGTGTAACAAGAAATGTTGAACTGTAATATGGAATTGGAGCCTTTCCATATTTCAGAGTAGACAATCACATGGCTAGTTCTGTGTTAGTCTCCTTCCTTCTATAGTTACAAACACATGCAAGCAAAACTAATTGATCTAAAAACTTGTCTATTATTTGGAACTTAACTTTATAAGTCATTATAGACTAATAAATCAGTGCATGATTGTAACATATACATGCTATATGATTGGCACAACCATATTATGTTACAGTTTGCCTTAACTTAACTGCTGCATTCATATACATACATACATATATGTTTGTAGGATATTAGCATTTTCAAGATGTTTTCTACTTTGATAATTTTGAAATCTGATGCTTATGCTAATTCGGTTAAATTGTTAAATTGTTAACTTTCGAAAATAAATTTTAACAATTTTTGGTTTCAAGGAATATTCCCAATGTCATTAACCGATTAAACAATGTGTTTAATTTAATTATTATTGGAAATTTTTTTTTGAGAAAAAACTATATTTTTGGATATTTTTAAATTCGTTTGGCTACAGCGTTGGAAAGATATTACATTAGAAATAAAGTTTAAATTATAAATTTTCTCTTTGATTAAAATTGCCCTTTTGACGAACAACATTTAAACAAATTATTTCAATGACGACTTAAACCATTTTAACTAACATACAGCTGCTTAGTCCATTTAAACTGCAGTTAAATTAAGAATTGGTTTTACAAAACGAAATGCTTGTGTGAAATGCCTCTTTCGATATATAATTCATTTAGGTAGGATGTTTTAGTTGCAAAATAAAATTTTGCTTACAACATTAGCTTTGAAATATAGTTCGCTGAAACTAGCAACAAAAAACAATAACTTAAAAAAAAACAACATTCAAAGATTAATTTAAACGATAAACTTCAAGTCAAAAACCGACCCTTAATAAAACGCGGACTTAGACAAGCCTTGTTACATAACTTGTTAAGTAAAGCTTAACTGATTAATATACGATTTTATAGCTAATTTGGAATTATAATTTGTAATTTACACGTTGAAAATGATTAAAATTTTTAATCTTAAGTACCACAAACTTACTGTTTAAACTGCAGTGACAAAATGTCATTTGTAATGCCCAAGTGAAACAAACATAGGCTGATGATCTTCTTGTGTTCTCCAACTTCCTAAGGCGAGTTACCCTTTGGAAACAGGTTTGTTTGTTTGTTTTTATCCGTTTTAATCAAGCTTTTGATTTTTCGCAATTGATAATTTATTCCCAGAGTCCGATCAAAACCGAACCAAAACTAATATTCGTCAAAAAAAAAAATCGACAATCGATAATCGGCCTAATCCGAAACAAATCGAAACTTTTAAATACACCATTAATTTTCAAAAAGGTTATTTATTTTAATTTTATAACATGTTTTGATAATTTAAAGGCGACCTAAAGTACCGAGGCACTACCTCATAAATCTTTTTCATTTTGAACTGACAATTTTTTTTAAAGCAACAGTTTTTACCGCATTCTTATAGTGGAAGGCCAATGTAAGCGGCATGTGTCCGCGGGCGGCAACAGTATTACCACTGAATGAAAGTTTTGTTTCTTTAAATAATTATGCATACAAAAATTTTTAAGTAGAATTTTGTTCAACTTTGCCGCTTAAAACGATGTTACCGCTTATGTGACGTAATATGTGACATATGCGTTTAGTTAAAAAAAAAAATAAAATATTTTTCCAGTTTTTTTAATACTTTTTACACCATGTACCCACTAAAAAAACGTTTATTTAAGAATTTATTTACGTAAAAACAAATCAATTTAATTTTTTGACAAAAAGTATAAGCGCCAAAAAGAACAGCTGATTGCCGCCCGCGCCCACATGCCGCTTACATTGGCCTTCCACTAATATATATATTTGACAACAATATATAAATTTTTTTATTCTATTAATTATATTAATAACGTGTATCAGCTTAAAAATTCTTTCATCTATGTTTTTCCTTTATAAAAGTTTCGGTTCCGTATTCGTTCAAAATATGGCCAAAAACGGAATATTGGTATTCGGTCAAGTTTTGCCTTAATTCAAAACCAAAACCGATAAACAATTTTCAACACTGGCATTGCCAATAATCATGTTGTTGTAATGTCTATAATAAAGCATGTTCTTGCATGTTTATGGTTTGTTGTATTTTACACTGCAGTGTATAAAACTTATTAATATTTTATGAAAATAAACTGAATGTTTGAATCACATGTGAGTGCGTAAATTGGCATCAATGTGGAGGCGAGTGTGATTCTTGTTTTGAATTACGATTCAGAGCAAAGTATAGATATATTTCAAGCTAACTTGATCAAAGTAAATAGCACGAATATTAAATGATCTCTAGGAAATGTAAATTTTACATTTTTATTACAATTCTGCCAATAGTCTGTCAATATCTCTATTTCACTGTCATTGCAGTTTAAAACAAAACAGATGTAAATTCAATTTTTTAACGCGCCTTCTTTGAAATTGTCTTCATGAAAATGTAAATTGTATTTAACACATCAAAAATACAATACAATAATCTGTTATCACTAGAAACCAATAAAATATAAAACTAAAAAGCAAAAAATATAATAAAAATAGGTCACATAGTGTCTCTCCCGCGTGTTATTCAAACAGCAATATGACCTCACATGGTTCTCAAATCACTGAACTTCGAGTACAAGTATTTACAGATGGTTATTTCATTAGAAACCAATACTCAATGTATCTATCCATCTATCTCATGCATACATTTTCATACTTACAAGACGACAATTTGTTTGCGAGTATCTGTGATTCTTCTTTAAACTAAATATTTTGATGCATCTGAAGTGATGTATGTCAAAGTGTTGATAGATGCAGACAGCGTATGGTTGACATAAAAAGTCAACATTGTTTCTTTTCTTCTTTTTTTTTGACGAATTCGTCAAAAAGAATTAGAACGAATTTTGTTAGTTTCCTTTAAAAAAAACTAGAGCAGTGTTGAGTGTTTTTTCTCTTAAGGGGTTTTCTGTTTTTTTTTTTTTTTATTATTTTCTGTATTTGTTGCTGTTTATTGTTTTGTAAACTGATGCTTGTTGTCTTGAGATTTTTTTTCATTATTGATTTTTTATGTAAATTAATTGTAACATACTCTGAGCACACATTCATGAAGACAAATTATAGACTAGTAGAGTAATTTCATTGTTGCAGGAATGCAAATGTAATTAAATATGGCGCCATAGATTATTATGGCTATGCCCAGTTTAATGTGTGACAAGTGATATTGTTTAATTTGTAAACGGACTGGTAATATTAATTAAAGAAGCAAGGGAAGGTAACCCAAGGAAATGTGAGAAAATACCTTATTATTTAATAAGAAATTTGAAAAAAAAGAACACCATTTCCTATAGTACTGATGATGTTTCTAAATGAATTTTAGAATTTCTAATTCTATTACAGAAATTAACATTTGTATTTAAGAATTTTCTAATTGTATCTCAAATACAAAAAAATAAAAAGTATTTTTTTAAGAGCTTTCGGATTTGATTTAAAAAAAATAAAAATAAAATTTAGAGAAATGTATGAAATCTTTATGTGAGTCGATAGATTGATCTAATTAATTAACTGTTAAAAAATTATTTTATGTAAATATTGACCGCGGCTTCGCCTCAAATGGTTTATATGCTGGGTTTACTTTTGGCATACTCTCTTCAATATATCGGCTGGTAATTCACGAATAAATTCTTCAATATTAGCTTCTAGTGCATCAATCTTATCACTATACATATATATAAGCCCCACAAAAAACAGTATAAATCCGCACGATTTAGGCGCCCAATTGACCTGCCCCAAACATCTCGGCTCTCAATTCGCTCATTGTTTCACGTGCTGTATGGCATGTGGCACCGTTTTGTTGAAACCACATGCCAACGAAGTTCAACTCTTCCATTCTGGGCAAAAAAAAATTGGAATCATCACACGGTAGCGCTTGCTCACCATTGAAAAAGTGCGGTCCAATAAAGCCACCGGCCCATAATCCACATTAAACGGTGCATTTTTCGGGATGAATTGGCAGTTCTTGCAATGCTTCTGGCTGCTTTTCACACCAAATGCGACAATTTTGCTTCTTTACGTATCCATTCAACCAGAAATGAGCTTCCGAGCAAAAGTGCACTATGCACTTTCTTAACCGAGCAAGAATTTTGATAATAAAATTCAATGATCTGCAAGAGTTGTTCGTTTATAAGTCAATTCATGGTGAAATTATAGACCAAACTGAATATGTCTAATAGTAGCATGTTACACGAAAACAGCTGAGCTGCCAAAAACAGTCTTTCCAAAAAGATAGCTGCTAAAACATCACCCTTTACAAATGAAAAATAGTGGGAAATTTCAAAAATGAAATTAGAAACTTCTTTATTAATACAGTTGGAAATAGTGTAGTTCTAAAACTTCTGTAACTATTACACAAATAATAAGGTTTTCAACTGCATTTCCTCGAGGTACCTTTTCCTTGTTTCTTGAAATTAACATTTCTGAAACACAATTAAAAAGTTTTTGAAATTCAATTAAAAAACTTTCGAAATATAATTGGAAATGTTGTAGTCCAGTGATTAGTTCCTCGATGATAAAGATCGATTGTGGGTCTAACAACTTGTATAAAGGAACCAGTTATTTTTTGCAATGGTGTTTTTTTTTTTTTTGGATATAAGAGAACATTTTGTTGTTTGTACATATTTATTTCTTTTAACCATAATGTCAATTTTTTTTTTATTAATTCATGTCATAACACTAGTACTATTTATGGCAGCCATGCAAGGTAATGCAAATATCATCAGCTAATATTGCAAGTCATTAAAGTTATTTTATTTACTTAGGTATAATAATCGTGATGATAGCATTGTTATTTATTTGAACTGATACTGCTGTTTTCAATTATTTAAAATTCTTCTCTAACATGCTTTATTACATTCCCTCTATTCAGACATACATATTTTTAAATTTGTTTTCAATTTCGTTGCTGGCAGTGAATACTTTTAACAAACTATAAATTAAGAAAACATGACACACAATCATGTTAAATACTTTATTACATTTAAATAAATATTAGCCATAATTTAGCCATGCTCGAAATCTAAGGTAAAAGAGGGAAGAACAGAAATTGAGATTGAACTATATAAATGTGTCATATTAAAAATAAACGAAAGACATGCCATACAAATATACCAAACAGACCCACTGTCACATGTTAACTCTTTCAGAAGAAAAAAAAACAATTCTTAAAAGAAAATTTTTTTTTTTAATATTTTGGAACTTTCTCTACTTAATAAGTTTTAAACTGTCATGATTATGTGACATAAAAAAAGTCGTTAAAAATCAAATGAGAAAAAAGGAAAATACTTTCAAATAATTTTCAGACAAATTATGATATTTTGTTTGTAAAGTACATGCACATATGTACGAGTATATATGCATATGTATATCATTGTGTTAGATTTTATTTGGATATTTTTTGTTAAGAATTTATACCAGAAAAAAAAGTAGCTGCCACTTTTTCTTATCTTGTTTTAAATGTATATTATTTATCAAATCCTCCCAAATTCTTGATGATTTTGTTTGTAAGTTCATGGCACGTGAGAAATTGCGTGTTTTCTTCCAAATGTTAAGATTTATGTAAATTTATGTAAATTTACAACAATAATGGAAAATAATATATTTTTAAATATTTAAAAATACATTTTTGTAAAAAGTTTGCTGGTATTTTTATCATTTCCCTCTTAACGCATTAAAATTGAATAAAACATTTAAACGTTTACAGGCAGATTTGACTTGACGACATAATAAATACTATGAACGTTAAAATAAAGTCAACACCACATAAAAGAAAAGCTTAATTATACTAATATAAATAATTTTATATTAGAAAATTGTATTGCGTTTTTATATAGCGTACACAAATTTAATTGATTTATTGTTAAAATAAAGCAATTTTTAGGCGCAAAAAAATAACCTGTCATTCCCCAAAAGTAGTTTTAATTTTTCTTTGTTTGAAAATATAACGAATAAGTAAGTGCTGTTAAAATTATTTGCAAGTTTCATAATTTATCAATAAAAAAATATTAAATCGTGAAAAATTTACAATGGGAAGACAAACATCAATTGAGACTCGGCAAATCATAATAGACTAACACAGAAAAGGTAAATCCCTGCGTGAAATAGGAAAATCGTTGGAATGTTTCACTGTACAATAAAAACAAATGCTAGGCTAGTATATCAAACACAATACACTAGAGCCCCGACTTGCATCGTTAATAGGGACAGAAGAAATGCAACGCAAATCGAATAACCTTTTTCTATACAAATGCTGGAATTTAATTAAATGGGGAAATTATACAAATTTTGTATTTTTGATAAAAAAAACAAGTATGAATACATTTTTATTTATTTCATTTACTTCAAAAAATTTTAATTTAATTATCATTAAGAAATAACAAAACAATAAATTAAGAAAAAAGAATAAAAATTAAATTCATTTACATATGTATGTAAAAATTGCTTCTTCCTTCTGCGTTTCCGCCCCAAAAGAAGTGTTAGCCGATCCTTCGCGGCTTTATATCCAGGGCATGCTTTCTCATGTTTTGACAAGTAATTTCTTGATGGTAACCGTTTCCAAAAATACCTGTTTGGTCGGCATTCAAAATCTGCTTACCAGAATACCCTCCTAATTATGGCTTTCAGCTTAAGCTTAAACTTTTCTGTAGCTACTGAATTTGCCCTGGCTGACTACCCTTTTAATGCCACATTATGTAAATTTGCCCGTGTTTTAAAGCGGTTAAAGCAATCGTTGCTGGCTTCGAATTCATGAGAATTTCCGTTACCACTAGACGCAGTGTTTATATCCTACACCACCATAGTGGGGAGGTGGGGCGGGTATTTTGGATGTTTGTAACGCCCAGAAATATTGGTCCAACACCCACCTTAAAGTATACCGATCTGCTCAGAATCACTTTCTGAGTCGATTTAACGATGTCCGTCCGTCCGTCCGTCTGGCTGGCTTGCTGTCCATGTAAAGGTTGTGCTCAGAGTACAGGTTGCAATTTTGAAAATATTTCGATAAAATTTGGTACGTGATATTTTTTCGGCCCAAGGACGGGTGGGATTGAAACTTGTGGAAATCGGTTCATTATTTCACCTGGCCCCCATACAAATGTCCTCTCGAAATGGGAGTTTACCGATCATAAATATTTTAATTATGCAAGTATCCAAAAAACTTTCAAAAAAAAATGAGTGCCAAATGAAGCCAAATCACTTCTACAAATTTTGTGCAGATCAGTCTATAATTACTCGTAGCTCCCATATAAGGCCCACTTCCGAAAATAACTTTAAAGAGCATAACTCTCTCAAAAATTTTGGTATTCGAATAAAATTTAACAGCAATATTTTTTATATGTATACAAATAACACGGTACAAGTTTATTATGATCGGTCCATAATTAGTCGTAACTCCCATATAAGGCCCACTTTCGAAATTCACTTTAACGATCATAAATTTCTTAAAAATGTTGGTAATCAAATAAAATTCGACACAAATATGTTTCTTATATACAGAAATAATGACACCTAATTTTATAATGGCCGGTCCATAATTAGTCGAAACTCTCATATAAGACCCTGTACGCAATTCACTTTAATCTCCATAAATCTTTTAAAAGTATTTATATCGAGATAAAGTTTAACACATATAATAATGATCGGCCCACAATAGGTCATATCTTCCATATAACGCCCATTTCTGAAAAACTGTTTTATACATATACTGGGTGTAGGGTATTATATGGTCGGGCTTGACCGACTATATTTTCTTACTTGTTTGTTTTAAATTTGTACTTTTACTATATATATATGTAGGTATAATAAAACATTCTTTTAAACAATATTAGGTGTTTACTTTATATTGACGCTCACTGTATTGCTAAAGTGATGCATGTTTTTTCGAATGTAGTTAGATTTTATCTTAAGTTTTTTTTTATGGATCTGACGATTTAAGGTAAACTTGAGAAGAGAGTTCAAAATAAAAATAATAAAACATATGCATCGTCAGCATGTATTAGTAAACTTAATTTTAACTTCAAAATGCATTTGTTGCAACCAATAAATCAGCTTTGAACTCTGTTTAAAGACAGTTTACAATGACTATCAGCTCCCTGAACGGAATTAAAAAAAGGTTTTGTTTCAAAAATAAATGTAAATAATTAACAATCACGTTTTTCATATAAACTGTCATGGGCACAAGAAAGAACTCACTTAGGTATTGTTAAAAACTCAATTAGATTCGTTTATGTTTGGTTATCAATATTGTGGAATTTTAACGAAGAATTGATACAACATCTTCAATAAGATTAAGCAACCGTTTTGCTATCTGAGAGATGTGTTGTGAATGGTTGTGGTAAAAAATTATATTCTTTAAGTTTTTCCCTAAAAAAGAAATCCTTTACTGTTCAACCTTTTCGGTATCACACTTTTACAACAATATGGTGTAAATAAATATTTACACACTCGGCTCATTTGTAATGAGTCAGCGGCACCTTTTTTTTACACACTCTCTCATTTTGTTGCAAACAAGGCGACATAATTCACACATTTTCATATTGATTTTTTCTGCAGTACAATGCGTGGCAATGAAACGGCTAAGACTGCGAGAAAAAGGATAATGGAGATACAATATTTACTTGGAACACATTTTACAATTGCGGCTGTAAACTGTAGAATATTTAAACAGCAATCTAATATAGAAATATGTGTATGTGCATGTGGGTGTAACAAACTGCTGGAGGTCGTGATGTGCTAAGTAAAGTAAAGTAACATATTAACACAATTTAACAACAGCCAGGCCTAGAATAGTATAAATGGTTTTTACTCTAGTTTTTAGCGCCTTCCACATCGTTATTTAGGAAATCCTTTAGTTTATTTTTGTTAAATTCCAATAAATTGTGCGTTTGTTTTTGTGCGACAGCAGCAATTATTTGTTACTCTATCAACGCTGGATTGTAAAATGTTTTCAGTATTTTTGTTTCTAGTGGATATTGTTTACATTGACACAATTTATTTTCAAGCCATTTTGAAAAAAAAAACAACCGAAAATAGACTAAAATAATATTAATTTATCACATGTAAAAGGAAGAGCTGAAGTAAAAATATCATCATCATCTCACTTGGCATCAAAATTAGAAAATTAGAAAACTAAAGCACACATTGTTTAGGGATTACAGCCTCAGCGCTGAGTTTTATTTAGTTTCATTTAATGTTTAAATTACACTGCCAGAGCAGTAGAAGGTGTTAAAGGATTTTTTAAATTAAGGAAAGTATACTAAACTCTAGTTAAGCTGAAAGTACGTAGCGGTACTACAATTTAATTTATAGCCTTACAGTGTTTACACAACAACATTTGTTGTTTATCTTCCAATTACCTTAAGGGTTTTCCTTCATTAAGGTGTGCTCTCTTATTAGTTGGTTTGGGAATTTAGTTCATGTTAGTTTATTTAAACTTCTGGCGCTTTTAACTGTTTGCTAGTAATTTGTTTGCTCTTTAAGAGTTTGTTTGCGGAAACGAATACATACATTTCTAGTAAAGAGTGATTTATTAAGAACTTTCGGATTTGATTTAAAAAGAATTAGAGAAATGTATGAAATCTTTATTTGTGACTTATACAACGCTCTATATAATTTAATGTTTAAAGATGATTTCATGCAAATGTCTACGCCCTAACAGATTCATACGTTGGGTCTATATTCTCTCCAACATATCGGCCGGTATCTCACGAATAAATTCTTCGTTGTTAGCTTGTGATTATAGAAAATAGTTTAGACTCTAGAGGCATTAAATCGCACGATCTACTCTCTCTGAATTTGGCCATTGTTTTGAGTGCTGTTGCGGATGTGGCACCGTCTTGTTGAAACCACATGTCAGACAGTTTCAGAGGATAATGCTTGCTAGTCACAGTAATGTTCCTGCCTTCGTACGTTCCAAAGCTGCCTCCGGTTCATATTCCACACCAAACAGTGTATTTTTCGGGATGCATTGGCAGTTCTTGCAATGCGCCTGACTGCTCTTCACACTAAATACGATAACTTTGCTTGTTTACGAATCCACTCAACCAGAAATAAGCTTCGTCGCTGAACAGAATTTTCCAAAAAAAAAAATGGATCGTCATCCAACTGAGTTTTGATAATAAAATTCAGTAATTTGCAAGAGTAATTCGTTTATAAGTCAATTCATGGTAAAATTATAGACCAAACTGAACATGTTTAACAGTATCATGTTACACGAAAACAACTGAGCTGCCAAAAACAGTCTTACCAAAGAGATAGCTGCTAAATAATCACCCTATTCTACTACTACAAAATGCATCCCTCACAGATAAGACCAGGGCCACATTGAGGCCGTCATCCACCACCATCATCACCAAGAACCAACCAACAAACATATGCTTATTTTCAATTTTAAAATAAAAAGAAATAGAAAAAGTAAAAAAAAACAAACTCATTAGTTCTTGTTTTCTGTTGACGCCATCACAAGTCATTAAATACCCAACGAGATGATCAAAACCCAACAGACTACTCACTAGTGGGGCAAACACATAAGGGAAATTATAGTCAAACACTCAACTATATACGAAATTAGTGCATTAGAATGATTTGTTACAGCAGATAGAAATTAAGACATTAACAGAAAATAAAACAAAAACTATATACGAGTGTGTACATAAATTGAAATGCTGTTATCGATTAAATTGAAACATAATTTATAGATTTTAAAAGTTTCGGTTTTTATTTGGAAACTAAATGACTTTTTGAGTATGACGATTGACTATATAATTGAGAACAAAGGCAATACTATATAAATATTTTCTACAGATGATGCTGCGATGAGACCCATCACTGCACTATGCAGTAACACTCAGGCAATTAATATGTATATATATTATTGCGTTACTTTCTTTCAGGAAATGGGATAGATTGAAGAAGTAAGGGTGGTGAAAGAAGAAAGCTCTTTTTATATCCCAACTCTGCAATGGCGCATTATGTTTGTTTTTAGTGCAGCATTGCAGCGCCTCTGGTGGGGAGTAGGCGCATTATTTTTAAAGCTTGATTTTATAGCCTTTAGTTAATTATTTTACCACGGTGGCGTTTCAATGCTATACCACCGAAGGAGGGCGCTGTGATAAATATTAGTTATGATAGATAGAAGAAAACTAATAATTATCAGAAACTGATATTGTTTGAGTGGCAGCGGCTGGAAATCGAACCCGGGCTACAAATACCAAGTCATGTTTAATGATCAAATGCGCTAACCAATTAAGCTACAGCACCCTTTAAATTTTTTTTGTTTAGTTTGCAGTATTTACTTAGAAAATGCATCCTCTTTAAGTCGTCTTGAGTAAGTTTTCTTGATGAAGCAGCATTTGCTCCGAAAGATATCTTTCATCTTTAACCTTAAATAAAGGGTGATTTTTTAGCAGCTATCTTTTTGGCAAAGACTGTTTTTGGCAGTTCAGCTGTGTTCGTGTAACATCAGTAACATCCCAACAGACCAAAAAATAAGTCAAGCATAATAGTAGGCTTATAGTAGGCATAATAGAAGCTTTTTTTAAAAAAAATACTAAAGTTTTTTTTAATCATGTTTGAGAAACTATTATCCTTCACAATATGTTTTTAAATATAAATAGTATACAATAAAAATATATTAAACATGCTTGTCATATTTTGTCATTTTTAATTTTGATTTAAAATAAAAAATTATATTTGTAAAAATGTTTTGTTTATCCGAAAAGTTTTGATTTTTTTTACTATGAATGCCATTAAAATTTTTTTTTATTTGTTTAAGGAGAAAGACTTGTCGTCGGTAGCCAAAGCTCCGAGTTTTGTAAAAAAAAATTTTTGGCGGAAGCTTTTTAATGTTGTTTTCAAATCACATCGAATTACCGAAAATGAGAATTTCTTATTTGCAATCATAACCAAATTCTACAATTGTAGGTATAAGCTTATATTTATTTAGGCCCATTATTACAACTTGGCAATAGTTAAAAGTATGATGTTATCGGACAGATAAGAAGTATTTGGTTATTACAAGTTTACTTTAATCTAAAACCAACCGATAAGCTAAAGGGAAGATAATCTTGCCTTTAAATTTTATAGTGAGGTTTATGTATTTGAAGTTGCCATATGTTCTGAAAAAAATGTCAAATTTATGAAAAATAAATTAATTTTAATTTTGTTTTGCCAATAAATAATTTGATAAACAAAAATGGAAAGCAGACGTTTGATTTATATTTTTTTCACAAACAAATGTTTTCACAAACACACACAATTTACTGTTTCTTGTCAGTAATTTGTCAAAAGTAATCGGTTTTTCACTGGTATTGCCATATTTTAGAAAAAAAATTATTTTATTTTACAAGGAAGTTGTAATAACGAAAAATCTTAAAGGTCACTTTATTCCTCACTTTAATTAAAGTTACCTATTACTATTAAGAACATTAGAGGCAAGTTGTAATAATGGCCCTTAGTTTAATAAAATATTATTTGGAGAAGCTTTTTCTAAAATTGAGAATATAAGATTATTAAATAATTATTTCAGTACTATTATCACGAGGGTTCCTTTTTGATTATTCTACAATAATTTAAAAGTGTTTTTCTATAGTTTCTCAAGTTTTTTTAAAGTTTCAGGCTTATGCTCGCAAGCTTTATTATAATATTTTTCTAAAGGGTTTTGGTCTTTTGGGCTGTAAAATTTAACCATGAATCGACGAACAACGCTTACAGATTATTGAATTTTAAGATCAAAATTCATGCTCATGGTTAAGAAAGTGCAAGCAAAACATTGTCCCAGCTGAGAGGCGAGTTCGGTGAACAGTTTATTTCACTGTAGAGATAAGCCCGCAAAGGTTGACGCACAGGAGGACCGGCCGACATGTTGGAGAGGGTATGTCAAAATTGGACCCGCGGTCAACATTTACCTTTGCTTTTTTTATTTTTGAACATTAATTTATATATCGAATTATATCGACTCAAATAAAGATTGCATACATTTCTCTAAATTATATGTGTTTTTTTAAATCCATCCGAAAGCTCTTAAAAAATCACTCTTTATTATGCGTTTAATTTGTGAACTCCAAATATTATTTGAGTCACGGCACAGATCTGCGGATCTTCATTCAATTTCAAAATGCAACAAAATGGAGAAAAAACGCACAAAAAATTTAAAAAAGCACCAAAAATGGTGCGAAACGCACCAACGCTGCATAACATACATTGTTATAGGGTCCACTGTTTGTTTACTTAATGTTCAATAATTGTCTGTTTTAACCTGTGCAAATTTGCCTTTGCATAAGCAAATTCTTTGAAATTTATAAAATGTCATATAAAATATAACTGCGTCTTTAGAATTATTTCCTATTTCCGGTTCAAACTTTAGAAGACTTGATTAGTTGTGCAAAAATTAAATTAAAATTTCAAAGAAAATATAATTATATTTTTAAGTAAACAAAGACAATAAATTAATGGTTTAATATTGATTTGAATATCACTTTAAACTAGAAATTATTGCTCATTTGAACAATTAATATGTATATAACCTTTAAATCGCCTTTTCACTTCCTTAAACCATAAAAAAACTAAAACTAAACTAGAAGTCTTAACAAATAAATTGATAATAAACATAAAACGAAGTTGAGTTTACGTCTAGAGTCTTCAATTTCCAATAAAATTGTAAAAAAAAAACATAAAATCGAGTTCTCCAACTCAAACAATTGAAATGAAATAGAGGGAAACAACTTTACACAATTGACTAGACTCCTCGATAATAAAAAATGGAAGTAAAATAAATAGAAATAAATTTAAAAGCACGCGCCCTTCTTTTCAAATAAAACGCAAACATAGTAAAAATAATATTTCTACAATTTAGCAGAAGTTGCCACAAAAACACTGGCAACATAATTTGAATAAAAGCAGAAACTACATATGAATAGTAGTCAATAATCTCAAGATAAAATAGTTATTACAATAAATAAATTCACATACTCGTAGTGTTTAAATAAAAGACATTTCGTTTCTCTTGCTGAAGAGGGACAATACAATGCAGTTTTGTTAGATTTTCATGCCTCAATGCCTGTCTTTCACTCTCTGTAAGACACTTACTCATCACAAAAGGGCATAACATTGACTGAATTATTCATAAAGTCAAGAACTTCAATGTAAAACCTAAGAGTACCCATACATACTTTGTCTATGGAAATTATTACAAAGAAAAAGAAGAACGAGTATGAATGTATGGGGAAATTTAAAGGTCGTTGCATTTCATCAGTACCAGTGTTTGTGTTGATTGTGTTGGGAAAGGAATAGTTACATGTCTAATGTTTCTGCTCTTCGTCAGTTTCAATTTTACAAAAGCTGACAATATATGGGTGTTACAGTGGCTAATGTCTTCTTATAAATTCAATTTTTTTTTTTCAAATACATATTTAATTTAAAGGCTTGGTGGCATACAAAGTTGGTATCATATTTCGTTGCTGTTAGGTCTAGGGGCATATGCATTGGAGCTGAAAAGGTTAAATGTATACAATGTTTCCATATTGATTTTGGGAAAAGTAGAGAAATAAAAGAAAGTAATAAATATAAGGGTATTCACTTGAATTAATTACTGGCTACTTTTATTAAAACTTATCCATAATAGCTTACAGAGTAACTATTTAAATTCATTTAAAGTAAAAATCTACTTACTAAAATATTTGTACATGTTTATGTTTTATTGTTGCTTAACTGCATCATGCCCTTATTGTGGTTATGGCCAAAGTATTTAAAAGTCTTTACAAAGGATTTATGAAGTTTAAAAGCCTTTAAGACCTCCTTTACTGACATGTATGAAATTTAAAACACAAAAAAAAACTAAAAATAACATGACCATAATCTATTTTTCATACATGGCTGGTTCTTTCTTACATTTTCCTCCTCATGACTCCGGCAAAACTCGTGGTTAACACGTACACACGTCAGCCGTGCTAAGAACTTTACAACATTTCCGGCCCAGAAAACAAGAAAACAAAAATTAGGCAAAAAAATTAAATAAATTTTTTTCTGTATTATACACGTGGTTTTTTTGTTGAGCATTTTTTCCTTTTATATTTTGGTTGTTGGGTTTCGTGGGGAAAACTGCTTACATGGACTATAAAATATATTAACATGTACTCGTATGCATTATTCCCCGGTAGTTTTGAAACACTTAAACGTATTGCTTTTTGACAGCAGTTTTCTATAAAGTGACATACTCTAATTTATTTGTATTTACGATTTTTGACATTTCCATATATGCTTCTCGTAATGTCGTAGGTAATCAAGCGTAAAACTCGAGTAGAAACACCCATTGTGCAATTTGTTTGTTAACTTCTGTATCTTACATTTCAATTAATATAACATACCGTTTGCATTGCCTAGAAGTAGTCATATAATGACATATTTATGATCTGCTATATAACTGCTACTTTCTAGTCAAGACTTCAGTATGCCGTAAGCCGGTTGTGGTAAGTACTTGTCTTTAATGACATAACTGTGATAAAATAATGAGTTAAAATGTTATTGTGTAGTAGTGAAATGCCAGAATTTAGCTTTTGCAGGGTTTTTATTGTTAAATTTATGTCAAAAAAGTACTAAAATTTGAAAAAAAGGGATCCAAACCGATTTGCTTTCCTTTTCACATCAATTTTTTAAACAAATAATAGAAATTTAATTTAAATACGAGTACACTGATCCATCTGATATCAGTGTTTATGACCTCAGTCTCTACAAATGAATCCGAGTACAATTTTAAAAATTAATTTTAATATTTTGGTGTTCTCTAAATCGAATACAAATAATTTATTCTTTCGAATAAGCACAAATTGCAATGAAAACTTCATTTTTAATATCCAATTCTCAAAAATGAGATAATAGTGTCACGAAATTTCCATTTATGATTTAAATACCATCACTGATTTGACTAGTAAAGAAATAAAACGGCCCTAAAAACTGAACCTTAGGAGCAATTAACTTTCTCCTGTCGTAATTCAGCTCTGGGTGAAGGCAAAACTCGCTAATGGTCATGGATTACAGTAATGTTATATGATATGATTATATAATGTTTTTGGTGACCAGTGTTATGATGAAAGATTATACATATTATGTTGTTCTCAATCATAATAAAAGAGCAACATATCATTATAAATGAATTCATCATAAACATGATTGCCACAAATTCATACACAGTTACTAAAATCGTGCATATGATTGTAGTAATCATCTGAATCGTAAAATTAACCATATGTATATGATTGTAGTAATCATCTGAATCGTAAAATTAACCATATTATGATTACCGCAATCATATGAATAATTACAGTGAACATAACATTGTTAAAAAATTTGTAAAAATGTTAACATTGTTGTGGTGAACATGTACAACTATATTTTTGTTCTGTGTGTATGAAGGTTTAGGTCGACTTGGGACTTACTTGAATCGATCGTGGCATATCCTGGCAATTTGAGGGATTAATTATCCACCAACCAAAATTATATTTAAAAAAAAACAAATCTAACTTTCTCATGAAAGATATTTTGGAATGGCTGTGAAATCACTCGAATAAAAACTTTCTGCAAGACTGACTGACTACTAGTTCAACTAATAAATTAATGTAATCCTGACAATTAACTACCTTTTCAGACATCTTTATATTAAAATATCATCATTATTTCTAATTACACCTAATTCTGTTTTTACACAGAAAACATCGTGTAAAAGAAGACATTGATCGTATGTAAAATAAGTGATTGTTTTCATATCTCTAAAAGCTATTGGGCCATAACCATAGGCAAATACTAAAGTCGGTTCTTTTTAAAAACAACTTTAAATTTAAACCTACTTTTAATTATTTTGTAACTATAGTCAACTTACTTCTGATATATGTAATAGGAAATATTTTTGTCTAATAAAATCACTATGGCAGTCATCAGAACTGCAGGATTATATAAATACTACAATATTTACACGCGTTTGAGATTTATCAGAATGAGAGGTAGAGAGAGCGACGTCAGTTGCTGCTGCATGTCTTTCAAATCCTGACGGTGGAACAAAATTAATTTTGACTGAACAACATGAAAACTAGAGCAACACGCAGCCTTCAGTTATATTCTTAACTAAGACATGTAATTAAATTTATTATTATTATTTTTTTTTTAAATATTAAATATTGAAAGTATGAAAAACTATATATTACAGATGTAAACTACCTACATATACTCGTATGTATGTATGTTGCACGTGCAAACATTAGCTAGCAGGTATTTAAAAACACATATTTTCTTTATCATTATGATAAAAAAGAAAATGTATTTATCAAAAATAGTTGTTTAAGGAGTTTTCCCAAACGGCCTTCAATTGTTATCTTACACACACACACACACTTTAAGACTTAAACAGAACCATTATGTTGCGCTATAGGCGGTCAATTTTGAAATTCTTTGAATTAATTTCTTTTTGGAGAGATTGTTACAATGATAAGAATTCTGATTTGGGAATCTTATATACAAATTATTGCTTTTGTTGTTTAAGAAATAATTATTTATTTTGTTTGAAGAGTTTTTCGTTTCCATTATGCATTTAGCTATATTGTATCGATTCGAGATTTAACTGGAAATTAAAACTATGAACACAGGTGTTTTTTATATCCCAACAATAAGTTAGCATTTGCATTGTATTTGTAAAACAAAAACACGATGTTAATAATATTTATAAAAATAAGAATCACAATTAATTTCCAAAAATCAGTCAAGAGACGGACCAATATGTTTAATTTTGAAATATATTATGGCATTACAAATTCAGATTCATGAAATCCAGTAGACAAATTTTTGATAAATAAACTCAACAAAAAAGCAGTGCATCATAGAAATTATAGAAAATGACACACAAGAATCAGGTGCTGTATAGATGCTGATATAATTGATATTGGATTTGTGCTGATGTTTATAATACTTAAAAATATTAGTCTAACACTTTCTGAGTCAATTAAACGATGTCCAACCATCCGTCCGTCTGTCTGGCTGGCTGTTCCTAAAAACCTTGTGCGCAGAGTACATTTTTGGCCGCATTTTTGAAGATATTTCGATCAAATTTAGTATGACAATTTTGTTCAGTTCAAAGAAGGTTGGAATTGAATTTAGTTAAAATCGGTCTGTTATTTCACCTAGGCCCTCTACAATTATCTTACCGAAATTGGTATCTTTATCGGCCATAAATGTTTGAAGCCTAATCACACCTACAAATTTTGTGTAAATCGGTCCATTATTCCTAATAGATCCTATATTAAGCCTACTGCCGAAAATCACATTAAAGAACATAATTCTTTTAAAATTGTTGGTATCCAAATAATATTGAACACAAACATGTTTCTTATATATACATATAATATTGTAGAATTTTATGATGATCGGTCCATAATTAGTCGTACCTCCCATATAAGGCCCACTTCCGAATATCACTTCAACGATCATAAATATCTTTAAAATGTTGGTATCCAAATAAAATTCAACAAAAATAATTTTCATATATACAGAAATCATGACACCTTATTTTATAACGGTCGGTCCATAATGAGTCAAAGCTCCCATATAAGACCCCTTCAATATCGAGATAAAATTAAACACAGAAGTCATGCCTTAAAAATTTTAGATGATCAGTCCATAACAGGACATAGCTACTGTATAACGTCAATTTCAGAAATACTGTATTTACACATATACTGGGTGTAGGTTATTATACAGTCTGTGGCCAAATTATTAGTTACACATGCAAAATTGTTTAGTTTGAAGCCGTATATCATTTTAAAATAGTGGAAATTTATCCTTTTATTTGTTCTTTTAGGTAAATTAAGTGTTTCTAATTCAATTAATAATAAACTCTTTTGTTTTAAAAATATATATTTATTTGAGGAAAAGAAATATTACAAAATTTTTTGAAAAATAATCTTAATATTTCGTAGAACCTTCTTTGGCATCAATTACAGCTTGCACCCTTTTTGGCATGCTCTGAATGCATTTTTGAACATTTTCTTTTAGTTACTTAGTTATTTCTTTACACTTCAGAGCACAATGACAGATAATGATCTATAAATGCACTCTAATGTCACCAATTATTGTTGACACTGCACAAAATATTTAACAGTATTACCAGAATTAAAATACGAAAACATCTGGTACAAGAAATAAATTTATATACGTATTAAAAGCGGTTGAATCTTAATTAATAAGTGTAACTAATAATTTGGCCACCCACTGTATGGTCCGTCTATACATTCTTATTTGTTTTATTATAGTCAGCCCTATCGTGAATAAAAATTTCACGTGATAGAATAAAATATTAATAAAAAACATTGAATTTAAATAGGAAAATGTGAAAAGTGAACAAATTTCACTTGGAATTTTTATTCACGATATGGGTGAGTATGAAAAGTCCTGTTGAAAATGGTAACAATCAGTTCACGATTTCCCTTAGTCCTCATATAAATGTCTTCCCGGTATCTGGCTATATGGTACATAAAAAGTAGTATTCATACAAAATTCAACAAGTATAAGTTTCACGTAAAGAGAAATCCCAAAATGATATTTTGTTTACATCAGTCCATATTTGGCCGTAGCCCTCATATAAAGCCCGCTTCCGAAAATAACTTAAATGCTCATAAATCTCTTATAGAAATCACTCCATAGAAATGTAACAGTTTGCTGGGATTTTTTATCATGTATTTGCAGTGGTTTTTAAGTAAAAGTTTTCCAATCTCATACACACTGTTGCAACATGCAACACAAGTGCAATTTACTTACTTTAGCTATGCAAATTTTTATAACATTTAATCTGTGGTTTGTTGTGATGACATACATAAGTCTACAGTATTTGCCACAAACTAATATTAAATAAAAATAATAGTAGTTTTTATTAAACTTCAAAAAATTTTCAACGGAAAACCAAAAATGTTGGTTAAATTAAAGCAATTAAAGTGTAGATGTTAAAAGATATTAGAAACATGCTGTCAGTTTTGCTACTTTAATTATGGGAATATATTCCACAAATTAACATAATGATAATTTTTGACAGACTATTAATGTTTATTACCCCATTTAATACTGAAAACTCACAAAAAAAAATCTCTAAAAATCTACAACAATACAACGTTCTTAATAATTGTCAACATACCCAACAACTTCAAAACACCACATGTATTCTGAAATATTAAAAAATGATGTATTTTTTCCAAGCAATTATTTTAAATGACACATTTAAACTAATTTCACAGTCACTTAATGTTATACGTATCGAGAATGAAAATAATGTCATATTCTCGTAAATATTATTTCAAATTAATATTAAGCCATAAATTCATTGAATTCCAATTCGAATAACACTTACACAAATGGATTTTTATTAATTTCCTTCTATAAAACAAATAAAATATTTACAACATCTGATATACATGAAATAAAAAAATCATAATATATTAAACACTCAATTAACTATTTACGAGTATAAGAAATTCAAATAAAATGCACTTATGAAATTGTATTGTAACATTCAAAGTTGGAAAATTGTATGTATATCGAAAATCAATAAAAGAATTTAAATGGCATAAAATTTTTCTTTAGAGTTAATCAAGTTTTCAGTATTTAAGTTTAAAAGGAAGTTTAATTAAATGGTTGGCAATTTACGAGGGGAGTGTTTAAAGTTTAAGGGAAATGATTTTCCAAAGAATCTTTATAAAGCATATATGGCTATAAGGTTTTATTATACCAACCTATTCCCACAACAATTTTTTCTTAGCTCCGGAAAGATCCGAGTATCAATCGGTCTAAGATTGTCATTTCAGCGACTGCTGTATCAACCGCAATTTGTTTTCACATGGAAGAACCTTCAGAGACAACTCATACACACCCGTTTCAGAGATACACAAAAGTAATGTAAACGTAACTCGCTATAGATATTGTAAAGGGTAATTTTTCTTAGCAACTTTCTTTTTGGCAAGACTGTTTTTGGCAGTTGTTTTCGTGTACCATGTTCTGTTAAACATGTTTAGTTTAGTCTATAATTTAATTTCAACATACACTTGCAGATTATTACGCTTACAGATTATTGAATTATTGAATATTGGATTAAGATCCAATTTTTTTATCGGAAAGTTGTGTTTAGCGACGAAGCTCATTTCTGGTTGAATGGATATGTAAACAAGCAACATTTTCGTATTTAGTGTGAAGAGCAGTCAGAAGCATTGCAAGAACTGCCAATTGATTCCGAAAAATCACCGTTTAGTGGCATAATTCGACCGTAGTTTTTTAAAGATGACTAAGGCAGGAACGTTACAGTAAATGGCGAACGCTACCGTACGATGATTACAATTTTGTTATGCTTAGAATGGAAGAGCTAGATTTGGCTGGCATGCGGTTTCAAACAGACGGTGCCACATGCCGTACTGCACACGAAACAATGGCCCAAATGAGAGGAGAGTTCGCTGAACAGGCTATTTCACATTTACGACCGGTCAATTGGCCGCCTAGATCGTGAGATTTAGCAATTTTTTGTGGGGCTATGTTAATGCTTATATCTAAAAGGAAAAGAACGCAATGTTTAACGTACTGGAAGCTAATATTAAAGAATTGATTTGTGCTCCACCGATCGAAATGTTGGAGAGTGTATGCCAAAATTGGACCCAGCGTATGAAGCATTTGAGGCGTAGGCGTGGTCAATATTTAATTTGGTATTTTAATCATCTTTAAACATTGATTGATTGGATTTATATTAATAAAGATTGTATACACTTTTCAAAATTGTATGTGTTTTTTAAATCAAAACCGAAAGCTATTCAAAAATCACTCTTTATAAGTAAAAGAAAATGTAGATTATGCATTGATAATATAATGGCTAAATTCATACGCCAATTTATAATACCTATACTTTTAGTAATGTAGCATATTATATCCTAAGCAGTTTGTAATTAAAAATCTGCTCAATCAGTTCAGTGGAATTGAAGTTGTGATTGAAAATGTAAGATAACCTCAAACAAATTGATTGATTTTTTAACAGAAACAATTTTCAACAAATAACATGACAGTATGAAACGACTCACACGTGATCTGTCAAAAAAGGCTATTGAAAAAAGTATCTCTACTTGAACCACCCTATACTTAGTATTAGGCAATGACCATTTTTGTTGTTGTTGTTATTTTTTGAAACTGTTTTAGTTGTGACGATTATAGGTAGCATTCTAATTGCATATTACAAAATTATCGGCCATGTCACAGAATTTACTTCCGTTCGGAAGTGGAATTAATTCCGTATTTTGCTTCTATAGAAGAAGCCAAACGAACATATTTTTCGGAATGAAACCACTTATAATTTGCTATGTAGAATTGTAATTTTAAGAATTTCTAGGTTTCATTCTGAAAAAAGTTTCGTTTTACTTTTTCTATAGAAGCAAAATACGGAATTAATTCCACTTCCGAACGGAATTAAATTCTGTGACATGGCTGTATATTACAAAAGTGTTTGTATACTGACGAAAGGGTATATTTTTTAGTACTGTAAATATTATCATGGTCTATTAATTAAATCATTCTTAATCTAGCTCCTTTCAAGTAGAATTTTTTATATTGCAACATAATATTATCTGTATGTACTCCCTTTATTTGTTGAAATCACAAAAATTCTTTTAAACTTGTATAACAACCCTCGCACCCAATAGTTTCAAATAAATTTCCTTTTCTAATACAAAAACGAAACATTTAAAGTGTTTTTCAAATTGAAAATGGATAAAAATGTTGTTCAAACCCATAAAACTTACAACACACTATAAATAAAATTCTCAAAAGTTTTTGTTAGTTTTCTGCTGGCAGCAAAGTAGAAGATAAATCTTTTTCAAAATAACAAATTTGTACAGAAAATACATACAAATGTATAGACTTATACTCATACAGCCTGTCTATAATGAAAAACCAGCAAAACTTACGCTTTTTATACATAAAATATTTAGATTAAAAAGTAATAAAATTTTGTTAATACTATTCAAATCTAATAGAAAATATTTAGACAGACTATAATAACACTTCACCTGAAGAAGATTGTATGCATGCGTAAGGTTGTTTAATGAAGTTTATTTGTATGTTAATAATTTAATAATTGATTCCGCCTGGGCGTCAAATCAGTAAATAAATGATTTGAAATGGTAGATACTAATATTGTATAAAAGAAGTTCTGGAGGTTAGGGTTATAGCTAATGGCTAACAAATCGTTATTTTTTGCTTTTGATTCTTTAATTCAAATTGACTGTTTTTTAGATCAATGAACTATTAATTAAATGAAAAAGAAATAAGCCGAAAAAAAATGCTTTTTTTGTTGTTTAATGTTTAAAGTCTTAAAAACGTGTTTCAAATTAATGATTGATTATTAGGGTAAACAAATTTTTCGATTTTTCTTTTGTTTGAATACAACGAATAATTCTTATAAGAGATTTTAACGAATAATTTTAAATATTTAAATAAAGTAACAAGAAAATCGCTTTTCTTCATCAAGTCGTACATAAAGTTTAATAGTTAAACACTATTAAACTTTATGTATAAATATAACATTTTAATAATTGTGTTTTTTGTCAATTTCATTGTTATTATCATCAATGTTATCTGCAATATTACTTTCTTAAACATATTCAACATCTCCCTCCTGGCCCACGATGTCGAACGATAACGTTCGCTTATGTAAGACTTAAGACACAAACTTTTTATTGTATCTATTTTTTACTCAATCAAGTTTGTTAATTCCACAATCAAGTTTGTGTCTTAAGTCTTATCTAAGCGAACGTTATCGCTCGACATCGTGGGCCAGGGGCTCATTCGCCACCATTTTAGGTTAGGTTATAAAAAACCAAACTGCTCATTTCTGACACCTTTTCTATTATTTATCGTGTTAGTTATTTCAATTCGATGGATTAATATGTGTTTTCAATATTTGATATTTTTTTCATTCCATGCGTAGTTTGTTTGCAATGACTTTTAATACTTTCTTTTAAGCTATCAATAAGGGGTAAATTATAGCGAAATACATATACATACATATGTAAACCTATCAGCTTTGTCAACTTGGTGCGTTTCGTACAATTTTTGGTGCTTTTTTAAATTTTTTAAATTTCGGTGCGTTTTTTAATCTTTCCGAAAATGTGATGAAATCTTTGTTTTTACTAATTTTTAATTGCAGTTCATAAAATCTATACGATGAAAAAGGACTCCATTAAATGTATTTTCAACACTAATAAAATACACAGCAAGAGCAAAAATATGCTAAATCTTTATGCAAATGCATTGATGCAATAACATTTGCACAAGATTGTGAACATTATTCGTTTTATTCGATTATTCTTCTTAAAATTAATCTTATTATTCGTTATTCGAAAATGGTCTGCGAATATTTATCACCCCTATCGTGAATAAAAATTCCACATGAAATTTTTTCCCTTTTATTTTTTTTAACATTGAATTTTAATAGGAAAAATGTGAAAAGGGAACAAATTTCATGTGGAATTTTTATTCATGATAGGGGTGTATATGTAAGAAATTGTTCGATTTTTCGAATGGATACCCTATTGCTTATAAAGTTTTAGTTAAACCTTTAATTTTCTTTAATTTGTTAGCCACGATAATGAATAAATTATTTAAGGAAAATTAATATTTGTAATGCTTTATGCATATTTTATTTAATATTGTAATTTCAATTAATTTTTCTTGTTTTTTCGGATTTGTAAATAGTTTTAACACGATTTTTGTGGTTGTTTGTCTGCCATGCAATACTTTTTTTTATAAATTTGTGTGCATTTATTTTCAGATTTCAGTTGGGGAACACATCTGTTTTGCTTTTTCTTTACTTTAGCAGACATTTATTTCTATCTTTATTTTCAGTTTTGTTTTTATTGTTTCTATTTTTATTTCAACAAATTTTATTGTTGGTTCCAGTGACAATTCTCTAAATTGAATCATAAAAAAGCGTAAGATTCTTAATTACTTTGACAGTGAGTTTGCTGGGAATAAATGAAGAGTTGTTTTTTTCTCTGTCTATTTTACTTTAATTTATTTAGTTTTATTTTGTTAAAGCCGCCACAAATTGAATTTGTTGGTTGCAGTGTTTTTTTTTTTACTATTTTTCTTCAAGTAAAACCGTGGGAAGGAAAGAGAAAGAGAGCGCGCAAGACAGGGGCAGACAAAAGTAAAATAATACAATTTTAATTGAAATTTCAATTAAATCATTTGTGAGTGCTTTAAATTATCAAATGTGTTCATTAATGTATCATTAAATTGAATACGAGTACTTAATCCATAAAATATCATAACAATTGTGTTTTATTTTGTCTAAATAAGTACCAATTCCACGAAGCAATTTTTATTGAAAAGATTGATACAATTTTTTCCTTGAAATGTCTTCGGTGTTCACACAGCACAATTTTATTGTTTAAATCGCTCGTATTTTTATACACACATTTGTATACACATCTGTAATACGAATAAGAGATTGACATGAATTGCTTGTACAATCAAGTGTGTATTTGTCTTATCTTCGCCTCACCCCGATGTATAAAAGGTAATTCGCTTAGCTTAAAGAATTGCTTTGTGTAAATTGGAACTAAAGTAATCTTAAGTTTATATAAAATTTAGCATGGGTTTTTTGAGATCAGAACTTACTTAATACTTTTTTTTGATATTTTTTACTAAATTTCGTACAATTCATTATAAATTGTAATTATACATCTCAAGTCAAGTTGGCAATATATGTCGCTAATAGCTAAAGCTAATTCCTCGTTACCACGGACCCGGGATCTGCTACTATAACTGTTGAAACGCACATGCATACATAAATACCTATCATCCAATAACTCGTTAACATTGTTTTGAGTCTTGCAATTTGAGCACCATAACATTACATTTGGTTCATGCTACTACAGCGCCGGTTCTGCTTATCTACATAACAAGAAATGTAAGGTTCTTAACCGTTTGACGACCAACCAAATTCAGCTGAAGCAATTGAATTGTTTGTTTTATTTTAACTATCTATGGCCTGATAGTAGTTAAAAAATTGCCCTCCTAGTTCCCAATTCGCTTTGGCAAATATAAGGTAGTCTATGGGTTTAACAGGGTTGAAAACAGATTTAAAACTAGGTATTAATTAAAATATAAGGTAAAATACAATAAATCTCAATTTATTCTATCTTAATCTTGTTTGTGATAGACTCCAAAGCAATTACTGGACGTAGTGAAGCAAATGAACACATTGTTATGAATGCAAATACACATTTGTGCTACCATAATTATTATTGAAAAAACAATGAGAACAGCGTTTCCAAACTTCACGTTATGAGTAGATTTTATGAATTGAGTTCCACATATGGTTACCGCTGAAAACACACGCTTTCCTGAATTGAAGCTATTTATTAGTTATTTTTCTACAGCTGCCCGATCGTAACGATTGTAATCATTATACACTTTCTTTGATCCATTAGCTCTACTGTATAATTAGGGGGCAAGCAATTGTCCAGCTACACGCCGCTTGACCTTGAATACAGATTTTGAAACAATAAAGTAAATGCCTCAACTGACTAAGGAAATTCTATCCGACATCAACTTTTTTATACTTTTATCAGCCGAAAATTTTTTCTGCGTGTACTTTCTATTACTTCGGTTGATTCCGCACGCTATTATGTAAGACTTGTAATTAGGGAAGTAAACTTCAACCATTTTTTTTGCCAGTGGCTTATGATCTAAAAGTTACCGGATTTTGTAGCTACGAACACTGTCATCAGCCTTATTGTTATCACAACAAGTAAAGATTAGCTGTAATTTTTTCAAATTAAAGCCTTGGCAGTACACCTACGATCTAATTTTGTTGTAACGTTGGATTAGTAAACCAATACAGGCTTTGTTGAGTGGAGTTTTACTAAGCTCATATAAGTATTAAATGGTTAAAGTACTCAAAGTATTCTTAAACTTATACTTCAATTTAGAGGTTCTAATCGTAGGGATTTTTAGAAGTGTTAATTTTCGCTTCAACCTATAGGCAAACATAATTGTAAACTATATTTTTTGATAGGTTGGATTCAAAATATAATTAACTCTCAACCCCGCGTAACAGCCCTCGGCATAAAGACTATTGTTTGGCCAAATTTGGAACCTCGAGGGACCAGATAAGGACTTGTACTCAACGACATTCTTGTTGCCCCAACCTTCTTCTATAAAACTGTCTTCGATATATTTGCTAAATCTTTTACCTGAACAAACATAAAAACTAAAAACAAGCATAATAGTATGTGCACACAGAGAAAAAATATAGTTGTACATGTTTACCACAACAATTTGCACATTTTTACAAGTTTTTCAACAATGCTTTGGTCACTATAATTATTTATATGATTGCGGTAACCATAATATGGTTAAGTTACGTTTCAGATGATTACCACAATCATATAAACGATTATAGTAAGTATGTAATCATGTTTATGATGAATTCAATTGTAATAATTTGTTGCTCATTGATTATGATAGAGAACAACATAATATGGTATAATTTGTCATCATAAAACTGATCACCGTAAATATTATATAATTGCTATAATCATATATATGATTGCTATAATCATGTGAATGGTAACTTAACCATATTATTATATATTATTATTATAATATTAAAAAAAAAATTAAAAATGTTGAAGTAGTTGTGGTAAATATGTGCGTGTGTTCTTCAAAGGGATTAGATTTACTGCTTTACCGGATTAGGTTTTTTTTTGCACAATTTTTTATGCACCAGCATATCTGAGGAAAACTTTATTAAGAATCAGAAAACTTTATAAAAAACCACCGATATGGTTTCATCCAATGTGGAATCGCTGGAGGCCAAGTTTCCTATTACTTGGCTAGAGAAAACAACCGAGGTGACTAAACCCAAAATGGCCCCACAAAGAAAAGAAAAAAGTAATTTGTTTTATTTTATTTTAATTCAAATAAATAGTGAACGATATCACTTTCCTTTTAATTTATTATTCTTTTCGAATATAGATGTAGGTTTACAAATTTTATTTTTATATTTTATATTAGAAAAGCACAAATTCAATATTAAGAAAAAACCGATGGAAACAATTCAAAAAAATATCAATTATACAATTTAAAGATTATTAAAAATCAACTATACGATTTAAGTTATTATGTATAATTATACAAATCAAAAATCAATTTACGAATTATTAAACGACTATATATTTCAAAGATTGTTAATGGACTGTATATGGCAAAACAACGATTCGCCAAAATACAACAACAAAATTTATATTTTTGCAAATTGACGAAGAAATAACTTAAAAGATAATGTATGATGACATATACGCCTATAGATGTCCTCTGGCATCACCCTCAAGGTAAAACAGTCTCAAAAAAGGGACAACCAAAGATGGGAGTACCAACACCATTCATCCAAAGTTGAACATCCCGGCGGCCTTGCAGTATTGCAACAAAAGATAGCTAATAAAAAACAAAATAAAGAACAAGAAACAAGCAAAACAAAAAAGAATTAGTTCTTATTTAATTTGTTAAATATTGCAAAAGTCAAACGCAAATCTTGTTGACTCAAAAAACAGTACTCCAGGGATCCAAATAAAAGATGTACTGCAAATAATACCATAGAAGTATAACACGAGGTAGTTATGTATCATGATCTAGTATAAAAAGCTGTTTCTCGCACCAATAGGAATTACAGCTTGAGACGAACGAGGTTTCACTAAACAGACCACTAGACGTACGAGGTCATCTGGCGAATGATTGGAACGAACGAGGTTCCTTTCTTTCTGACCTAAACGTGTCTATTCTTAACCATCCATTGTGAAACATCTAATGATATTGTGTGGTGTTCATTACATTACAATTTGCCTGTAGTTTAAGTGTTTAGTTTATGTGTTTATTAAAAAAATTTAAAACACATTTTAAATCGTATTTGGTTATAAAGAGTACAGTCTTAACTTTCTGATGATATAATTATTTTTTAAAAATTTGCGTTGTTAATATTTGAATGTTTGAATTTGTAATGTGGAAATAGATTGATTTTTTTTTTTTTTTTTTTTTGAAAATCGTACATTTTTGCATAAAATGTATATCTTGTCGGAGAAATTTAAAGTGGATCTTGATCTGTCTATATTGGATTAAAGTAGGTTTTTGAACACTTTTGTATACAAGAAGAAAAGGCCTGTCACCGGTGCTAATATCCCCTACCTAGAGTAACGACCTGTTAAAGTAACTGGGCATTTTCATATAACCTATAAAAATTGCAACCGATTCACATTTAATGGAAATTGAACTCTACTTCTTTCTTCCTTCCCTTCCGTTTAAGGAATATTCTCATATAAATTCTACGTCCTTTTCGCTTCTGTGAAAGTACTTTGTTATGATGAGAAAATAAAAAAAAAATTAACAATTTCTTTTCTATTAGAAATTCTACATGCATCTCTTATAATAAAATTTACAATGAAACGCTTGTCTAGCATATTTTTACGTTTAACTTGATTGCATTATTAATGGTGTGTTTTTTATATGTTTTATCCCTTAAAATGCATTTAATGCTCTCCACCGTTCTTAATGTAGGAATAAATGCCTGACTGTGGTTATATTTACCCACATGCATCTATTGTACACGACTACATGGGCTTTTATTTGTATTTTCTACTACATTTTCGCCATCACGGGCATGTCATCGTAGCTGTCTTCCAGCAGAACAAGGCGGGTACATTCGCATTCACATTCGTATCATCATTATTTTGATTATTTGTATTTGTAGTCATAATAATAACATGTTTAACTTTGTTGAACACGTACCAATAATAAATTTTTGTTTTCAGCTGTAAATACTTATTTTTTTTTTTTTGCGAAACATGTTTTACTTAAAACAATTCTCTTTTTTGTAGCTTTTGTCTTTCCTTGTTGTTGACTAATGGTAACACCCATCGTCATCATCATCATCATCATCTTTAGTTTCTTTGTTGGGAAACAAAATAATGGGGATCTTATCTTTTGTTTGCAGAATTGTATTTTATTTGCATTTGCACACCCCATCACTTGTCTGTTTCTAGTGTCAAATATGACAGTCTATAAAACCAAATAACAGATACGCATCATAATCGTGTCGTTGATCATTATCTTCATCTGCATCACCAACATTGTCATTTTATCTTTATTACTGCAGCAGTCAAATTTATCCAAGGCTTGTGCGAAAATGGTTTAGGTACTAAGTAGTAACTAAGTAGTGAGATAAAGAAGTACTTAAATAAATTGCATTGTTTAGACTTTTCATTTGCACATTTTGCATAATGTGTCAAAAGTTTGTGAACAAAATTACAGATTTAAACATACACACATACATATATACATACATACATGTTTTAAACAGAATTGAGATTACAAGTTAACATTGGGGATTAAAAGATATCATTGTCTTTCATGATATTCTGCATAGATTTGTTTGTTAATAATGTTTGAAAATTACATCCTTTACAATTGCTATTATTTATTGTTCGTAATTCGCACAGCAATTCATTTTAGACGCAGGTTAGTAGGCTAAACTGTTATCGTAAAAACGAATGTAAAGATCTAATAATGAGATCAATTCCCAACCAAGTCAACTAAATAAGACGTGTAAATTTAAAGTAAATTTTGTAGAGCTTTCGGATTTGCTTTTGAAGACAACCAGAACGTTCTATATATGTAATTAAATGTTTAAAGATGATTTCACTGAGGCTCAATATTAGCTTTCAGAAAGTCAACCGTTGTGGGCTTGTCCCTATAGATATAAGCCTTAATACAGCCCCCACAAAAAATTGGTTCCACGAACTCCCTCTCATTTGGACAATTGTTTCGTGTGCTGTTTGGCATATGTCACCATCTTATTGAAACCACATGTCAGCCAAGTCTAGCTCTTACATTCTAAGAAAACAAAATTGTAATAATCGAACGATAGCGTTCGCCATTCACAGTAACGTTCCTGCCTTCGTCGTCTTTAAAAAACTACGGTCCAATAATGCCACCGGCCCATAATCCACAGCAAACAGTGAATTCTTTGGGATGCATTGACAGTTCTTGCTGCTCTTTACATCAAATACGACAATTTTGCTTGTTTACGTTCGACCAGAATTGAGCTTCGTCGCTTCGTCAAAGAAGTGAACGATGCGCTTTCTTAGACGAACATGAATTTTAATTTTTAACATTTAGTTTTTAACATGGATTCGAGCGAGCAGAACGGTTTGCTGCACTCGATGCACTTTTTGTAATATGAAAAAAAATAAACAGCGTAAAGAGTAGTGCAAGAAGTGGTGATTATAACGAAATTTATCTTCCCACATTAATTTATTAAAAGAATTAGTGAAGAACCATTAGATTTCCTCAATTATTTGCGCTTGATTCAAAAACTGCTTTCGTTGGTTTCCCCTTTGCTTATGAAGGAAGATACAGTCATGAGAAGTGCAATTTCTCCACACGAAAGATTAACTGCTATATCGAGATTTCTAGCAACAGGGCGGTCCTATGAGTGCATAAAATTTTCTACAAGAATATCTCCCCAAGCGCTTGGAAAAATTATCCCAGAAACATGTAATGCCTTGTACAAGTTTTGCAAAATTTGATCATCAAACAGATCGTAGTACCAAAGTACCGGCTTGTAAATGCTGATTGCAGATGCTCCAGACTTCTTTGATGTCTCAAGTTTCTTTTTTTCTTTGCAAAAAGCGAATCTTTATTTTTGACAAAACAGATTTCTTTTTCGCGTCAGGTTCTACTTATTGTAACTTCTTTGTCAGCTTGTTGTAGGCAGCATCTTTTATGGTACTCGCTAGATTTAACTTGCCATAGGCAAGGTTCAGATCTATAAATTGCAATAAAAACTATCACACGACATGATACGCACTCTTGCTCGACACAAATTGAACTGAGAACGGTACACTTGAACCCCTACACACGTTCTCATCAGTTGAAGCTGTCAGTTAAAAATATAAAAATTTTAAATTTCTCAGTTAAACTGAACAGTTGAATTGAACTGCAGTTATTACCCACATACTGACAGTTTTAACTGAACAGTTGTAACTGTCAGTTACAACACGACAGTTGTAACACAAAAATATCTGAGCTGCCAAAAAGAAAACTGCTAAAAAAAATCACCCCTTATAAACAAAGACAATGGATTACTTTCATATATCTCATCGAGTCCACAATGTTTTATTGGAAACCAAGTTCCACTGTGCTGAAGGTGTAGTTTAAACTTGGATACTATAACAGCAATATCTGCTCTAAAAATAACAGACCAGGTATCTGTGCTAATATCGTTCAATATAATGAGAGGCTTCATAATGATGATCAAATCAGTATAGGTTGATTTCGGTGTTAAAGTGTCATTGAATGATCGCTAAGCATGCATGTAGACTCGGTCTTGTTTTCAACAACTGTAGTACTAACTATCGAGACCTTGAACATGAAGAATTAGCTTTATCTGCGAATGTTAAACTTTTCATGTAGTGCCACATAGATTTCTGAACAAACATGTAAAAAGATTCTTTCTAACCTAACTGGTCTAGAGGTTTTAAATTGTTGACAATTATAATTCATTTTACAAAATTTTATTTATTCTGCATTGTGAATATCGCTATATGTCTGCTCTTAACAGAATATTTATTAATTATTTTAGTCATACAAAATTAGTTTTTAAAAATACCATCCATATATAAGTGGATGGGTATAAAGCGCTACTTACATGACCAGCAATGTAAACTATACGCACTGTGGACTTGCTTAAAAACAATTCTAGGTGTTAGAAAACATGCAATCTCTCCTTAACACAAGGCCCCCAATGTCTTAAACCAGACGAAAACAATAAACAAATAAACATATTCATATACATACATATGTATGTATTACGAAACAAAATCGTTATTGGGGGGAAGTGAAAGTTAAAAGCCTTAATGTAAAAAAAGAAATTGTCTGTAAACAAAAGTTTTTGTTGAACGCTATTTTTACACATAAATAAACAATGCTCAAGTACGAAATGAAAATAATACTTGTGCACAGTTTTTTACATAAATGTCATGTAACATTAAACAGAATATTTTCAATTTCATTTGCTAACTTCTATATACGAGTATCTACAGAGGAACATCATTGTATTTGAAAGTATTTATTTCTTATTTTTTTTTTTTGCATTTAAATGCAGACATACATATGTATATTCAAGCATTCTAACAAATTGTAATGCAGTTAACTTCCACTGCTGCATGGCTCATCAACAACAGCAATCATTTACTAGCTAGAGGCTGTGTGTAACTAAAAATAAATGCATCTTGTTAATTTTAATAAAACAGACATGGTTTGTAGCAGCTCTGCAGAGCAACTTTTTCAATTGTATTTCGTTTGGCACAGCCCTTTATTTGTTTTAATTTATAATTTTACAAGTTGTTTTTCTATGCCATTCCCCCCCACCCTTTTATTTTACAGGCTTATGTTTTACTTATAGCGTGCACTGTACGAAAAAGAGAGACAGAGCGAGGGATAGTGAGAGTTGCAACCAACAACAAACACACTTCAACATTAATTAATTGCATTTCAGTTTATTTGAACACAACTGCATGTTATATTTGTATTTGTTTTTGTTGTTGACTAACCTCAATTGTTTACTATATGTAGTTGTTAATGTTAATGTTTGTTTAGTTTTTGTTGTACTTTTCAATTCTTGTTCAATATTTACATACTTATTGTTTAGCAATAAAAACAACAACAACAACAACAACAGCAACAAATTAAAACAATTTCACTTTTCTTTTTCTACAATTGTTGTTTTTATTTATTTACCTTTTGGGTTTTTTTTTGTTTTTGTAAAATATTATTGATTTTTTTTATTAAGTTGTCGTGTTTGCTGGTGGCATAAATTTTTTATGAAATTCATGTCGCCAACAGTTCAAAAACGTTAAAAATGTCTGAGAGTTAGTGTTTGGAGATTTTTTGTGATAAAATTTTAATTTAGTTTAGTGCTAAGTTTAGAAAATAGTTTAGGAAAATAAATTACCAGGGGGCTAATTCTGGCAGTCGTGACATAATAATTAATTAATGACATAAGAAACACCTCCGACCCCTTAAAATTGACAAACATTGAATAAGTATAAATAAGTACATATGTGCATACATACATACATACATATGTATTAATGTATGTACATACATATGTATGTGTTTTTCTAGACTCAAAAGACGTTTTAGACTCACAAAGGAAGCATGCGTAAAATTATTTTTGACCTAAAAGTAATAAAATTATTAATATTATGATATTTTTTTAAAGTAAGTAACAATTTCTTTTACTTACATTTTATTTTTTCTTCTGTTTGCTAAAAAAAACGATATTTCGAATGCTTCTTGGCTTACGAGTAAAAACTCGCAAGGTTGCGTTCGAATGATCATTCGTTATCGAATGCCATCATTAGAAATTTCGATACATTTTATTCGCTATTGAATGAGGGAATCCCAAATGTTAAAAAATTCGAACGTTCGAATGAAAATTTATTCACATACGAATGCGAGAATTAGCCCCCAGTTGGTTGTTTTAGTTGGGGCATCTTCTTATTATCGAAAATCTTTTAATTTTGGTTTTCCTAATCGTTGGTTTTACAAGACCTTAGTTTATTTTACCTAATCCTTGGTTTATTTAACTTTAAGTTTATCTCTCAATCAGTGTTTTATTAAGCCTTAAGATTGTCTCTCAATTGTGTTAGAACCTAAAGTATATAAAACCTGAAGTTTATCTTTCAATCATGGTTTTACAGATCCAAAAGTTTATCTATTATTTGTGGTTTTATAAAACCATTGTTTCGCGTGCTGCATGGCATATGGCGCCATTATATCAAAACAAATTGGACAATAAAATTTACAGCAACAGTAACGTTCCTACTTTCATCGTCTTTGAAGAAGTACGCTCCAATGATACCACCGGCCCGTAATCCACAACAAACAGTGCATTTTTCGGGATGCATTGAGTGCCTCGATAGACTAGGCGATAGAGTGCCGGACTATCAGTCAAAGGGTTGGGGGTTCGATTCCCGCCAAACACTCTGGGTGTTTTCTGCAGATAAGCTAAAAGCTTCGCAGTTTGTGTTTGTTAAAAAAAAATATTATCGAAAATTTCTTAATTTGGTTTTATAGAACCTTAAGTTTATGTCCTAATAGTTGCTTTTATAAGACCTTAGTGTATTTAACCCTAAGTTTATTTCGCAATCATGGTTTTATTAAGCCTTAAGATTATCTTTCAATTGTGTTAGAAAGTTTATTATTTTTTTTTTATAAAACCTGAAGTTTATCTTTCAATCATGGTTTTACAGATTCAAAAAAGTTTATCTTCCATATGTCGTTTTATAAAACCTGGGGGGGTTACTCTCTATTGCGATGCGAAAGCAAATTCGATGCGTAAGAGTATCAATTTGTACGCTTATCGCATCGAATTTGCTTTCGCATCGCAATAGAGAGTAACCCTCCTGAAGTTTAACATTTAATCATGATTTTACTCGACCTAAAGTTTATTCTACAATTGTAATTTTATTAAACAGAAGTTTATCTTTCAATCGTTTTTTTAAATAAAAAAAACTAAAGTTTATCCTTCAAATTAAAGAATTCCTTTAAAAATTAACAATGGCAGCACTTTAAAGTAAATACTTCCGAGAAACCTAAATAAAAGAAATAACTGAATCTCATGTTAAGGAAACCTCATTACAACCAAAAGGAAACTGAGCAGCTTGAATTTTATTCATAACAAAATTGTAACATTGTTGGTATTTGCTTTTCACTTTAAAAAATACAAACCAACAAAAAATAATCAGAATAAAAAGTTTTTGTTTCAAGGAAATAACAATTCCTGCTATGAATTATCCTTAAAGGCAAAGGAAGAGTGGGAACAAAGTCACCTGCTGTTGCTGCTGCTTCTGCTGCCTTACTCAAGTGTAATTTGAGAATTAAAATAATAAAATCAAAAAGAACAGCAGCCCAAAGATAACGAAACAGCTGCTCCTTTTTTTACTTTTATCACTTTGTGATTTCTTTTTAGGATTTAGCACTGCTTCAAGGAACTGTGCGTTAGATTTAGCCATTTGTTTTTCTTAACAAATAAGTGAGATTAATTGCTTGTGTTCTTGAGAAATGTGATACTACTTTAATGGACTTAAAAAACTGCAAAAAAAGATAACAAACAATTAATTTTTTTTTTATCAGAAAAACAATTAAAGGGAAGATTTAAGCAGCTATACCAAAGAATTGTTCGTAGTTGTTATTGGAATAGCTAGAACACCCTTAATATTGTGGTAAATATTTACAAGTTTCATTAAAATCTTAATTTACGATCAATATTATTCATATAAATAATTTTTTAAAAGGTTTGTAGATTGTTAAAGTACTCTTATCGACATGTAAATAAATAAATAAATAATTGCGTTAGTTACCAAGAAGAAAGGACGTTTGTATTTCCTAGGCTGCATGTGTGTTTATTAAACTCTTGACCAGTTTAATACAAACAAGGCAAAACCTTGTCTTAAAATGCAGTCATGTACATGTTTATCAATCTTTAAAGTGCGATTTTTCACACTTTACTTACAAACAGAAAAAAACATCTTGTTAAAATTCAAGTATTTTGTTTAGCAAAAACTCATTTTAAATCAAACAAACTAGGCGCTATTTGCCATTAAAGTTTAAACAATATTTTTGTGTTGGTTTTTTATCGATTTATAACCTCAAACAACATGAGTTTTCACACATAATAAATCATTTGATAAAAGGACACATTTAACAATGTCCTTGTACTCTCTCTCTCTCTCCTTCTCTATCATACTCTTACTTACACACGAGGTTCGAGTAGTTGTAAAAACATGCCAAAAATAAATAACCTGCTTATCTTTCTCATTTATTGTTGTTATTTTTTTTAACAAAAAAACAACAAACACTTGCTGTACATTGAGAACACCCAAGGAAAAAATCAAATTGCCTATGTATGTATATTATACAACCAAATGTTTTTCATACCGTCTTTTTTTAAAAAAAGATAAAAAATACTCTATTTTCAACGCTGAGTCTATTGGTTTAACCTCCTTTTTTGGCTGTAGTTATGAATATTTTATTTGTTTGATACTTGCTGGTTGGATAGTTTTTTTGCCTCTCAGAATATAATAACTTTATATATTTGCTTTTTGGCTTTTAATCAGGATGCAATTTAAAGGAGTTGATTGATTGAAGTTTATATAAAATAAATGTTGCTATCTCTTAAATTCATTTCTAAACTGCAGTTTTGTAAAAACTTAGCTTATCTATTAGTCGTGTAATTATAGATCCTTAAATTTATCTTTCTTTCGTTTAGAGAACCTGAAGTTTATCTTCGTGGTTTTAGACAACTTAAAGTTTACATTATAAACTTTTTTTTAAAGACAAAGTTTATCCTTAAATCTTAGTTACAGAAAATTTAAAGTTTAGTTAGTTAGTTTTTAATCTTTAATATAAACTGAAATTTATCTTTAAATGGTGTTTTCAGGGATCCTTTAGTTTGACTTTCAATTGTGGTCTTAGAGAACTTACAAATTACGTTTCAATCCTAGTTTTATGGATCCTTAAGTTTGTCTTCCAATTGTGATTTTTCAGAACTTACAATTTACAATTAAATCTTGTTCCCAGAGAACCCGAAGTTTATCTTTAAATCGTGGATATAGACAACCCTTAGTTTGCCGTTCAATCGTTTTTTTAGAGAGCCTGAAATTTAACTGTCATTCGTCGTTTTAGGGATGCTTAAGTTTTTGTTTTATTACAGTTTTTAGAGAACTTGAGTTTATCCAGAGAACCAGAAGGTCATCTAAATCTTGTTTATAGCGAACCAAAAGTTTGTCGTTTTAGAGAACCTGAAATCGTGGTTATAGAGATCCTTAAATTTGCCTTTAATCGTGGTTTTAGAAAACCTTAAGTTTAAGTTTCAATTGATTAAGGATACTTAAATTGTCTCTCCATCGTGATTTTGGAGAACCTGAAGTTCACGTTTTAATCACGGTTTTATAAAACTTTGAGTTTACGTTTCGATTGTGGTTTTCGAGAACGTAAAGTTTATGTTTCGATTGTGATTTTAAGGATCCTTAAGTTTGTCTTTCAATCGTGGTTTTAGAGAATCTGAAGTTCAAGTTTCAATCGTGGTTTTATAAAACCTTGAGTTTACGTTTCGATCGTGTTTTTAGAGAACCTTAAGTTTTATAAAACTTTAACTACCTATCAATTGTGGTTTATAAAACCTAAATTTCATCTTTCAATCGGGTTTTGTAGAACCTTAAGTTTGTAGTTATATTTCAAAAGTGGTTGTCTAAAAGCTTCAGATTGTGATCTAAAGTTGGACTCTTTATTTTAGTTTAAACCACTTTTGGTAAGTTGACTCGCGAACATAGTTTAAATTTGTATATATATCGTAGTTTAATACAACAATAAGTTTATGTCTCAAACGAGGTTTTAGGTTAGGTTAGGTTAGCAGGCGGCCATGTAAAAACGGCCCACTTAGGTCCATATTACTGGTCCCATTGTGATACCTGTTTGGATAGAAGATTATAGAGAGAAGAGAAAGAGTGAAAGAGTGAGCAGGGTAGTAGTAGGATGAGTGGAGTGTAAGAGGGTGAAAAGTATGAAAGATTTGAAACGAGGTTTTACACAACCATAAGTTTATTTTGCAATCATGGATTTCTCTCAAAGTGAAGTTAATATGTTAACCTTAGTTTTATAAAATCTGAATTTAATCTCTAAATTGTTGTTTAAATAGAATATTTGAAAAAAGGCATTCAATCGAGGTTTTATGGAACCTATACATAACAATATTATTTTAAAAAAACTTTTATTTTAAAATATTATTTTCCTTTACAGCCCTGCAGGTGGCCACTACTTGAGTGGTTCTCGAAGACCCCTGGGGTATTTTTGCACACAATAATTTTGTACATTATCATTTCATGTTACACAGAGAACAATGAAAGACTTGAGTAGTTTGAATAGAGTCCGACAAATTTTGACACTACTTAACCTTGATTTTAATTTCATGACATTTCTACAATCACACACAGTTGAGTTAATGCTGTGACTGTTAGTAGTAGTAGTTGTTCGGTTCTGCACAAAAAAGGCAGGTGTAAGGGTTTCACCTAACACTTGTAACACATAGAGTATTTATTTTCTTTGCAACATCACTTTGCTACGCTCACGGGAAATTCCGAAAAAAAAAGAAACAAGTGTTGTGTTCCTCCTAGAGCAAAACAACATAAATATAAAAGGAACAAGAAAACATGATTCTCTTTTGTCCCTTTCATAGCACGTGCTATTGTTGAGCAGCATACAATGACACTTGTATGCTCATGTTATTCGTACTAAAGTTGTACAGGTATAAAGTCTCTTATATCTTTTATATCCGGTCCTTTCTAGGACACAGGATAAGCCATTTGTTAAAGCGTTAAATTTCACACTGTTATAAAGATTTTTTTGAGTATTTTCCTTGTTTCTTTTACTTAAAAGTGTTAAAAGTTAAAGATTTTAAAGATTTACAATGGAAACAAAGACAGATTTACGAACACAAATAAAATAAAGAAAACCTGATGACGTTTATGATTTTTATTAAATACACACGCTTTTGTTTATGACTGTCATAATTTTATACACGTACATATACTTAGAGGAAATTTATACTCGTGAGTTTATTGCAATTTACTTTGAATTAAAATAAATATTGTATAAACATTTTTGTTTATTTTAATAAACGAGTATGTAAACACCATAGTAAATATATCTTGGAGGGAATGGTTTTCATTTTATTTATTTATTTTTGTTTAGTAATGAAAAAAAAACACCTTTTTAGTTTAGCTTTAAAATGTAAAAAATAGTAAAATAGTGTTTATACAACTAAAACAATATTTTAGTATTTATAACAAAGTTTAAACAAGTTAAGAGAGGTTAATAAACTTAACATACTTATTAATTTATATTCTTAACAATGAAAAAATTAAAGAGAATCTTCTAAGAAATATACATATTAAATTTGATTAAAACTTAAAATGTTTCTTTAGGCTCAGAAGTTCAATTTGATTGAAAGCCTTTAAACAAATATATCATTGAACAATTTGTTTATAGACTCTATTTATTACAATGAAATACACTTACAGGTCCGTTACGACCTCCATCAGTACAATGGAAACAGCTATTGCTTCATTAAATGGAATTTTATTATCTAAGGCCTTAACAAATACACTTAGGATTTTGCCCTTGTTTAGACATTATGGCCCTAATTTTGTAAAACGCAACGCCACAATTATCTAAGCGTTGCGTTAAATTACATTTTGCAAATCACGAAGTTCAAGCAAGTGATTGTTAGCGTTGTAACAGCTGATTCTTACGTTGTTGTTAATACAACTGTTTGATATTGTGTATTTTGTAAAACGCTACGCTGAATTTTTTATCACTTGCTTTGTCAAATTTAACGCCTCCATTTTCTTGGCGTTAGTTTCAAAAGTTGAATTAAAATATTAGTAAAAACAAAATTATTCAATTAATTTAATATTTTATAGGAACTTTATTAATACGATGTACGAGTAAGTAAATATACACAAACATATTCATTTAGTATAAAATACTACTAAAATTATTCTTAGGGCGAAAAAAGAAGCAACAACGGCAGCTCAATTTGATTTGTTGATAACTGAAATGAAAAAGCATCCAAATGTGGTTCGTGGAATGCCTACTTCTGGCAGCTCAAAGGCAACTGTTGATAATGTTTGGGAAGCTACATCGAAACTCCTGAATGCAATTAGCCCAACAATTAGAATACCCACGAAGTTTCATTCAAAAATATTGTAAATCTGCACACTGTTATTTGACTCTTAGCGTGTTTAAATATGCGCCTTAATTGCGTTAATCGCAATTAACGCCATTATTGAGCTAAATATTCCATATAAAATCTCAATTAATTATTGCGCAATAAGTACGAAATTGTTATAATATTGAGTAAGATTTCGAATGCAACACTGTTCACAACTGTGTTTAGTGAACAAAATTGTATAAAATGGCAAATGCCAACAAAAGAAATCATTGAAAAATTGATGTGAAGGTAAGTTTGTTTACATAGAAACACAACAACCATTTAGAGTATTTTTTGTATTGTTTTCCAACTGTCAAATGATTATTGAGTAAGCTGAAAATTGCGTATGCCTGAACACTTAAAATAATATTGTCAATTAACCGAATATTGGCTCAATTAAGTTTCATATCTGAACACAGTATTACTCATTATTCGTTAAATTCATAATGTTTTAGTAGAGAGCAATTGGGGTTTTTTCAATAGGACGCTTGAAGAATCTTCATCATTCGAAGAAGAAGACATATCCATAAGTGCGAACTTTTTTTTATACTCCTTTAGTATTTTTGTATTTATAATTACATATATGCTTTAAAACCTTTTTTCTTCAAAATTTTAAATATTTTCTTGATAAATAACCAAACAAAATTATTGAACAGCTGATTGGTTTGTAGCATTGCCAATGCAAAATAAGTGTAGCTTTATGTAAATTTTTATTTTAAATTTCAGTATCAACATTTACAATGGCAACATTAACCACGCAATGATTTGACAGTATTGTAACAACGTAATAATTCTGAATTCGCTAAACACAATGACGCAGTGATTTATAAAATTTCATATTTTTCATGATGCGTTCGCAAAAGCGTAGGTGATGCGTTGAACGCAAGTGATTTACAAAATTGGGGCCTATGTATTTACTTCTATCCTATTTTTACCTAGCAGTTATTCAAAACCAATATTAACATATTGCATTTGCTATTCTGTCATATCATTACTACTTAGTACAGGAAATATTTTCTAATTCTTATATTTAAAAATTTATATTAACATACGGGGGCCTTATTAAGCACACCTTAGATTTTGCAATTATTCTTTTTGTGAAACAATTTTGGGTTTGTTTTGGTTATCTCTCTATACCTCAAACAGTTGTTTAAATTTTAAACTTTAAAACCAATATGTACGAGTATTTTGTTGTTTTTAATAAATGGGTACAGTTTTATGTTGCAAGAGACGTCTTTAAGTCTAGATATTGAGTCATATTTACAATACAAACATGAATGGTGGCAACAGTATAATGCTGGTGTTGAGATGGTGATGATGATGTTCTGCCAGTCCACTAAATTTAGCCATATAGGGAAAACTTGTCCTTTTATTCATTGTTACTGTGGGTTTTGTTGGCTTGTTATTATATTGGGGTCGTTGCAATACAACGAACGACGAGATGCCCGTATGTTGCTAGTATAAGAATGAATTTAAAATTCTTGGTATTTCTTGCGTTTGTAATGTCAGTTGATTTTGGTAAGCTAAAGGCGACTACTTTACACGGGCTTTAAGACAAATTTCAAAATGTTCTTGTAATACAGCATCATCTATATTTAGTGGTTGGTTTTCCATATTTCTTGAAAGACTTTTGCCAAACAATTGATGACCGTTTCTTATTTTTTTTAGTAGCGCTGACTTTAGCTTCGTAAGACTTTTGCTGTATTAAACTTTAAATTTATGGGTTAATAGTGGATTTCTAGAAACTTAAGTTTACCCCTCGATCGTGGTTATATTCTTACTTGACTCTGTCTATGTCTAAATCCTCGTTTTCAAATTCTGGTGTTTTTCTCAATCAACCTAATATAACATCAACCCTTCAATCATTCAATCAATAGAAATGTATAATTAATGCTTAATTTTCATTTAATAAAATCAGAAGTTCATATCTTAATTAAGTTAAGTGTTAAGTTTAGCCTTCTATTGTCGTTTCTGGAACTAAATGTAAATTTGCTCTTTAATCGTGGTTTTCTAAAACTTCTTTTCTTCTTTTGCCGTTTCTAGAACTATCTACTTATGTATATCGTGTGTAAGTCTTTATATTGAGTTTTTATATAACGTTAAGTTAACCGTCTATTGTTCTATTGTCACCAGTTTTTCTTTCTGTCGTGGTTTTATAAAACAGTAAGTAACTTTTTTTTCCAAATAATCTTATGTTTATATTTCTATTGAAAGTTTAAGTTCAAAGCATGGTCAAATTTTAAATTTATTTCTCTCTAATATTGTCTCTATGAGTGTTTTTACTTCCAAAGTGTTTTACTTTATAGGAAATTCCATTATTTTCAGCGAGTTTTAACACACCATTTTAGCTTTAAACTTCAAATTCCTGCTGTAGGGTATCTTATTTGGAAATAAAAAACTGGTAGCTGTTTATATTGACTACTTTTATGATTTCCAAAAAAGGAATTAAATGCCAAATGGACAAGCAAAAGCATAAAAGAAATAAAGAGAACAAATTGATAAAAAAAAAAACAAAAAAAGAAGACACATTGATAAATCAATGTTGAAAACTACTCAATTCAAACTATAACTGTTTGGCAAATGTTTCTTTAAAAGTGTGTGAGTGTAACATTTTACACAAACAAAAAGTTCATTGACCATTTCAACTACTTATACACAATATACACACATTCACCAAACATAATTAAAAAATTTTGTTTTACCAATTATAGTTTTTTGTTCAATTGTTTTTTTATGGCCCAATAAAAATTGAAAATAATTGCCACATTTAAAATTATAGTTCATAAATTTTTAATTTGCTTTTTCCCCATTACAAGCAGGAAAATAAAGAAAATTGTTACAAGTAATTAACAGTAACAACAGCAAACAATTACACATTTTAAGTGAAAATGTCATTGACCTGATTAAAAACCAAAAATTAATCAATAAATACCAAACTGCAAGTTGTAAATATTGTTTTGTTTGGGTCTCTTTAACTTAATGAGCATTTTATACACTAACCTACTCAGGCATATTATTGGCGCCTTTAATGATTTATCTGTGTGGAGAACAATTATTGTCCTCTTTTGCTTTCACATACGCCATTTAATATGTATATATTTCTCTTATAATGAGTGCAGTTTTTATTATTATTTGTGTTGTTGTATGCATGTGTTGGGTATAAATTGCCGATACTCGCACCCACTTGAAAACTGTATAAACATTTGCATTTCTACTCTTCCTCAATCTCTCTCCAGCACATTTTTGGGTTGTGGTGGGAAGGTGAGTGAGCTTGTGTAAAATGTGAGGTGCATTTAATTTGCATTGTTTACCTTGAGGCTATTTACCTTTTGAGGGAAATCCACCTCGGAGTCATGTGCTTTAAATCATAGATTATGAATAGATGCGACACGGCCACCAAGCGGCCAGTGAAACAACTAAAATGTGTCAAAGTGGCATCACACATTTAACCCCATCGTAGGAAAGGGATAGCAAATATTTTGTTATTTGTATGGCTATCCTTATTCTTCGATGGGGTTAAATTAAATTTATTGTTTACATTTTTATTTGTGAAAATATTGTGAAAATTTTCTTAAATTTGGCGCAACAAAATGAGAAAAATTCTAATTTTGCGCCAAGATTATTATAATTTTGGCGCATTTTCCTCATTTTTGTTGTGCCAGTGAGTAATGTGAGTTGAATTTCATCCAAAAAGTTTGATACAAAAGCAACAAATAAGGAGAAGTAAAAATGTAAGTATGTATGACTTTTTTTGTTTGATATTTTATTTTAATAATAGTTTTTTATTAAATTTCAGATGCCGTAAGTGTGTTATAGGTTGCCAAAATGTGGAGAATCTTTATCGTTTTCCGAAGGATCGACTTACCTTAAGTGCTTTGATTTCCTAAAGTTTTAAACAAAGGCGGAAATTGCATAAAGAATTTGCAATTTGTATGGAAATTTTCCGTCCAAATTGTAAAATCTCCTGCGTATTTTCTGCACAAGTTCCAATTGGTGAAAGTATTACCAATTGGAATTTGTATAAGTTTGTTTTCCAAATTATGTGAGTGTTTTATAATATGTGTGTTGTGTATTTGTGAACTTAATTGTTTTATTTGTTAATTTTACGGCCGGCCGTAGTGTTTTCAATGCATGGAGCTCTAACTGTTAAAATAATTTGTTTATATGTATAGTGAATAGGAAGCCGCCGGATACATTTGGTATAAAAGCAATTGAAAGGATGGTTAAAGTGAAGTATAGTTAACAAATTTTCAAAGTTATAGAGAATTGACAAAAGAGGTTGTCTTCAGACCAAAATTGCAAATTGCCAAACTATTGCCTTTATACCAAATTTGTATATTTTTAATTCCGGTAGCTTTTTTGTTTACATATGTTTAATCATCCATAATGTTCCAAATATAAAGAAAACAATATACATAATAATATATATATAAATTAATTTTTATTTTATAAATATATACATATGTATGTAATATTAATAAATGAAATATCAAACATTTTTTTGCAGATAACATTATCCAGTGGCAAATTACTTCCCGCATTTTATTTTTCACAAGGTATGTCTTAAACGAAATAATTTTGTTAAAAAAAATGATTAAAATGTTATCTTTTCAAGCACTTAGGACTACTTACCGTTGATCCTGTGAAGATTTGGTCCAATTAGCTGCATTGCTTCAGGTTAGTACTTTTGCCCATAAGTGGTTCTATTATTGTGAAAAAGTATAAAATAATTTTGTTTTCAATTTAAAATTTTATTTTCAGATTACTTACCATTTTGACAATTTGGAGAATTCCCTGCCACTTTGGACAATCCTTTAGAAGATTTTTGGCAAATAATAATTTCCGGCCATCAGCCACATCAACGGCCATCAGCCACAACAACGAAAAACATTTATTTTTATATTTTCTTTTATGTACGTACATATTTTATATTTTATTTGTACTAACACACTAATAAACAACAAAATAAATGTTTAAATATACACTTTTGCACGATTTATTTTGTATTTTTACAGAAAACAACGAAAAATAAAAATTTTTACACATTTCAGCAAAAAAATGTTTGTTTACTTTAATTTTTATTTTTCATCATATGGTAAAAAAGGTAATGTATAGCTGTTTTCTTCAACTCATTGCTATACGCATGTAGCGTTTTTTTTCTCTCTATCACATTATGGGGTTAAGCACAACTGATAATCCACTTTTGTAAAAGTCACTTTTGACGATTCTGGTTAGTCTGTGCTTTAAATGATAATTTTGTTTAACTTTTAATGAATACCCTTAATATTGCATTGTCACTAAATGATTTTGCAGGCTTTTTGTATGAATTTTAAATAATGCACTACCGTATGTATGTAGGTATGGATATTTTTTATTTGTTTATTTTTTGTAAATTTTAAATTGATGTCAACAATTGCCAGGCCATACAAAAAAATTTAATCGTGAATGACAACAACAACGAGAAAACAAAAAAATACATAATTGAAATTATGATAATTATAATTGACACATGTTTGTAAAATAAAAATAAACTACAAAAAGAAAAACGTGCTCTGTAGCTTTTGTCGTATTGATGTATTGAATTGTAATGATTTTTGGACTTTATGTGCTAGAAGTCATATGGAAAAATAAAAAAAAAAATATTTGTAACTGTCAAAAGATGAAGATTAAGGAAAAATTTGTTATTGTGTAATTCTAAGTACATATTTATTTTTCAACTTTAGCTTATCAAACATGTTGAAAATATCAATTTACATACATACATATGTATGTCTTTTTTTATAATTTGTTTATATTTTAAGATGAATGGTGGTTTAAAAAAAAAATGTTTACATAAGTTAAAAAGTGTCAAAAATAAACTCAAATATTAATAATATTCTTTTACTAACATTAACAATACCGAAAAGACTTAAATTTTCTTGTATTTATGGGCTGATTTTAAAAGCATTGCTGACATAAAATCGGGACACACTCTTGTTGACCAAGTTTAATAAAAAGTCAATGATTTGGCAAGCAATTTGCACTTTTGGTTTCAAGAGCACCTCTTCAACTATGACTTGGGATGTACAGTGGGGCGTACGAATGAGTACATGTTTGTAACTTGTGTACTTTTTATTACATAAAACTAAAACTGATAAAAAAAATTAAAAAAATATTTTTTGTCATTTACTTTAGGTTTATTAACAAACAAAATAATAAAAACAACACTAGTTATTAGATATTAATTTAATTACATGTGGTAAACACTTTTTGCACATTATCCAACACAAATTAAATTATGCATGTCAGCAGTAAAAAAAACCTGCATTGTTGACAAAATAAAATGTTTTATGATTTAAGTTTGCCAGAGAGACAGAAATTGTACATTAGACAAACTTGTAATCTGGTCAGATGAATCCAAATTTAATTGTTTTCAATCCGAAGATGAACAATATTGCTGGCGCCGAACAGCCCAGAGAATTCAAAAAATTAAGCACGGTAAGAATAAAGTCATGATATGGAGTTGCTTTACATGCTGGCACCTCGTACCAATGCAAAGAATCGATGGAGGAAAGAAGACAATCTGCGTATTTTGCAAACCCATCTTCCCCATTTTCTATATAATAGCGTCTATATTGTGAATGAATAACATTCAGCTGTATTGTGACGCAAAGCACACTCAAGGAATAGTTAAAGAATTTTGATTTTATGCTGTAGCCAGCAAAAAGTCCTGATCCAATCCAATGAGCAAAATTGGTGGAGAGTATGCCAAAACGTGTAAAAAGTGTTTTCCGAATTAACGGGTTTGCACTAAATATTAAAGATACTATCATTCCCTAAAATTGAGTACATTTGTTCTTTTCGTAGATATTGATGCTTTTCTAGTTTTGATTTATAAATTATTATGTTAAATATTAAACATAAATGACTAAAAATATTTTTTTTATTTTTCTTTATTATTATTTTAATTTTTACACAATAATAAGTGTGCTAAGTACAAACATGTACTCATTTATGCTTCCCACTGTATATATGTACATATATATAAAAACCTGCCAAATCTTTTGCTGCCTCCCATTAGACGTCACCATTTTTAAGTCAGGTTTTGGACTGATTTAGCTCGCTCTCATTATTAATACAATATTGGGCTATTGTCAAAGAAAAATTAAAACGGGCATTAAGTATGCAGCGCAGGTGGGTCGAAATGCTGTGTAACAATTATTGCGTTACAAATTATGGATATTTCATAAGAGAATATGAATTTTAGTTTAGTCTTTAAATATTAATAAGTGAGCATAAGTTTAGTTTTAAGTTTTTCTTTTTCTGTTTTCTGTTACATAAAAACGAAAAATTTGTCGTTCTGGGTTATTTTTTAATTGTTTAAATTTGTCATACAATAAATTATTGAATTATTGTTGGCATTACATCACGTAAAAACCATTGATATATCTATATCATGACAATTTAGCTTGGGAAAAAACTAGAATATTATTATAGAAAAAATGTTTTCTAAGTAGATATTATTTCATATTTCTGCGGTTTAGTCTTGATTAAATCATTAAGTATTTTACTCTTACGGTTTTTATTTAAAAATAATTCAATAACTAATTATTATGGAATCTTCCTTAAACTTACTACATTATTATTATTATGCTGTCAAACCGCTGTCATGTAGATTTTATTTTAGATTCTAAACCAAATATGTTTATAAATTCAACATGATTCACAAGGTCTTGAGGTTTTCAAAACTGATTCAAATATATGGTTCCATAATTTACCTAAAAATAAAAGAATAAACAACAAAAACATTAAATTAGTTGTATAAGAGATGATGAATATATTAAATAAAATTAATTCGAGATCGTTGCTAAGGGTTACCCCCTGGCCCACGATGTCGAACGATAACGTTCGCTTAGATAAGACTTAAGACACAAACTTTTTATCGTATCTATTTTTTACTCAATCAAGTTTGTTTATTCCAAAATCAAGTTTGCGTCTTAAGTCTTATCGAAGCGAACGTTATCGTTCGACATCGTGGGCCAGAGGGTAAACTAAGTTCCTGAAAACTTAATAATAACGTATTTGCAAAACTATTTTATCATAAAGCATAAATTTTTTGTAGTCAGAATATCACATTATATAGAAAGCGAAAGCAGAAATAACTCTTTTACAATAAATCTTTGTGAGATTGTTTATGTATGTTGAAAATTTATTTAAAAATCATTTTATTCTGTTTATTATATTTTGCCAACTTTAATATCTTTTATTGTTATAAAAGCCATACGGAAAAGATTTTCTGTAATAAACAAAAAACACTTATTTTTATATAATTTTTCTTTGTACAAACACATTTTATTTCTATAGCTTAACTTTAATACTCTAGCAGCCATCCCTAAATACCGATGGAAAGCGGAACGTATTTTTAAGCTGAGCATTAACGCTGATACCCCATTCCTAAACAAAAGCGTCAACGTTATGTCAAAACAATAAATACAGGATTATCAAACAAATAAATTAAACGACCCTGTTTATTGTAACAGCTGCACATTGTTGTTTTATTTCTCTTTTTTTTTTGTTTTGTTTTCTTTTGCAACTAACTTCATTGTGAAACGCCTTGTCAAAATCGAATTTTCCAATAGCAAAGCGTTGCCGCCGCGTTGTTTCGGTATGCTGCATACAAAATGTATGAACATGAGAAATTTTGACATTTAAAAAACGCTTACCATCGGTATATAGGGATGGCTGTAAAGAAAGTGAACATAAACATACATAACTATTTATAGCACAAACAGCACAAATGTATGATTGTCAGTGAAGCGGAAGTGATTTCTTAGTGATTTTACAACCATGCCGTTCGGTGAAAAATATTTTTATATTTTTAATTTAAAGTTTGGCAACAGACTGGTTGAAATTTTTTTAATTGTCACTATACAAGTTAATCAAATATTCCAGCAAAATCGTAAATTACTAAAGGTACGGTCACATTTGGTCACTAAATAACATATATTTGAACTCGTTTATTTATTTAAAAATACTTTTCTTAGTTAGTCCAAAGCACAACATATATTTAATTTTAATTTATTTGATGCTGTTTGATCTTGTAAAACTCTTGTAAGAGTAAACAACGTCAAATAAATTTGTGCTAAGACAAGTGGTTACGCTTTTTTGAGTAAATGTTTGCCAAATGTGACCGTACCTTAAGTAATGACTTGAAGTATTCTAATCAAGGTTGGTTAACGTTGTAACCCTTAAATGCCTTTTCAGCACGACTATCGTTATCTCTAAGCAGCAATAACTGCAATTGCTATTACCGAAAAAACGATATTGTATAAATAATTATAAATAAGTCCCAATTTCCACAAAGCAATTTTTATTGAAAAGATTGATAAAAATGTTTCCTTGAAATTTCTTCGGTGTTCGCACAGCACAATTCTTACTGCTTTAATCGCTCGTATTTCTATTCGAGAGTATACAAACATTTGTATACTCATATGTAATACATACGAACAAGAAAGTAACACGCAAGTACAATCAAGTGTGTACTCGTCTTAACTTTTCCTCACACCGTTGTCTTAGGTTAAAGAATTGCTCCGTGTAAATTGGGACTTATGGAAATACTAACTATCGATTTCAATAATATTTGAGTTTTATTGGAAACCACCGAGTTTAAATTAAATCAAAGTTACCATTTTATTAAAATACCGCTATGCCGCAATGCGCAAAAATACCATTACATTTTAATCGTTGCGAATCGTTAGCCATCCATGATGCAATTGTGCAATTTGAAAATGTATAAATGACATTCAAATTATTAGTTACAAGTTATAAAGACTGTCAGAAGTCTTGATGTATAACAAATAAAATCGGTTCACTTACTACAATACAATGAACACAGTTAAAGGGAAAATTTCTTACCTCAAAAAGATATAGTGAAGTTAAGCTGTAACCAGCGCCATGATCGGTTAGTTATTATTTTCACATATTGATAAATTGAGAATTAAAGTTGTTTAGAGATTGTCCAATTTCATAGCTTCAGACTTCATTCGCGGAAGTTTGTTGAAGTCAAAAGCCACAGGTTCTGAGAGCTCTCGAAGAGAATATCTCAAGAGACTAAAGTTCGCTCAGAAAGATTGATAATGCTTAAAATTGATGATATCAATCTAAAGGCCCAACCATGGTGAAATTAAATACTAGGTGACAGCATTGCTACAACAATTACAACAAAGCAAGAACAACAGGCATTTTTCTATATGAAAAACTTTCGTCACTGTCAAAAAGTTTTTTTTTATATAACTTTTTGACATTTTCAATTTCACCATGAATAATCAGCTGGCGCTACGCTGTCACCTAGTATTTAAATTCACCTTGGGCCCAACTATAAAAGCTTAAGCAAATTACAAAAGTTAACGAAAAGGCTGTCAAATGCATAAGCAATTCAGAGTTAATTTTGACATTAGGGGCCTCGCAAAATTTATAGCATTTTCTGATAGGAGGATTACTTTTGCGCCACCCTGTATTTAACAGACAGAATAGTGATGTTATGGAGTAGTACAGGAAACCGTAGATGGTATAATATTGCAGAAACTATGGGAAAATATGGCCTAATCAACAGTACGTGGTTTATGAAAGATAATCTAGAAACTAAAGCAGTAAACAGATGTAATTATTTTACTTTATATATTTTACTATAGTTTTATTATACTACGAGTATAATTACTATATTACTATGACAACCGGCTGTAACAATATAGAAATGGTTTAAATTAAAAACCTAACATTTTTTTAAATATTGTAACATATTTTAATTAATAACTCTTTTTCTACTAAAACGATATAGCTGATTTTTTAATAACAAACTACTTAGGATAATGATAAAAATTTTAAATTAATTTTATTAATTGGGGTTTTCTAATTTTCACCTGATTGTGATTTACTAAAATTAAATTGCTTTAGAATTATTTAAGTATAACTATTTTATTTGCCTATCATTTATAGTCTGATAAATTGACCGATATTTTAAAATTTCCTGTTCTTTCAAAAACACAATATGGGGAGAAATAAAAAATATTCACTAAAAACTATTCTATAAATAAATGACCAACAAATTGTAAGAAAATTAATCATAAATTATGGTTCGTATGTTATATTTTTTTTTGCATGTTCTATAAATAATGCAAAAAAGGAAGAAACAAAGCTAAATACAACTGCTACTCTTGCCATTTGTATGATTTTACTCTGGTTTTGTGTGCAATATGCTGCATGACTGATTCTTCTGTATAGTTGAACAGCTACTTTTTCCGGTGAAGTCATAAGAAATAGGGCTAATCATATCAATACAGACAAAGAAATTAAAAAAAAATCAGTAGAAAATTTTACAAATTCTGTAGATTAAAACTGATAGAAAATGATTTTTAGAGTAGCTTCAACTCTTCTAAGCATTCAAAGCAAACCTCTGCTGGCGCTCGTATCTTGAATGAAACTATAAAATGTATATTAGCTATCAGGAAACCTGAAATTCTTTTTAAGTTAAACTTATTTATGACGAATATTTCTAGGTATAATAATTTCCTTTATTACTTCCCTGTATGAATACCCCTAATAATCTTACACTCTTGCCAACATTCAGCATTTGCTGTTCATTCGTTTTTTTTTTTTTTTTTTTTTTTTTGTTCTACTCCTTTACTGCCATATTGCAAATGCATTGCAGCAATATAGAAACACTAACTGAAACGTCCAACAATATGTTTACAATTGCCTGGTACAGTGTGGCAATTTTACATACATATTTTGTATTAACAAATGTTTTACTGCTTGTTTTGTTAAGAATCCGTATTTCTTTGTGAAAAGAATTTCCATTTTGTTTGTGAAATAAATATAACATAAAAACTAAACAAAACAAAACAATAGCTTTTAAGAAAATAAGGAAATGCTGATGATGATGGTCATTTTAAATGGCACAATATGAAATATTATAATTTTTGGAATAATTTAAACTACAAACGAAGGGAAAAAAATCAATAAATGTAAATGGCCAAAGGGGGGGAAACGCTTCATGCCTAAAGCATGGCCAAGCATTTGGCTGACTTGCCAAAGTGGTTTCCGTTAAATTTTGCTTTTGAAAAATATGCCAAAACTTAACAATCAATTAAAATGGTTTTATAATATTTATAGACAGACCATAATAATTTTGCAATATTAACATTGCCCAATTTCCTATAAGTTTTTATGGATCAAACTTTTAGTGGCATCATACACGCAGAGACAAAATAGAGTTGTACAATGTACATGTTTATCACAACAATGCCAACATATCAGAAGTTTTTCAAAAATGTTATGGTCACTGTAATTATTTAGAAGTTTGCGGTAATATGGTTAACAAATGAGTACTACAATCATATATACGATTGTAGTAACTATGTATGTATTTATTTGTCGCAATCATGTTTATGATAAATCCATTTATCATAATATGTTGTTTTTTGATTATAATACAGAACAACATAATATGATATAATCTTTCATCATAAAACTGATCACCGTAAACATTATTTAATTGCTATAATCATATATATGATTGCTATAATCATGTGAATGGTAACTTAACCATATCATGGTTGCTGAAATCATACAAATAATTACAGTGACCTTAATATTTTAACAAAATGTTTAAAAATATTGAAATAGTTGTGGTAAACATGCACAACTATATTTTTTCTCTGCGTGTATATGTAAATACTTTTTTTGATGGATTTATAAAATGACACTTTGTTTAACTTTTCAAATTACTAACTTTATTTCCTTTAACAATTTTTATTAAAACTCTTTATTTTCCAACACATCTAGTTTTATGAAATCAGCTTCTAACTAAGTTAAATGTCAGCAGCTTTTCAAAACCAAACGTCAGAATTTCTTCAGAAATGTAAAATGCTTTTCATAAAAATTCAGCCCTAAACAATAGTGGTAAACTTTCTGACGTTTTCCATTCTAAGAATTTGTAAGTTTTTCTTTGCAACAACTTTTTGACAGATTTTTTATGTGCATAAATAATGTGGAAATGTATATTTTGTATTTTTTGATACGAATTTAAAATAAAATTAAATAATTTTTTTGTAAATATAAAAATATAAAATATAAAAAAGAAAAACCCTGCTGTCTGTTTAAAGTTTGCATGTATACGCATAGATTTTTGTATTTATAGCGTAGCATCGTTTATTCGTAATGCCAACAATAAACATGCGAGGCTTAATTTATAAGTAGTTGAGCAAACTAAATTTAGAGAATATACTTTAAAAAAAAGAGAAGTAAGACTCAGGCAATTAATATTCCTATATATTAATTAATTAATAACGTTACTTTGTTTGGAAAGGGAATAGATAGGAGAAGAATAGGTGGTGAAAGGAGAGAAAATCTTTTTATATTACTACACTGTAATTATCTTACTTCGGTGGCGTTTCAATGCTATACCACCGAAGGAGTACGCTGTGATAAATATTAGTTATAATACGATAGAAAACTAATAATTATCCGAAGTTGATGTTGATCAAACGCGTTAATCTATTAAGCTACAGCACCCTTAATGTGCATAAATGTGTAACAGTCCTTCCCCAATTTACCAGTTGTGATTGTAAAACTTCAAACATTATCATTATCCTAGTACCAAATCTATGTATACAATCGAATCATTTGATTGGCTAAAACGAATCTGATTTCTCTGTGTAATCATTTGAATTTAAAATTTTCAAAAGCAGTAAATTTTTCAAAATTTGTCAATGTTCGAAATTTCCAAATCTTTATATATTTAAAATTTTAAATGAGTAAGAATACATTTAATAATCAAAAAATGGCAACAAATTAATTTCGAAATTAAGTTCGAATTTTCGAAATTGCTAAAAAATAAAATATTCAATTTGTTGCCATAATTTAAAGGCTAAAATATTTGGAATATGTTAAATATTATCAAGATTTGTTTTCAAAATTAAGGTCGAATTTTTCGAACTTGTTAAATTTTCGTTAGTTTTATGTTAAAATTATAGTTTGCAACTAGCATAATAAATTTTCTTGATTTTAGAAAATAAATTTTAATTTGCAACTTTAAACCGTATTAAAGCATGCTAATTTTACAGATATCCCCACATACTTAACAATTACGCCACTCAAAATCTCATGTTTTGCATACACTCAATCTCTAAATGTTTTGTTCTAAGTTCTCAAAAATATACAAAGCAGGGCAAATGAACTACGCAAAGTATTTATTTTCATATACATACATACATATACAAAACATAGAAAACAACAAAAATCATACGAAACTGAAAATACACAAAAAGTTTCCCCTACAAAATGCAGAGAATGTAAAAAAGACTTCACATTTCAGTCATTTTTCTGCTGTAACAGAAATGAGAACTGAACAAAAAAATTACACGCTTATACGAGTTGGAACAAAAACTATACAGAACAAAAATATTATAATATGTAATAAACATTTGGTTTATAAATGAGCTAGAGAGTGTATGTGCTGGCACTAAAATTTAGTGACTAAATGCAACAAAATGTTGTAGTAACCCACACGACCAACAAACGAAAATATACCAAATGAATAATTCTTAAATGTAAATGATCAAAATGCCAAATAAATCTCGATAATTTTCCGAGAAATCTAATTTGGAAATAGTTCACGAGCCATCGAGAAGCGATTGCAATCGATAGTCATTCTCAAATGTTTATGAGAGAAACATTAAAGTTCGATGATGTTAGAATTTTCGAATGCTGTGACCAGTTGGGGAATACTATGAGTATGAGTTTGTATGAATGAGCACTACGTGAGTTTGTCTGACTGCCAGTATTTGTCTTTAGCTTTTCATATTACATTAAATAATACCTACAACAACATGGAAATTGAAGAATATTTATAACAAAAGAAAAAAATAGAAAATGTAATATTTACAACACGAGTATGAAAAATATCGATTTCTTGTTATTTTGTGCAAAAAAAGTACAAAAAAAGTTTTTTTGTTTTTTGTAAACAAAATTCAAGGATTGTTCTTTCCGAAAGTGTATGAAGAAGGAGGAATGATTATTATTTTTACCCTCATGTCATGTTGTTAGCAAAAACCAGCTGTTTTTTATTTTTATTTTTATGTTCTCATTTGTTAACGCAAAATAAATATATTTTATATGGTTAAACTATTATTTAGGATTTGGAATATAAATTTAGTAGTTTGCATGACATGACTTGATATTTTATTTAAGGTAATATGTATGCGAATAATAAGGTTAACATGTTGTTTTTCTATGTGTGTATTTATTGGGGGACTTACATATATAGGTTTTTGCAAATTGTATACAAATATTTTGTTGATTACCAAAACTAAAGAAAACTAAATATCAAATTGAGTGAACACTTGCTTAAGCTGGTTTTAGACGGTATGTATGCATTTTGAAGTATACTTGTCAGTTGTACGATACATATGTATGTATGTAAATGTGTATGTCTGTCAAAATTGCCAATTTACAGGCAGTTTATAATTTTTACTTTCACACGTCGGTTTTTAGTTTCATGTGACATAATCTACAATAGAAGACAACAGCTGTTTATGTTATGATTAATTAAGCAAGAAAAGTTAAAGAGAAATTGAGTCATATGGAGTCAAAAATGGTTGCTGAGAAGAGATAGTGGACTTAGCTTCACTTCAATGGTTATGGACGAGCTGCTCTTGGAAGATGCGAAAGCGTTCCACAAATGTTCACAGATAAATTATAAGACGTTTTGTGAGTTTCTTGAAAAAATATCCCCGATTATTTCAAGACAAAATACTAACATGAGTGAAGCGATTTCTCCTACTGCAAGGTGGTTTCTGCCAAGTACTTTTTTTGTTTTTTTAAAAAGAGTAACACTCAGGCAATTAATATGCCTATATTATGTTAGAAGGCCGGTGTGAGGTTGTCCCCACACCATCACCCAGAGACCAATACGGTCCATTGTGATATGCCTATATTATAATTGCGTTACTTTCTTTGGAAAGGGGTTAGATTGAAGAAGTAAAGGTGGTGAAAGTAGAAGATAACTTTATATCAGAACTCTGGAATTGCACATTATGTTTGTTTTAGTGCAGCATTGCAGCGCCTCTTGTGGTGAGTAGGCGCATTATTGCATTTGTGACGCATTGTGCAATTTGTGTGAAATAATGTCTAATATTCTTCTTTTGTTTAGATTACTTTTAACATTACGGTTTATAGCTACCGGATCAAATTATGTGCAATTGTCGTATGGATTTAGGGTTTCTGTAGCGTCTATAACACAAACTATTCACTTGTAAGTTAAATAAAATTAAGTATGTATTAAAAACGTTTTTTAATAGATATTTTAATACAAATTTATTGTTTTGTTTAATACAAATTTTTTTTCAATATAAATTTGCTGAAATCAAAAACACTATGTTCTTGGCGCCATAAACAATTGACTTGCAAAAAAGCTGGTTGCAGGTGCGTTGTCAGATAAAAATAGAACATGTTCTAATTGAAATATTTACACTGTAAATGCAGGCTGACATTTGCAGGAGCATTTTTTTTACACGACGTGTATGCATTTTGCATTGGAAAATTTGACAAGCGCACTGCAAAATACGAGTACATACCGTCTAAAACTATCCTTAGAGTTCAGGTCTGATTAAAAATTCAATACTTTTGCTTTAACTGCTGCAGTTAAACACCTGGATTTTAATTCAGAGTTAATCAATCAGTGGCGCTAACTTTAGCGGAAAGTACAAAAGCTATAACACCTTCAATAAATGCTTTTATACCAAAATCTACCATTCCTGTATGATCCTTGAGTGACACCAAATATTATGTGTATATTAAAACTTACGTGTGTTATTTATTTCCCGAATCAATTATTCATATATTCTGCTGATATTAATTAAAGATCACGTGCTCATTACACTTATTATTTATACAACAGCTGCTTTTGACAGTAAGTAAATATTTTGTTCAGTTTTCATAAATCCAAAAGTTTATTTTACTGCTAAATACATACATATGTATACTAAATATCTATAACATCTTACAAGCCTCAAATGTAATAAATCAGCAACGAAACTCGTTAGGAATTTATTTTTAAAACAAATTTATTTAAATCAATAGACTTTTAGTCATAAATTATTTCAAACAATACACATTATTTCAATATAACATCACAAATAACTGGCAGAAAGCAAAAAAGAACGTAAACCAAATTTGTATTAAAATCAAAAAAGAAAAATGTTTGAAAACAAAATCGATTTAAAATTGGCAAAGTATCAACAAAAGAATATTAATGATTAACGATTAAATATACCCAAATAAATATAAATATAAACCATACGTAGAATATTTAAAAACAAAGTAGATAAAAGAGAATAAAAGAAGAAATAACACTGTAACTGAATTTTACTCTTAAACATTTTAATTATTCATAAAAGTCTTTAACGCAAAACGTAAACATTTACACATTTGTATAAAAAGTAAGTAGTGGAATTAATTTAAATAATTTCGTTATAAAGGAAAGGGAAGTAAAGTTTAAATAAGGAGTTTAAATAAATAGAAATGATAATGCCATTGAACGGTAATTAAAGCACTTGATGTGATAACACAGCTGAGAATAAATTCAGAATTACGACACGCGAAACTACGTGCTAACAAAAATTATTTCTCAATAGAGCTATTGCTTCGCCTGCTATGTTTACCGTAGCCAGTGTTGTCAGATTAGGGGGTTTCCCCCTAGATATAGAGGTTTTTTTCTATTTATTTAGGGGTTAATATTATTTAGGGGGAAATTTGGGGGTAAGAAAATTTTATTTAGGGGATTTTTAGGGAATTTTCGAATTTATAGTTTGAAGATATTGTAACAAAGATATTGTAACGAAATGACGATTTAGATTCTAAATTTTAGAAAGTAATCTGGCAACTACAAACATTAAAACATTTTTCAGACATTACCAGTATCGTTGTTCATTTCAAAAACATTTGTAAAGATATCGATGCAACTCTTAGTGAGTGTAACAACTTGCACTTTATAGCGTGGAGTAATAAGACGTCTTTAGAAAAATTTTGGTATGAAGTTGGACAAAAGAGGGATGCTGGCAATAACCCAAAATTTGCAGAATTAGTAAACTAGGATTATCTTTATTACTATTACCTTATTCCAATGCATCAGTTGAAAGAGCTTTCTGTATGTTTAATGTGGTAAAAACTAAGCTGCGAAACATACAGCCCAATCATGAATAAAAATTCCGCGGGAGTTTTTTTTTTCTTTTTATTTTTTTAACATTGAATTTGAATAGGAAAAAAGGGAAAAAACTCCCACGGAATTTTTATTCATGATTGGGCTGATAATGAATATTTCAACAGCTGAAAGTATTTTAAGAGTCAAGTTAAACAATAAATATCAAGATTTAATTCCAACATCTGAAATGCTCAAACTTTTCAATTCTAATGATATTTACACAGCTCTTGAAGAAGACATTACTACTCTTGAAATTTTTGGAAAAGCCTGATGTTAATAAAACTAACCATCTAGATGTTTATATATGCATATATAAATTATATTCCTAATAGTTCACCTTACGTAAGTTGATAAAAATGTAAGCGAAGAATAATTGAAATGTTTTTTTTTAATAATTAGTAGAGTATATTATATAAGAATAATAGTACCTCAATTCAAATTTAATAGAGATATGAATGATGAAACTTTAGGGGGTTTTTAAAAAAAAGTGTAGAATCTAGTGGGTTTCTAAATTTTTTTGGAGGGAAGAAAAAAAATATCTGACAACACTGACCGTAGCACTGTCTTGCTGAAACCGGTTTTAATTTCAGGCAACAAAAATCCGTTGTAATGGAGCGGTAGCATTCATCATTGACGATGATTCCACCAGTTTATAAACTACATCATACAGTGCTTTTTTATGAATGTAACAGCAATTTGAGAATCCTTTCGGTATACTCATCAGCCCAAAAGCGACAATTTTGTTATTTACTTGGTACTTTTACGCGTCACTAAACAATTGCAGATATAACTCTATTATTAATTCACTTATTGGTCAACCTCATTTTCAAAGCCGTATAGTCTTATTTTACCTCAAGTCTACAATCCCGTAACTGGTCAACACGTATTTAAATGCTACAACTATTAAAGACTTGAAAGTCATCGGAGCCTTATTTTCAATTGAGAATATTTTGAAAAACAATTGTGTTTATTGTGTTTAAGAATTAAGCTTAAATTGAATTCATTCATTTGAAGCCCTGCTATCATGTTAGTATTGTACTTGATGGTTATTACACAAAAGTATTACTACAATAACGCTAAAAGCCTTGCTAATTTGCAGATGCTATTTCTAGCACTCTTTTGTTACTATTACTCGCATTGCTACTCTTGCTATTAGGTTAATACTGAAACGTTTATAGTTTTTTTTTACTGCTGTTTAAACAAAAGAAAATTTTAATCTTATAGCTGCAGAAATGTCAGTATAGAGTTCTAATTTAAGATTCTAAATATACGGTCACACTTGGCAAATATTTACTCAAAACAGCATAACCACTTGTTTTAGCACAAATTTGTTTGACGTTGACAAAAGTCAAATAAAATAAGACAAAATATTTGTAGTCTTGTCCTAAATAAACGATTTTTTTTTTAAATAAAAAATGAGTTCAATTATATTTTATTAAGTGGTTACGTCTTTTATAGCAAATATTTGCCAAGTGTGACCGTACCTTAAGTATGATTGCTATTTTTGTTATTTACTATTGCTTTCTGACATCATCTACTACTATAACACAACTGCTATATTTCTTTAAAAACATTTAAATTTTCTTGTGTTAATTACTAGCCCATCTTACACTATAATTATAGTACTTATCACGCAATATACACCTACTAATCTTTCCTTTACCCTAAATTTAAATTATTCTACTCCAAATTCCATCTTCTTCTCAAGCAGTTGTCTGCGCTACGGATTTCTGTTTTTTTATACCCTATACCCACAGGATGATATATTGGATTTGTGCTGATGCTTGCAACGCTCAAAAATATTAGTCTAGCACACACCTTAAAATACACAGATCGACTCTGAATCACTTTCTGAGTCAACTAATCGATGTCCGTCCGACTGGCTGGCTGGCTGGCTGGCGCAAAGAGTGCAGATCGCAAATTTTAATATATTTCGATAAAATTTAGTATGAGAACTTTGTTTGGTTCAAAGACGGTTGGGTTTGAATTTGGTTGCAATTGGTCCAATATTTCCCCTAGCCCTATACAAATATCCTTCCCTAACAGGGTTTATCGGTCATAAATGTTTTATTTATTCACATATCCTAACAAGTTTCGTTATAAATAAAGGTATGGTCACACATGTGTAAGATTTCTTATAATGTTACTTGTTGGGAAGCTACTTTGATAATATGCTTGAGAAAAATCCCGTCTCAGTAAGCTATGACATAGAATACTACACTAACTAGCTTGTCGACATGGTTACCATTGATTGTTGTGTCAACTCGTTCAATAGATTTCATCGGGCGTGTCGGCAAGTTACAATAGTATCAAACATGGCAAATATTTACTCAAAAAAACGTAACCACTTTTTTTAGCACAAATTTGTTTGACGTTGTTTACTCTTACAAGAGTTTTGCAAGATCAAACATCATCAAATGAAATAAAATAAAACTAAATATTTGTTGTGCTTTGGCCTAAATAAGAAAAGTATTTTTAAATAAATAAACGAAATCAAAAATATTTTATTTAGTTTGGTTGCGTCTTTTTTGGCAAATATTTGCCAAGTGTGACCATAACTTAAGTTGTACATGATGCCAAATCAGTCCTACAAATTTTGTGCAGATCGGACTATAATCCACCATAATTTCCATATAAGAACCACTTCCAAAAATCTCTTTCAAAAGCATAAAGCTAGATTTACACGATTGAAATTTTCTTCAAAATTGCACTTCAAAATGCTTCAAACTTGTGTTTCAAAATTTATTTATTTAATAGTTATTAATAGTTATTAATTTTGAAGAATTTTTGCTGTTTATACGAGTTTGAAGCATTCTGAAGAGCAATTTTGAAGAAAATTTCAATCGTGTAAATATTTATAGTCTTTGGTTCAACACAAATAAGTTTCATATCTACACAAATCATGCCACCTAATTTTTAAATAATTATAATTAGTCATAGCTGCCTGTTCTGAAAATCACTTGAACATGCTTACAATCTTTTTAAGTGCTGAGGTAAAATTTAATGCAAATAATTTGTATATGCACAGAAGTCACGCTACTATGGGCGTTTCATTTCAGAAAAACTGTTTTTACTCGCATACTCGGTGTAGGGTATTATATGGTCGGGCTTGACTATACTGTCTTACTTGTTATTACTCAGAAAACACCCTGCGTAATTTAACATGACCCAGTTAGAAAACCATAATTTACTTAGAATTTCTTCATTTTATACAATTTTTTTAGTAGGAAATTTTTTTCAGACGAGAATAAAGGAAACTACAGCTACATGATTTAGTATTTTATTTATTTTTTTTTTTGTTTAAACACTTAGAAAAAAGTATTTGGAAAAAATAAAAAGTTTTCTGAAACATTTTTTTATGTACATATATTCAAAATTACTATAATTATTCACACAAACATACATGGCAACACAACAGCAACAAAACAGTTTCTGTGCATACAAATTATGTCAGGCTAAAAGTCATACATTCAACAATTTTGTTTTTGTGCTGCTTGCAACAGTCACATTAGAGTTCAGTTCAAAAAATACAAAAATACTTATTCATACAAAAAAGTTAGTTTTCTGTTGCAAACTACAAGTAACAGCATTAAAATAGTTTGTGTGGCACACAACAATGAAATCTCATGTAGAAATTCTCAAGCCGGAAATAAATTATTTGTTACACCTACAAAAATTGTTGAAAACAAACGAAACAAAACAATTCTTAATGTTTTTTTTTTTTTTTTTTTTTTGCACACAATTTTAAGTGTTAAAGAACAACACAAATTTCATTTAGGTAGAAAATAAAAACAATATATTTAATTTTTGCATTGAAAACCTTCATTTTCAAAGGGCTTATTGTGATTTTTAGGGGTTTTTCTGTCAGCCATTGTTAAGCCAGGTATTTTATTTAAATGCTGCTTTACCTTTTATTTTTATTTTCTTTTTTTTTGCAAACTCATGAGGTTTTACTAACATGTTAGTTTTTATGGACTCTCTTTTGTTTTTCTTAATTATCTTTTATTTTATAAAGAAAGTAATTGAAAGATTTGTAAAGATTATAATCAATAGAAATTTAGCATCTGTGGGAGATTAAGTGGCAGATAATAAATGAAGATTTTTCATTAATAGATACAAAGCAATATATAAATTACAGTTCAATAAGTTTGAAATATTATTAATGATGCAGGTAGTGAGTGGAGTTGCTCTACTGAGTGACCACAGTCAGCGATGCCAACTTAGCGCGTTTCGCGCTAGATTTAGCGCTTTTTGACCACCCAAAAAGCGCATTTTTTTAATCTAGCGCGTTTTTTTAAAAAAGCGCTAAATTGGCGCGTTTTCGTTTTTCATTTAGCGCTTTTAGCACCTTTTTCATACAACTAATCACTTTGACAAAAAGTTCCATTTTGCATTTGATATTTTTTTTCTATTTTTGCAACTAATATTTGAAAGCATATAAAAAAGAAGTGTTAACGAACTTTATATTTTTCTTCATAATTGATTGTGTTTTTTTTTTTGCAAAGGTAAATACAAATCTATTTTGTTAAACAATGAAATAATGATTTATACATATTTTTAGATGGAGCGTTATGTACAAAAATATAGAAAAATGTGGGAATCTGATCCTTTGCTTAAAAAATAGATAAGACCATTGAAAGATGATACAAAAGCTTTATGTATTTATTGTAATTGTCAAATTGCAGCAATTGTAATTGTTAATTGCAAACGTTCTGATCTAATTACAAAATCCAAATGAAAAGCAAAAAAGCAGGCAATAATTGCTCTTTATACCTCTGTTTATAGTCCATTTTCTACTGTGGATCATCTTGGTGAATTGTGTTGTTTAGCATTTACAGATAGTAAAGCTGCCAATTTTAGTCTTCATCGGACAAAATGTCATAGATATTTTGATATATCCATACTCCAATGCTGAAGTGGAAAGAGTATTTAGCGTTATGAATTATTTTAAGAACAAAATTTGGAACAGAATGTGTTTAAATACAGTTAATTCTTTAATTCATATTAAATACGGTTTAAAGATGGCAAATTCATGTTGTGTAAATTATAAAATTCCTCCACATGTTTCTGCAAAAATTAATTCAATTGAAACTTACAAGAAGTCAAAATTTTATATGAAGACAGTACTTTGGCCAGACGATGAAGAGAAAAATTCTGCATTTTTGTTCGAAAATGAACAGTTTTAACTGAATTCGCTAAAATATTTTTTTTTTGTGCTGATATACACTTTAAAATTAATATATGATCTCAAAATGTACAAATAAAACAAATTTTTATATAAATATTGAATTTAAAACCCATTTTATTAAAATTTATCTTAGCGCTTTTTGGCGCTTTTCGCTTAATTAAAATTTAGCGCTTTTTAGCGCTTTTTGAGGCACTGTTTTGCGCGTTTTGCTTCTGAAAAGTTGGCATCACTGACCACAGTAGACGAAATTCATAGTACGAGAATTGCAAACCATTGAGTCTAACATTTTTGTGATTCTATATGTAGTGGAATAAATGGTTAAAATTGTTGGCCAAAGTCATGATATAACCCAAAGTATGTACTGGTGTTTGTTATCTGTAAAAATAAAGGTCATGGACGCATATTGGTCGACTGAGAATTACTTTCTCACACGATTTATAGATGTCCGTTAATCCGTTAATTGCTATACAATTAACAAAACAATAAATCAATTCTTCAGTTACATATTGTCCTCTGTTGACGACCAATTGGAGGATATTATTACTTAAATTTATTTAATATGGCCTATGAACATATAAAGCAACTAATCGTAGCTACTGAGTCAACCATCTTGTGCGAGATTGTCGACTTTTGCGAAAATTGTTCCAAGATATTGTGGAAAATTGTTTCTGACTGTACATTAGAGTGGTTCGAAAAAAAAAGTTGCGTCAGTCACCCCCTAGGATTAAAGATAACTTGAAAACAATTTCAGAAATAATTTTTTTATTTTTTTTTCCACACCTACAAATACCGCCCTTTTAGTATTTGATGCACTGTGTCGCTATTTTTAGTCCGATCATAACATTTATGGCTCTGTAAGGGCTACATTTATGTCCTTAATCATTTTTTACTACAAGGTCAAATTCTAGTCATGACTTTTAAAAATTCGTACAAATATATTTAGCATTATTGTGGGCACGAACCAAATTTTTTAAAATAATGACTAGAATTTGACGTGACTTTGTTAAAGAAATCTTAGAGACACAGTGAAATAGGTCTTGAGATTTGTCGATTACGATTGATATGCAATTAGATAATGTAACAAATTGACTGTGTCCCGGATATTATTGCCTATATAATCAACAACTATAAAAACGATAATATGCTGGGATTAATTTTCAATAATGCCAAACAAACATAAATATAAAAATACCGAGTCAACGGCAACTTTGGCGATATTTTCGCTCTTATGTTTCTTTGTTATTTTAAAATATTGTGGACATTTTGCTCTGGATTTTCGTAATTGAGTAACTATAGTTGAAATAACTACATATGCACTTGTGGTGTCACTAAAATTTTGCAAGAACTGTGCTATTAATGGCAGATTATTTAAATTACATGTGTATGTAATTTCAACATTATAAATATTTGTTCTCTAAATTCTTTTTAACTTTCGTCTGACTAATTTATAACTTGACTTTATTTAAAACATTTATTGTTGATATTATTTATAATCTAGATCGCAACATATTCCACAGCTACTAAAATTAGATTTCGCAAATGTTATAAACAAGTGACTAATCATAAACTCATAAAAATGGTTTAATTTATTCCTACTACTAGTGAAACCTAATGATTTAAAGATTCAACATCACTGAAAATTACTCACCAAAAAGTCAATTGTAAATCATAAACAGAACTTGCAGGATTCTTACCTAAAAAATAAAAGAAATAAAAATTAATAGTTTTTAATAAATGTTAACTGGTTAAAAATAAAAGTGCATTGCTCTCATTGTTAACAATTTCCAACAAACGAAGATAAATGTCAAAGATAAAAGTAAATGCTAAAGTAAAGAGTGATTTTTTAAGAGCTTTAGGATTTGAATAAAAAAACACATAACATTAAATTAAAACAACTTTAGATTCATAGAGACTAAAGCAGAAAAAGAGCCAAACAGAAATGTATTAAATGACCGTTAACTGCCAAAAATGGTTAAGTCCATTTAAAATAAAAACTACTAAAACATTTATGGACAATTAACTTGCACAGACCTTATATTTAATTTTGTTTAATTTTTTATTGAAAATACTTGTAAAAGGAAACAAGATTTTTTCTATTTGATTTGGAGTTTTGTTTTTTTTCAACTGGAATTTTATTTGTTTTTTTTTTATTAATTTAGTTGCAATAATAATTTATTGCTAGATTTTAGAGTGCAAAAAGTTGTTGATAATAATATTAACTAATAGAAATGACCTTGTTGTTGTATATTAAATAAAAGTCTGTTCGTTTGCAGATAATATGGCAATTAGTTAAAATGTAATTTAAAATAGTTTTAAAGCTTTGAAAACAAATAATGCAAACAAATGTAACGAGTGAAATTTTTTAGAATTTATTAATAAAAACAATATATTAATTAAAAGGGATTCTGAAAGTTTTAGATTTGCTTTAGAAAAATTGTATACACTAGTAGCTAAAAAGATACAAAACAGAACAAGTTTGGATCGAAATTCTAATTAATAAAGGGGTTCAAAGAAACAATAAAAACAAGTGGGCGTTATATGGGAGATATAACCTATTGTGTACCAATCATCCAAAAATTTAGTTATATATTTATGTAGCCTAAAGTGAATTACGGAGAGGGTCTTATATGGGAGTTTTGATTAATTATGGACCGATCATAATAAAATTGTACCGTATTATTTATATACATATGAAATATATTTGCGATATACCGTGGATACCAACACTTTTGATAGAGTTATGCTCTTTAAAGTGATTTGCGGAAGTGGGCCTTATATGGGAGCTACGAGTAATTATGGACCGATCTGCACAAAATTTGTAGATGTGATTTGGCTTCATTTGCCACTCAGTTATGATGAAATTTGTTTGGATACAACTTGCATAATTCCAATATTTATGATCGGTAAACCCCAATTTCGGGAGGACATTTGTATTTGGGCCAGGTGAAATAATGGATTTATTTCTACCAGTTTCAATCCCATCCATCCTTGTGGCAGCCAGCCAGATGGACGGACGGACATCGTTAAATCGACTCAGAAAGTGATTCGGAGTCGATCGGTATACTTTAAGGTGGATGTTGGACCAATATTTCTGGGCGTTACAAACAAATCCAATATACCCTCCCCACTATGGTGGTGTAGGGCGTAAAAAATTGAAGGGTTAACTTCTAACGTTTTTAAAATTCCGATTAACTAAATATTAGGCTTTAGTTTCTGAATTCAGCCTCAAAATCATTTAATGTGAATTAATATTTCAGAGCTTCCCATTTTTCGATAATTCAACCAGCAGTTTATTGTCCATCTTATAGAAGCATATTTAAATATCATATGGATATCAGTTCCAAAGTGTTCATAAAATTGAATAAAATCATCTCTTCTACTTGCACTACTTTACAAATGTGCAAAATAACTTAAATCAAATGTATATTTATCTATATATATTTCTTCTGGAATACCAAAAGCAACAGTAATTTGAAATATTACCAAATGACTGCTGGTAGTACCACGGCACCAACTGAGTCTAAAATGTATCGAAAAAAGTACAATTGTACTATGTTTGCCAGCACTAGTTTGAAGACAAATGTAGCAAAGCCAGAGCATATAATATTTCTATAATATTTTCATATTATCGCAAAATTCGTGCAAGATGATATGCACAATACCGCCCATCTTGCCAGTGAATCACTTTTGAAGAAAAGTTTATTTATATACATATTTATCTACGACATTATTGAAAATTAATCCCAGCTAACATATAAATTTGAATTTAAAAATTGCACAGTTTTCGATTTTTTATATTAAAATGTTTTGCAATTAATATTGTTTGAGAATCTCTGGTTGTAAATGTTGAAATTTGCAAATACATTTGGTTGCAAACCACGATAAATAAATATTGATTACTATGCCGGCATTATTTACATACATATTTGTATTTACAGCGAAAGTGTTGGTATTTGTAGTTTCTTTTTATTTTCAATAATTGCTAAAACATCCCAGCGAATATTTTAACTGACCAAATACTTTTTTGAATCAAAAGAATTTGCGACTAAATGACATCCTAATGTTTAATACTGCATTGTTTTGTTATACAGGCATATTTTCTTTCTAATTCTAAATATGCGCACATATTTATCTCATTATCTATTTACTTTAAGTTATAAATGCTTATTTTCTTTCTAGTTGCATATTTTTTTTTTTTGGTTTTTAGTGCATATTCTAAATAAAATGTAAAATGTAAGATAAATGTGAGAGCATCATTTATCTTATTTTAGACCCTAATAAAAAACAAGAATATGGACACAATAGTCATTTTATTTAAACTTGTTTGCGACAAACTGTCAGGTTATTTTTATTGTTTCAAGTTGTCTTCTTCCATCAAATCTACACGTAGAGAAAAAACATGGTTGTAGTAAACATAATCTAAGAGCAACATATTATGATAAGATTTATGATTGCAGTCAAAACATATTATGATGAATGTAAGTGTCATGAAATATCATATTATGATCAATTATCATCGTAATATTTCATCATAATATTTTCTTGTTAATCATAATTTGATATTATAATATCATATTATAACCTAATATAATTATAAAATTCTCATACATGATCATATTATGACCCAAGGTAACCATATCATAGTTTAAAGTAATCACAATATGATCTCTTGTTATCATATTATGTTCTAAAGTAATCATATTGAGATCCAAAGTAATCTTTTTATGATATATTGTTATCATATATTAATATACATATATGTATGATTTTTTTTAAACACAAAACTTACAAACACTAGTTAATATTACAGCTGGTATAATATTAATTAACTCTACTCCATTTGGATGAGCTTTGGCAGCAGGTTCAGCGCGAATGAGAGAGTATTAAATGGATTAATTGCAGACTTGTTGGAAAGCATGTTGAAACGGTAGAAAGTGTTTTACGAAATAACGGGCTAGATTTAAATATTAAAATTACTATCATTTCCTAAAGTTTTTTACTTGCGGGCGCAAAATAGAGTACATACATGCGAGTTATTTTAGTTTCATGCGTATTTTTTCTTTGCAGTTGATACTTTTAGTTTAGATTTATAAATTATTTTGTTGAATAAAATAAATGATAAAAAGCATTTTCTAATTTTCTCATTTTTTTATTAGTTTTATTTTTATGGAATAAGAAGTGCACAAAGTACCAACATGTACTCATTTGTGCTCCCCACTGTAGTTAAAACAACACATCAAGTGATGCGTAAAGCGTGACTCTCTGCTCTTTTAGTCTTGCAAGATCAAACAGCGTCAAATGAAATAGAACTAAATATTTGTAGTGCTTTGGCCTAAATAAGAAAAGTTTTTAAATAAATAAACGTGTTTAAATATATTTCATTTAGTGGTTATGTCTTTTTCGGCAAATATTTGCCAAATGTGACCGTATTTTTAGATATAATGACTAATAAAGTTCCATTTTATAAGAGTACGGGTTAAAATATTTTGAATTCATTACTAGGTAATTAATGTTTTGCTGACAAAAACTAATTGACTTTTTCTATAAGTTTTTTTGAGTTATACAACAAACTGATACAATTATGTTTGCTGGTTACAACACAACATTTAAAACACACATATATAATTTATGTACGAGTATGTATACTGCTTTTATAAAATATATTTTAATAAATACTACTACTACTACCATTTTATTTATTTATTTTATATTAATTTACAATAAATTTTGTTTACAACAAGTGCTTGTGAAAAAAGTCAGGCTTGTTGGTTGGCTGGGGGTTTTTAATTACAATTTTTGTCTGTATTATTATTCAAGTGCGCGATAATGAGGCTGATGTTGCTGCTGCACTTGCTGGTTAGTGTTGAAGCTGCAATTCAATGCACATTATTTAACAGCCCATACAAATTTGTTAAACTATCAAAAAGAAAAAAAAAATGCCAAAAAACTAAAGTATCTACTTTCATTTTACGAGTATTATATAATATCTGTATGTTATTTGTTATTATTATTGAAGGGGCTGTTTTTGTTTTATTTCTTTTCAATTTCGTTCTCATTTTGTAACAAATTGTATCATATGTGGGCTCAACATGTGACTGACTGTTAATGATATTTTGAGTGTTAATGTCAAAATTGTTCATAAAATAAAATATTAAACTTGAAATATTTAATTGCATTTATATTGTGGGTAAAAAAAAAAATGTTATAATTAATGTGAATATTTAATGAGTTGTATGTAAATACAAGGGTTCTTGGATTGTTTTTCATGTGACTAATAGTGTTTTAATGGTTTTGCAATTAATTTTATGGAAAATGTTTAAGATTTATTTTAAATACATTATAGCTAAATGGTTGTTTTTTTTTTTGGGAAGAAAGTGTGACATTGTAATTTAAGTAGTTTTTCATTAAGATTTTAAAATTTCATGTTGTAGTTAAATTTTATTTGTATGCCATTAATATGAAATATGATTTTGTAAGCCAAGAAATTGTACTTTTTTGTGTGTACATATAAAATCCTGACATTATTTGTCCGTCTGCGGTCAATAAACTCCAGAATTTTTAGCTTTTAAAGAGTCGTATTTGTCGCCTAAAACATTTAATGTTGTTGGCTCCCTGGGGGCCATAAACCACAGAAAACTTTGATTCTTAAGCAATCACTGAAAGCATTGTTGCTGTTGTTTATACATCAAATTGAGTTCAATGATTTTTACATATGTACATATGTAATTTACTCTGATTTATTATTGCATTTATTTACACATTCATATATTTCAGCATTTCCGGGATTTTGTTTTTCTATAAAAAAAAACTACTTTCATATTTTTGTTGTTTTCTTTTTTTCTTATGATCTCAAAGTTTAATTGAACAAATTAGATCTTAAAATACTTAATTGAATTTATAAACAAAAGAAACACAGAAAAACAATGCAGCAATACCAAGTTGTTGTTTGTGTTTTTAACCTTTAGCTTCAAGTGAATGAATGAATGAATGATGTGTCAGCCATTGGCAGTCATTGTTTGGAATGAGAAATTGTGAAAAAATTAATTTAAAATTGTATATGTATATAAAAAAAGAAAATACAAATATTGTGCAAAATAATAAAGAAAAGGAACAGTTCGTATCGTAAAGTTTTAGCTTGGCTAAAAGTGTCTGTACCTATCAACAAATGAAAATGATTATGAGTTTTATTTTACATTTAGAATACAAATGCTATTTTTTTTAAACAAACTACCGGTTTGACAAGTTGTGTTTTTTTTCTTATTTGTATTTATTTGTTAAGCACGCTACTTTATATAGGTTGGTGTTTTGACTAATTTATGATACAAGTAACAAATTTCAAACCACTCCAATTTAAGGCAAACTACTAGTTCCACTTGATGACAACTTTTTTGTTTTTTTAAACAGCCGCCAGTTTCTTCTTAATGCTCATAGATATCTTCAATATACTGCGGGCTGTTTGGCCCCAGCAATATTATTTATCATCGTATTAAAAACGATAATATTTGGATTCGTCTGACCAGATTACACAATGCAAGTTTTGATTTTTTACTGTCTTGCTGTCTGTCGACTAACGGCTTTGTCTATTGCTATAGAAGCATATTTTGCTATTAGACACTTGTCAATTTTTATTTGTGTTATCTAATTTATGGTTTGGGAACAATAGAACGCTTGTTTTGGATTGATTTACTTTAAGCTGCTTAGCTATTACTTGCGTAGAAAAGCTACTCTTTGTCATTGCCAGAATATAGGCCTTAATGGACCTTGACATTTTCTTTATTATTTATTATAAAATGATTTGTGTTGGATAATTTTCAAAAAGTGTTTATCATCTACAATTAAATAAATATCACTGAACTGAATCTTTTTTTTTTTAAGTTATAAACAAAGCAAATATAGGTTGTTTTTTTTGAGAGGTATAGAACTTCGAATTGAAATAAAACACAAGAAAATCGTTTTAATGACCATCAATTTGGCTTTATTGGAAGGATCATTTTATGCCATTAATGTTTAAATATGATTTCAGGCATGTGGCCGCCGCGGCTGGCTCGAATAAAGCCAATTCTACAGGTCCAATTTTCAATCACTTTTTCGAGCATATGGGGCCGTATGTCGGCAATAACGCCACGAATGTTGGCTTCCAATACCCCTAACGTTTCTGGTTTGTTGGCGTAAACGAGCGACTTCACATATCCCCAAAGAAAATAATCCAATGGTGTCAAATCACACGATCTTGGTGGCCAATTGACAGGTCCATTCCGCGAAATTATGCGCTCATCGAATGTTTCCTTCAATAAATCGATTGTGGCGTGCGCTGTGTGGCATGTAGCGCCGTCTTGTTGGAACCACAACTCATCCACATTCATGCCATCCAATTCGGGAACAAAATAGTCGGTTATCAGGGCTCTATACCGGTCTCCATTAATTCGGGTCCTCTTCAACACTTTGCTCTACAGCGGCAATTGTTTCTTCGGTGCGCACTGTTCGACGTCTCTGCGGATGCGTATTATCACATAGAGTAAACGTAGTGCGAAAACGATCCATGGTTAACCGAATTAATTGCTCTGATGGACGATTATGTCGACCATAAAATGGACGGAGCTTGCGGTAAACTTCGCGAACTGAACCGTTATTTTCGAAATAAATTTGCACGATTTGCAAGCGTTGTTCTTTTGTCAACCTGTTCATGATGAAATGGCAAACCAAACTGAACATAAATGACATTAGAGTTGCCAGATTTGACCACAAAATGCCAGTTTTATCTCTTTTCAAAAAACAAACCTGTAAAAAAACACCCTATACATAAAAATCTAAGAGTAAACTTTGATATTTTTGTGCAAATATTTCACACACACACACTTGTGGAAAATTTTTTTTTTTTAATAATAAAAGAATTAATTAAAATTATTAGATACTTTCCATTTTCCATTTTTTTTCCAAAAATAATTCTCAAAAACATCTTTAAATTCTCACTATTAGTTTTATTTGTATGCACAAGCCATAAACATGTAGCCATTTGTGTTCCCCACTGTTAAGAACTTTTCTTAAGGTTTTCTAGATTACAATTATGGAAAATAAAAAAATGTATATTCATAATTTAAAATGCTTTAAAAAATTAAAGCAAAGGTATATTTGATTATTTCTGTCACTTTTTAAAGCTTAAAGTTAGCCAACCTCGATTATAATCTTTGTATATATTCAAGTAGGGTGTATTTAGTGCGGTTTAAAAATATTTTTGTTTAATTGGTTTAGTTTGTTTTTTTTATTTAGAGCTTTTTTGTCTGACTGTCTAAGTTGTCTGGCAATCAAATGTTTTATTTCTACAAATTTCAGATGAGACAAATATGAATCATCAAAATTCTACAGAATCTTTTGTTTGACTTAAATAATACAAGTGTTATTAATATTTATTCAGCCTTTTTTTTTGTTTTACAATTTGAATACGTCTTCATAATCATGATACATTTTTTCTAAAATTTATATTTTGTTTAAAAAAATATTTTAGATAAGATTTTACATAAATACCCAACAATGCAGTACTCTTAAAAATCTTATAAAACAATATAATGTCGAGAGATATTGTTTTAAATTTATATTTATTTTTCTAGTTATTTAATATTTGTGTGTTTTTGTTTTAACAACAATATGTTCTAACATACATATTTGTTCACCAGTGTAGATGTCATAATTTATTATGATTGTTTAGTTTTGCTCGTTTTTTTTTTTAAACTTAAGTGTGCATGATTATAAACGACTTTTTGACCTAATTTAATTTATAAAATAATTTACACATATTTACTCGGTTATAGTTGTGCGCACACTACATTGTGTCTACTTAAAGATTATTCAATATATGAGCGGTAGTTTTAAAGGTAGCAATGGTAAACTTTACATTTCGATACTATTTCGAGATTATAATCTGTAGTAGTATTTTAAAGGAAAATTATGCAGGATATATCAATTGGTCCTTTGCTGTATTACTTTTCACCAGTTATATCGCTAGTTCGTTATCTACATGAATTAATGAAAACAAATGTACGAGTATAATATGTAGAGCAAACTGTGACAGTGACTTGACCATAAATGATAAAGTATGAAGTATATTAACATGAGTTTTAATAAAATAACAAGTAATATTTTTAGTAAATGATTATGCAGAGTGAGATTAACGTGTTCTTAAGGTCTTGAGGGTGTTAAAATTGCTATTTAAAAGACTTGTGGGTAATCAATGCAGCTACCAGTAGCTCCCAAAGCTGCACGGTTCTTACCTTTGCTTTTTTAAAGAGATAATATACATATAAATATTTACCTATATAAGTATATAAATATGTAAATCTATGATATTCGTAAGTTGTTTTTTATCTTTTCTCAAAGACAACTATAAAGAAATTCTTTATGTTTTTTTTTAATTAATTTAATTCCTTAGTTGAATTTAAATTCTTGCTAACCTAAAAAAAAGTATGTTTTTAACATTTTACTTTCAATATATGCTTTTTGCTGTTTAGTTTTGCCAAAGTTTGTTTATAGCTGTTGTTAATAAAATGTTAACAATTGCCAAAAACTGTTTTCCTAACCAACCTTACTGAGCCAATCTAAATTTGGTAATTTTTTGTTCATACTTTGCTGCTACTTCAGAAATCCCAGTCATGAACTTTTATATATAGAGTAGAGTACGAGTAGTTACAGCATGAGGCAGGCAATATGATGGTTTGAGGTATTTAACAGAGTAGGTAAATGATTAATTCCTCCAAAGTAAAACATAAATTTAAATTGTTGAATATAAAATACACATTTAGATGCCACTTAAAAAAAAAACGAACTTACAAAAAAGCGAAAAAGTAACATGTAAGATAATTAATCAGAATTAAACTGAAAGAATACATTACAAATGAATGATTGTAGATTAAAAGCAGAGTTTAACGACGACTGTCTGTTTAACTCAATTCTATGTTAACTATTTATATGAGGCTTTAAAATACTATATACAAAGTATACAAGAGTGCTTTATGTGGGCGTAATGTGCCAGCAAATGTGTTACACTGTGACACGTGTCTAACATTTTTCAATTTTAATACACAATTTGCTAAGTGTTAAAATTCTAGCTTTTCATTTAAAACTTGACTCTTTCAAAACCCTGCTTTTAGACCTCCAATGACACAATTACTTATATACTGTGAACGTCAATATAAAGTAAACACCTAATATTGTTTATTATACTCGTATACAAATTTAACACAAAATATATTGCCTAAAACCTAAAACATTAATTCGATTTTAACGGAAGAGTAACAGATTTTTCGCGTCAAAATAAAGTAAACAGATGTATTAATATAGGGTGATTTAAGTAAAGATACTTTTTTCAATAGCCTTTTTTGACAGATCACGTGTGAGCCATGTCATGCTGTCATGTTAATTTTGTTTAGTATTGTTTGGCATTTCATAATGGAAACACGTTCAACTTTATTACGAAAATTCACGTTCTGTGAGGAATGTGTTTCTTGCACTTCGCTCTCAACTTATGGTCAACATAATCGGCCTACTGAGCGTACTATTCGCCACACCATCACCCATTTTGAGACCCAGTAGTCATTATTTGATAGTATTGGACCGAATAGACCACGTCCAGCACGCTGTGAAGAAAATATAGCGTTCGTGGAATCAACGGTCCATATTTCTTTAAAAATTATGCTGGTGCGAACGTAACCACCAATGGCGACCGTTATCGTGCCATTATTACCGGCTATATGATGCCTGAAATTAAAGCTTGTGATCTCGGCGCCACTTCCCACACATCTTATCAATCAATGGATTTATCGAGAAAACACTTCGGTGGGCACATAATTTCACGTTTTGGGCCAGTCGATTGACCACCAAGGTCGTGTGATATCACTATTAACGTTACAACCTAATCTCTTTTAATGATAAATTATAAAACTTGCAAATTATTTTGAACGGAACTTTTGGAATGACAGGAGTTTTTTTGCATAAGGATGATGCCACTGTTTAATTTATTTTAGCGCCTAAAAATTGGTGTATTTTACAATAAATCAATTCAATACAAAATACGCTTTTGATTTTGTTTCTTTTAAATAAATTTATTTTCTTTTTAAATAATTTTAAGCTTTTCTTTTACTAATATGTGGTGTTGCCTTTATTTTGACGCTCACGGTGTATGCAACTTACACAAGCCATATGTTTTTACATGCGTCTGCGGACGATTATTTAAAATATGAGTTCATGTTCATGTTTTGTAAAACAATTTTTTGTTTCTTCTGCTATTCTGTGTCTATTTTTAGCAAACCAATTTACGATGTACCTTGTTGTAAACTGCTGTTGTATTTAGTATGTTGCTAACAACATTATTGTTGTATGTTGTTGCAATAAGTATTAACACGACTACTACTATAAGTATTATCATCTATGGCTTTATGGGTGTTGGAGAGTGGGTTATGTTAGTGGTGTGACATACTAAATGTTATTAGACCAAAGAAACTAGTAAATTAAATTTAATAGATTTTTAAGTGAAGAGTTTCAACTAAAAGTTAATTACACTTGTAGGTACACAAATTTACAAGAGTAAAGACCAATAAAATTCCAACGTAATTGGGTGAAATGTATTAAGTTTTTAAAGAAATTTATGTGATGGCTTAGTTTTCATTTAGCAGAATATAACGAATATTAAAAGATTAGGAATTAAGCTTTTATAATGGATTTTATACAAGTAGTTGCACAATTTTACTACAGAGAACAATGCCACAAGTTAGATGGACTCAAGCGTAATAGGTATGCAAATTTGAATTACGGGCTCAACTTCAGTTACCAGAACATAACATAACAATTTAAATTATTAAATAAAATACTAATGCGGAGAAGTCAATATAGTAAGTTGTTTGGTATGTATTCAAAACATACAATAATTCAGTTCAGTTGGGAGTGCAAGGAGAATAGTTCAACAATATAACTGATCTATATTTCTTATTATAGTTTATTTGCACTTTTCTATAAAAATAAATAAAAAAATTAAAAAAAAATAAAATATCAATAACTGAAATATGTGAAATTAAAATATACTTTCAATTATAGATTTTCCGTTTTTGGGAAAAGTATTTTGAATATTTCATTTAATTTCTTCATTTGCCAAAATATGCCCTTGACTAAAATTCTTTCTTTAAAATACCTGCTCCAATTATTTTATAAGTAAACAAAATAAACAAATTTTGCCTACGTGATAATGTATACCAGTATAACAAAAATATTTCTTTTGGCAAATATTTGTTGCTTATACAGTTGGTTCAGAAAGTAAGTGCTCACCTTACATTTTTTAAATGCTCTTTCTGGCAATAAAAATCTTTTGTGATTTTATTTCAAAATATTTTCTCAATGTCTGTGTTAGCCGTATTGAAACCATTAAATTAAAATTTTTTTAGCATTTAAGCCGCTTAAATTAAATACAAAAAGCAAATGTAGTTCTTAATTTTTACTTAAAAAAATGAGTTCACATCACTAACAAGCTTTTACATGAAAACAAATAATTAGCGTTGTCAACTTGGTGCGTTTAGCACCATTTCTGGTGCTTTTTTAAATTGTTTGTGCGAAAAATTCCATAGTTGGTGTGCGGTGCGCTTTTTTGGTGAATGGTGAAAAATATATATTGTTGGGCAAATAAAGGAAAATCCTAGGGTACTGGCAACAAAAATAACAAAATATATTAATACCAACTTCAACAAAAGCGTTTGTCTAAATACAGTACGAAAAGTGTTTCATGAGTCTAGGTACAACAGTCGTGCTTCTCATAAGAAACCCTAATATCATCAAAGTAAACAAGATTAAGATTGATGCAAAGAGCATCAAAATAAATCGAACGACCTTTGGAACAGTGAACTGATTTTTACGGATGAGAGCAAATTTAGTATAAATATATGGAAGCAATGGAAGAGAAAACCAAAAGAAGAAATGTTTGTCCAACTTTTAAACATGGGGCGGCTCAGATATAGTGTGAGAATTTATGAGTGCTTCTGGATTTGGAAATTTACATATAATCGAAATTTGAAAATAATTGTTATTTTTTGATCAGACCTCGTATATATTCTTGGTCCTTACGAAATTCTAAGTCGATTGAGCTGTGTTCGTCTGTCGGTCTGTCTGTGTAAAAAAACGCCATTTAACTTTATATATATCGTATAAATATCGGTACCGACTTAAAACTTTGTATATATAATTTACATATACACAAAAATCATGCTGCAGAATTTTGTGAATTTTGGTCCATATTTCACCATATCCCCCATATAAAGCCCTTTTCCGAAAATCACTTTAATACTCATAAATATTTTATGAATAACGGTACCGATCCAAAATTTTACACGGATCATTTACATACCTACCAAACTGAAGCTGCTGGATTTTGAAAATATCGGTCCATATTTGACTATATCCCCCATATAAGTTCCACTTCCGAAATCTACGTTAATACTAATATATATCATAAATATACAATTATTATGTTCAAATTCGACTTGAAATATTCTCATATGCATAAAAATCACTGTTCCAAAATTTAAGAAAATCGGCCCATAATTTGTCATAGCTGCCATATAAGAACCATTTCCGAAAAACATATAAACCCATAAAAATGTCTAATAAATATTGATATCGAACCAACTTTTATATAGATCAGAAATTTTAATCCAGAAATCATACTAATATCGGTTATACGGCAATTATGCTACTGGATTTTGTCAATAATTGGCAATAGCTCCCGAATTATTGAGATGAAATTTAACCAAAATAAGCCTCAAATACGTAGAAACCACATTAGTGGATACTGGATTTAGAAGCTATCAATCCATAATTGGTCTACTTCTCTTGTAAATAATATTATTGAGATCAAATTCAACCAAAAGAAGCCTCACCTTATAATCTTACCCTTTTTTATACTCTGTTTCTTAACTTGTTATGAATATGGAAAAATGTTCTTTTATAAATTGTTCAATTACACTCAAGATTAGATATTATGAATATCAGACAAACTCTGTAAATTATGGTAGATAAAATTTCAAGACATTTAAAATAAAATCACATTAGTGAATTACGACCAGCAGGTAATATTGTCTTTCAAACAATATAGACAATAAAATACTAAAAATTTTGCACTAAGACTGAATAGAAAACATCGAATAAGGATATGCAGTCCTGTAACCAGTGTAGTTTTTGCATTTTTTATTATGTTTAGGTGGAGGGTATTAAAGATTCGGCACAGCCGAATATTGCACTCTAACTTGTTATTTATATTTCTGTATTAGATTTAATTATTACTTAAGAACCGCTCAAAATGTGATGTCAACCTCTTTTGTGTACAATAAAGTTAGCCGTAACTACGTACTTTTAAATTTAATTTATATGTGAGCACTCACTTTCTTAATCAACTGTACTATTTAGGATTAATGAACAATAAAAAAAAATAATAAAGAAAAATAGGAATAATAATAAAATGATTTCATTCATTAACAAGCAGAAAGAAAAATATAAAAAAACAACTATAGACAAGTGCTCAATTACGCAAACACATGGATGAAATTACAGCAGATGTTTGTATTTAATAAAATTAAATTTATCACAATAAACCTAAAAAATAAACAGAATTAAGGAAAAAGTATGAAAAAATAAACAAAACTTTTTTATTTGCGTATTTTTGATAAATATTATCAAAATAAATTAAAACACACTTTAGTATATATTTTCACTTTAAGGCAACTAAAGTAATTACGTACTCGTATTCAAGTCAGGGGGGTTACTCTCTATTGCGATGCGAAAGTAAATTCGATGCGATAAGCGTACAAATTGATACTCTTACGCATCGAATTTGCTTTCGCATCGTAATAAGAAATACAAAAACTACACTGGTCATAGGACTAGTATATCCTAATTCTATGTGCAGTCTTAGGCCGCGTTTTCACTATGTTTTCACTATGTCATTTTTGTTGTCAAATTGTCCAAATTGTTGGCAATTGTATGAAAACGGGTTGTCGTATGGCGTCATCTATGTTTGCAAATATGATTCATTAGTGCAAATTTATTAGTATTGTTTGATAGACAATTTTATGAGCAACATAACTTATTTCAAATGTTTTGAAATTTTATCTAATTTTGCCCATTTATAATTGATTTAATTACCGATTATTTTTATAATTTACAGAGTTTGTCTGATTTTCATAATAATCTTGAGTGTAATTTAACAATTTATAAAATTATAAAAGAACATTTTTCCATATTCACAACAGGTTAAGAAACAGAGTATAAAAAAGGGTAAGATTTTAAGGTGAGGCTTCTTTTGGTTGAATTTGATCTCAATAACATTATTTACAAGATATTTATGGGAGTCCTTAATTTTGACGACAGCAGGGCACAATACTCATTCACATATAAACGTATGTATTTTATTTGTGACATATCGCCTGCTGTGGCGAATGTGTTTTTAATGCTTATTAGATTACTTTTAAGTAATGCAGATGGTATACAGTGGTAAGTGAATAGCATGGTTTTGCACAATTACCACGATTCATTTTTACCTATAATCGAAATTTATTTCGGCCTGCTTGGATATTTTATTTCACCGGCGTCTCTCTAATTGTTTATATTTAAAATGTTTCATATAATAATTTCAGATTAGTTTCTTTGACTATCTAACAGCATGTCATTAATGTTGTCAGCAATCTCTAATTTGTAACTTTTCACCTGCCCTTGTAAGATGTACAAGTGGTGACAAAATGCCAACAAATCTTTTACCAAGATATGAAAAATTCTTTAAAATTCAAACGTTTCAATAGTTCCTTATACGTGTAATTAATCTTTCGTATCTTCCCACGAAAACGAAATACAAATTTTTCTACACTTGCAACAAACTGAAAAATTTTTAGTTTAATTTGTTTCTTTAAGGCGCTTAAGCAGTCTGCAGATAGACATTTAACAAGGAGGTGTGAAGAATATTTTCAAATAATGTTAAAGCCTTTAAGCATGTTACAGCAAATATAAAAGAAACAAAAAAGAAAACAAAACAACTTTTCTGAATAATATTATTAATGAAGTTTTTTTTTACTGTGTTCCCCCAGCAAAAGATTATGTGCACGGAAATAATTGACTTTAATGGAAATGAAATGAGCTCATATAGAGAGTCTCTAGAACACAATTTTAAGCCTGGGTAGGGTAATAATGATTTCCCAAAAAAAAAAAACAATTGACATTTGGAATTATTCGTAGTTGTAGTAGTAGTTTTCAAATCCACAACAGGAAATCTTCAGTATAAAAAAAACTGTAAATAATTGAAGTAAAAAGAACTATAACTAAATTAAGTAGAGTTTTCCTTATAAATAAAATTGCAAGAAAGCTAATGGTTGGCTGACCAGATAAATAGACTGGTATAAATACAATGAGAAAATAAATAAATGGCTGGGATAAAACTCCCTTAAAATAGTAAAGAACCCACCACTATTGTGGTTTGTTTTGATCCATATAAATTAACACTAAAATAAGAATATAAAAATAAAGTTAATTTACATAAATGGAAAGAAAACGAAACAAATATAATGCAATATACAAGGTGTTTAATATACACTTGAAGAAAAAATGTGAAGGAAGTGTGGTTTACAATATTATTCGAATGTTGAATTAGTTTTAATGTAATTTTTTACTGTAATTAACTCACACTTTACATTTTTGTTAAATCGTATAATATTCTTAGAGGCTGTTATCAAAATAACCAAAAAATCGTGTAAGTCGCTCAAAAATTAGGCAAATATGTAATGCAAAGAGAAGTCAATAGATCCTAGGTGTCCCTTTCTTTTCCCTAGGTAATCTATAATGTAATATGTTTAATTTTTATTTTACTTTTAAATCAAAATTGCTTTCTCTCCAACAAAAGTAATTTATTGTAGAGTCAATTGCTACTAAGATTCCAGTTGTAATCCGGTGTCAATTGTATTAGGACAGGCTCGAAATTTGCGACTTCCTTCAATGACTTCTGTAGAAAATGAAAGGAACGAGGAGGTAGAGGAGACAATTTTATTTATGTCTCCTATTTGGTTACCTAAGACATACGCTCGAAATTAGTGACTCCCTTAAAATGACTTCTGTATAAATTGCCAGGAACGAGAGAGAGAGAGAGAAAGATGGGAGAGGAGACAATTTTATTTATGTCCCCTATTTGGGGACTTATAGCGTAGACAGACGACAGCGTTAATTTGCATTAAAATCTCACTAATCTAAATTATGATTTTACCCTGACAGACGCCAGTTTTTACATTTAGTCAACAGCTGTTTGTTTGTAAACAACTGTTTAATTGTGAAAAAATTTGTTTGCCAATTGGTGAAAAATCAGTATTTATTTGAAAAAAAGCTGAAATTACTTTTGCTGAAACTGCTCCATAATGCAAAAATTGTTCATGCACTAGCAAACATCAACCTGAACGTGTTGCTACAAGTGGGGACTGCAGTAGGACACTCTGAAATAAGAGAAAGGCAATTGTAGAAATCTATTTTTATTATTTTAATTTTACAATTGTCTTCTTCTTCTTCTTTTAGAATAGTAAACAATTTGATAACATATGATTGATTGTCGACGATGTTGCCATATTGAAATAGCTAAATTCAGTATAAATTCACTCTGATTTTGTGCATTTATGTACGTATAACCTAATGCGCATTAGGATGGGGATAATTCACGAGTTAATTTGAATTAAGACGGCTAATGCAAATTAACTATTAAGACGATTGTGTACGATTGTTTGTCAACAAATACCTTTTGTCAAGACCTGTTTCTCTAAGCGTTATTTGAGTAGGACATGCAGCTTCATAAGAACAATATAATAGCTGGATAGTAATATATCGAATGATGCTATAACCCTTTCAGGCCGTGATGCATCGATTGTGTTTTTCCTTTCAGCGAGAAATCAATACAAAAGCTCAGTTTCCATTAAAGATCAACGATTTTTTGAGACGTTCTTGACTGTAAATAGACTTTAAGAGAATGTAAGAAAATCGCAAATGCCTTTTCTCAGCAATTTGAATTAAATCTAAATGAAATTAAATATAAATGAATGTTTAGAACTTGCGCAAAGAATGGTGATGAAATCACTTGTTAAATACATTTTTTATCGCAATTTATAAATGATTGTCGAAAATCGGCTACCGAAAATACACCAAATCGGTTGACTCTAAAGTTGGAAATTGCGCATTTTCAGTTTTTGTAAACACTAAGAAACAAACAATACAATTCCTCCCCCCCCCCCCTTTATCTACCACCACTTCAACATTAATGAAAAAAATAAACATTTTTATCTCCAGTTTTATAAACAAGAGAAGTAAACATAGAAATAAAAAACAAATCCACCATATTAGTATAAAAGTACTGCATGCTACGTTAAATGAAAGTATAAATTATACCAGAGTGGTGGCGGTAAACCACACCTTTTTACAAGCTAATTGTTAAAAATAATAGCAACCAACTGTTTGTCTACTAGCTGCATGTCTGCCAGTCTTTCTGTCTTACCGCACTAGCATTTGAATGTCTACTTTGTTTTAATTATCCCTTAAAAACTGTCAGACATTTAGAGGTGGTTTTGTGGGCAAGTGATTCAAATCTTTCACATTTTCTTTTTTTTTGGAATATGAACTATGTGTGGCCCTTTTTTATTTATTACTACATACATACATATTTACATTTTAACATGTTTCACTCTCAACCAGCAACATGTTACGAGCCCCTTAACATGTTGCTCTCCTCTGCATTTGTTTAGCTCTTTAGTATGCTTGCATTAAAAATAAAAGAAATTTGATATCTTACTGATGTTTGATTTGAATTTGTATTGCATTTTTTTAATGGATTTATCTCACAAACACATGTTTTTACCTAAAAATATCCTTCAATTAAGTTGAATGAAAGGGTTTTGAGTTTTAAATAAAGTATTTGTTTTGTTGCGCATCATTTACTGCACACAAATATAAGCGGGTCCATTATCATGTGTTTATTTTGATAAAGATAAAAGGTTTTCTTTGTGTCAAAATTTATTGGGTTTTTGTGTTTATTTTTGAATTAAGTAAATATTGGTTTGGCCATTCGTTTGTCCTACTGCTTGTAAATATAAAATTTATTATTCAATTTCTTTGAGAGAAAAAACCCACCCTAGTTGTTTTGAGTAATAGTATTGATTTGTCATTTGTAGAGATTATTTAGTAATTATTTAAATATTTATGGGTATTAATATACATACGTTGGTAGATTATGTTGTTAAATGTCACAGTGTTCCTGATTTATTTTCAATATCATTATCATGTTTTCTTTTTTTGAATTTCTTGTTAAATTATAAAGATTAGAATATAATATTGGAATTGGGGTCATTGTGTTACAAACTTGCAATTGATAAAGAACAACGAGCATTGTTTTTTATTTGTAATTTAGAAAACAGTGAATTGTAGCAAATAAAAGATTTTAAATAGATTTTGTAAAATTTAAATTTAATTCTAGACAGTTATTTAATTAAAAAATACTTTTGTGTTATAAAGGGTATTTTTATTAACTCTTAAATTTATGCAATAAACTATTTACTCCAACAAATTTCGAGCGTAACAATTTCGAACAAAAAACATTGTTAAAACTACACAGTTAGTTTTGTTTTTATCGAGAAGCACTGGCCTCATATACACGCAAAGAAAAAATATAGTTGTTCATGTTTACCACAACTATTTCAAAATTTTAATTTTTTTTTAATATTATGGTCACTATTATTATATATATGATTTCTGCAACCATAATATGATGAAGTTACCATTCGCATGATTATCGCAATCATATATATGATTATAGTAATTATGTAATGTTTATGGTGATCAGTTTTAGGATGAAAAATTATACCATATTATGTTGTTCTCTATCATAATCAAATAGCAACAAATTATTATAAATGGAATAGACACATGATTGCAATAAATATACACATAGTTACTACAATCGTATATATGATTGTAGTAATAATCTGAATTTAAACTTAACTATATTAATAGAAATAATTACAGTGACCATAATATTTTAAAAAACTTGTAAAAATATTGACATTGTTGTGGTAAACATGTACAACTATATTTTTTCTCTGTGTGTGGCTTACAGAGAACTAATTCTGGAGACTGCAGTTTCCCATACAAATAATTGATAAAATTACAAGTTCCAGAAATGTGTCAAATAATGTTCTCAAACTATTGGTAGTTAAAATATTGGCAATGTATTGCTTTTAGATAGCTAATTTAAATTTATATATTTTTAGTTTCCTTTGTAACGCATATAGATCAATAGATTACTTTACACGTCTACTTTATCTACATAGTTTAGAGTTTACCTTAGTGTACCTGAGTAATCTACAGAGTAGTCTGTTTAGTTATTTTTTTACATTTTACTTTAAAAAATAGTTATTTTACAGACCAAATAAATATGACTGAATAATAGGATACATACTTTTAACAGTTACAAAGAATGCTGGTATTTCAAATAAGAAAATAAATTGCATTTTGATCTTTTCTTTGGGAGTTTTCAAAATAACGTTCCTAATTTTATTTGCCAAGAACGAGAATTACATATTTTATTCTGCTAGTAACTTTGATTTATATTATTCACAAGATATACAACTCATATGTATATCGTCGTCGAAAATCCAAAAGTACGTATCATCAAAAAAAATCAAAATCGAGTTTGTGATTGATTATTATTTGTTAGGTTATGTTATGTGTCTTTACCGATTTTTAGATATTTGCGACCAAAAATAAAGCTTACTACACTAAAACAGCTGATCTACATAAACAACAATTTCTAAACGTATTTTAAAAATGCCACGAAAAAGTGCCAAAGAAAAAGTTGTTGAATTTTTAGAAGAAGAATGGGGAGAATGGGGGTACATACACATTTTTTTTTTTTGTATATACTTCTTCAGGCGTCCACTTTTTGTTTGGTTTTTTTTTCTTCTGTGGAATTGTTTGCTCCATTGTTTTAATTTTATTCCTTTCATTAGTGTTTACATCGGTCAGCTGTTTAAATGTCAGAGTTAAAAACGCAATACACGTAACGAAAAAAATATACCATTTTAGTATTGCATGAACGCAATGTTTTGACAAATGCAATTGTGTGTATTTTGTTGTGCATTTGCACTTTTACAATGCCATTTGCACTGAACACTGATCGCCGCTATTGGAATTTTTAAATAACAAAGCAAGCATTGATTTTTCCTTTGTTTGTAAGTGTTGATAATGTTTATCATAATGTTTATAGTAAAATAAAAATTGCAACAGAAGCGAAAAAAGTGTGTTAAAATAAATAAAATATGTTCGAATGTAGAAAGTAATAACGATAAGAATATATATGCAGATATAACGATTAATATGATCGGGAACAATTTCTTTTAAAACTGATATAGAAGATGATTATAATGTTCTTCCCCAACGAACAGACAAAAAGTACAAATTCACTCATCATAATCTATTGCATCCTGCAAGAATAAAAATTTCTAAAAAGAAATGACAGCATTTAGAGGACCTTAAATTATTGCTTCCTTCGGACTGTCATTATTTTTATGATAATATTCCATTCGAACATTGTATACTAATTTGCAAACATTTCTGTATACTAATTTTTATGAACTTGAATTTCATATATATTCTGCCGTATTCAGAAAAAATAAAGTAGGTTTGAAGTGTGCTTTTAGACAAAATTTTCATACAAAATTTTCTTAATAAGTCTGATTGTGTTTTGTATTATTAAAATTATAACATTATTACTCTTATTGTTAGTATTTATTTTAACGAAACTTTTTCCAACAATGTGAATTAAATATATGTATGTATGATACTTTCAACTAATAGTAAACGTCACGTAAAATACTTTTTAATTTTGTTAGTAGTTAGCACTACCCTGTTCAGAATTCTTTATAATTCTTTAGAGTTTTTTTACTCCCGAATTTAAATCCCCAATAATGTCTAATAAATATATGATAATTTAAACTGACAGCAAATTTCACGAAAATGTTTATTTTATTTTATGTTCAGTAATAACATGTTTAATGTATCCTTTGAAGTTACTGGTTTTACATATATATTAAAAAAAACTCCTGAATTATATTTCCCAACAATGGAAGATGCTAAACGCAGAATTTTAATAAGCCCAAATAAGCAGATTAAGTTCGTGATATAAAATAGAATGGATAATATTAGCATTAACAAAAGTCATATTTTAAAAAATTCGCGAATAATAATGCCCTACAACATGAATGTAACCGATAAGGTTTGCAATGTTATTTTTCATTATTACAATTTATAATTAAGCTAGAATCTAAAAGTGACTTTTTTAATTATTTAAGCTTGAGGTCTTTATATTTATAAAATATTATATTTATTATTTTCGATATTTCGCTAAAAAAAAAGGTTAGCGAAATATCGAAAATAATAAATATAATATTTTATAAATATAAAGACCTCAAGCTTAAATAATTAAAAAAGTCATTATAAAAATAAAGGTCAAATAAGAATAAAATAACATTAGAATCTAAAAGTTACATTTTCATGATATTATTACAATAAAATTAGTTATGAGCCTAAATAAATGTACTCATATGACACTTAATTACATTTACCACCTGGCTGTTAGTAACTTCTCAAAAGTCACACTCATTTTACAAAAATGTTTTTAAATTATAAGTATAGCTAGAAAATAAATGCATTTGTAATAAAAGATTAGCAGCATTTAAATATGATTCATTGTCATCTCTTGAAAACTCATTCATTCATAAAAAAAACAAAAAACTATTTTAAACGGAAATTATTAACAATATATTGATTATTTAATTGCACAGTAGCCAAGTAAATTTAACTAGTAAATATTTGAAAAAAATAACAATTAAAATTTATGAAGTAGAAACTATTAAAATTACTTGCAATTAATACAAATAATTTAAAAAAAATTAACAGAAATTTAAAAATTTATAACAAAAACTAAATTTCTAAGAAATTGAAAGTAAATTGTTTTCAACCAGAAATTTAGCTTTTTAATTCAATTTATTAAAAGAAAAATATAAATACATACATGGCCAAAAGAGCAACCAGGAACCAACAAATTACAAGAAAATTGTATTATCATTTATATAAACCAGAGTTTATAAATTGTTTTTAGTTTTTCATTTTTGTTTTATAAGAGTAGAAAATAATTCATCTTTTTTCCATTTAGAACATGACGGATGTGTGTTCCAATTTCTTTGTATTTCAAATACACAACAGAACAAAACTTTTTTTTCAAACAATACTGCAGCAGCTAAAACAGAAACAAAAAAAGCTGGAAAATAATAATGAATTGAGAATATTTATAAGAAGCAAAAAAAAAAAAAATGAAACAGAAAAAAAAAGAAAATGAAATAATATTGTTTATATAACTTGAGTTCTTTTTTGTGTTTTTCTAGTATCAGCTTTTGTAAAAGTTGCATTGATAACAATATTCAAGCCTTTTTTTGTTCGTTTCACTCAATTCATTCTCATTCAGGCATTTATTTGTTCTACAAAATTGAAAACATATAAAAAAATATACGAGTATGTAAAAAATAAATTTCTTCTCATGATACAGTGAATGAAGAACAGTATCTATTTCCTTGATACCATGAATGCTTCATCGATTATTGACGACTACATGTCATCAGGTTTCAAGTATGTATGTATATATTTTGCTGTTTTGTTTTTCTGCTTCTGTTTTTTTTTTTCAAAAATCTAGATTACGAGATTTTTGCTTAAGCGTGACTTGTGGATTGTTGTAAAAATTGTTACCATTTTATGTTAGAAAGTTTATGTGTGGTGGTATTACCAATAAATAAATAGTGCGTCATTTTTTGTTTTTTTTTTTTGTTGAGTGTCTAGACGGGAATAATGGTTTTGTTTTTTTTTTAAATTTAAGCTTAAAGAGACTGAAAAAGAACACTGCAGCACTGGTCGGCACCAGGGACCGATTTGGATATTTACTAGTTTCTAACATGAATTCCTTGTGAAGTAAAAAACAAATCACAATAAACTGGTGGATTAAAACAGACAGAGTAGAGTGTGTTTAACTTTCTATTATAAGCCATGTTCCAAGTTCTCTTTATGCCAACCACTGCTCAACAGAATTCTTTGGCACCATCTTTATTAAAATGTACTGAACAAAGTGAGAAGAAATTCTAAATATGTTTATGTGTGTTCAAAACTACCGAGGCAAGCTGATAATTTTACATTAAATATATTGGAATTTAGAGCAAAAATTAAAAGGTAGCAATACGGGAAAAAGTAATCGATAATGCGGGCATTCATAAAGATTCCGACATCCAGTTATATTATAAGTTATAAGTATTTTATTTGAAATTAAAAAACGCTAAATTAATAACAATTTATTCTTCATTTGATTTAAAAAACACTTAAAATTTAGAGAAATGTATGAAATCTTTATTTGAGTCGATAGCACGACTCATGTAAATGTTGACCGCTGCTACACCTCAAATGATTAATGCACTGGGTCAAATGTTGGAATACTCTCTCCCACATAGCGGCAGGTATCTCACGAATAAATTCTTTAATATTAGCATTCATTACCTCAACCGTTGTGGGCTTGTATGATATGAGCCTTAACATAGCCCCACAAAAAATAGCCTAAAGGCATTAAGTTGCACGATCTAGGCGGCCAATTGACGGCTATTATTAGCAACACCATCACCCATTTTGAGATCCAGCATTCATTGTTGGATAATATTCGACCGAATAAACCACGTCCAGCATGCTGTGAAGAAAGTACAGTGGCGGTAGCTGAGAGTGTACACAAAGACCGAGAAGAGTCGATTCCGTCAATGGCGACCGTTATCGTGCCATGATAACCGACTATTGAAAGCCTAAAATTGAAGCCTGTCATCTAGGCGACATTTGCTTTCAGCAAGACGGCGCCACTTCCCACACATAGCATCAATCAACACTTCGTTGAGCACATAATTTCACGTTTTGGGCCGGTCGATTGGCCACCAAGATCTAGTCTAAAGTTTATGCGGACAAACCCGATTCGATTCAGGCCTTGGAGAAGAACATCACGCGTGTTATTCGCCAATTACCAGTCGAAATGCTTGAATGACCATCTGCGACGTAGTAACGACCAACATTTGATAGAAATATGCCCTTATTCACAAAAAATTAAAGTAGACTTCAAATGTACTTTAAGAAAATTTTGTATGAAAATTTTTTCTAAAAGCACACTTGAAACCTACTTTATTTTTTATGAATACGGCAGATAATCTTCAAAAACATAAATGCCAAAGAATGTTCTTTTAAATGATAATAAACATTCTGCATTAGATTTGAATTTTCTGTTTTTTTTTTCTTTAAAAAAGTAGGGAACCTCGAAATAGAATACCCTTTATTACATGAAAACAGCTAAGCTGCCAAAAACAGCCTTGCGAAATAGAAAGTTGCCAAAAAAAATCACCCTTTATTTATTCTGTTTAACTGTTAACTATCATAGATTTTTTTTCTGCAATTTAAAATTGAAGGATGAGTTAAGTGGAATTATAATTTTTAAATATTATCTAAACAAATATAAACAGATAAGTTAAATGAATTATTTTAACAAATGTATGAGTCAGAATTAAGGAAGAAATTCAAAGTTATTGTAATAACATGTGAAACCCATGTGCAATAAAAAAATAAACGTTTGAATTTAGACTATATTCCTCTGAATTGTTTAAATAAAAACTACAGTAGTGCAAAGTAGAAATTTATACATAACTTGAAATATAAATATAGGAAATGCCATAAGTTACTACAATATTAATGGATACTAAACATAAAGGCGGCATAAAGTAAAAACTCTTTACGGAAATAATTACTACTTACAATTGTTTGATTAAATTTAATGAAGTGAAGTGAAAACATACCTGAAATATAACAGAAAAAAGAAAATCAATTAGTAAAGTTCATTTATAAAGAAATTTCCAAAATTTAACTTATAATTAAATGCATACAAATATATTAAACAATAATTTATTTTACATTTATTTTTTTAGGTAAAATTTTTTTAAAATTTCTCCATGCTATGAAATATATTAAAATTCCTCAAGATTTCTGAATTTTAATGAGCTTAAATTATGCAACTATAGGTATGTTAACACATTTAGTTTAACTGAAACTTGATAATTACTCTGAACATATAAAAAATAAACTCCTTGAACTTATATTTACAGCATTTTACTTTCAAAAACTTGCTTACTGATTTTTACAATGATATAATAATGTGTACGTGTAAAAAATGTAATTATGCTTATTTATTTACTTACTTATGTATTTAGTTGTTTTAAGTACATACTTTTACATGGATAGCTATATTGTTTATAACTTTGTATATTATATTAAAACATTTGCTGTTAGTGTAAATTATTACACTTACATACTTAATGCAACAACTATGTACGAGTATGTATGTATGTGGTCATCAAACTTTAATTACTTTAAATAAACATTTACAATTTTATTTGGTTTTGTTGGTTTTTTGCACAAGTACACAGCGTGTTTAAAAATAACCGTTAATTACTCTAATGAATGTTTAAAATAAAATGTCATACACTGGCAGAAAGAAATTTGCAATTTCAAAAATTTGCAATGCAAAGATTAATTGTTGCAACTTAAGAATGGTCACACTTGGCAAATATTTGGCGAAAAACACGTAACCACAAAATAAACAAGTAAGAAAGTATAGTCGGTCAAGGCCGACCATATAATACCCTACCCTACACCCAGTATGTATAAAACAGTTTTCCAAAAATTTAGTGCCATGATTTCTGTGAATATAAATATTATATGTGTTAAACTTTATCTCGATATAAATAAATTAAAAAACACATTGATTGTTAGGATAGAATGTGTTCAAGCACACTCCAGTACATAAGCAGTTCTATGACAGTTAATAACTCAGTCATTATACGATTACTTCTAAGTAATACAGACAGTAATTCTGTCATTGAATAGTAAGTTATTGAGTAATTGCAAGTCAGTGCGAAAAAACTAATTTTTAATTATAAATTACAGAAATATTTGTGATATTTGTAAAGATTTCATAAATTCAGAGACTTTTCGTTTTCTGTTGTGGATTTATGTAAATTCTCGAAGGCCAAAATGATGATTTCTACTAAGAAACGACAAAATATAAAAATTTTAAACAGCCAAAAGACTGTAACAAGAGCTTGTTAATGTGTGTTAAGATAAATTCGAATATCGAGTGGCACACGTTTGTCCCAATTCTTCTAGAGAATTTCATCCGAAAAATTTATTTTTTCAACATTCAAGTAAATATGACTGTTAAGTGCTTAACAGTGGTCTGTTGACTGTAACATTATCAATGTTAATTATTGTGGTTTTTGTCTGCGCTAGTTAAATTCAAATTTATCTTCATAAGCATGAGCTAGTTACTAATAAAAGTTTTGTGTGAGGTATTTTCAATTGAAACCAGGGGGCTTATTGCGATGCGAAAGTTATTGCGATGCACAAATGAAAAGTATTTGGTATTCTGTAAGACTTTCGCATTCGCAATCGCAATTCATTTCAGTATGTGGCAACACTGTGCCAAAGTTAATAAATAAACGTAAAATTTGTTTGGTTTGTGACAAGATTTACAAGTTAAAAAAATTGCTCACTTTAATTAAAAAAAACAAAAAAAAAATTGTGTTATTCTCAAAAATGGATTCTGTTGCACTATGGTTTGATGAGGAAGAACGAAATGAAAGGATAGATAGAAGATTGCTTAGAAGCAAATCCGACATTCTAAGCTTAAATGAAAAAAGGCGGAGGCAGTGGTTGCTCCGAATGAAATTGCACGTCCTAATCCGTTTACGGCCACTCGCATTTAATTCTTCGACTAATTTATTCCACAATGCACTTGCATCCTGACGAGCATTTGGTGTTTTTAAGTGACCTTTTGCCAAATGGCTATGTTTCTTTATAAATTACTTCAAATTGGCGCGTCTTGGTGGTCTTATTCTTCGTCTCCCTGGATGAAATTTAATTATTAAAAGCAAATAACCTATTAGGTACCACAACAATAATTTAATTTAAAAATTTATTGCGCCATTTTAACAAACAAAAAATAGTTGAATGAACAATAAACAATTAAATACTTACATTTTTGTGCTTTGCATCGCAATACAGAATAAGCCCCCAGCTTCAATTGTAACTGCTACTGACAAATTTCATTAATATTTGTAAGTTAAAGAATCTTTTTAAATATTAATTTAAAATTTTTCTTAGTGTAACTGATTCTATTTTCTCTAAAAATAAGCATTTAATGCTTGAAAACATTAATTAATATTTTTGTTGGTTTTACTGCAAAAAAACTTAACTAGTTTATGCGACACGTTCACTCAGTGTTTTTTTTTTTTGTCTACTAGTAAATGGTGAAAATGAAAGTGATTAATATTTCCATTAAAATATATTAACAATCATGATGAATGAATAAAGAAACGAACAAAATGCACAGCCAGTCTCGGTGGTATACTGAGCCAAACAGTGTGAGTATCTGAAAGCTTACACATGTCACATTTCCGCCGGAAAAATAAACAACCATTCATTCTACTCTACTCGAAATAAATGATAATAAATTAAAATAAAATGAAAAAAAAATTTAAAACATTGTAACAAAATCTTAAAACAATGCAAGTTGCAATGAAAGTTGTACACAAGTCACAGTTTTTAATGACAGATTAATTATACAAATTGTAGACTCTATAGACAAAAAGCAACTTGAAAGGAAATTTTATGATATTCATTAAAATCGGTTTTAATTGTTAAAGAAATATTCTGTATAAATAAAAAGCAGTTAATGATGAAAATAAAATTTGTCCCTTGTGAAAACTAAATTACTAACAAATTCTCTCTAACGAAATAAAGAGAGATGTATTAAACACATTAGCTTGTCATTTAAATAAACTAATATCTGCCATACTTAGTTTTGTTTTAATAAAATATTGTTTCCCTTGTGTTGTTTTTGGAAAACTGTAAGGAAATTTTCCCATTATGAATTTGCCATGAGCATGACTCATATGAAACTTTATTACCCCTCTTTTCTTTTTTTAGCGTGTTTGTTTGTATTGATGGGCCATTAATTCAAATTTGCTTTATAGTAAAATGTTTTATTTGTTTATTTTGTTTAAAACAACAATATTTTTTACTTAAATTCACAAGAAATTCATTAAAAACATATTTTTAATGATTTTGTTGCAATATGTTTCTTTAAACGTGTTTATTTTATTATTTAAAATTTTTTAACAAAACGTGCCCATAATGCAATTTTGTTCTTGTAAAAAGAGTGCCCAGTAGTTGTTATAGAAACTCAATCATATAGCTCTACACTAAAAAGAAGTTAAATAAACTTACGGTTCAGTGAACCAAAAAAAATTTAAAGTTCAATGTGAATGATTTTATTAAAAAAAAAAAAAACAAACAAAGCATTTGTATTTGTTACACTCGGATAAATTAGGATTTGTTACATACATAATTTGTCTCTATATTTCAATAAGAAAGATTTTAGTTTGATATCAATGTAAGGCACTGGGAAAACTTTTAATATTCAAAGCTGAAAAGCAGTAAAACACAATCAGGGGCCAAATTACCGCAATCGTGATCGAATGAGCTATCGTATCGAAAAATGATTTCGATATCGAAATTATGATAAAATGTACTAAATTTCTTGCTCGATGTCGAATGCCATAATCTCAAATAAGAAAATTACGACCAATTTTACTCGATATTGAATGCGGTAATTTGGCCCCAGCAAAAACCATCTGCATTACTTAAGGTATGGTCACATATGGTAAATATTTACTCACAAAAGCGTAACCACTTGCTTTAGCACAAATTTGATTGACAAAGTTTTTTTTTGGAAATAAATAAGCAAGTATATTTTATTTAATGGTTACTTCTTTTTCGGCAAATATTTGCCAAGTGTGACCGTACCTTTAGAAGTAGTGAAATAAGGAATTTTATAATTTTACTAATATCAATATAATGACTTGCTTTCAAAGATAGCAACGGGTTACAAAAATGATTAAAAATGCTATTATGTAAGTAATGAATTTATGGTAATAAAGGCTGTCCCAACTAGAACGCAATTTTTAAATTTGGCGCCATTCGAAGTGTCATTGTTTGACATTCGAACAATTGTTATTGTTTGCTAGTCGAAAGTACGAGGTTAGTAAAAATGGAGCGCTACACAAATGAACAACGCATTCTCATTCTCAATTGTGTTACCAAAATGGTGAAAGTTTTGCGGCTACAGTTCGCAAATTTCGATCAATTTGGGGTCACAATAATACTCCAAAAGAGTCAACTGTAAAGAGGTTAAGGGATAAATTTGGCGAAGCTGGGTCTGTTAGCGATGTAAAGACAACAACGCGCCTTCGACCAGGTCGATCGACCAAAAATGTCGCTCAAACTCCATCCACCTCAATTCGACACCGAGCTCAGCAAATTAGTATAATTTTATATCATTACTTGTTAATGCAAGTTTTTGAGTGGTTCGCCTTCCATACAAAAAAAGTTGTGTCAGTCACTTCCTAGGATTAAAGATAACGTGACAACAATTCCAGAAAAATTTTTTTATTTTTTTGCCACACCTACAAAATACCGCCCTTTTAGTATTTTATTTACTGTGTCGCTATTTTTAGTCCGCTCATAACATTTTGTATAGCGGTGTTCATGGCTATGTAAGGTCTACATTTCTGTTCTTAATAATTTTTTACTACAACGTCAAATTCTAGTCATGACTTTTAAAAACTCGGTTTGTACCCACAATAATAAATAATAAATATTTTTGTACGAAAAAAGGGCCGCGTTATTTGGCGAAATTGCGGCAATCTAAGAGTATTCAACGTAAGACATGAAACGCAGAATATTCGTACCAACTCGAGAGCGCTTTGAACAGAATTCTTTTTTAGGATTTGTTTTTAAATCTCAGGTCTTTGTGAGTAGAGCTAACAAAGAGAATATCCGACATGAGTTACTCCTAAAAATAATTTGAATTTTGGAAACAATAGTAATCGTTATTGCTTACATACAGCTTTACACTATGTTTAATTTTCAAAATGTTAAAAAATTTAATAAATTAAGGCCAAGAACTGTCCACTGCTACCAGGAAGCACTACACAAGCTTAGGCAAATACTGTAGACAAGCAATCACAAACAAAAATCTTTTAATATTGAATGCGGTTCTCGGGATTGTATGCTTCCCAAAAATTGGATTTAATGAAATAATACATGTTTTTTGTTTATGATTTCAGGTCAACAATGTTTTCCTTTGTGTTCTTGGGAAATAGAAATAGAAGACAGTTCTTTAAGTTACTTAATTGCATTTTTTCACCATTTTGTAGGCTAAATATTTTGTAAAGTTATAAGGAAGCAATAACGATTCCTTTCGCTTCTAAATTCACTTAATAATAATGCAGAAAATAAGTAGCACACATTACAGAGTATTGTAGAAGGTAGAAGTATTAATAATTAACAATATACAAAACGTGTTTCTGGGATTCATTTCAAATTTTGGCAGTACATGCAGCATATTAAGAATAAATTCTTAATTTATTAAAAAAAAAACTCTAGAAATTGTTCAGTTGTTTAATGTTGACGTTACTCTTTCGAAATTATTGTAACAATTTCTTAAATATTTGTGAAGAATTTATTAATTTAATTTATTAACAAATATTTGATTTCAAACAATGCAATTGTTACCCATTTTTTATATTCTTTTGGATATTACCAAAAATTTCGTTTTCTTTGTAGCCCTCTGCTACTAAAACTCTTAATTCTTTAAACAAACTCTTCAATTACAATAGAAAATTTTCAAACAGCCATTAGTCAGTCATTATCAGTCCATAAATAAATTAGTTAATAAACCTAAACAGTTTATAACAAAAGTCTGTCAATATAAATCGAATGATCACAATATTGATATCAAATTAAAAACCAATATGCCAATATGTCAGTGATTGAAAGTAAAACTTGAACATTTCCCAAGACAAGACTAAAGACTAAAATAACGTTCTAATTGAGTTCACACACAAATTAACATACTAATAGCTGGCGTTTTCCATTATGTTTGAGTCTATTTGAAAAGGTAAAACAATTTTCACAGCCATAAAAAAACTGACTTTAAAGGGGTCTAAGCTACCGTTTCAAAATCTCTACTATTTCTCAAATGGCGTCGTTAAAAGGAAAAACCACATACAGCGTTTTAACGTGAATATATTTTAGACTTTATTTGGATTTATATTTAATATTTATTTAGATTAAAGAGTAAAGAGTAATATTGAAATGCAACGTTTCTGTTATAGAGTCATTGACCATATAAAATAAATAAAAATTGATTTTTTGTTTTGTGTTTTCAATATTTATTTAAACATTTAGATAACAAACAGAATAAAAGAAGCTGAACATTGTGTATATGTATGTATGTATACTTAAACTTCTTCAACATCAACATCCTCATTATCATTATCTTTTTTTTTCTTAATTTTTTATTCTTTCTTTGAAGATTGTTATTGTTTATTTAATAACTCAGCATGTTTTTCCTCCTTCAATTTTGATTTTTTTTATAATAAGTAACAAAAAAAAAATGCTTTGCGTTTGGAGTACCCTACAGCTACTGAACAAAAATCACAGAATCAAGTGCAAAGTTTACTAGTTCTTTTAAAATTATTTTTAACAACTCTCAAAACGTTTCATTAACTATGTAATACTATGTTTCCACGACGACTTGAATCACCTGCTTCGCTCTCTGAATCATGTTTATGAATAATGCTGTTTACATGACCAAAAAACTTGATTCGATTTGACAGTTGTTTTTAATAAACAAACAAAACAAAAAAAAAACAGAATTTACAATTTGTGGAAAATATTTTTTTTAATGGACAAAAAAACTGAGTGGAAATTATTTAGCTTATTTGAAAAAAAAAAACATACATTCGTGCGTATTTACTTTCTTTACTTCCAGCAATAAGAAAATAATTTGCTTTGTTTACAATAATATTAAATTTTTACAGCTAATGCAGATAAACTTGCGATAAAAATTAGAGAAGAGTGCAATTTTTCGTGCTTCGCAAGTTGATTCAATATAAATCTAGTTGATTCGCTCTTAAAATGTTGTATGGTGAAGCAAGTTGTTTCACTCATGATTGGGATGTGAAGCATGAATAGAGAGCGAAGCATGTACCGTGGAAACGTAGTATAAGCCGTCCAAGGCTAATTTTATAAATAAAACAAATAAACCATAAAAACACCTGACAATTTCAAACTAAAATCACTAATGAAAGAACTAGTTCAATAAATGTTTTTCAGAAATTATCTTTGTTCCATAAAGCCTTTCTAGAACTAGCTCCAAGGCTGAAAAAAATCTTTGATTAAAAAACTGGTACCAGAATTATTTCAAATAATATGTTATATCTTTGCAACGGTTCTTTAGAACCCGTTCTGTAGCAACTCCAAAATAATGCATTCTGGAACTAGTTGTAAAATTAACACAGTTCTTCCTGGCATACAATAACAATTCTTCAGCTACACCTTGGAAATTATCTTTGCTCCATAAAGTTTCCCTAAAACTAGTTCCAAGGCTGAAAAAATATCTTTGATTAAAGAACTGGTATCAGAATCATTTGAAATAATATGTTATAGCTTTGCAACAGTTCTTTAGAACCCGTTCTGTCGCAACTCCAAAATAAAGCATTCTGGAACTAGTTGTAAAATTAACACAGTTCTTCCTGGGATACAATAAGAATTCTTCAGCTACACCTTGACACATTAGGTTAGCTAAACTTCTTTAGAATTTATTCTAAAGAAGGCAACTGCAAACAAAAAATCATTGGTCACGATCACAAACCTAGAACGAGTTCAAGAGCTAGTTGCAGAACCTATAAAGTTTTTTAAATGAAATCAACTAAAAGTTAAAATTTTGTAATGCTTAGTTTGCTTTATTTTATTAAAACTGAATGCATGGTTTACCTAAAATCCTGGTATTATTACTGTGCTATGTTAACTTGATATATATTACAAAAAATATGTATATATTTATGTTCTATATATAACAATTTAATTGATAAACTCTTGAATACATCTAAAAAAATAAATATACATAATGGTGCAACAACCCTTTTGTTTATATGCAAACACTTCTTGTAAATAACCAGTTCTGTCTTTCTCTCTCTCTCTCTCTCTCTTCATAAACATCTACTGGCTGTTTCCAAGATGTTTAATGAAATTTAAGATCTTTTGTATAAAGATAATACTGGCACAAGTAGTTTTATATAAAATACAAACGAACACAGCCATCACTGGCATGCGTTTGTGCTTCAGTACGTCCGTCGGTCTATCTAGTCTGGTCCAGGCATAAGGTCTTCTTTAGTATATACGAGTATTAAAGTGTTTAAAAATGATTAAGAACAACAGCCCTTCTTCAAGTTCTGCTACTACAAATAAAATGTTGTATTTTTTCTTCTTTTTTTATTCACATTTTTTTAATGCTGTATTTAAAAAAAGATAATAACTTTGTTTCTTTTTACAAACAAAAAAAAATAAAACATTTTTTTTAAACAAATTTATTGTTTAAGTATAGAAATTGAAGAACTCAGGAAAAAACAAACTAAACTTCATATAACCAAATCTTACTAATTAAAAATGATGAGTTCTTAGTAAGATTAAATAATAATATATACATAAATATTAGACTGCTATAAAATTGCATAAAGTAAACTAAAAGCTAACCATGTCATGTTGAAGGTCATGTTTAATAAATTATCGCTGTTAAACATAAAAATAAAAATCTACAAATTACAAGATACATCAATTGCACAAACAATTCAAACATGAACGATTAATCAAGGCTACAGAAAAAAGAATATTTCAGATGTTTTGATTATATTAAATAAAACAAAATTATTAGGAAATCCTTTCGAATAATACAAAGTCAGTCAAAAAGTTCGGTTAGTTAATAATTATTCTGAATACTTAAATGATTTAAGAACGTGTTTAAAAAGAGAACAGCTCTCGTTCTTTAATGAAGCTTTTAAGGATTCTACGAGGGCGGTTCGGAAACTTCTTAGTCTAGAACAGAAAGCGCTCTATAAACAGAAAAAGGCTAAGTCTTTTGGAAATTTCCATCTCTGCTATAAACACATGTTAAATTTCTTTTCGAGCTGCCATCTCCTTCATATAGAAACTGGTGTTCAAAAAAGACGCATCCGCGATTTTTTTTACAATGGAAAAATTAGGAAATCGTGGTGTCATTAAATATTTAAATAAAAAAGGTTTATCGGGACAAGAAATTCATAATGATAGTGCTCCTTAATATGCAACAGTAAAAAATTGGGTTGCTGAATTTAAACGTGGTACATGATATGGTATTAAATGATCGACAAATAAAAGTGCGTAAAATAGCTAATATCATGGGCATCTACAATGATCGAGTCCATTTAATTTTGCATAAAGAACTACAGATAAAAAAGCTTTCTGCAAGTTGAGTGCCGCATTTGTTAACAGTCGACCAAAAACGCATAAGAATGAAAATTTCTCAAGCTTGTTTGGATCGTTTTAAGAAAAATAAAATGGATTTTAAGCGTCGTTTCATAACTGTGGATGAGACATGGATCCGCTACTATACTCCAGAGACAAATGAACAATCCAAGCAATGGACTGAAGCTGGAGAAAGTGCCCAAAGAAGACAAAAACAATTCAATCGGCTGGTAAGTTTATGGCAACGGTTTTTTGGGACCTCAGAAGTATTTGAAGTATTTTGGATCAATTAAATGTAAAAATTTGAGAAAAATCTCCTGGCTTACAATATAAAATTATAATTTTTCATCAAGACAACGTACCAGCGCACAAGAGTGTTTTAACAATGGCTAAAATCAACGAATTAAAGTACGAGTTGCTTGAGCATCCTATTCTCCTTATGCTCCTGATTTAGCTCCCAGTGACTTTTAGCTGTTCCAAAATCTAAAAAACTTCCTAGCTGGCAAGCGTTTTACCTCAAATGAAGATGCAATTACTGATGTAAACCAATATTTTGAAGGCCTTGAGGAAAACGATTTTAATCAAGGGTTAGAATTGCTATATAAGCGTTGGACTAAGTGTATTGAAGTTTCAGGAGATTATATTGAAAAATAAAAATGTTTTTGAAAAACTAACTATGTATTCTTATTCTGTGCTAAGCTAAGAAGTTTCCTAACCGCCCTAGTAAACTAGACAGAAAATTTATGACATAATTTCCACGGAGCTTATTTTTCAAGTAACACTGGAATAGAATTTCAAACATTTTAAAGTTTGGGAAAGTGCATACGTTTAAGGCGCACATGAACATGATAATTTATAAAGGGAAATTCAATTTCAGTTACAAAAAAAAAACATCAAACATTTCTAACTAATCCCCTCATTACTCAAACTAAAGTCAATTTTTATACGAATTTAAAACTCTTTGTTACACTTTGCTTAAATTACGTTTCAATTATAAATTTTTGATGATTTTGACTACAATTATAGGGGGAAAGAAAACAACCCTTATAACTTTATAATGTAACTTGTGAAAGTTTAAAGGTTAGACACACTTTTTGTTATCCACAAAAACTGCTTTATAATCTCAACAATAAACGAATGAATCGCCCGCCCTCTAATGAATTTCAAAAAGTATTAAATCACACGTATTGTTAGATTGAATTTCTGGATTTTGTTGGATTTTTCACAAGTCACCAGTATTGCGTATATGTATGATGGCGAATTGAATTATGTATATAAAGCGTGTTAAACTCATATTTCATTAAATGAAATATTGTTCAAAAGCGAAAACAGAAAACAGAAAAAAAACAATGAAATTAAGCAAATAACAAAGAAAACAAAATACTAAATGTAACCATTATTCCCTAAACGCAATATATAAGTAATAATGTAATAAATACAAAAAAATAATAAAATTGAAATTGTGACAGTAATAAACATGTTGTCTTCATTCATGTAGAACTACGACACGTGTGTCTTCTGCTGATTTTAGTCATGTTCTCTACTAAATCTAATTACTTAGAAAATTATCGTGTTTTTTTTTATTATTAAATTTGGCCATGACATGTAACCTTTAAATATAACATGTGTGCTTTAGTTACAATAAGAAGGACTAAGGCAAAAAATATTTTTGTTTTGCAAATTACTTAACATGCTCAAAATTATACAGCGACCTTATCACTAAACAAAAAAATTGCCTTAGTTGTAACAACAATTCCGTTGTCAGTTTTGTTATTAAACATTAATTCATTGTCTTGTTTTACTAGACAAACCAGCAAATTAAAATTGATTTATTGATTTATTATTACAGCAAGGATTTTGTTTTTCTATGTTTTAAATCCTTTTTATCATTTATTTATTGTACTTAATAGACTATAGACTAATAAGCAATTTCCTGGTTTATTATTGGTTTCACCTTTTAAACAATAATACTAGACAAGGGCGGTTCGAAAACTGCTTGGCCTACCACAGAAAGCGAATAGTTAGTTTATCAAAAAGATTTTTATTTTTCAATATAATCTGCTGAAACTTCAACACACTTAGTCCAACGCTTATCTGGCAATTATATCCCTTGATTAAAATCGTTTTCCTCAAGGCCTTCACAATAGTGGTTTACATCAGTAATTGCATCTTCATTTGAGGTAAAACGCTTGCCAGCTAGGAATTTTTCTAGATTTGCGAACAGCTGAAAGTCACTGGGAGCTAAATCAGGAGCATAAGGAGAATAGGTTGCTCAAGCAACTCGTACTTTAATTCGTTGATTTTAGCCATTGTTAAAATACTCTTGTGCGCTGGTGCGTTGTCTTGATGAAAAATTATATTTTTATGTTGTAAGCCAGAAGATTTATCTCCAATTTTTACATTTAATTGATCCAAAATACTTCAAATACTTTTGAAGTCCCAAAAGACCGTTGCCATAAACTTACCAGCCGATTGAATTGTTTTTGCCTTCTTTAGGGCATTTCCTCCAGCTTCAGTCCATTGCTTGGATTGTTCTTTTGTCTCTGAAGTATAGTAGCGGATCCATGTCTCATCCACAGTAATGAAACGACACTTAAAATCCATTTTATTTTTCTTAAAACGATCCAAACAAGTTTGAGAAATTTTCATTCTTATGCGTTTTTGGTCGACTGTTAACAAATGCGGCACTCGTCTTGCAGAAAGCTTTTTTATCTGTAGTTCTTCATGCAAAATTAAATGGACTCATTCATTGGAAATGCCCATGATATTAGCTATTTCACCCCTATTGCCGTTTTTGGAGGTTTTTGTTTTCAAAATTGATTTCCATCTTTATATATTTTTATAATTTTTAGCAGATTTTTGTACATTATATGTTTGCAATTTTATAGCAGTCTACAACAATTATGCATCACTAACGCCCTTCGCTTTAAACAGATTTCGTAATTTTTTTACACAACATTTCACCCACTAACCAAGACCTAAAGACAGAGAGACAGACAGACGGATTACCTACCAAACAACTAGATAAGGTTGACATGATTTTATTTTGTATTTGTCTATTTCTTTTTCATTTGTCTCTATTGCAGGCAACTTGTGCACAAATGTGTGAACTAATGACAGAACAACAACAACAGACAATCTATTGTTGGTTACACAATTTCCTTTAGATACATAAATTTAACTTAATAAACCCATGTAATGTAGAGTATTTAAATGTAATTGTGTTACACTAGTAACTTAGTTACAATACAATATTGTATAGAGTGTTATTAACTAAGTAACAAGATTTTTATTGGCTTTAACAAAAAAAAAAAAGAAAACTGTTTTTGAACCCAGACAGGTAACAGGTTTTTCTCATGTTTCCAACATGTTGCATGTTGCGAGTGCAAACACACCACTTATGTTCATTAACAGTTTGTTGCAGCTCTAGCGATTTTATGTAAGTTTTTGTCATTTTCTCTTTACACATTTGCTGTTTTTCATTGAGGTTTATTCACCTGTAAATTTTGTGGTTTGCTTCCATTTTATTTGAATTTAGTTCCATTTAAATTGTTTAGCCATTTGTAACGTTTGTTTGCTTGTTTTTTTCGCATAAAATTTTCACATTCACTAAAAAGGGAGACATAATAATACATAGTTTTTTGTATTTTATTGTCACTTCCTTTAGTTGTGTCTATTTGCATGATTCACCACAAAATGGTTTAGTCAGCTTTTGTTTGGTTTGTGTATGTGTGTGTGTGGCGTAATAAAAGCCAGGATGTTGGCAACATAGACATGCTTGCCAAACCATTAAATAAGAAAACCTATAATTGATCTATATTCCTGATAAGAAACTAAACAGTCTGGTTTTGGGGTTAAAAATGTTAATTAAACAAAAAGAGTTAAAGAATTAGTTTAAAAGCTGAAATTAATACTATTGCAATCAGTGTCATTATTTATGAGTTTAAATAAATCGCCATTTTGTTTAAAAATTAAACATTAACTCCCTTTTTCATAAAACTTGTCAAAGGTTTATAACAGACTTATAAAGCAATTTGTGTATGGGTATTTGCTTTATAAGCCTGTTATAAACCCTTGATAAGTTTTCATGAATTAGACTGTTAGTAATTATTACGAAAATTGTGAATTTTTTTTTATTAAAACTTTAGAAAATGCTGAGTTTTAAAGCTAATATTTTTAACTAAACTAACACTTTAATAAAGGGTTGCTAAATTTGAGATTTTTAAGTAAATTGGCTGTCAAATAAGAATTGACATTATCATACCAGGGGTCTTATTCTGTATTGCGATGCGAAAATAAATACTACTCGAAAATACATAAACGCGAACAGTTGCTATTCTCTATTGCGAAAAATACTTTTTTAATCGCATTTGAAATGCGAAAAGGCGGCAATTTGGAATTCTTAATTGCATAAATAATGTCAAAAATAGCAAACGAACAATAAGACCACCAAGACGCGCAATTTGAAATATTCAACCTAAAATTTTTTTATAAAGCTGAAAAATAAATATATGTATGTATACCTATAGTACAACAGAATCCATTTTTGCGAATAATTGTTCATGTTTTTTTTTTCAGCATATTTTTAATAGTTAAAACCAGCAATTTTTTTAACTTGTAAAACTTGTCACAAACCAAATAAATTTTACGTTTATTTCTTTACTTTGGAACAGTGTTGTCACATACTGAAATGAATTTCGATTGGGAATGCAAAAGTCTTACAGAACACCAAATACCTTTCGGATCGCAATTCATTTGCGCATCGCTATGACTTTCGCATCGCAATACATTTTCTAATAATCTTTATTTTAATAATACATTAATTTTGCTTAAACTGTAAAAAGTCAAACTCTATCAATTGGAAAATAATTAAAAATATTAAGTGCAATAATGGAGCAAAGTAAGGGGTTATAATGCTATAAATAAAATAACACTATAATTGAGGGAGAGTTACATTCACTATTACCAGATCTTTTTAGATGTAACAGGTATGTAATCATCCTTACGCTGAATATTGTAATAAAGCCTGGAACTTCGCTCAACATATTACAGCATTTAAAAACGTCTTTAGAATTATCATCAACATATTGTTATTAATATAATGTTTTAGCACTTCTTTGAATAAAGTTTAATTAGTAAGAATGAGTTTGCAATTTTAAATTCTTTGTATTTAAAAATGAACTTTGGAATTTAAAACTTAATTTTATAAATAATCAGTCCCAGTTGTTTTAGTTCAATTAATCTTAGTTAGCCAGCCTTAATGTAATTAGCTTTTCTAAAAAGTATTCTTCAAAGGCATTGAAATACTGAATTGCAAGACTGTAATTGTGTTTCTGCGTTTTTCATAGTTTTATTATAAATATGAGCATGTTTAAATAGTATATACATATACACACAGTCCTCATTTAACTGTCATAATTTCAAATAAAAACTTTGGTACTCACAGAATGTCAAGTTAAGAGCTTGTTTAGTTAAACAATTGATTAAAACAATTATATGAAAATTAACCATAATGTTTCATACTTGAAAATAATTAGTTGGCCAATAAATAAGACTTTTGGTTGTCACAGCCACAATCAGCCTTATTATGAGTGTCGTTTTCTTTTTACGACAACGACTCTTTCGTAATAGATTAAAGATAAAATTAAATTTGTTTCTTAAGTCTATTACGAAATAGTTGTTGTCGTAAAAAAAATGACACTCATAATAAGGCTGAATATGTATGATGTTTGCACATGACAGCAAAGGTCATGAAGACTCCTGATCACGGTCGTACGTAACAATGTAGAAAATACATTAGCGCAATTCACAATCTTGTGCAAATTGTGTTCCATCATTGCATTTGCAAAAACGTTTAGCATATTTTTGCTCTTTACTACCAAAATGCACAGCAAGAGCAAAAAATACTAAACCTAAACCCTTTTGTAAATGAAATGATGCAATACCATTTGCAGAAGACTGTGAATTGCGCTATTGCATTCAATTGATGTGGATTATTTAATGTATTAGGTATGTATTTTCTTATAAAATATTTATAAATAATTATGTTTATGAATAATAACAATTAATAAAAAAAAAATAGCAAACGAAGCTAAAGGTATGAGTAACGGCAGAGATATTTAATTCAGTTTCTTGCTTATTGGTTGCTTACTGGCCGTTTAATTGGTTCTAGCTGTATCGCGTATTGCAAGTAGTAACAATTGTTTTAATTCAATGTTTGTTTTCCTTTTGGCTGCATATCTGTCTGTTCCTCCGCCTTTGGATTCTAAAACCATTAACAAACAACTACTACTACTTCAGCTGTTTATTTAAATAAACTAATGAATGCACAAAAAATTCTCTAAAACGCCATATGACTGACGATGACTAAACCCCAGCCAGACCATCAACAACTGATAGACCGACCAGCCCATCGTCCAAGTGTTTGTTCTTTTACAACAAATGAAATAAAAGTTTGAACTTTGTTTTAGCACGTAATGGTTTGCTATTTTTTATTTTGCAAAAAAATGTTAATAAAAAAGTTATAATCATTATCAAAAACCACAAAAGCAGAAAAAATACTTTAAGCAAAAACTACCTGTAAACATGTAGTGGAATTTAAAGCAGTGGTGGGCATAATGACAACTATTTTACTTGTGTACTTTGTTATTCTATTATTATATCGTTGATATTCCTGCTATGATCAGTGGTTAATAATTAATAATATTCGCTGCCTGTTAGCTATGATTGCCCACCACTGTTTTAAAGGCATTCCGGTCTTTTTATTATACATATTTACATGAAGTAATAAAAAACTAGCAATTAATTATTGCTAAAATACCTGGAATTTATGAATTTCTTTCTTTGTTTTTAAGCGTAAAACTATTATGACTTCTAAACAATTTTTATATAAAATTTGCATTTATAATTTATTTCTGGTGTTAGATCATATAAAAAAAATTTGTTTCCTTTTGTAATAGCAAGTATAATTTGTGGGCTTTCTTTTCAACATTTTTAATTATTTTGACCCAAGTCAATAAAGTTGCATGTTTGAAATTTAAAATTGTTCTTTTGTTGCAAATAACTTCTACACAATTGAAGTTTTATTATTGTCTACTAATTGCTGTCTCTACTCATAGTCAAAGTTGCCAGTTTTACTGATAAGTTTATTTAAAAATCTAGGTTTGAATTTAAATTTTTTATTGATTAAAACGAACAATATGCAATAAAACGGAGGAGAGAAAAGAAACGATTATGTTAAGATTTCAAATATGATTAGATAGTTTGTAGTTTTTGCGCAAGATTTATAATAAATTGAAAATGTTTCCAATATAATCAGTTTTGTTAGACTAAACACAATAAGAGCTTCGCTTACCAAAAGCATTAGTTACAATTTCGTTCAAAATATCGAAGAATGTTAAAAATTTTTAATATTCAAGTTTAATTACGAAGAAGTTATTTGGTAAGTAATGTATATAGGTTCAGCAGACACTAAGATAAATAATTTTAGGTTCAGCTACAGCGTTATGAACATCTATAAGCTGAAGAATATAAGAATGCCTGAAAAAAAACTTCTTTAACATAAATTTTAGTGTTCTAGAACTTCTTTACATAAAGTTTAATTGTTAAGAATGAGTTTGTAACTTTCAATTATTAGGTTAGGTTAGGTAAAATTGGCAGCCGCCCGAAGCATAGCTCACTTGGGTCCAAGTATAGTTCCCGTTGTGTTACCTAGTGCACATTCGCATCAAATGTTCTATGCCTCCTGGCTGCCTGAGTTTTACAGCCAACTTATTTCCTTAATGAAGGTATGGATGTTATTCACATCCACTCTTAATAGACAGGTTTTTTATTTCCAGTCTCAGGTTTCCATATGCAGGACAGTTACATTACAGTTTCTACAGAAGTCGTTATAGAAAATCCCCAATATTTTTTGTCATGTGTATCCATAAGCCAGTGATCGGTAATGACCGCCACTATGTTTCTTAGATGAAATCTTGGCGGTTTGATCATTAATCTGGATGTCTGTATATCCACAATGGGCTAGATTTTTCTGGTTTCCTCCCATCATTCCTTGATATTTAAATGGAGTTTATGTGAAATCAGTTCCTTGCCCTTTGGGAGAGGTATGCCAATAACACGTTTGAATTCGTTTGAATTTGAATTTCACAAGTGCGTCAGCTTAATTATTTCCTTCAATGACCTTATGTCGAGTAATCCCTGCGAGGGTAACCGATAAATGTCTTGCTATACCATCTAGAGACATCCGGCATTATTGGACAATTTTTGAAGTGATGTACACTCTGCAGGGTACCATAGTCTGGTAGTCTAAGCGATATTCTCAGTTTCAACTGGTCCGAAAGTGTACCACATCCAACCCTATCATTTGAACTATTCTTCGTCAGTAAATATTTGGATAATATTCTCCTGTAGATGGAGTGGTTCTATCAGGTATTTTAGTCCTAAAACCAGGGATCGAAAGCTGGTTTAGGAATTGTATAGTCGACAGAAAGATTCATGTTGGCGTTACCTAATATGCTGGCATAGTTACTACGTTTCCATGCTTTCAATTATTTGTATTCCAAGTTTGATTACCAAGCAGTAATATGTAATTTACTTAGAGATACTGGTTCAGAAGACATTTGATTGCATTCCACGCTTAAACAATTTTTGATATAAATCGTTTTTTGCTTTCAAAAATTTGTATTGTAATATTTTCAAAGAGTGTTGAAATTACTAAGTAATGCAAACGGTAACCAATCGAAGTTAAAATATATATTTAAGTTGTTTATTCCGATTCTGATATATTTTATGCAAAAATGGTACAAAACCCGTAGTATTTTTCGAGTTTATTACTTTCAACTGTCTTTTAAATTGTTTATATTAAACAAACACTTTCATTTTTCTACGAATATGTACTTTTTTATGAAAAATGCTGTTGCATTGAGCACTTGGCATAATTAAAACAATTTTTTTATTAAAAAAAACAGAATTTTTCAAATGTATATTAAAAGAAAAAACACACCTCAATGTTTTTCTATTCTTTAATGGAAAGCAAACAAAACTCCCCTTTTTCTCAGCAAATAGTGCCTGTCTTTAAAAAAAAAAAAACTGAAAAAAACACCTTCTGCTATACAAACAACAAACATAAAAATATAAGAACAAAAGCAGCAGCAACAGCAACAACAACAGTAAAAAACACTCTATCAAAATATAATTGACAACCTTAAGAACACTTTTCAATATAAATATCAAAAGCTATATACGAGTACATACGTACTCGTACATAATTATTCATTAGCATTGGCCCTAGAAATATTTCCCAGTCGAAATGAAAATTCAGTTTATTTTTTAAAATTTTGTCAAACAATTTTCGATCTCTTATTAGTCTTTTAGAAAATGGACTTCTAAATCTTACTCAAAATATGTGTTAGATTTAAGTTGTTATCTTCTAAATACCTATTACCGTAGATCTCTACAAAGAGGGTGAGGAGGTGCCGATAATCTCGCCAATTTATCTAAGGTGAACTTTGCAATAGATTCAGAATATATGTCGTATATTAGACTTCATGATAGATAACACCCCGGATGCTTGGAGAACCGGTGTCAAGGTGAAGGAGATGAGATTAACTTTTGTTCAATGGTGTGGTTGGTATTGAGCATAATTGAAGTGTTAATTAGGCAACAATTTAAGAAATTATAACTTTTCAAACTGACTGGAATCTTGCTGCCTTTAAAGTATATAAAGTATGTAGCCTTAAAAGGCTCATGGCACATCTCTTAACGAGTTGTAAAATCGGTTTAACAGAAGATTTGGGTTTCGAATCACAGAGAGATACAGTGGAATGACAATGCGAATGAGCTTACGAAACTGGGCACTGATTTATGGCTTGTATTAGAATTGGAATATTAATCCTTCGATGTAGGATTGAAGTTTTGGGTCACCTCGAATGGTCATAAGATAATCAGGTAACTGTAACATGGGAATAATTTTACAATGCTGGTGTCTGTGATAATTGGAGTGTCACTTGCTCACAGATTTACGCCTTTGCAGCTTCCTCTATAGCATCTGAACAAATCTAGTCTTCCACATCAATGAATTGAAGAAATGACTTTAAAAATGGAAAATATAAGCTCTAAAATTAATTCACATTAGGTTATAATTGCCCTTCAATACAGAATAATATATCAGGTTAACCGAACAAATCCGTCTAAAGTATCTTGGTATTCATTTCGAACGCAGTCTAATTAAAAGTGACACATATACAACTGAAGTTTATTTAAATACTCCTTGGTCCTGATCCTCGGTCAGCACTAAACTTGGACTACAGGGTTTTCGTGTATAAGGTTTCATCCAACATCCGACAACGACAGAGAAAGGAACACACTCCACTCTCTTAAGAATACAAACACTCTTAATAATAATACCAAAGTTGAACAACAAATCCGTCTAAAGTATCTTGGTATTCATTTCGAACGCAGTCTAATTAAAAGTGACACATATACAACTGAAGTTTATTTAAATACTCCTTGGTCCTGATCCTCGGTCAGCACTAAACTTGGACTACAGGGTTTTCATGTATAAGGTTTCATCCAACATCCGACAACGACAGAGAAAGGAACACACTCCACTCTCTTAAGAATACAAACACTCTTAATAATAATACCAAAGTTGAACAACTAGAGCGCGGTAAGCATTTTGGTAAAAAATTGTGGCCTAAAACCAATCAAACTTTCATTTAAATAATAAATATCAATCAATTTATCGTTTGTTCCTAGCAAATGGGGCCTTCCTAATAAGCATGCATATGCATGTACATATAGAGAACCTTAAAATACGTATGGATTTCAAGTGTGAATAAGTGTAAAGAAGAAAGTACATTCATTCAGTTGTAAAGAAATTTAAAACGCACATATAAATAAGAAAAGAATACCTGACAATACTCATCCTCAACAATACAATTCATGTCATAATAAAACACATTCATAAGTATATCTACATATAAAAACAAACCTATATATGTTTGAATGTTTGCCTCCCAAAGTGAGTAACTATGTACATCAATAATAATTGAAAACCCATCAAAGATTATCTATAGATTTTCATTTCATTTTATTTGTTTTATTTATTTTTTATTAAAATTTTACTTTTTCGCGTTTTCCTACAGTTTGTAAACAGTTTGATTGATCATTGATAAAAACGTTGCTTTAAAAGGGATTCATAGATTTATACGTTTAATAATAAATGTACGTGCATTAAAGAATAATTAATTGTTTTCCAAAAATAATTTGATGTGTGCCCGTGTTTTGTTGTGTTTATTCAAGAATGAATTGAATGGAAATTGAAACAAAGGCTATTCAAACAACAACATTCAAACGTTTTATTTATGACGCACCGATTGTACAGAGAAATTTGCGGATTCTTTCTAGCATTTAATAAGATATTGTGTAAAAGTGGTTAATTAGAAAACATGTTTACTGCAAATATGAATTCACTTTTTTATATATAAAAGAGAGAACTTTTTGTAAGAACACCCAATCTGAACTTTAACTTTTCAGTTTTAATAGTGACAATGTGTCTTTTGTTGTTGTTATTAATGTTTAGTTACTACATTTTCAGGTTATTTAATGCTTTATTACAAAAATTTAATTCATTGCCACACCCAGAGAAAAAATATAGTTGGACATGTTTACCACAACTATTTCAACATTTTTAAATATTTTTTTTTTAATATATTATGGTCACTGTAATTATTAAATGATTGCGGCAACCATAATATGATTAATTTCCGAGTCACATGATTATAATAATTATATGTATGGTTATAGTAATTATATAATGTTTGTGGTGATCAGTTTTATGATAATAGATAATACCATATTATGCTGTTATGTACATATTATAATCAAAGAGCAACATATTATTATAAATGGATTCATCATAAATATGATTATAGTAATCATATGAATTGTAACTTAACCATATTACAGTGAACATAACATTGTTAAAAAGTCTGTAAAAATGTTGACATTGTTGTGGTAAACATGTACAACTCTGCATGCAGCCAAGAGTATAGTGAAACGTCACAGATCTGGTGCCATGATTATTTTCTCTACGTCTGTGGTAGAGTAAATTGACACCTTTTAGATTATAGTAAATCACAAAAATTGTTTATTAATATAAGTCTTCTTTTGCGCAAACAATGGCCCTTCAAACTCGACTTTACCACGTTTAGTGATAAAATTCAAGACAACCTGTTTGTTTTCAGCCAACACTGTATGTTAAAATAATGTCATATCGACTGAAAAATGAATAGCTGATCAAAATAACTTGATGGTGCACAGACCTCAATATAACGATATGGAAGTGTATAACTTGTGGTCGCAGGGGGACGAAGCAACTTGGTATACGCCAAACACACAATGTAAATTCGGCTTGATTGATTTGAAAGTATAGTTTGTTATTTCTCATGGAGGAGGCGCGATTTGTAGGGTTTTCTAAAGTGTAAGGTCTATGCTAATAAGCAGTAATTATCTGATGCTCCCAAAGCCAACATAAATATGGGGTCAAAATGACGCCAAGATTAAAAACTGTTGTGAAGAAAAAAAAAACGTGGCTAACCCAAAAAATCACAAGAAAGAAATAACATTATTAAAATTATAAAATTATAAAGCAAGAAAAATACACATTGAACACAACATTAAATTTCAAATGTGCGTGAAGATAAATTTGAAATTTAACTCCCTAGACACAAACCATTTACGTTAACAGAATTGTGAGAAAAGGAGCAAAGTCCTTTTTCAAATTTATAAGGTGATTTTTTCGAAAAACCTTTATAAATTCCAAAAAAACAAACTGTTAGAACTTCTGAGTATAAGGCATTTATCTAGACCATACCAGGAATCGCTCCCAATACTTTTTTTCCGACCACTCTCAAAGAATTGTGAGAAAAGGAGCAAAGTCCTTTTTCAATTGTATAAGGTGAGTTTTTCAAAAAACCTTCATAAAGAAATTTTTTTAGTGTAATATTTTTACTTATTTAAATTTTCTGAGACATTTTTTATAGATGCTGTTTTTTTTGTGAATTCGGACTGTTTTTGTGTAAAAATATCATTAATAAAGTTATATATCGAATTTTGAAACTTTAACATTTTCTCTGTTAAATAGTTAACATGACTCTGTTAACGTAAATGGTTTGTGTCTAGGGAGTTAAATTTCAAATTTATCTTCACACACATAAATTTCAAAACATGGGTATTTATGTTTTTAATAGATTTAAAACTGTTAAAAACATTGTCTCTTTGAATGAATGAAAATTATTCGATTAATCGTGTTATTTAAGAGTTGAATGTTTTTCATATGAAATTCAAAAAAGTCTGTTCTTTTATACATTAAAATAATGATAAATTAGCGAACAAATGTTTCACAATAGATGAAAATCTACAATTTGAATACAAAAAACTTTAAAAAAATGAGAAAATTGTTTTATATTTTTTGAATATTATTTTGAGTTCAAAAGAAAAATATTTTTCATTTTGGCTTTTGTACACTATTGATTTCCCACAATTTACCACAACTTGTTGTTGTAGTGGGAAACCTTCTTTTATAACTCTTTTTTTATTATTATGTTCTCTTGCACTAGCACTAGCAAGAGAAGATAATATTAGAAATATATTCGTCATCAAGAAGTGTTTAACACTAGTCTAGACTGTGTAGACAACTTTAAGGCGTAATGGCGCCTGGTCTTTCAATTACATACATAAGTACATATTTTGATTTACTTGTCCATAATCCCTGAATGGCCATAAACTTTATTAGCAACAAATACAACTCTCATCTCTATTAAAATTTTCTCTAAATCAAACCAAACAGATCAATAGAAATTCCAAACGAATTACCACAAATGTATGTACATATGTATATATGTATGTATGTATATATGTATGTATGTATGTATATAGCAGTAAGAGTAGTAGTAAATAGTTTTCGTATGGTAATAATGATTATTGCTATTGTACGTTTTACTCTTTTACCTTTTGTTCTTTTCTCTGCAATTGGGGGAGTTGTTTACTTCATAAACTCACTTATTGCAGCACACACACGGCTGTACACGTGTTTAACATGAATGCATGTAGATATGTACGAGTATGTATGATTTTATGTACATATTTATTTATTTAAGTATGTACGTTTGTTTGTTTGTTTAATTTGTTTGTGCATTTGGTAATGTTTGTTTTTATTCTGTAGTTTTCTTTTGTTTTTGTGGTTTTTGTCGGTCTATCTCTCTTTATCTTGTACGACGTATTTTGCCAAGTGCTGACTAATAGTTTCATACTTAACCCCATGTGGTTATATCCCTTAATTCCTTAGGGTTATGGCTGGGTTTCTGCCTTCATGTCTTTGGTTTTATTTAGTTTTTGTTTTTATGTTTTTAATTTAACAGGAAATTCATAAGAATTTCTAGAGAAAAACTTTTTATTGGGAAGTATTTACAATTTGTGGCGGGCGTGGGTGTAAGTGCATAATTTAAAAGCCATATGAAGAGATAACAACAGGGGGAGGCAGTAAAGCTATTGAAGTTACTAGTGGTAGTTATAACAAATGATTAATGTTTTTTATCTTTTTGAAAATTTAATTAAACTAATTTATTTTATGAAGAAAATTTAAATTGAAGATTGTTAAAGAGTATAAATTAACTTGGCAGACAGAAGAAGAATTTATATGAAATTCCTAAAACAAACCGAAATTTCACGAGTAATCAACTATTATTGCAAAACAGCGATTTGTGCAACAGCTAATATTACAGTCTCTATAAAGCATTTTTTAAGTGATATTCCGTCGAAAACTTTTATCAGTCGTAACATTAATTATACGAGAATATTGAAATAGAAAGAAAATCGTCCGCAATTTCCTTGAAATGCCGACATTGCTTCTGACAGTGATTGCAAAAAAGCTAAATCTTCAAAAAGTACTGTAAAGCTGTTATAAAACGATACAAGAAACCTTAAGCACAGGCCGTAAACAAAAATAAAGCAAAAAAAAAATTATTAAACGAAACCAGAAACATACAAAGGTATATCCTTTACGTTCAATAAAGCAAACAGTTTATGTTGCAGTTGAACAAGGAAAAGTCTACCCCAAATTATAAACATACAAACAAGGATACATTTGGTAAAGAGGCAATGTTTTGACCACCAAAAGCATTGAAAGCCTCTCATCATCCGACGATTGATTGTTGTTAAGGAGACCAAAAAATCAAATTCAAGATTGTCCATTAAAGGTTAATTTAGTTATAGTTCACATATGTGAGTCATCCCATCTCTGGCGGGAAGGTTTGGCACTCCAATACTGAATTTGATTTGTTTTTAGTGTTTGTGTTAAGTTTTGGGTTTTGGTATGTTCTGACATATATAGTAAAATTTTACGGCCAACATTTTTGTAGAACATTTTATCCCCGCCCTTCCCCTTTTTCGGGGTGTTTTTTACAATTTCTTAGAATAAAGCCAAAAATTCCGTTATCGGGGGGGGGGGGAGTTATAGGGTTAATATGTTCTAAAAAAATATTTGCCATACCATTATCTACAAAAATGCTGAACATACCCTACATCTCAGACGTAAAGAAAACATAGTTTTATATACCGATATGCTGCAAGAACAGGCCAGAGCTGGGAATTTTTAACCGCTTCTTAAATGAAATTCTGATGTGATCTATCAAAACGCCGACACATGTATATTTTTTTGGTCTCCTTAACAACAATCAATCGTCGCAACCCCGTAATTTTGGAAAAAGTTTGAAATTGTTTTACAGTGTTATGTATGAAAAATAGGTAAAACATTTATTACAATTACAAATTATAATTAAAATATCATTAGGAAAGTTATATATCGAATTTTAAACTTTAACATTGTCTCTGTTAAATAGTTAACATGACTCTGTTAACATAAATGATTTGTGTCTAGGGAGTTAAATATCAAATTTATCTTCACGCATATAAAATTATAGACCAAACATGTTTAACAGTATCTAACATTATACACGAAAACAGCTGAGCTGCCAAAGACAGTCTTGCCAAAAATAAAGTTGCTAACAAATTGCTAATTATTACCGAGGGTATTTGCGAAAACCTTCAGTCTAGACCGTTGCAATAAAACAAACTAGAACCGCTGGAGGGAAGCAAATCCGCAACCTCCAGACTGATACAGCTATTAACTATCAACACCAGCCTACCGATATTTTCATAAAATAATGAAAACGACATTTTAGCTATCAGCTGTAACGGTATTTTTGACTATTTCGTTTATGCTATTTCAACGGTAACGGTAAACAATTTATTTTCTCAGATATTAATATTCGCAAGCTGTAGTTTTTTGCATAGTAAAATTTTGATCTATTTTTTAGTAGCTTGTATTTTGATCGACAACAAAAAGATTGTACAAAAAAGTAGAACGCATACCTATTTTGCATCTAATTTGAATCTTAATTTAAGATATTTAAATTGCTTTTTTTTTCGTTTAAAATTTCACTCTTGTTTTCTAACATTTTTGCTAAATTTTTTAAACAGTTGTTTTTTATCAAAAAAAAAAATCGAAACATTCTTCAATTGAATAATTGGAGCATTATATCGATTGTGAAGAAACAAAAAAAAAACGTGCCTGACCCACAAAATCACAAGAAAGAAATGAAATTATCGGGCGGAAGAAAGCAAGAAAAATACTCGTGCACATTAAACACAACATTAAATTTCAAAACATGGGTATTTAATACAAATAAATTAAACTATCTATTTATTTATTTACTTTTACTAAACAGACATGCAGAATTCCCACAAATAGTAAAAGTAAAATAAAATAAAATCTTTTAAACAAACTATTAAAAAAGGTTTAAAAAGTATTTTAGTTTTCTTAAAATAGAATTCAAAAAAAACAACAAGTAAGAATGTATAGTCGGTCAAGCCCGCTCATACCCTACACCCAGTATATGTATAAAACAGTTTTCATAAATGGGTGTTTATGGTAGATATAACCTATTGTGGACCGATCATCAAAAATTTAGTGGCATGATGTCTGTGAATATATATATTATATGTGTTAAACTTTATCTCCATATAAATACTTTTAAACGATTTATGGAGCTTAAAGTGAATTACAAAGAGGGGCTTAAATGGTAGTTTCGACTAATTATAGAAATTTATTTGGATGCTTGCATAATTCAAATATTTATGATCAGTAAACCCCAATTTCGGGAAGACATTTATATGGGGGTCAGGTGAAATAATGGACCCATTTCCACCAGTTTCAATTCCATCCATCCTTGGGCCAAAAAAATATCACGTACCAAATTTTATCGAAATATCAAGCTTTACAGCCAGCCAGACGGACGGACATTGTTAAATCGACTCAGAAAGTGATTCTGAGTCCATCGGTATACTTTAAGGTGGATGTTGGACCAATATTTCTGGGCGTTAAAAACATCAGCACAAATCCAATATACCCACTATTGTGGTGTAGGGTATAATAGTAGTCCCCTAAAATTCAATGAACCGGCATCAATGATTTTTTCTTTCTGATTTGAATTAAAAAATGAAAGTTCAATATAAAAAAAGTGTTACACAAAAACCAAGATTTTTAACAAAGAAATTATATTTATTGTTTATTAAAAAATCACGTAAAGTTTTATTTATTTGCAAAAAATAATGATGAGCCAAGTGATGAGAAAAGTGATTTAAATAATCAAAGCGCATATATATTATTATTGAAAAAAGTGAAATTTGATTTAAAAATAATAAATGAAACGAATTTTAAAAATTTTTTGTTTTGGTTGTTTTTATTAAACTTATCTATTGTGTTCAAAAAACTGAAATAACTAAATATGTTTTTAGTTATTTCAAATAAAAGAACATAAGTACTAAAGAAAATTAATATTTGTTTAATAAACTAAATTCTACGAGTACTATGTATTATATTTAAACAACAATGAAATAAACACTGCTGTAATTTAAATTAACCTTGAAAACTTAATTAGCCACAAAATATTTGTCATGCATATAAAACCAGTTATTTAAAAATCGTGATTTAAAAACGTAAGACAATAAACAAAGACAACTAAACAAAAAAAAACTTTGTAATAAATCAAGTTTAAGGAACTATGTACTACAGTTGGTAAATTTATTTTTATAAATAAATTTCTTCTTTTTTAGCCTTAACAATAAATGAGTGAGTGACTTTCTATGCAAAATACAGCCCACAGTAAAATGCTTTCATCTAAACTCGCTCATATTCTATTGAAATTGACGTATGTTTTTGGAAAATACATTCGCAAATCGGTCCATTATTTCACCTGTCCCCCATACAAATGTCTTCTTGAAATATGGTTTACCGATCATAAATATTTGAATTATGAAAGTATGCAAACAAATTTCACCACAAATGAGTGGTAAATGAAGCCAAATCACATCTAAAAATTTTGTGCAGATTAGTCCAGAATTAGTCGTAGCTCCCATATAAGGCCGGCCCACTTTCGAAATTCACTTTAACGATCATAAATCTCTAAAAAAAATGTTGGTAAGCAAATAAAATTTAAAACAAATAAGTTTTGTATATACGGAAATGATGACACCTAATTTTATAATGCTCGGTCCATAATTAGTCGAAACTCCCATATAAGACCCTGTCCGTAATTCACTTTAACCTCCATAATTTTTTGAAAAGTATTTATATCGAGATAAAGTTTAACACACATAATATTTATATTCTCAGAAGTCATGGCACTAAATTTTTGGATGATCGGTCCATAATAGGTCATATCTCCCATATAGCGCCAATTTCCGAAAAACTTTTTTAAGTTTAAAAACCAGCATCTAAACTTTTTCTTCCTGGTGATAGGTTTTTTGGCGTGTTCTTTGCATTTTCTTTGTAAGATCCTGGTTTTTGGAAAAACATTTTTGATTTCTGTTTGTCTGCGATCTGTGCTTAAGGTTTGCTTGTATCATTTTATAACATCAAATACTATACTTTTTTAAAAGCTTTAGCTTTTTTGCAATCATTAAACACGACAATGTCGGATTTATAAGGAATTTGTAAAGCATTTTCGTTCTATTTCTACCATTGCTCAGCAGTCGTAGAAATATATTCCAACTGATTATATTGTTTCAGAATAACGGTAGCTATGTTTAAAAAACAAATGACAGGAAAAAATTACAAAAATAATCGATAGTGTGGCCATATTTTAAGTGAACAATGCTTGATGTATATCTTTACTTCATTCTAATATTGTACGTATTTAAAGCTATTGTAATATTGTAATGCCCTTGCAACAGGTTTATACAAAATTTGCTTTATAAACCTGTTATAAACCTGTTGTAAGTGTTTATGAATAATGGCATATGTATTTAAAGATAAAACAAAAATTATTTTTAACAGATTTTGATTAATAAAACATTGTACAACTTTTACGATATCTATACAACTGATACCACCCTAATACACAGGAATGTTTATATTTATTTAGAGTACGGATAGATACTTTCGTTTTATTATTCATCTAAAGTGTTGGTAATTTTTAAAGGCTTAAATGGAATAAAAACCAAAGAGTTTTTATTTTATTCTTCCTTACTTTGTTTTATTTGCTCTAAAATATACAGTAACAAGTTTTATTCAGGGACATTTTTAAATTGCTATTTCTTTATAAATGTTTGGTAGCTTGTTGAAAAGGCGTTTACTGTTTTCCTTTTTCATTTAGATTGTCAAATATTTAGCAAAATTTTGTTTGTTTTTTTTTTTTTAAGAAAATATGGTACATTATATTTGTTTAGTTAGAAGTGGATTAATGTGACAGGCAGGCAGGTTTTAATAAAAAATAGAATAGATTAGAGACAGACAGGATATGATAATTTTGAATAAAAGCTTATGATTTTTTCCCAAGAGTTTTTACCAAATGAAATATTGTTAGTTGAATCTAAAAATTATGTTGCTCGTTTTCTATTTGTTGTTTAGGTATTTTCAGGATTTCGAATTTTGTGTAATAAAATATCAAGTTACGAATAGGAATATAGGGTGAATTTTCACCCAAAGGACACTATTGTAACTTATTTTTAGGAACGTTTGAGGGTTAAACTTTCTGTTTAACAGTGCTTAACATTTTTATACTGGTTCCTTTAAGTTTGGTAAATTATTATTGATAAACAGAAATAACACCAGAGGTATCAATAGTCCATATTCGTTTTTAATGAATTAGAACGGAAGGTATTTGATTTGAATAATGATAATTTCGATGGCAAAATTGTCCGAATGGACCGCCCCAGACATTTTTACTTTTATTTTTTAGAAGTAACATAGATCAAGTCAAATAATATGGAAGCTCTCAAAGATAATAACCTATGAAGTGCTAAAACTTATTGTCCGAAGTTCAAAACAATCAAAAAACGTCAAATAGCCAACAACGTTCATTAAATGAAACATAACCGCTCCAGTTGAATTTCACTGGTCATTCAATGAAAAATTGAACTCATCTCATATTTTCTCATTTTCATGCAATACAAGATTATCAACGTTAGTTAATTTATTTGCAGACGATTTTCCAGTGCATCATACAACAAACTTCAGAGAAAATGCTTTTATTAGTTTCATTCATTAATTGTTCAACTCATCTTTATTTAAAAATTATATTTATAGACATATGAAATTAAATTTTTCGGGATATTATCTATAGATATTACAACGATTACAATTATTAATCACAGATCTTGACTATAAAATATTTTTTTTAACATTTTCAAAGGAAAATTAGGTAAAACCTTTATATAAAAGAAAAATGTTTAAACTAAGTTGGAAAATATGCATATATGGAGTAAAATTATTTAGAAAATAATAACTTATACATGCTATTTTCCATTTAATAGATTTTTTCAATGCTGCAACTAAGCCAGCCGGCTGTATACAATCCTGTATCAGTTGATGACAGGAATTTTGTATAGCTTTGTAATATGTAATACTTCGTCTTTTTATGAAGTATAAAATTCGTTTATATTCAGTTTCGTTGTGGAGAAGCGCTGTTGAGTATCTCCAATGTTTGTTGTTGATTATTTTGAGACATTTATTGTGAATGATTTGAAGCTTCCTCAAATGAATTTTTGCTGCATTGTACCAAACTGGGCTTGTATATGTCAATATTTTCATAATTACACTCTTAAATAATAAATTTTTGTTAGCTGTGTTCAGACTTGAGCGTTTATTTATTTTTGGCCAAAGTGCTCTAATAGTTCTCGAAGCTTTTTTGCAAATTTCGTCAATATGTTTAACATAATTTAGTTTATTATCGAGTTCATACACCAAGATATTTAATATCGTTTTTAATTGATAGATTCTCGTTTTGAAGCTTTAACTAACGGTTAGGTAAACGTTTGAGTGGTTTATTAAAGGGAACTATAATTGCTTGTATTTTTAAGGGATTTGTTTTTATCTTCTACTTATAAAAACCTTTTTCCATTTTCTTTAACTTTTATTAGTGGCACAGTCCGCAAGTGGAATAAATTTGCAGCATAAGTCTCTTTTGGCTCTTCAAATAAAATTAGGAAAAATTCAAATCGAAGGCATACAAACTTTACACACAACCTTTTTCCAATTTCGACACAATTATTTTTATGGGTAGAAAGAAGTTAGTAAAAAAAAATAAAAAAATTTTATGTTGATTCTATTTAAAAACTCTGTAAGAACCAACGGGGCCAAATAATATATTGCAATGAAAAGAGGCCATTGCGAACCGAAATATAATTATGCAAAAATTGATAAATTGGGTAAAATGGCTATTATTTGACAAGTAATTTGCAATTGTGGTCTTAGGTGCACCCTTTTTGAAACCTATTCAACTATGACTTAGAATATTTATATAAAGTAATAACTGCAAAAACTTCTGCTGTCTCTTATTCGACGCCACTACATAGTAAAGTATAGTAAAGTTTTGATCCGATTTAGCTCTTTGTCGTTATTCAAAATCTACAATGGATTGGTATCGAAGACATCAGCTGCACGAAAAAGAAAAATCAATGAATGGTCCTAATTATCTCCAGCTTCGGCCATTTGAACAATAGTGGGATTTTGACAAATAAAAGTTTAAGCATTAGTTCTTTTAGATATTCGGAATAAGTATGCAGCTCAGGAAATGTTGATCTAACAAATTAAGGCGATCCATCAAAAGAAAAACGTAAATTTTTTTAAGAGAAATTAAATTTTAGTTTCCTCTTTTTGTCTTTCTTAACTATTAATAAATGATAATGAATTTGCTTTTCAAAACAAAATATTAAAACATTTATGCTACCAGATTTTATGTGAATAATACTTTAATTAAAATAATTTGTGCTGGTTGTACAACTTTAAACAATAATTTCTTGAATTTATGATTCCAATAAGAATTTTATTCCTTTACAATATATTTAACCAATGAAATCTTTTAAATAATTCACTCCACATTTGTCTCTCTAAATCTTGTATGTGAAAACACATTGATAAAGATGTATTACTTTTCTAAATTCCCAAGAGTGTAAGGTATTGGCTGGCAGACAAAGAATTTTTGTAAGCTACATTTCCATAAAAGGAATAAGAAACAATTTAGTATGTCATGATTTGAATGAAACTCACCTTTTGACTGTGCTGTATCCGTTTTGACATTTCTCGTAGAGGTTTTTGTTGCTGCTGGTGAGCCAACAACAACAGCAGCTCGAACACCAGGACTGTTATCGATAAAGATGAGCAGACATATGGTAAGTACGATTAAATAGAATAAACAACCATAAAATGATGAAGATGCAGATGATGATGATGCTCTTCTACAAGGAGGCACACATTTTCGAGGATGCCTTATTAAAGGCATTTTTGCAAAAAAAAATCAAAATGTTAAATAAATAACGCGTTTTCCTATGTTTAATTTTACACTTTCAATGAATGATGCTTTTTTAAACTTTAACAGCTGTACTAGAATTGAGGGAGATTTTATTGTGAGTTTTTTAAAAATTCTTTTGTTTAGCTGTAAATTAAATTATTTGCAAACATTTGTCAAAAGGTGAAAAAGTTGTGTGTTGCAGTTATGAGTTTGTAGATGAGTTTGTTAAAATGACATCACTTCCTGTGAAAGTCAATTGTTAAATGCAAAAACAACACATCACCAAAATGCAGTAGTGAAGTATTTACGAGCAGTAGCAATAACAAAGACTTGATGATATTTATTTGTTTTGTTGTTATTATTTTGATTATGGTTGCTGCTGGTTGACAGTTGTTTTGTTGCCTTTCTAGTTATTGTTGTTATTTCTATGTTTTCATACCTCGTAGTTGTTGTTTTGTTTGCGCAAACATTCAAGGACACATTTAAAAACTTTCAATTCTCCCTAAAACAAATCTGTTTTTAAGCTTTTTGTTTTATTTTGTTTAATTTTTATTGCTTCTTTTGTGTATCTTTTGCTTTTCTCTGGGTTTGTTTTAAGACATTTATTAAAGGGTGTGGTGTGTTTCAATATGAAATATATTTTTTCTTTTCCTGACTTTTTGTTTTGTTTTTTACCTCCAGTGTTGAATTTTTGTTTTTGCAAATACTTGTACTTTGCATTTGTGTTGTTGTTTTTGTTGTTGAAATTTTACTACTGTTATCGTGTTTGTTTTGGTCAAAACTTAAGATAAAGTATAATATGTATAATAATAATAAAAACAACAATAATATTTATTAATTACTTAGTACAATAAATAAATGATTTCGGATTTCGTCAATTTCTTTATTTTCACCAATTACTATCTTTCACTTTCTATGATATTTCATCCAAATTTTCTAAAAACATAAATATTTAATTAATTCCACTTTTGTTACTCTTTCAATTCTTATTTATATATTTTGTCAATGACTCTTTTTTTATATTTCTCGTTGTTGTTGGTTTTCATACATAAAACTTTTACGTTAACACGCACCACTTCGTTTTATACTTATTTCTTTTTTTTCTGTATAATTTTCTTGTTTCGTTAATGAAAATATTTTTATTTTATATTTCTTTCGTTGATTATTATTATTTTATATTAATTATAATACATTTGCAATAACAAAAACATTAATAATATAGATATTCTACACGCAATTTAATAGTGGAAATAAAAATAATAATAAAGAACAGCACTCGCGTAACACCCCGTTCGGCGTATCGAAATAAAATCTAACGTATTAAACACTACGGCTGCTGTTTACGAACTGAAGTGTATTGCACAAAATTCAACTGACAGTTGTCAACAGAAACCAGTTTCCTCATATTCACATCGAGAGGGCGCAGTCGTACACATTAGAAAAATTACAGCTGTCCAAAAAACACACAAATAATATGGCATCTATTAATGGTACACACTGTGCTATCTACAATGCAGATAATGCAGGTTTTAGATACAGCAACAAAATTGTATAAAAAGCACTGTTTTATCACAACATTTAGGGAAAATTAATTCAAGTCAGCTGTTTGTCAATATCTGATTGTAGGTTTCATTGTGCAAGTGCCGTTAATTTTGAAAATTGTATTAGTATGAATAAAATCAGTTGTTATTATTAAAATGTATTTAAGTGATGTGCTAAATATTTACCACATTAACATAAAGAAAAGTAAGCTATTAATAATAAATTATTGAAACGTTTGAAATGTTTAAACGAATTTAAACTACATACAAGCCTAATTTCATACGTACGTTAGATTATCATCAGGGTAACCAAAAAATTATGCTTTTTAAATATAAATACATTTACAAAAAACTTGTTTTATTAAAAACTATATAATTAAACAGTAAATAAAATACTAAACTTAATGAATATATTAAATTTAGATTTTAGTGATTTCGCCACATGGAAATAGTTTGCTCCAGTTTATGCTATTGGCAACAATATTATAACTTAAATTCCAAAAAAAAATCTGTTACCACTTTTATAAAAATCATTGTTCACATATGTATGTATGTCTTCAGCACATTTCGTTTTTCGATTGGTCCTCAGACTTTGGATGTGTTTGTGTGTGAGATTATCGAGATACTATTCGATGATCGCTACCTGATTACCGTCTCCTGACTGAATAGAATGTACATCTCATATTGTTTTTATTTGTTGATTTAATAAATATCCCACGAGAAAGCACGAAAGGGAATATACTATTCTTGCAGTGATAGCGTAGATGGACTACAAAAAGAAATACAACTGGCCCGTGCAAATGGTTAGTGATTTGTGATTATAAAAGTCGAACCTGTTCTGTCTTGCATACTTATTCCAATTTAAATTAACTATAAAAAACTTTAATCCCAAGAACTACAGTACCTCTCCGCTTTAAGTTTCCTTTGACATTTGTTATTTTGGACATTTGCTCTTTAGTTTTATTAGGAGAATTATACTTTATTAATAATATAGGGCCTAATTTTAAAAACAAGTTGATAAATAGAAGAAAACCATTAAATTTTTCAAAAAAAAAATTCAGTAAGATTTTTTCTTAGTCTGCATATGTATATGTGAACAATTCGTACATGTATTCCCTGCTAAAAACGCGAGTACTCCATACACGCATGGACCATTTCATTTATATATATGTATATCCCTATATGTATAATATAATATAATAGAAGATACTAATTGTTTTATTATTAAACTAAAAATTGTACTGTTCGATGTAGCAAATTATTACGAAAGTTCCTTTTTATTTAGTTTATCTTGAATTTGTTGCATACTCAAACCTTTTGTTTCAAACACAACAAACATTATAAAGAAGAAGGCTAGAAGGCAAGATGTTGCAAATAACCAGAATATATAATAAGTACCCAAGGTGTTCAGCAATGGATAGAAATAAGAAATTAGAAACCCTGTAAATAAGCAAAGAGAAGTCGCTGTAGCGGACGCTACAGACCTGACATTAGCTGGAAACATTTCGCCCAAAAGAACCCAGGGTAAAGGACCGAAACTAACACTATACGTTATAATGTAAACTATGAGAGAAACTAACGGTAACCACAGAATATTTAAAGTATCTTCGCCGTCTAGCTCAATATAGAAATAGGCACCTAAAGCAAATAAAGCTATGCTCATAATGCCACTACAAGTTAGCAATATAATCTTGCGTCCCAAGCGATCGGCAATGAGAGGAGTTAGACCAGAAGCAACGACTTGAACTATGCCTACAATAATGGCACCTACAGCAGCATCTAAACCAGTATTGGCTGCTAAAAAGATGGATTGAGTATTGAAAAGAACGGCAGTATTTCCCGAGACTTGTTGAAATGCCAATAGTAATGCCGATATAATAAAAGCCTTACGATTGCCGGCTAATTTAATAATATCCATTATGCTGCCTTTTTGTTGCGAAGTTTCTTGTATGAATTTTTCTATGGAGACTAAAGTTTCTTTAACTGTCTCAGCAGATTGTCCGCGTAGAAATTGTAAGGCTTTGATAGCGTCCTCCTGGCGACCCTTGCCCACATAATAGTAGGGGCTTTCCGGCATAAAAATAAAACTCGCAGCGAAAATAATAGGCACAGCTAGGCAAACCCATTGTAAAGCTTGATAAGACACGAAAGGACCAATAGCATACACATAAAGGACACCCACTAAAAAAGAAACATTTTATTATCTTAGACTTATACATATATTAATTTAATAAGTTCTTTCAAATACTTACTAACAATACCCAATTGCATAAGGGATCCCGTAGCGCCTCTTAAGTCATCAGTCGAAATTTCACTTACATATATTGGCTGTACCGTCATAACAAAACCGGTACCGACACCTTGTAGAGCACGTGCCAACACTATAACCCAGACCTCGGGAGCAATCATCAGCAATATAAATGAAGCAACAAAAAACAACGAACTGGAAAGTAGTACCCATTTACGACCGACTTTGGCAGCCAAAGGAGCAGCGACATAACAAGCTGAAGAATGTAGAACAATATGTTAAATTAATTAAAGGATAATTTATGAAAACATAAGCGTATGAATTTAATATGGGACATGCTATTACAAATTTATAAATATCTGTATAGTTACATACATATGTGCATATGTTCAAATATTTATTTAATCAGCGTATGTATTTTAACTTTACAACCATATAGCAGCCTTGCTTAAAAATCAGACTATGTATTTTTCCTCCTATTAATTGGAAACCAACATTTAAAAGACATTTATGCTCATTATCGAAATGCCTATTGTTGATTTAAACTCTAAGAAAGCACATGGTTTTGACCAAATCAGTAGCAAAATGCTTTTGGAGCTACCCCGAATAACAATAAAAATAATACTTTTTATTTTTAACGCTATCCCAGCAAGCCATATGAGTCCAAAAAGAGTCTTTTCTGACACCTTTTCCGGAGCGTTCATGCTCTTTATGAGCCCAAAAAACAAACATTATTGCTCCGAAAACCTTCAGAAAAGGGGGTCATTACATTCGAAAATGGTCCGTCAGAAAGAGCTCTTAGATAATGTCAGAAAAGAGTCTTTTATTAGGGTTTTTTGGGTTCAGAAAGAGCTCTTACATCATGTCAGAAAAGAGTCAGTGCAATTTTAAATACAAAAAATTAAAAGTTCACATTTTTTTTAAATTGTTTTTACTTAAACAAAAAGGGAATTCATTTACAAATAAACTAAATTAGAAATGGAAAAAAATTATATAAATTGTATTTACAGTAAATAAAAATAATTCCCATTTTTTTAAATAAAATATATAAAAATGGAAAAAAAATTAATTTTTTAAGCAAATTTTTCTTTCGCTCCGAAATTGCTTTTTAGTTGGACTCATTTCTAACTCCTTTTTCGGAGCGCTCCTCGAATGGTATGCTGGGATATTACGCCTAGAAGGTTTCACTGGGTACAAAAGTAGAAACATACATATTCGATATAGAGATTATAAATCCCGAAAGTTAGTACTTGTATTTAAGATCCAAGGAAGTGTAATTTGTTTATCTTCTTTTTTGGCATACATACACATTATTTAGTATTTTTAATAAGAGAAAATAAGAGATCTACGGACAGATTCACTAATTGAAAAGCTCAAAAACATTTAAAAATTATTTAGAAAGTCATCAACAAAAAATTACATTTTACAAAAGTATGTCGAAAAAATAAAGGTGAAAGAATTAAACTCCTATGAAAAAGCTGTAATTGATTTAAAAGCTTAACAGATGACATATAAAAAGTTTGTTTTACTTAAACAAATTCATGCGCAGTGATATACATCTCTTTTATGCTCAAAGAGATATTAAAAAATAGTACATATTAAGCAATGAACTGGCGAATTTGATAATGATGTAGAAATGTGTTTTATTAGAAATGAATTAAAAACGTTGTTTTTGGTTTGCAATAAATTCATTGTGTCAGTGGCTAGGTAAAATGTCAGTCATCTCCATATCATCAATATTCAGTTGTTGACATCTCTTAATAGCGTGAACGTATTTCCATCCGAATTTTCAAATTTCTTATTGGGAACCTTTACTATACAACAAGAAACGGTACTTCTAATCCTACTATTCCGTATTTCTATTCTATTCGGCGGGTATATATACATATATTAGATTAGAAGGGACTTTCTTCAGTAAACAAATTTTAAAATTTTTGAAATTTAAAATTTTTACTTCTTAGGTTAGAAAAAGCAAACTAAAACACCCGCTGAAAGTATTATTATTATTATTACATTAAACAAACTGAAAATATCATGCAGTTTGCAGCTACTGATTGCTCTTGGGCAATGACAGATAATGTGTTCATTCTTTTTCAGCTCTTTCTCATCCTCGCAGACTGCCCCATTTACACTTCCTAGCCTGTATCCAAAAATTTATTCTCAGCTTGCTTTCCGTAATATAAAGACTACTATGATAACGAAGAGAAAATAATAGTAGAGTGGGTTCAGCTTTAAAATTTAAATTTGGTATCTGCAGTAACGCCGCTTGAGTCTATTATAAATGAATCTTTAGACAATAAAAATATTCAAAGAGCTGAAAAAGTATTGACCTACAGGGTTGACAGAAAAATTGTATCGAAAATAATTAAAAGTTAAAATTTCATAATCAAAATAACTAAACGAGCCGGAAACTTCATTGACAAGAAAAGCATGAGGCAAGTCATAATTTTTTTTTAAGTTCGACTGTTTCGACACAAGTACTTCAGCAAACATGTAAAGCGCAACCATTCTGAGATATCGAAAATTAGACTCTATGACCTTATGAAAGACATCAATGCTGAAATTATGTAAACAAAACTAACATTTAAACTACATTTCTGTTTGACTTTTACCAAGACATGATCGGTAAAATGATAAAGACTTAAACTACTTAAGGTCTCACCATATAATACTCGTATTAGTGAAGTATCCACTTAACTTAGAACTCCAGTATTGAAACTAGTTATTCTAAATACTTTGACTTCGTGCCTCATATCACATCATACGAATACACAATTTTAAATCTAAACAATCAAATCTCCAACTAATTTCGTAAATTATTTATTATTTATTTATATAAGTATAGTTATTTATGTAAATATAATGTACTATTTATTTATTATTATACATGTATTATTTAAGGAATCATTATTCATTATTATTTTATATCGCATATTAAAAACTAGGTTATTGACTAAACATTTAAAGGAATACTTTGAATTTGTTTCGTGTAAAATGTTTAAACAAATATATCTGGCAAAACTCATTACACACATACAAATGTTGATATCTTACTGATTACAATATGACATTAATGCTAATCCTTCCCTGCTCAATGGTACATTTAGTTTAAGGCACGTTTAACCTCTCTTGCCATTTAGTCTGTCTTGAATCTCCTGCAGACTTAAGCCTTTAGTTTCCATTACGACGAACAGTGTGAAGAAGAAAGCGACCACACAGAAAATAGCAAACAGCCAGAAAGCATAATATGAGCCCATAGCATCCAATGCGGGATAAAAATATGTGACAAGGAAACCCAAAATCCAACATGTTGAGGCCACCATTGAAGAGGCAATTGACTTGACATTGGCAGGGAACATTTCACCCAAGACAGCCCATGGTAGAGGGCCAAAACCGATGCAATAGACAATGTTGTATACGACTAGGGCGGGAACGGGCAGCCATAGAACGTTCGATGTATCGTCCACCACAATTTGAACGTAAAAGAAGGCACCCAAGGCAGCCAAACCAATACTCATGACACAGGCCGATGTGAGCAAAATAACTTTGCGACCCAAACGATCAGCAATGATGGGTGTTAGGCCCGAAGAAGCCACCTGAACGCAACCAACAATAATTGTAGCAATAGCAGGGTCCAAACCAGTGTTGGCACTTTCGAATATAGATTGCGAGTTAAATAGCACCACGTTAATACCGGACAGCTGTTGGAAGGCTATAAGACCAGCAGAGATGATCAAAGCCTTACGATTGCCGGGATTTTTAATGATATCAACCATAGATCCTTTATTAGCCATCGATTCTTCGACCACAGCCTGAATAGTGGCCATTTCATCTTGTACAGCCTCAGCGGATTGACCTCTCAGAAATTGTAACGACTTTAGAGCATCCGATTTACGGCCTTTACCAGCATAATAATAGGGACTCTCAGGCATAAAGAAAAAGATCACATCAAAAATAATGGGCACCACAATGCAACACCATTGCAAGGCCTGATAGGAAACAAACGGACCAATAGCGTACACATACAGAATGCCAGCTGAAAAATTATGTGTTAATATTTAAATATAACAACTAAAACGTTTTTATAAAATATACTTACACACAATAAACAATTGCATAAGAGAACCCGTGGCACCTCTTACACTATCCGTTGCTATTTCGCCCACATACATTGGCTGGGCCGTCATAACGAAGCCCACACCAAAACCCTGTATCAAACGTGCCAATAATAATACCCAAACTTCACTAGCAATCATCATGAGCACATATGCAACCACAAAAAATACTGAACTGGTAAGTAACACCCATTTGCGACCGATCTTATCAGCCAAAGGGCCAGCAACAAAGGGAGCTAAAAGAGAAAGTAGAATAGAATATGTTTTCAGATTAATATGTATAAGTGTTGCACAATAAGGTATATACTTATGTATCTAACATAGAAAACACCTAGAAGTTTTATAATTTTAAAAATGTTTCATTACAAAGTAATCGGTTAAAATGTCAATATGAAAAGTCATTTTAAGCGGTTTTATTTACACAATAGCAGTAGTAGCATTTGAACTCAAGTACTTGATAATAGGGGGTTAAAAAAGTTATTCATTTAGTATCAGTAAAATAACTGAGTACATATTACATACAGTGAGTTACAGACTATAAAAGGAAATAACACTGTGCTAGTTGAAAAAACCGACAAACGGGGCATCTAGTGGGTAATCTTAATCAAGTACGCTGAATCCAGTGGTGCTAACCGTTTTTTTTTTTTTTTTTTTTTGGTAAGCTCTAGTTTTCGAGATATAGCGTTATTTAAAAAATGGAGGAGGTTGCGCAATAAATATACGCGTAATTCAAAAACAGTTTAGTTTATTGAAATAAAAAAAACCGCAATTCAGCAACAAAATTATATTTCTTTCTACTGAGGTCAGAAATGGCAAAAAAAATATTTTTCTTTTTTTTTTTGCAAATACAAATTTATTTCCAAAACGACTGATCGGCTTAAAAAAATAATTTTATTTCTAAAAATAATTTTGTTGCCGAATTTTGGGGTTTTTATTACGCGAATATTTATTGCGCAACCTCTTCATTTCTTTTAAAAACACTATATCTTGAAAACTACAGAACCACTAAATTCAGTATACTTGATTTAGTTTTACCCAATAGGTTCTCCGTTTTTCGGTACAAAAAAAGTGTCAAAATCGAACACAGTGTAATTTAACAAATTTACTTTTCATACACAAACTCGTATGTATGTATGTTATTCGTGTGTAAGCTAATGTGTAATTGATAAGACATGATTAGACTACTTCTAAGTAATACAGAAAGTATGTAGTAGTCTATTCAGTAATTGCAAGTTTTGCTGAGTTCAGTTCAAGTCTACAAAAATATTAAGGTATTCCAGGTGTTTTCTGTGGTAAATAGTGTTAGTTTGTTTGTATAAATAACTTACATTTTATATTGTTAGTAATGAAATATTTACTTTTAAGTTAAACATAAAATGATAAGAAACATACATATGTATTAACAGTTTAGAGTTCATAATTTACGCAATTTACAAACTAATAATATCAGAAGTTTAATCCGATTAACATTTGTGTCCCGCAGATGTGTTTGGGTTCCATTGCATTAAAATAATGCAAAAGAGAAACGCTAAAAAGTCTAAAATAATTTTTAATCAACTCATAGTTCCGAGTCTGTAGGAATATGTAAATTTGTTTCTTTATTTAAAATATTGAATATACTTCCTCTGGACTAGTTTTTTTTGGAATATAAATTTGATGCGTTAACTTTTCCAAACCTGACTATGGCCAAATAAGAAGGATCTATATTTTGTCACTGTCATTAAATCAGAAACTGCCAAAATTCTCAGAAGTATAGATTTTTAACAAGAAATTTGTTTTACAACATCGTCATATTGGAATAACATGAAATGTTTGACATTTTACTTGTTGATATTGACGCATTGACAGTTGTTACAATGAATTACATTTCCCTCAAACATTAACTATAAAAAAAAAGCTACATACATACATTTCCAGTCGTAATTCAGCTCTGGGTGGAGAAGGAACTCGCGCGTCATTGCTATTATTTTTTAAGGGTAATCAGGCCGTCCTTGTTTCACTGCCATCTAGAATCTTGCGACTCACTCGCATTGGTTAATGTTTGGCGTGGTATAACTGTACCGCGTTACGGTTTCCCAAAGTTTATATTGACCAACTTTCTCGTGGTGGAGTACCAAAAAAAAAACTCATTTTGAATCTTGGAGGAGACCATTAAACTCAGGAGTTGAGTTCAAGAAGTCTGGTTTTCTATATGAAGGTATAGGTCGGTGGATCTTCCTAGACGAGTCTCCTTTATTCGTAAGACGTATATTGCTAATGGCGTTTTGATATATGTATATCAGGCCAAATAAATCCTCCTTAACAACTTAAATACAAACAAACAAACAAACAAAGCTACATTTCGTAATATTTTCAGTCAACATAATCATCCCTCCGAAGCCATATTAGAAAGTTGGGATTTTGAAAATCAAAGAGCAATTGTTGAGAATTGTCTTTGCATGCTAAACGTATCGCTGTATGAAGATCTACGTGGGTTTGATTGTGCCATTTTGTTCTTTTTTTTTTGTAATTTGACTGGAAATGCGATTCATGCTATTGAGAGATGTTAGCATCTATTTATTGGTCTTTTAATGATTAATGTATTGCATACCAAATCTCCCGATAGCATAACTTAATTTAATTTCATAAAATCAGCTGATAATTGACCGCCCCGATCAAAGCCATTTTGCCAACAAGTAATTGAAAATTTTGAAAATTCGACATCTGTATGCGTGGTTGTGATGGACATCTGTGCGATATCATTCGATACCATTTTCAATACAATTAAAATTTGGATGATTTTCATACAAATTCTTTGTTTTATTCAGCCTAATCATGAATACAAATTCCGCGGGAGTTTTCTTCCTTTTCCCAATTTTCATATTCGAAATTAATGTTAACAAGATAAAAAGGGAAAAAACTCACGCGGAATTTTTATTCATGATTGGGCCGATTGTGTTTTGACAAACAACCCAGCAAAAACTTCACTTACAAATTAAGCTAAAAAGTAATAGGAATTTGTCCACCAGCCTACATACAAATGTACTAGAAAATTTTTGTTTGCAATATACCAAAAGTAATCTGTTATAATTTTGGCAAATTTAACTAAAAAGTTAATAACTTGTTTTTATAACTTAAAAACTTTGTGAAAATATGTAGTTGTAGAAATAAATAAACTATTTCTTTATTTGTGTTTCGAACCAGCCATTTCGTTCACATGCGTATCTTTAATTTTCGTGATCTTTACTTACACGTAAACAACGTAAACAAAAAATAAAAGAAGAAAACAACAAAATTAAAGTACGTAACCCTTTTATTCTCTTTTTCCTCTTTGCCCATAAATACTAGCTTTGAAGAATCAGAATTGCAACAAGTGAAAGCGGACTAAATTCTTTAAATCCATTTATTTGAACTAAATTTTTTGGATTTTATATTTATGACCTTTGTAAGATATAAATAAAGTAATTCTTTGAAATATAATTAGTAATACAATTAGTAATGCGAATAAAGCTACGAAATAATGAATTCTGGGGCCAAATTACCGCATTCGATAGCGAGTAAAATTTATCGTAATTTTCTTATTTGAGATTATGGCATTCGATATCGAGCAAGAAATTTAGTACATTTTATCATAATTTCGCTACCGAAATCATTTTTCGATACGATAGCTCATTCGATCACGAATGCGGTAATTTGGCCCCTGGAAGTCATTAGGATTTAGAATGTGAGTAAAGTTTTTGCTTAGATTTGTACGTAGTTTAAATACATGAATTTGATAAGTAAAAAAAATGTTAAACAAATCTTAAAGCTTTAGGTTTCTAAAAAACAGATGCAAGAATTTAAAATAACAACTTTTAAAGTATGAAGTTTATAGAGGTTTATACTAGAGGTTTCGATAATTAATAATAACACTTTCAAAACTTTCGCAAGATCTGTTTCGATAATATAAATTGCTGGAATATATACAATAAATTGGACTGAATTATTCGCTATTGTCGGCTTGTGAATTTATTTCATTTTATTTTTTGCAGATTTTGTTAAATTATATAAAGAGTATTTATTACTTTAAGTCATATCACTTATTTAAATTCACTTTAATAAAAACTCACCAACTAAAGCACCCAAAGCCACAATTGAACCAATCCAAGCATCATCAGTGGCATCAATTTTATGATCCAACGGAGAATCAGAAGTGTCATCTGATTTTAATTTCGGCGCAATGGGCGAAGTCCAGCCTAAACAAGTACCCACAGCAAAAGCAGATAAATTGGCTAAAAATATCAAATAAATAATATATTAAACATTAAAATTATAAAAATTAAATTAATTATAAATAAAAATCACTCACCCGCTACAGCGGCCATAAAAATACGTCCAGTTTTAACAGGTTCCATTTTATGACTACGTGTAGATGTAAATCCTTCACTTATTTGAAATGGACTTACTTCTTGGTATTTGATTTGCGGTTCGTCTGAACTCATTTAGTGCACAGGCATATGGCAGTTAAAAAAGCTACAAAATACAAAACACACACACACATTGATATGTATTTCAAAAAAAAATTGTTAAAGCTCTAAATAAATTTCAACATACACTAGTATACTGTACGAGTATAATGAATGTTAAAGTTCCCAGCTGTTTTATAAGTGGTCAATGTCTCTTTTAGAGATAGCAATTTTCACCAATGCCTGATCTGACAAATACCTGAATTGACACTTACGTATAAAGCATTTGCAATGCAAACGTAGGATAATTGGTTACTTCAAGCATTCCAGGAAATTGCCATTTTAGTGACTCTAAATAATGCAGAATGTAATCAGTTTAATTTTTTTGAGTTATACTTTAGAAAATTGTTTTGAGTTGGAAAGTCAATAGCCACTGACTTTATTCGTAAACAATTTGGTACCGGTTATTTGGCTGTCCTATTATAGTTGCTATATGGAAGATTGGTCCCATTGTAGTAAGTATATAGAATTCGGAGAAGAAATCGATTATTGGACTGTATTTTTGCAACTACTCTAAGAATAAGTCTACTAAAAACATCAGACTATTAGACTGCCTCTTTGTAGCTATATATGAACGATATTCAGTTGCTTTGAGTACTATAAGATGTTTTTTAGAGTGATTATTTGGAGTATATTAGCTTTCGCTTAGGACACATCAAGTCATTAAGAAGCCAGTTAGCTATTTAGTAAAGTAGCTAATTCTATGTAAAAGGAATGTAAATCACTTGTGTAGACTACTTAGCAACAGCTATCACACGGTCTCTTTGTAACTAGTCACTTGGCTAATTACTTAGGTAGCAGTGTCCCTAAATGATAGGTAAAATCACTAGACCGGCACTGCCACCCAGAACTGCTGGGTTGTGCATATTAATGCGGCAGTGTGCTGTTGTATGTTTTAAATAAATAATGCATTTTATATTAATGTTGACAAATGACAAGACAAATTAATTTATTTCGGTGAATTCGCTTTCACATTGGCTGACATTTTTGCTCAGTTCTAACAGCTGAGTAAAACATTGCATTAGTGCATTTTTTGTTGCAGGCAAATGGTCATTAGTATTAAATATCCTGTGACATGTATGAGTTGCAAAAGACTAAATATTAAGCAAAAAACATACACACAAGCAACTTAATGTCCTGTAATAAGGCCTGTGTCAAGTTCAATATTCATATTTATTTGGTTTAATTAGTTTTGTGACGCGAAGTCTTTGGCTTGATGAAAACGTAACGATTAAATAGAAACGACTAATTAAGTGACTAATATTGTGTTACCAGTTAAACTCTATGAATCGAATTGTATACAGAAAATATTGTTTTATTTTAATTTACAAAACATAACATGACCATAACTTGCTAACAAAATAACAATAACTATTGTTGGAGCACTCATATTATAAAAAGCTTATTTAGCTTTCTTTCGTAATTGCAAAACATTTTATGGTTTTAAATTTAATTTTAAAAACTTGTCTGCATTTTGGGCTTTCCTTCTATGGTCACAAGGCCAAAGTTATCAGCCAAACAAATGTATATCTTTGTACCAACCATATCGAACACACTTCATTCGTAATTATTTCAATTATTAAACATAGTTTAGTTATGAAGTATTACGTAGTAACAGTCTGAAAATGTTTAAGCAGCTGTTTACACCTCATTATTTAATACACATCAGTTAAAAAAAATGTTTGCAAAATATTAAATAAATATTTAATATTCTGTCAATATCTCAATAAACTACATTAAAATTCTAAAGAAAAAGGAATTAGATTATTGCGAATGAATTTACATATGTTGACTTCAAACAAACATTACATAAATATATATATACATATATACATATATATATATTATATATATACATAAAAAAGGCCGAACTCAATTTTTTTTAAAATAGCACCTTGCCTCAAAATTTTAGCTGGATATAATTGCAAATATATAATGATTTCAAAAAAAGGACTAACCCTGCGTACTTGCATGTGAGTGCTGTGTACATATATACGAAAACTTATTCGAAAAACTCGAATCATTTGCAAGTAGCATTACTGTTTACACAGGACAGTGAGAGTTCATTTTCAAAATGTTGTCAATGCGTAAACTTCTACCGGCAGCTCCATTTGGTTTGCAATTGCTTCGAAGGCCTTGCTTTTCAAATCGTTCCTCTTATATGATTTATCACTCATATTCCACAGAAGAGGATGGGAACGATATAAATTAATTAATTTTATTATATTTTTTAAATTTAATTTCACTTCCATTTTTGTTTTGATTTAAAAATAGAGTTGATCACATAAAAATTTTTTATGAGGGAAAATTTTCATTAACAATAATTATTATGAATAATTATTATTTTTATTGGAACTGTTACTTTTAAATCATTGATATTACTTTTATTTCGGCTCGAGTTCATTTAATTTAATTTTTCATTAAATTATTTTTTACTGAAGGTAAAAAAATGAAAATGAAAATGAAAATTATTATTAAAAATTTATTAATAATTTTTCTTGGCTTAGAATTCGAACCTGGGTTGTTGGTTGAATTTACATATGTTTCGAGAAACACCACTTTCTCTCATCACAATTCTTTACGTTCTCACCCTCTGCACCACTACGGCGCCCGCTAGCCAACAGTCAAACATCAATCAATCAATAATTATTATGATTTTAAAGATATTTATTTTCCAAAATTAAAACATTTTGTTTATCAATATTATTTGAAAGAAATTTGTTTGCAATCACTCATAAAACAAACTAAAATTTCAATTATAAATATTATATTATCCGCTTTTTATTCATTGGAAAATATACATGGCAACATTATTTTTTTTTTTTATTTGACGTTTACTGGCATGAGAGTGTCAAACATTCACTCGTATGCAAATTTAGCTGCGAGTAGCTCTGCAAGTGCGAAAAATGTGAGTGTATTAGTAAAAAAAATGTGAGTGTATTGAGTTTTTCGAACTGTTACTCGCATGTGTAAACGTTACCTAGCGTCAAAGAATTCTTGAAAGAAAAAGCCCTAACTCATTTTTTATATTGTTTAATTGGTTTTCTCCTGAAGTTGTGCGTTTATATTTCCCAAGTAACAAATTCGCGTTATCTATTTATACAGCCATATGTATAAAAAATTCTTATTTTAGGTTTAAAGAGTGCAATAGTTATGATACACTTTTTGTCTTATAAATCAGTGGTAAAAAAGTGTGTTCATAAACCACCAATAACAGCACCATAGCTATTGAAAACATGTAGCGATTTTATGTTTAAGTACGACAACTCTATTTTTATTTGGTTGTCATTTCATTGTTATTGATGTTTTATCCCACTGTTCGATTAACCCGGTAATCAAATAAATGTATATTTTTTTATAAATTTATAACGCAAAAGTATGTTAAAAAATAAAAATCGTATTATGTTTGTTCATAAAGAGTTTTTAGCAAAATCTATTGCACAAAATGTTCCTAATTACCTAGTTTAATAACATTGGGTAATAAATGTTTTCAAATAACGAGTTTATTTACATTTGATTTGCATTACTAGCAGATGTAGTTAGGGGAATTTTATTTTTGTGTGTTTTTATTTCTGCGTATTTTAATTTCTGTGTTTTTCTATCTGTGTGTTTTTTCAAATAAATCAAATAGGTAAATAAAAAAATTAAAATGGAAGAAGTTATTAAAAATCAAATAGAATTGGAAAACAAGGTATTTAAATCGGTGTATACGTGTTAAGTAGGCAAAGTGTCATTTTATTTTTGCTTTAAAGCAGGGTAAAACCTACAATAAAATTTTAGATTTTATTGATGCTGTAATTAACGATTAATATTTAATTATGAATTAAGGAATTTTGCTTTAAAGCGGGTTTTAAACCACTGTAATTTTGTATACATATGTCTGATAGACTACAAGTGTGTCGTAATATGTTTAATTCAACGCTGCATATTAAAGTATTAAAGACGGTTCGGAATTGAATAAGTGGGCCAGTAAACATAGTATGCAAGAAAGTCCCGAAGGCTTTAAGTCTACGCAAATCTGCCAAGCGTTCATCTGTCACAGATTGTCCCACCTATCAGGAAATTTACCACCTTTATGTCGCAGTGTGCTTCAATAAAAATGGAAACATAAAATTGTCCTATTCAATTTTTGCAGAACTATTAAAGAAATCGAACTATTCCATATTTAAACCTATAAAAGATCAGTGCGATATGTGCGTTACACATAAAGCTGGTAATTTATCAGACGAAGATTATAAAAAACATAGAGAAGAAAAAAAATCTAACTAAAGACGATTGCTGCATATTATAAAATGAAGCTACAACTACATACATAATTTCACAATATACAATATTTTAACTCACAAATCAGCCAAGTATGTTTGGGTTGAAACAGATGGATATCTAGCAGAGACCTGCAACAAGTATGAACGAGCCGACTTATTCACTAACGTTGAATTTTAAGAACAATACAAAAAAGTATGATTCAATTTTATGCTTATTCAATTTTTATGCACACACAGAAAATTCAGCAACGAGTATAAATCATTTCCAACACTTGGTTCGAACTGCAATGTTTGAAAACAAAAATTCTTGTTTATACACAGTTTGTTTTTTGCATGTCGGCTTTGTTGTGCATGATCTGATTGGAATTGAACTAAAAACACACGAGCCACTTATAAGTAAAAAGCGGCTGGCAGAAAAATATGAAAACATAAAAAATGTGCATTTACTACCTATTTAACATTATTTCGTCGAAAAGAAAACTTATTTGACAAAGCAATGATAAAATTTGTAATATGTACAGTTTGTCAAATATATCTTTGCACAGCAAAAAAAATTAAAGAAAAAATGTAAAATGAGCTGCTTCATACATTTAACGACACAGTCGAACATTCATGTTCGCACAAAACAACAAATGAATAAAACACATGTTCGGCTAACAACACGTTGGCTTTGATGTAAAACGAGCTTCATACATTTAACGACACAGTCAGAATATTCATGTTCGCAAAAAACAACCAGTGAATAAAACTGAATGTTTGAAACGAACGGTTGCGTAAACGAGCGTTTTGTGCATTTGAACAAAAACGATTAAATCATAAAAATCAATGTGCATGATTAAGTATACCCGAAAATTTAGTACTCGTTGCAGGTCTCTGATATCTAGTATCTTCCGTTTTTGCGACGTGTATTATTAAACATTTGAGGAACACTATCGCCAGAAATTCATCACGTAATTATTTACTCAGTAAAAACCAACATTACATTGTTGGTTTGTACTATGGACAACACAAACATTGAACAAGTAAAAAAGTATAGTCGGTCAAGCCCGACCATATAATACCCTACACCCAGTATATGTATAAAACAGTTTTTCAGAAATGGGCACTATATGGGAGATATAACCTATTGTGAACCGATCATCTGAAAATTTAGAGCCATGACTTCCGTGAATATAAATATTATGTGTGTTAAACTTTATCTCGATATAAATACTTTTAAAAGATTTATGGAGGTTTAATTGAATTACAGAGAGGGTCTTATATGGGAGTTTCGAATAAATATGGAACGACCATTATAAAATAAGGTGTCGTTATTTCTGAACATAAGAAATTTATTTGTGTCAAATTTTATTTGATTACCAAAATTTTTAAGAAATTTATAACCGTTAAAGTGATTTTCGGGAGTGGGCCTTATATGGGAGCTACGACTAAATATGGAACGATCATAATAATATTGTACCGTATTATTTGTATAAATATGAGATATATTCGTGTTAAATATTATATGGATACCAATATTTTGCCCTTTAAAGTGATTTTCGGAAGTGGGCCGAAGCTATGACTCATTATGGACCGAACTGTAGATGTGATTTGGCTTCATTTGCCACTCATTTGTGGTGAAATTTGTTTGGATACTTGCATAATTCAAACATTTATGATTGTTAAACCCCATTTTCGGGAGGACATTTCTATGGGGGCCAGGTGAAATAATGGACCGAATTCCACCAGTTTCAATCCCATCTATCCTTGGGCCGAAAGAATATCACGTACCGAATTTTATCGAAATATCTTCAAAATTGCGACCTGTACTCTGCGCACAACCTTTACATAGACAGTCAGCCAGCCAGCCAGACGGACGGACGGACGGAAAGACATCGTTAAATTGACTCAGAAAGTGATTCCGAGTCGATCGGTATACTTTAAGGTGGGTGTTGGACCAATATTTCTGGGCGTTACAAACCCACTATGGTAGTGTAGGGTATAATAAAAGTGTTTAGAAGTGGGCATACGAAATGGGAATGTGATTCAAGCCATTCCATTATAGAAAAAAAATTAAAAATAAGCAAATTTGTGCAACTAATAAAGAAGGCAAAAAAACTTCTAGGAGCTCACCAGTTGAAATATGACTATTTTATAAATTTTGAAAACATGCCTAAAGGATACTTTTCGATTCGTCCTGTTAAAAATATTGCTTCCTATAAAAGTTTTAGAAATGAATGTACTCGAACCTCTATTTCAAATTTTAGGCAGACTATTTGATGATCTTACTGTTAATATCTTACGAGCCTTGACATATAACCTATCAGGATCAATATACTCGTAATTCAAAACAGACATAACTAACGCTTACGAATTTCTCCCTCATATGTAAATGAAAGTCGGCGATTAAAGATATACCCCTGATTCACTTTATACCAGTTGGAATTCACTCAAGAAGTGATTTTAAATCGATTGGTATACTTTAAGGTAGTTGTTAGACTAACATTTTTGAGCGTTAAAAACATCAGCACTAAACCAATGTACCCTATGTACGAGTATGTGGAAAAAACTGCAGCAAAATATATTCAAATATCTAGTTCGCTTACAAATAGGGAAATAAGTTATTACTTTTCATTTATTATTACTTCATTTATTTAAATCAATTTTGATTTGATGTGAATTAATAGAATTATTCTGAATTTCGTAAACAAGAACATTCATCTTAAATTATCTGTCTGTCATTACCAAGCTACTTCTAAGTAATTCATTGAGAAATATTTAATTTTCATAAGTTCACGGATGTTGTTCATTGTGCGAGCAGTTAAAACGAACTTTATTTTTTCAAAAATAATCTTTGACGTTTTTTTTTCACTTTGTGTACACATTTCCTAATATATGTAGCTATATAGAGTGCTTCATTTAGACCTTTTTCTATTTGTATTTTTTTCACAGATCACGTGTGGCTGGTATCATAATTATTTTTATTCAATATTGTTTGACAATCATGCCAAGGCTCCGTACCAATATCTCCGAATTATTTAGCTGTATTTTGAAAGTTAACGTTCTGTGAGGAATGTGTGAAATAACGATTGGCTTTATTGGAAAATAATTTTGATGAGCGATTCGCACTTGTAAACTGGCCGCCCAAAACCTGTATATCACACTTTTGATTTTTTTATTTGAGATTATGTGGAGTCAAAAGTCTTTATTCGCCACCTACCGGTAGCAATGGAAAATGGCCAAGATTTAAATGGAATTATTTTTAAAAATTAAATGTCAAAGATTGTAATTGTTGATAAAATCAGTTACAAACAAGACCTCATATGTAATTTACAGCGGATTGGTTTACTTTCAGATGGAAATAAAAAAGTTATACAATGACCTTTTGGTAACATTTTTAAATAACTAAATGTAATTTTTTTTTCAATTAAGTCCTGAAAAACCTGTAGATCAAGTGTTTTTCTTTTGCCCAGTGAGAATTTTTTTCACATATGTATGTACGTTATAAACCACTCATCATTGTTTAGTTAAATGGGGTGAAATATGAATAATTTTTTTTTAATTTCAATTTTTTTCTTATTTTGATTTTTGTAAATATCCTTTTTTTATCTTCTCATATATTTATAAATATTTTAACACTTTCTTTACTATACATACTTATGTATGTATAAAATCAAATAAATACATTTAAATTATTTCTGTTTTAGTTTAAGCTTTTTGCTTCGAAAGTCCTTTTTTATATTATTTTAAATATTGTTTTTCTTTCTCATAAAATTATATTTTCACTTATTAAATTAATTTTATTCCAGTTTTAAATTTATCCTTTGCTTTTAAACAAACAAAAATATACGATAAAAACTATTTGATATCCTTATTGTGATTGTTATTATCGTATTGTGTCTTTTTAATATTTTTCTCACACCACACACAACACAAATGAAACTAACCAACCTTTAATTGCTAAAAATCAAAACTAAATTAAACGTATTTAACACAATACATTAGAATTTAAAGATTCCGTTTAATGCTATAGAAACTTAATATATTAGAAATTAGAAAATAGACAACAGCAATAAAACAACAATAACAACACCTCCTTACAAACACCAATAAATATAAATACAATACGAATGTATTTCCTGAGAGGAGAATGAAGTGTATAGAAACTATTTCCACTACAAAACTTATCTACATACTCGTATGTCTCGTACGTAAATACATACACTTGTATTTATCTGTTTGTAATCAAACTCATCGACATATGTAACTATACGTTTACATGCTTACGTACATATATACGTAGTATACATACATACATACATTCTCATATTTTTAAAACATTGAAATTGAAATTCACAATAACTAATAACTAATACTATCTTATCATCACCTTTTTTTTTTGTTTTATTTACATTTGTAGTTTTTAATTTTTGTTTGCAATTGACCAAGACTTATCATCGTTTGTTTGTTTTTTTTTTAATTCGAATCAACTCAGCCAATCATTTGCAAGTTTTTGGTGACAGTGTAAAAAAATGGGAATAACAAACTAAATTAAACAAATGTTACAGGCTAAAACTTGGTTCACACTGGTATAGATTTTTTTGTAGCCAAAATAACGTCAAACAAATTACTATATCCAGTTTCTTCATGTTTAATATTTCCGTTTTTGAAAAGATTTTTCAGTGTTGCAAAATAATTTGCAAGGCATCTTCAGAAATATTTAACTAAATTTGCAACATAATTTAAATTCTCAAAAATCTACTAATTTTATTTTGTATACCTTGCACAATGAGTCACAAAGACACTGGAGCTAAAAATAATGAATAATACAAATGTGTTTTTTCGCTCAACTATATTTTTATCTTTTCATTGGTGCACAGAGGGTGAAAATCAAAATGTTTTGGAAATAAATCCGGCTGGTTCGATTAAAATAAAATGGGTATGAGTTGGGTATAGCAACAAAGTACATAGTATTCGAGTTTATGGTTTTAAGAAGAGCCCCACAAACCTTCCAACAACTGAGCTATGTAATTTGTTTTAACGAGTGCAATTTTTTTTTTTGTTATTTATTCATATTCCAAGATTTTTTGAAAGTCCTCTGCTAGATCCTCTATTAGATCCTCTACTGGAAATAATCCTGGTTGGGGTTTTTTTAAATGTTAGGCAGAATTTTTGATGGATTTTCCTCAAATTTATTTTGTTAGTTCAACAACAAAATTGTCCTTAAGTTACAAAAACATTTCAAGCAAAACCCTTATTCTGTTTGGCGTCGTCGACATTGTTGTCAATTTTGAGTCAATGTCACTTTAACACGACATCAATACAAAACTTTGTAAATTAATAAAAACTTTTTTAATATGTATATTAATTTTTGTATTCGGTTTTCAGTGAAGAAGAAAACAAGAAGGGATTTTCTCCTCTATGGCATACAGAACACCGGCTTCACATTGTAAAAAATTTTTGTACTTTTATGGTGAAATTTCATAATCTTTCTTTAATATCTTCGGATCTATTTTACCTACATGGTTATATTATACCTCAAATTAAACCTTAATTTCTTGACTTTTAAATTTTGTTATTTTCTTATTTATTCACATAGACGTTTTTCACGGATTTTTTAGATTTAAAAAAAAATATCGCATCAAAAAATTCTTTTCCGAAATTCACCTATAACTAGTCCGCAAAATGTTATATATCTTTGGAAATACATTTGATATATATTTTGTCTAATAAATAAATAAATTTTAGTTTACCATAAACCCTTTTGTTAAAATTATGTTTTAAATATGTAATCATTTTTGGCCTTAATAGGCTTTTCGATTACAATAAATAAATAAATAAAAATAAAAAAAATATATTACAAACTTTGGAGCCCCGCCCACTCGAAAATAGGCATTGCCGACAAAAAAAAAATTATTTGAATTAAAATTTAAAATTTGGAAATGAGTTGAATAAAGTCACTAAAGCCAGATTTTTTCAGTTCTTCAAACAGCTTTTCAAATTGATTTGTGTTTGTAATTTGAATTTTGTATCCATATTTTTTAATTATAAATTTTACTGTTCTTTTTTACTATTTAAATTTTTTTCAAATTCTTCTTTGTACACAAAAAAAAACAACACTACACAACACTATACTAAAAAGACCATCGAAAAAATGGAAGGCAACATCAACGTCAATTCAAGTTACACAATACCAAACAATGTCGACAGTCATCGATAAATGGCAATATTTAGAACGAGAATACGGATTTACAACAAACGATGTCGTCGGCACACGACAGAATAAGGGAGAATATCATTTCTAGGTCCAAAAATAAACGATTTGAAAATTTAAAAAAGAATATCTTTTCCATTTTTTTGACGTAACTGATTTGGAAGCATTAGGAATTGATACAGATAAAATATCAATAAAGTAAAGTCAAAAATATTAATAAAGATTTTTTGCTGGGCGACTTCTTAAAGAACATGTATTATTTTACTCTTCTGTAAGTAGCCCACGTAAAAAAGTAGTATAAATAAAAGTAAGAGTAATTAAAGTAAAGTTTCTCTCTAGAGAAAAGGGGATGACGTAAACATCATCACCATTTAGATACTCTTTGACAGGTTTAAGATTGAATCTTAAATACCAGAGATATTTTATAAATTATATTAAATTCTTTAATAAATTTTCTATTTTTTAGTTCATATAATTGTCACAAGTTTCCCGCAGGGATTTTATGATATTAATTATGATATTATGATATTAAAGGAGCAAAATAGTTGTTGTCTCAAAAAAGAGAGAATTTGGTAACAAAAACATTAATAAAACAAGTAAGAGTGCTATATTCGGCTATGCCGAATCTTATATACCCTTCACCTTTGTTGTGGATGCATAATTATATTATATATATACATCTATGTATATAATATATTAATACACTTTGTTTGATAGTTTTTTTTATGAAATTTTCAGAGGTTGTCTCGGATTTGTGCTCATATCTCCGTTATTTACGGACGGATTTTGCTGATTTTAAATACCAAACTTCTCGAAAGCATGTCCGACAGAATTATTGAAGATTTGGATCCCAAAGATATCTGGGGACTTCAGAAAATTGATTTCAACAGACAGACAGACGGACATACAGACAGACAGACAGACGGACGGACAGGGCTTAATAGACTCCGCTATCTATTAGGATCCAGAATATATATACTTTATAGGGTCGGAAAATTATATTGTGGAAATTACAAACGGAATGACAAACTTATATATACCCTTCTCATGAAGGTGAAGGGTATAACAAACAAAAGATAGAAAATTTTAATAATTCAGAAAATCGTCACTTTCAATGAAAAAATCGTCAAATCGTCACGTTGCTATTTTTGAAACAAAAATCGTCAAATCTGGCAGCTATGCTTTTTGAATTAGTTTCAAGCGTTGTGACATTAAAAGGCAAATATTGTTTTTCGGGAGGGTAATTAATAAAATCTTCTTCATTGCTAGAAATTTCAGTTCTAAAATGATTTAAATACAATATCAAAAGTTGAATTTAGTTGAATTTATGCAACACTAGCATTTTAAAATGGAGGTAACAGATTGTGCTTAACTAGAATTTCTTTTTTTTTGCAATTATTTCGAAGTGCTCCACTTTTTTTCGAAGTCTTACAACGTATCTATTATTGAATACAGAAAGCCAAACATTACTTGTAACAAATCCACCATTATAAGGCATTTTTGTATTTCTATGGCTTTGATTTCTAAGCAATTCCATTAACTATTATGTGTTTCTTCCTCTGGTCGAATATGTTTTATTTTTCTCCACATTCGCTAAAACGAGCATAACATTTCTCAAACATTCGTTATATACTCGTAAGACTGTTAATGTTAAAAAGGTTTTGTACATAATAACGGATTTTTGTTATGCCATTAAACAAAGATTTCCCTTAACAATCTTTACTCAAATTCTTTGCATGGCCAGTGTGAACGTCATCTTTCTGATAATTAACGAAGCAAAAACAAAAGTGCTGCATCTTGAAAAATCTGCTTTTAACGTATGTACGTCTGTCTGTCTACTTATCGCCTTATATGAAGGTGTGCATAAGTGAATATTTCATTTGTTCAATAAATTAATTAAAAATATTGAACACTAATGTTAAAATTAAATTGATTATAATTGTTCAGCTATTAAACATTACATATGTTTAATTTTCTTCATTAAATGTTATTTTTATTATTTTTGTTTAAAATATTGTTGAGTTTCTTGATTAGCATCAGGTGGTAAACAATTTTAATTTCAGTTGCCATTTTTGGTTTTTTTGCCCACTTTTCAGTAAAGTTTTTTCGATTTATTTTTCGTTGTTTTTCATTTTTCTTTTTTTGGTTGTTGCCTGTAATTTATAATGTGTTCCATGTGTAAGTACTCACTCCTACAAGTATTTACTATGGTCAATTTTGTTTTATTTGGGATTTTTTTTTGTTTTATTTGCTGCAGTTGGGTAAATAAATTATTGGGTATTTTTTTTTTTGCAAATTACTAAACAATGATCAATTTGCTATTTAATGTTCTATGGAATGCAAATTGTATTTATCTTTATCTATTCCATATGACAAGGTTTTGCTTATATGTAATTGATACAACTAGATTGGCATTTCCTTAGAAGACAGTTTGTTTCCATCAATGGAAAAAAGTGTAAAAAGGTATTTTCATATGTTTTTCCTATTTAAATATTATTTAAAAGTTGTATACTTTCATTCTAAATTCCCTTAGAAAATTAAAATGTTTTCAAAGAAATTTCACTTTTCCACTGCAGCAAGTTCTTTGCACTTACACATTTTTCTACATACATACATATTCACTTAGACAAAAATTTGCAAAATGTTTTAAAACTCTTTTGTTATTGTTTTGCATATTTAGTTTGTTAATTATTTCTACAAGTTATATTTAATTATTTTGTTTTTTTTTTTAATTTTGTCAAATTATTGTATAAATTAATGTTTAGTTATATGGCTTCACCTAAATAGAATTATTTCCAACCACTGTCCAATAATTTTGTATACTAAATTTATTTCATAATAAATTATGTTTTTAAATTGGATTCTTTTAATCTCAAACAAGTGCAAGCGTAACACAATTAAATAATTGTTTTTCTATTTTTGTTATTGCTCGTATTGACCCTCAAAATGTATGTTATCAGAAAACAAGTCTTATTGTACAAATTCTGCAAGCTGCGGTGCATAGTAAATATATAATTCTGAAATACTTATTATTTTGTTACATCAATACATTGCAATTTCTATATGACAAATATGCCAGAAGCGTAGATCAAATTTTTATTTCTTAATAGTAAAATTATTCCAAATAATTTAGCAAAAATCCCAAAAACCAGGGGCCAAATTATCGCATTCGTGATCGAATGAGCTATCGTATCGAAAAATGATTTCGATATCGAAATTATAATAAAATGTACTAAATTTCTTGCTCGATATCGAATGCCATAATCTCAAATAAGAAAATTACGATCAATTGATCGAATGCGGTAATTTGGCCCCAGATTTTTTACAATTTTGCTTATACGATCCAGATATTATACGCAGGATGAGTAAGATACCGAAAAGGTTTCCAAAACTGTTTTACAGTTTGTAATCTCAGCTTTCAGAGTTTTAAAACATATGGCCTAAAGATTAAATTTTGAAAAAAAAGACGTTAAATTCGAAACAAAATTTGAAAATTGGGTATGTTTGTTATATTAAAATAATATCTGTAAAGAACGTTTCACAAAAATATATATTTATTATATGTTCTTAAAGAACGTTTCTTTGTTTAATAAAAAAGAGCTAAACAAATATTCTCAAATATTCGCAAAATTTAAAATTTATTTAATTTTCAAATTAAAAAATATGTATTTGTATGTACTCGTATATGATTTGATTTGTGTTGCTCAACTAACAATATATTTAAGGAAAATAGGTCAAAAATTCTGCTTGATATCATGGTGAATTATACAAGGTGAGTGTAAATCGGCAACAAAAACAACACAATACAGAAACAACAGGCATTTTGTTTGAGTAAAATAATGTGCCTACTACTGTCAGCAACATTTGAAAAGTATTAATTTTGACATAAGTAAATTGTAAACAAAGTCAGTCAGCTGTGCAACTGCCCTCACCTTGTATAGTTACACAATGCTTTGTGTGTTTTTTTTGGATGTCGATAATTTGATATGTAAATATCTGCACTAAAGTGTCTGTAAACATTTGAAATTGTTAGTGAATTTTCTTATATTTTCTGTTTATCGAATCCATAATATAAATTAAATCACTTTTTTGCAAAAATTTTCAATAATTTTCCCCAAAAATTTGTTGATAAAATGTAAACATGTGTTTAAACAAAATGTCAAAACGGCAAAGTGTCATTATACCCTATACTACCATAGTGAGGAGGGTATATTGGATTTGTGCTGATGTTTGTAACGCCCAGAAATATGGTCCAACACCCACCTTAAAGTATACAGATCGGCTCAGAGTCACTTTCTGAGCCGATTTAACGATCGTCCGTATGGCTGGCTGTCCATGTAAAGCTTGTGCGCAGAGTACAGGTCGCAATTTTGAAGATATTTCGATAAAATTTGGTACGTGATATTTTTTCGGCCCAAGGAAGGATGGGATTGAAACTGGTGGAAGTCGGCTCATTATTTCACTTGGCCCCCATACAAATGTCCTCCCGCAATATGAATTTAACGATCATAAATGTTTGAATTATGCAAGTATCCAAACAAATTTCACCACAAATAAGTATTAAATAAAGCCAAATCACATCAACAAATTTTGTGCAAATCGGTCTATAATTAGTGGTAGCTCCTATATAAGGCTCACTTCCGAAAATCTCTTTAAACAGCATAACTCACTCAAAAATGTTGGTATCCAAATAATATTTAACAAAAATATATTTCATATACATACTTATATACAAATAATACAGTACAATTTCATTGTGATCGGTCCATAATTAGTCGTAGCTCCCATATAAGGCCCACTTCCGAAAATCTCTTTAACGGTCAAAAATTTCTTAAAAATGTTGGTAATCAAATAAAATTCGACACAAATATATTTCTTATATACAGAAATAATAGCACCTAATTTTATAATGGTCGGTCCATAATTAGTCGAAACTCCCATATAAGACCCTCTCCATAATTCACTTTAACCTCCATAAATCTTTTCAAAGTATTTATATCGAGATTAAGTTTAACACATATAATAATGATCGATCCACAATAGGTTATATCTCCCATATAACGCCCATTTCTGAAAAACTGTTTTATACATATACTAGGTGTAGGGTATATAATATAGGGTCGGGCTTGACCAACTATACTTTTTTACTTGTTTTATTTTTGGTTTAAAAAAGGGCAAAACCTACACAAAATTTCAGATTTATTAAACGTTTATCGTTTATGAATGTAACTTTAAGGAATTTTGCTTAAAAGCAGTTTTTAAACCTACTGTAAATTTTTATACATACACATGGCTGACAGTAAATGTATAGACGGTCTCTTTATTTATTTTTATTACTCGTATAACAAAGAGAGCAAAATAATGTTTGTTGTTGTAGTGACGATATACAGGAATAATTGCAAAACCATTCGTGTTTGCTATTGAAATCATGATTTATTGACAGTGTTTTCAAAAGCAATTTTGAATGTGTATGAGAAGGCATAATGGAATGAGTATTGAATCCTTTAGAATATGTAAACAGGTCTTCTATAAGGCCTGCAAATAGAAGCACTTGCAAATTTTCGCGCTGGGTTGTTATCTTGGCATCACTGTATTTGTTGCCGTGACCCAGTCAGCTTACATATTAATGGTAATACGCCTTGGATTTACATACATACATATATCACCTGATCTATCCTAATAAAAAATGAGGTGGCTTTTACGATGAACGATAGATATACATACATAACAGTTATATAAATATGTGCATATGTACATACATAAATATGTACATATATTAAAGTTTAAGTGCAATACATATTTACTTACCCATTTTGCCCGTTATATTTACAATCACTTTTATTTAATAAATTTTAAAGTATGAAGGACTATTAACAAATTATCAAAAAAAAAAGTAGTCACAATAATGAACAGAAAAAAACGCAAATCTATTTGTAACACAATAGACAGACACTTATTAAGACACTTGAATTTAAATAAATATTTTAAAATTAAAATACGTTAAACTTTCAGCACGAAAACTTGAGATTATTGCACTTTAGTTTAAAGAATGGAAAATTATAGCACACTAGAATGAATAAATATTTTAAATAAAAATGTCTTTGAGTTCAAGTATTGTATTATTTAAAATGATAATATTAAGTAGATATTTTTCAATTTAGTACACAATAAACTAAAGACACATACTAAACACTGCTTAAGCTAGATTTACACGATTGAAATTTTCTTCAAAATTGCTCTTCAAAATGCTTCAAACTCGTGTAAACAGCAAAATTTTTTAAAAATTTATTTATTTAATAACTATTAATAACTAACTATTAAATAAATAAAAAAAACTTTAATAAATAAATTTTGAAGAATTTTTGCTGTTTACACGAGTTTGAAGCATTTTGAAGAGCAATTTTGAAGAAAATTTCAATCGTGTAAATCTAGCTTTACAATACATATTTAAGTATATATTACTTTCGCGTTGTACATACATATGTATGCAAAAATTATTGTACTTATTTTATTGTTCATTCACATTTATTGTTAAAGACTGATATTAAGTTCTTTTCATTTTTTTTTTTTAGTTTTTTCTCTCTTTTGAATTTTTTGAATAAAGTGATTTAAGTTCTTTTCATTTTTTTTTTAGTTTTTTCTCTCTTTTGAATTATTGTTAAGTAGTTTTTATGGATCGTATGGGATTTGTGTCCGTGTTATGTGTAAAAAAACTACAAGTGTTGATTTTAATGCGTTCAAAAATGAACTAAAGCTTGAATTATACCTACTCGTACTATAAAAAATAAACTAAAATAAAATAAAAACTGTCGCTTTGAAAATCAGCAGCTTTTGTATTAAACACTGTGTTTTTTGGATTCATTTTATTTTATTTATTTATATAGTTTTTGTTGTTGTTATTATAAAATTGTTTATATCGAAATGATGAAAGCAGTGCATTGCACTGAAACAATTGTTTATACAGTTATTTTTTTATACATACAAATATACAAATATAGAAAAATAAAAAATAAATTAACTAAAAATAAGCCAAAGAATTGTAAATAATTTCTGCATTTACATCCCACAATCATTTATCTACTGTCTACTTGGAAATATTATAACAAATTAAATGTTTATAGAAATTTTATTAAAATTATTTTGTGATTTTATTTAAACTTTGAATTTTTCCCTACTATCAGTGGCATTACTTCACAATTACTTTGTAAATGTCATGCTATAATTTTGTTAAAACTGTCAGAGAGGCTGTAAACATTTATTTGTTTTATAAGATTTGTTATTAAAGTGTTTCTTTAGGTTGAAGAAAATATTTTTGAAAATGGTTACCCGTTTCGCTATCGAGTACTTTACTCGATTGTGACGAATCGTATATAATCAGAAATGGTTCTGATTATTGACCTGTCAATTTATCGGCCATCTGTGACAGTCACAGTATAATTTTTTTATCCTAAACACCATAGTAGAGAGGATTTACTGGATTTGTGCTGATGTTTGTAACGTCCATAAATATTAGTCCAGCACCCACCTTATATCCATCCATATAGAGCAAAAGGAATCGTTGAGAAAACCGAAAAGTTAATGACAAGGAATTATGATTGAAACAAAGACATTTTTGTCAAACCATAAAATATTTTGCCGCCACAATTGTAAAATTTAGGATAAAAGGATCTATTGTATTTGAAAAAAAAATGATACTAGTGATAGGCTTTTTATTTCCTTCTCTGCAATCCAATTTAGAAGAAATGTTATTCATTGCAATTAATTCTTAGGACACAAATTCTGAAAGTTACAAACAAAATATCAAATTTAGAACTTTAAATATAAAGCTAAAAAGGCATAGTAAGCTATTTTAGTACTTAATAATTCAAATATTCTTATCTCTATTTTATATTCCCATCGTCATCATCTTTAAACATGTTAGAAAGTATAGTCGATCAGGCCCGACCATATAAAACCCTACACTCAATATATGTGCAAAAACAGTTTTTCAGAAATTCGTGTACTAGACAGCTATGACCTATTATAGACCGATCACACAAACATTTTATTGTATATAGTAAATTTTATCTCGATATAAACACTTTTAGACGATTTATGCATGTTAAAGTGATTTTCAGAAGTGGGTCTTATATAATTATAGATCTATACATGAAACATGTTTGTTTTCAATATTATTTGGATATCAAAAATTTGTAAAGAGAGTTATGCTTGTTAAAGTGATTTTAGGAAAGGATCCTTATGTGGAAGTTATGGTCAATTATAGACCGATCTCCAGAAAACTTGTAGATATAATTTGATTTCATATGCAACTTATTTGTGGAGAAATTGGTTTTGATACGTTCATAAATCAAATATTAAAATATTAAAGTTAAATGGATTCAAGAAACAATTCTTAGTCGATCGGTATACCTTAAGATGGGTGTTGGACTAACGCCAATGGGTCAATGGGCGTTACAAACATGACCACAAATCCAATATACCCTTCCAACTACGGTGGTGTAGGGTATAAAAACAGAACCTTTGTAATGAAAATTTTTCATAATGTCACAGCTACCCTTTGGCCGCTGTAAAGTAACGTGTTTTTGCGATAATAAGGCGCCGCTAATTGAACAACGTGTTTAAGCTGTAGGCATTCGTTGATCCAAAATCCAGCCACCAGTACTACTGGTGTTATAAATTAGTAGTGCAATTCACAATCCTGTGCAAATGGTATTGCATCATTGCATTTGCAAAAAGATTTAGCATATTGTTGCCTTTTCTGTGTGTTTTGTTAGTGTAGAGCAAAAATATGCTAAACCTTTTTTTTGTGCAATACCATTTGCACAAGATTGTTAATTGTGCTATTATAAAAAGAAACCAGATGCATTATACAATGGACTGGATATGGATCGAATTGATCTAAATATTACAAATTTCCACTGAATTTTTTTAGTGTTTAACCATAAAATTGCGCCATTCGATTATTCATTGACATATCAACCTTATGTAAATATGTTAATTGCTAATACATATTTGAGTTAACCGTTACGTTATATTTTAATTATAATAATATTTTTATTGTTGTTTTACTTCCTCCCTCATTTTGTTAACATTATTTATTTTATTTGTTTTCTTTTTTATTAATTTCATACACTTATACCTTTTGCATATTTAAACAGATGCTTTTTTTTTGTTTACTAAAATATTATTGCTATTTATTTTTTCTGGACAATCAGTTATTTTGTGAGCGAATGCTCAAGTTCAAATAAATTGTGCAATACATACATATGGTCGATACAGCAATAAAAATTGTGCATTTTTACAAAGTATAAAAAAATAAAAAAAAAGAACTCGTAAGACATTTTGTTGTCACATCGACGATATGTAGTATGTGTATGAAATTAAATTTGTTAATTTCGTACAATTATTATTAATTATACCTATAAGTTATTGTAATTTTGCAACAAAAAAATATTAAATTTACTTTCTACAATTAACTAAAATGCACAGGCACAGTGGACTCGATTATTTTGTAGCAAAAATGAGTAGAAAACTCAGTGGCCGTACAGCTAGTTTTAGGTGCTTTTAAAAATATATATTCAAAGTTATAGCAAATTCTTAAATAACTAATAATAACCGTATAAGTTACCACAAGAAAATAGTGAAACGTAATAAGTCCATTGTAATTTATGCCAACAGATTTATGCAGAATTACCTTGAAGGTCGTTTAAGCATTTAGATATGTATGTGGTATTTATAAATTTCTTTTTATCTGATGGTAACTTGTTTAGGTGTTTCAATGAAAGGTATGCTGTACATTATACACGTATATATGTAGACTAAACTGCACAGTGGGGCAGAATCAAAATAATTTGGATAAAAATCGATGATCGATGAAGTATTCATCTTTAGGTTTTGACGACGCACAACACAAGTATTCTCGTTAATAGCATGATGACAGATAACTTACTAAATTACAACTTTGATAAAATGTTTCATCAAATACACATTTAAAATTTAATTAATTATTTGAATTAACAAACGATGGATATACAGTAAATAGCACAAATAAGTATATCCCTTTTTATATAATAAATCTAATAAAGAAAATTTAAAAATGTTTTTGTCATTTATTTTAGTTTGAATGCCTAACAAAATAATTTACAATACAAAATGGAAAATAATAATTTTCAGCAAATTAACAATAGGTATAAAAAACTTGCAACTAATAATATTGCGGAAATGTGTCCAACAAATTTACTTCAAGTAAATAAATTTAGAGGAGTTAGTCCTCTTTCACACGTTTCAATTCTGATAAGGCAAGTATTTTTGGGTGAGAGGGGAAAAGAGAATAAAAGGGGTACATACTTGAAGTTACTAGTCAATTTTATAAATTTTATAAACAGAATTGAACAAAAACTGGGCAGCTAAAACTGAAATGTGTGAAATATGCGCGATGCGCACCAACTACGGAATTTTTCGCACAAAAAAAATTTAAGAGCACCAAAAATGGTGTGAAACGCATCAAGTTGACAATGCTGGTGCTCTTGGCAGGGTAAATACATTCCAATGTGCCAATTGTTTTTTTATTTCCAATTTTAATGGAAAAATATTTGTCGAATATTTACGAAATTTATGTTTCTCCATTGATAACAGTTTTTGATAAGTTTTTGAATTTTTTCTTCCAATTTTTGGCAGTAAAAATATATTTTTTGAATTAGAACAGTTTTTTATGCTGTATATTGAACCTTATTATAATTATTATACACAGATTTTTAGGGACCCCAAATCCATATAAAAAACCACGAAGTAATTTTTTCCAGCTAAAATTGAATTTGGAACCACAGTGGGATGTAACAATCAAAGTGAACAAATTCATTGCTTTACATAGTTTTTTATTATTTATACAACTAGTTACAACTAGTTGTCAACTAAATTGTAAAATTACATACATATGTACATAAGTATGTGAAAAACAGTCAACAGTTAAACTTGACATTCAAAATTATTTTAAATTTTTTTATGACTTTTATAGCTCACGCATTTTTTTATACTTGTATATTTTAACAAATTATTTCCTATTGACCTTAAACGTTTTACGCATAATATAAACATTTATTTTTAAATTCAACTACATGCAATATTTTTTTTTAAATTTGTAGTTGAAAGTGTGCCAATAATTAAACAGAATGTATAACTTAGACCGAGACGCAATTAAGCTGTGTTTAATTCCAAAACTTAAACCATACTTAACAGTAAAAACAAGTGGATTTTGAAAAAGTAAACTGTTGAAACTAGTGTAAAACAACCAGTTACATATTATGTTTTTTAACCATAAAAACAAATAGTGTGGAAGTATTTATAAAAAAAATACAATGTTGTTAACAAATTAACAATTATAATAAATTGCATTATTTACATTCACAAGAGACACTTAATCAATTATTTATAAATGCTAATTACTTATTACAACTATTATTGACATTTTTGATTTAAAAGCAGAACAGAACATCCAACCCCTGGTGGATTTGTTGTTTTTTTTTTTTTTTGTTCAAATTCTGAATAGCGATAACCATGAGAGGTCACGTTTGTTTCTATTAAATAAATAAAATAATAAATAAAAGAATTTGCATTACATTTGCCATATGTAATCGAATTTTTAAGGGGCGTTGATTTTTAGAACCGCGCATAATTAAATAAATAAATTGTACATCGCCTTAACAAGATTACAATCAATATGCCCACATTTCTAAAATGAACATGATAAAGTAAGAAATATACGGTTTAAAGGGTTATCAGATACTGTCTATCTGATGGAAAAAAATAAGATTTCAAAAGTGCGATTTAGTGATGTAAAGTACCTAAATGTAATGGGGTAACGAGTATTGTAAAATTATTAATTTATTTAAAAAAAAATTATTTTCACATTTGGTTGCTACAGATAAAAAGTTATTTTTTTAGACGTCATAACAACTTTCCACCAAAAACTTGGTAATGACTTGCAATTACTTAATAATTTACTTTTCAATGACTACTTATTTATTATATGTTCTATAATTTCTAGGGATGCCAAGCGGAACAGGTTTTTCAAATGCCGGGATTTTTGTTTTATATTAAAACAAATTATTTCACACAAATCCCACAAATACTTGGCAGAAACCACCTTGCAGTAAGAGAAATCGCTTCATTCATGTTAGTATTTTGTCTTGAAATAATCGGGGATATTTGTTCAAGCAACTCACAAAACGTGAAAATTTTTGGAACGCTTTCACATCTTTCAAGAGCAGCTCGTCCATAACCATTGAGCCAAGTCCACTATCTCTTCTCAGCAATCATTTTTGGCTCCATATGGCTCTTTAACTTTTCTTGCTTTATTTTTTTATTATTTAATTAACAATTATTTCATTTTCTGAATCTATTATTTCAAACTTTATTTGCAAGAACACAAGACTCCCGCAAAAATAATCATAACAAAAACAGCTGTTGTCTTCTATTGTAGATTATGTCACATGAAACTAAAAACCGACGTGTGAAAGCAAAAATTAAAAAAAATTGCCAATTTTAACAGTCATGCACATTTACATACATACGTATGTATCGTACAACTGACAAGTACACTGCAAAAAACATACCGTCTAAAACCAGCTTTAACAAACAAAAATTAATCACATCACTGTTCGGTTCGGCTTAACCAAAATAAAAATTCGTTTATTTTTATAAAATCAGAATTAATATTAATAAGTAAATATAAATAATAACTTTTACATTGTTTTTATCTTTTTTGTTCATGTCAACTTTTTTCACTAAACAATTAACTTAAAAATAGTGTAAATATTTGCACATTACAGTTTGTTACTTTTTAATAAATTACTAAATAATGAAAATAAACATACATACATACATACGTACGTACGTACGTAAATAATTATTTTTAGACAAAATTATGAAATAATAAATAACTTAAAAATTACAACAAAAAAGTTAAATAACACAATGATAAAATAATAAAATAAAATAAATTTGTTACGAGACAGCTAATTTATGATGCATTTTACTGTTTTAACTAAAATGAAGGAAATTTTACAAATCTGTTGCAATAATTAATTATGAAGTCATAAATGAATAATTTTATTAACTTCCTTAATGTTGTATGTATAAAGTATAAATGAAAGTAAACTTTGAGATTTTTTTAGAGTTTTATTAACTAAGTATTTGTTTAATCAATTGCAGTTGTATTTTGGTGGTAAGCTGTTTTATTTACAAATTATAAAATGTATCTAAGCTAAAGGCTACAACAAAATTAATTTAAATTATTACAACTAATTAGAGAAAAACTTAATGAAACAAAGAATAATCTCTGCAATAGTTTATTTATCACCTCCCAACCACATTTGAATTTGAGCTGAACTTTTGCCTTTTGTTTCCAATACCATTGAATAGACATAAATGGTGGCTACTAGCATGCAAAAAGCAAAGAACCAAAATGTCATATCAGAACCCCAGGCAGTTATCATGGAACCAAACGTTTTCGTCACACAAAACACCGAAAACCAATTGGACATGACAGTCAAGGCCACAGCCGTTGCCTTAACATCAGGCAAGAAAAGTTCACCCATCATTAGCCAGGGCACCGGGCCATAGCCCACCGAAAATGATATCATAAACAAGACCACCGAGACTAGGGGCACCCAGCCTATTGACGAAACATCTTTTCCATTATCTTTCATATTGAAATAAGCACCCAAAACGATCAAACAAAGTGTCACAATTGAACTACTGAAAAGCAACAAAGACTTGCGGCCAGCTCTTTCAATCAAGAACGACGAAGCCAAAGTCATAACGACCTGTACCAAACCCACAATTATTGAGCAGATTGAAGGATCCAAAGTACTGCCAGCTGACTGAAAGATGGGCACCGTATAAAAGATGACAGCGTTAACACCCGAAAACTGCTGGAAGAACATGAGTAGCATGGAGATGATGAGACCACGGCGAGCAGCAGGTATACGATAGAGATCCATCATTGAGGCATTACCACCGGCCTGATCCAGTTCAGCTTGTATATTTTGGATAGCCGAGCGTGAATCACAATAACGACCCCAGAGAAATTTAAGCGCTAAAGCAGCATCACCACGACGACCCTGGAATGAGAGAGAGGAAAATAAAATCATTAATAGGAGATAGAGAAAACAAAAAAGGTATTATTATTATCTCGTTAATATGAAATTTTATCACGATTCTGAAAGAAAACTTTACGTGAAATTAACACTGTCCAATAAATAATGTTCAATTTTAATGCAAATTTAGCGATTTATTCAAAAAAGAAAAGCATCAGTTACAAATTAAATATAATTTGTTTATGGCCCAAAAGTTAATTGCTAAATTTGTTATTTATTAAAACCTCATTGCATTAAACATCTTAGGGATGACAAACGACACTAGATTTTACAAATCCCGTTATGTTCGAAATTTAAAGGATTTTTTCAAAACCCCCCATCTTCTTTTTTAGGAGAGATATTTTAAATCTATAAATATAAATATCTCTTCAGTAAGAGAAAATTTACTATAAATCAGCCTAAAGTTAATTAAAAAAAAACGTGGAATAACTCCTTTTTGATATTTTCCACATCAAAAGAAATGATAAGCAATTAAGGAAGGAGAACAAGAAGGATTTATTTAATTGAAAAAAATCCTTTAGAATCGATAAATACTTCGTATTGCAGATTTCAATTGACAAATGGACTGAAAACTATTGAAACAAAGTAGTTTGTAAAGTTGTCTACTTCAAATTTGAACTGAACTTTTTTAGAACAGTAAAGACTGGGCTGCAAACTCTACTCTTGGATCTTAATTTACACTGGTGGATCAAAGTTAGAAATGAACATTGGTTGGAGAATTTTCTCTTATGATTTAGAGCTTTGGGTATCCTTCAGACTTCTCAATATCTACACAGTTTTACAGGCGGACATTTATAGCATCAGCTTATCTGCGAAGACAATATAGAAATTCATTCTAAAGTCATCGACCTTTGATATCAACGTGGACATTCTTGCATTAATCAAGGCTCTCAGTTCCAACTTGATGAAGTCGAAATGTGTACTGGATTATATACATTTCCCAAACCCAGCTTAAGCAGCAACATGATAAGCTAAGATATTTCTCGGAACATGAAGGTATGCATCCAATTGAGAAGCAACATCTTGATTAGTTTCCCTTCGATTATGTTATGGAATATGATCGGACACTGAGAGAGTAGAAAACACGGCGAAAGCCAATGGTATAATATCCAGAATATTCTGGAGCTTTTTTGTACAGCAGCAACAAGATTACAATCAATATGCCCACATTTCTAAAATGAACATGATAAAGTAAGAAATATACGGTTTAAAGGGTTATCAGATACTGTCTATCTGATGGAAAAAAATAAGATTTCAAAAGTGCGATTTAGTGATGTAAAGTACCTAAATGTAATGGGGTAACGAGTATTGTAAAATTATTAATTTATTTAAAAAAAAATTATTTTCACATTTGGTTGCTACAGATAAAAAGTTATTTTTTTAGACGTCATAACAACTTTCCACCAAAAACTTGGTAATGACTTGCAATTACTTAATAATTTACTTTTCAATGACTACTTATTTATTATATGTTCTATAATTTCTAGGGATGCCAAGCGGAACAGGTTTTTCAAATGCCGGGATTTTTGTTTTATATTAAAACAAATTATTTCACACAAATCCCACAAATACTTGGCAGAAACCACCTTGCAGTAAGAGAAATCGCTTCATTCATGTTAGTATTTTGTCTTGAAATAATCGGGGATATTTGTTCAAGCAACTCACAAAACGTGAAAATTTTTGGAACGCTTTCACATCTTTCAAGAGCAGCTCGTCCATAACCATTGAGCCAAGTCCACTATCTCTTCTCAGCAATCATTTTTGGCTCCATATGGCTCTTTAACTTTTCTTGCTTTATTTTTTTATTATTTAATTAACAATTATTTCATTTTCTGAATCTATTATTTCAAACTTTATTTGCAAGAACACAAGACTCCCGCAAAAATAATCATAACAAAAACAGCTGTTGTCTTCTATTGTAGATTATGTCACATGAAACTAAAAACCGACGTGTGAAAGCAAAAATTAAAAAAAATTGCCAATTTTAACAGTCATGCACATTTACATACATACGTATGTATCGTACAACTGACAAGTACACTGCAAAAAACATACCGTCTAAAACCAGCTTTAACAAACAAAAATTAATCACATCACTGTTCGGTTCGGCTTAACCAAAATAAAAATTCGTTTATTTTTATAAAATCAGAATTAATATTAATAAGTAAATATAAATAATAACTTTTACATTGTTTTTATCTTTTTTGTTCATGTCAACTTTTTTCACTAAACAATTAACTTAAAAATAGTGTAAATATTTGCACATTACAGTTTGTTACTTTTTAATAAATTACTAAATAATGAAAATAAACATACATACATACATACGTACGTACGTACGTAAATAATTATTTTTAGACAAAATTATGAAATAATAAATAACTTAAAAATTACAACAAAAAAGTTAAATAACACAATGATAAAATAATAAAATAAAATAAATTTGTTACGAGACAGCTAATTTATGATGCATTTTACTGTTTTAACTAAAATGAAGGAAATTTTACAAATCTGTTGCAATAATTAATTATGAAGTCATAAATGAATAATTTTATTAACTTCCTTAATGTTGTATGTATAAAGTATAAATGAAAGTAAACTTTGAGATTTTTTTAGAGTTTTATTAACTAAGTATTTGTTTAATCAATTGCAGTTGTATTTTGGTGGTAAGCTGTTTTATTTACAAATTATAAAATGTATCTAAGCTAAAGGCTACAACAAAATTAATTTAAATTATTACAACTAATTAGAGAAAAACTTAATGAAACAAAGAATAATCTCTGCAATAGTTTATTTATCACCTCCCAACCACATTTGAATTTGAGCTGAACTTTTGCCTTTTGTTTCCAATACCATTGAATAGACATAAATGGTGGCTACTAGCATGCAAAAAGCAAAGAACCAAAATGTCATATCAGAACCCCAGGCAGTTATCATGGAACCAAACGTTTTCGTCACACAAAACACCGAAAACCAATTGGACATGACAGTCAAGGCCACAGCCGTTGCCTTAACATCAGGCAAGAAAAGTTCACCCATCATTAGCCAGGGCACCGGGCCATAGCCCACCGAAAATGATATCATAAACAAGACCACCGAGACTAGGGGCACCCAGCCTATTGACGAAACATCTTTTCCATTATCTTTCATATTGAAATAAGCACCCAAAACGATCAAACAAAGTGTCACAATTGAACTACTGAAAAGCAACAAAGACTTGCGGCCAGCTCTTTCAATCAAGAACGACGAAGCCAAAGTCATAACGACCTGTACCAAACCCACAATTATTGAGCAGATTGAAGGATCCAAAGTACTGCCAGCTGACTGAAAAATGGGCACCGTATAAAAGATGACAGCGTTAACACCCGAAAACTGCTGGAAGAACATGAGTAGCATGGAGATGATGAGACCACGGCGAGCAGCAGGTATACGATAGAGATCCATCATTGAGGCATTACCACCGGCCTGATCCAGTTCAGCTTGTATATTTTGGATAGCCGAGCGTGAATCACAATAACGACCCCAGAGAAATTTAAGCGCTAAAGCAGCATCACCACGACGACCCTGGAATGAGAGAGAGGAAAATAAAATCATTAATAGGAGATAGAGAAAACAAAAAAGGTATTATTATTATCTCGTTAATATAAAATTTTATTACGATTCTGAAAGAAAACTTTACGTGAAATTAATACTGTCCAAATAATAATGTTCAATTTTAATGCAAATTTAGCGATTTATTCAAAAAAGAAAAGCATCAGTTACAAATTAAATATAATTTGTTTATGGCCCAAAAGTTAATTGCTAAATTTGTTATTTATTAAAACCTCATTGCATTAAACATCTTAGGGATGACAAACGACACTAGATTTTACAAATCCCGTTATGTTCGAAATTTAAAGGATTTTTTCAAAACCCCCCATCTTCTTTTTTAGGAGAGATATTTTAAATCTATAAATATAAATATCTCTTCAGTAAGAGAAAATTTACTATAAATCAGCCTAAAGTTAATTAAAAAAAAACGTGGAATAACTCCTTTTTGATATTTTCCACATCAAAAGAAATGATAAGCAATTAAGGAAGGAGAACAAGAAGGATTTATTTAATTGAAAAAAATCCTTTAGAATCGATAAATACTTCGTATTGCAGATTTCAATTGACAAATGGACTGAAAACTATTGAAACAAAGTAGTTTGTAAAGTTGTCTACTTCAAATTTGAACTGAACTTTTTTAGAACAGTAAAGACTGGGCTGCAAACTCTACTCTTGGATCTTAATTTACACTGGTGGATCAAAGTTAGAAATGAACATTGGTTGGAGAATTTTCTCTTATGATTTAGAGCTTTGGGTATCCTTCAGACTTCTCAATATCTACACAGTTTTACAGGCGGACATTTATAGCATCAGCTTATCTGCGAAGACAATATAGAAATTCATTCTAAAGTCATCGACCTTTGATATCAACGTGGACATTCTTGCATTAATCAAGGCTCTCAGTTCCAACTTGATGAAGTCGAAATGTGTACTGGATTATATACATTTCCCAAACCCAGCTTAAGCAGCAACATGATAAGCTAAGATATTTCTCGGAACATGAAGGTATGCATCCAATTGAGAAGCAACATCTTGATTAGTTTCCCTTCGATTATGTTATGGAATATGATCGGACACTGAGAGAGTAGAAAACACGGCGAAAGCCAATGGTATAATATCCAGAATATTCTGGAGCTTTTTTGTACAGCAGCAACACAATTTTGATTCTTAATAGAGACGTGATTGGAGATCTTATAATTATACTTACTGGGTACTATATGATTAAATTAATTTCGTAATAAATGGAATACCTATATAACAACTACTGTAACAGTTGTATGGACAATGCGGAGGAAGAATAGCAACACCTGTCGACAACAAAAGTTGATAAGATGGTACTTTTTGCCACTACTTAATATTCAATTAGTATTACAGTAATTTGTTCGTCACTCGTTTAAAACTTTTAAAAAATTTTCAAGATTTTATTAAATTCTTTTAGACTCGGAATGATTTTCTAGCTCGTGCTTAACATTATTTTAAATGTTGAGCTATAGCTAAAGTTCATTTTCAGGACAACAGTATTTTTCTATATAAGTCTTTAGTACAACAGTATAAGAAAATCTTCAGTATAACCAGTGATGATATTCAGCCGGTTCGGACCGGTTCGCTCGAACCGGTTGTTAAAATTTTAAAAATTTTGCGAACCGGTTGTTGCATATTCACCCTTCTCGTGAATAAAAATTCCATATGAAATTTGTTGGGGTGATTATGTTTTTTGTTTTAACGGTTTTATATAATGTGTATTTATCAAGGTGATTAGTCTCGGCAACAAACACAATATTGTTCAGTTGTTCATTGTCCAAACGTACAAACAAATGAATTTTATTTGGGTCATACATTGAATTCTTGGATGATGATGTTTTCGATAGCGTTTTCTTCAATCTTTTGAGCGAAAAATAAAGCAATTTTTTTTTACTTTTATTTTGCAAAATCAAAACTATTTTTTTATTAAACATAAGTTTATATCATTTCCTTCAAGAGACTTGTGGTCTGTTACTGGAATGCGACTTTAAAATTTTCGCTATTTTTATCAAAATTTGGCAAAAATATAATTTTTTTAAGCGAACCGGTTGTTAATTGTTTCGAATATCACCACTGAGTATAACTGTATTTCTTAAAGAAAATCTTCAGTATAACAGTTGTTTATATAAAAATAAATTTCAGTATAACTCAGAAAATCTTCAGTATAACAGTCGTTTTGTAAATAAAATCTTCTACACTACATTATTTTCTTCAGTATAACAAGTTGTCTATAGAATATTTTCTATATAAATCTTAAGAAGAACAGTCGTTTAGATAAAAAAATAGTCTTCAGTATAACTGTATTTTCTAAAGAAACTCTTCAGTATAACAGTATTTTCTTCAGTATAACATATATTTTCTTTAGAAAATCTTCTGTAGAACAACATGATAATACATTATACCTTCTTCAGTAAATATGTTGGAGTTTCCGGCAAGAAGAGCATGCCCACAAACAAGCCCAATGGCACCATCAAACACAACACACTCAATGTAGTCCAGGATACAATAGCACCAATAACATAGACCAAAAGAATACCAACACCCAACAGCAACTGAAAAAGAGTACCCAATGTACCTCTTATACTGTCTTCAGCAATTTCCGAAATGTACATGGGTGCCACAACACAGAAACTGCCAGTAGCCAAGCCTAAAATACAAATATGTAGCATAAATACTCGATGGTTAACAGACTTGAATTGCAGTTGGTGTGTTGCATTAGCTCTTACCAATAGTAAAACGACCAAAATATAACATGCCAGCAGATTTAGCGAAGATAATACAAAGCCAGGCGACAATGAAGGGAATATCCATAACCAAAGCGGTGTAACGTCTACCAATAGCATCAGCAATATAACCTGAGATAAAATATAAACAAGTAAGCGATATTTAATGGAATTAATGGAAATAGTATAAAATAGTATAAAAACTGTCAGAATAGTTTAAATATTCTTCGGACAAAAATTTGGTTAAGACCAGTATCAAAATCTTACAACTATGATATTAAATCTTACTTGTTGGTAAAGCTCCCAAGAAGGCTCCTATCGCCAGCAAGGAACTAACCCAGGTCTCTGTAAAAGATATACATATAATTTTTAGTTAATACATACATATGTTATTATATTTAATAAATAACTTGCTAAAATATTTTCAATTGTGCCATTTTTTTGATTTTGCAATCATCAAAGAGTTTTTATTTAATTAAATTATCAAGGTTTTTTTACCCTTGATTGATTTTCATATTATATTTATTAAATGATAAAATAAAACAATTTTATTCAAGTTTGATTCAATTTTTAAGTACTTTTACTAAGAGGGCAATTAGCTGTGGAAAATTATTGAACTTCTCGAGATAAATTCATTTGTCTAGGTTGTTAAACGTTACGTGAAATTGTTGTTGGTTGAATTAGCTAGTTGAATATTTAACTTATTTTTTTTTAATTAACTAATTTTACTAATTAATATATCTCCCATCTTTTTGGTAGCGGGTGGATATAAAAATACGAAAATTTAGTTAACTTCCACTAAGAATACCTCAAAAAATTTCCACTTACGTATGCATTAAATAATTTTTGGCACAAACTCACTTGATTTCCCTCATTTGTTGTAGATATGTACCGATACAAACAACCTGTATTTGTTTATTTACCAACAATTTCCTATGTAGAATGGCCCATAATCATAGTCATAGAAAAATCATACTTTAAGCAAAAGCATGCTTTTGTTTAAAATTCAGAACAAAATTTATATGTTTTTGTTGTTTAAAAATCTACTTTTACTTTAATTAATTTGCACCTTTGGACCACTAGCAATTCATTTAAAACAATAATACTGACATACGCAACACTTGACATTCAGAATATCTGGAAAATTAAAAAATTGCCTATGTTCCGTATAGTGATAAATAATTTGGGTTTTCTAGCCTTGGACTAGAATACAAACATGTTGAACGATTGCTGTTTGCAACTCGAACAAACTCGTGTAGAACGTAGGTAGTGTTAATTTCGAATAGGTTGATTATTTACGATTATGTAAGACAACAAAGTTGAACCTCTACCCTAAAAATTGTTAAAAATATAATATACAATACAGAAAATTAGTTTGTTAAGAACAATTTCCATATTATATTGAACCATAACTATTGAAACAGTTTATTTCTTGGACTTGGACTTCATTAACCCTAAAAATATGTAAACAGGCATAAATGGGTTAATATAATTTCAATTTGCTAATTTCTATGGGTTTTTTCAATTTGTGTTTCCTCAATATATATTTGGATTTTCTCAATTTCAATTTAAAAAGGGGCAGAAACTTAAATTAAAATGTACAGCCTCAAAACGTTAAACTTAAAAATCAGGGCCACCTAATAAATTAAATAAATTATTACTTAAATATGTGTTATAATAGTTGTTAAAAATAAACTGACTCATTACTCGGAAATAGCTTTGGAGCCACTAATCAATTGTTATTTCATTTTAAACATGCACATTTGTATTAAGGTACGGTCACACATGGCAAATATTTGACGACAAAGACGTAAATACTAAATAAAATTTGTTTTAATTCTAATGTTTATTTGGAACACATTTACGATTTTATTTGATATTGTTTGCTCTTACAAAACACTTAGAAAATGAACAAGTAAAAAAGTATAGTCGGTCAAGCCGGACCATATAATACCCTACATCTAGTAGGTACACAGTAGATGTATAAAACAGTATTTCAGAAATGGGCTCTATATGGGAGATATTACCTATCATAAACCGATCATCCAAAAATTTAGTGCCATGACTTCTGTGCATATAAATATTCTTTGTGTTAAACAATATTTCGATATAAATACTTTTAAAAGATTTATGGAGATTAAAGTGAATTACGGAGAGGGTCTTATCTTATATGAGAGCTACGATTAATTATGGACCGATCATCATAAAATTCTACTATATTATTTGTATATATACGAAACATATCGCTGGCTTAACATGTAAAGGCTCTAAGTCCACTTTTTTTAGAAATTGAGATTTTGATGCAGTTGTGTTGTAAAAATACATCGATTACAACAAAAAAAAATACTGTTATCTCATTTGTTGTTGTTGTTTTGTAGTGATGAGTAAAGGCGCTAAGTCCAATTTATCACATCTTTGTGTTATATCTCACTTCTTCCAATGTTGACATATAAACTGTTTCGCGCGGAATAGTCTGAGAGTCCAACCAATTGGCATAATAACTATTTAATAACTATTAAATAAATAAATTTTGAAGAATTTTTGCTGTTTACACGAGTTTGAAGCATTTTGAAGAGCAATTTTGAAGAAAATTTCAATCGTGTAAATCTATCTTTATTCATATTTTTTAATAAATTCTGTTTCTTTTTTTTACAATAATCAAAACAAACTTTAACTTTTTACATATTATTAGCTTCCTAAATAACAACAATAAAAAAGCAACAAAAGTACACTTTCAATATAAGTAGAGACAAGTTTTAAGAAAAAGATCTAAGTCCATGAAAACATACAAACTAAGCAAATACTTATTTTTTAATTTTGCTTTTACGCAAATAAAAAACAAAAACAAATTGCATTTACACATTTCAAAAATTTTGATTGTTTTTTGTCTCTCCTGTAATATTGTAAAATATGGACTTAGTGCGTTTACATGTTAAGCCAGCGATATATATGTTTAATATTATTTGGATACCGATATTTTTAAGAGAGTTGTGCACTTAAAAGTGATTTTCGGAAGTGGGCCTTATATAGGAGCTGTTTGTAGATCTGATTTGGCTTTCTTTACCACTCATTTGTGATGAAATTTGTTTGGATACTTGTAGAATTCAAACATTTATGATCAGTAAACCCCAATTTCGGGAGGACATTTGTATGGGGACCAGGTGAAATAATGGACCGATTTCCAACAGTTTCAATCCCACCCATCCTTGGGCCGAAAAAATATCACTTACTAAATTTTATGGAAATATCTTCAAAATTGATACATGTACTGCGCACAAGCTTTACATGGACAGCCAGCCAGACGGACGGACCGACGGACGTCGTTAAATCGACTCAGGAAGTGATTCTGAGTCAATTGGTATACATTAAGGTGGGTGTTGCACCAATATTTATAGACGTTAAAAACATCAATAAATCAAATATACCTTCACCACTACTGCGGTGTAGGGTATAAAAATCAAACAAATTGAGTAAATATTTGCCATGTGTGACCCTACCCTTAGATAACTGAAGAATCGATTTCATTCTCCAAGCCTGGCGCCCTAATGTTATATATTTTTGTTGCATATTTTTAGAGTAGTATTTTATTTACACACTTCAAACTTGATGAAATTAAAAGAAATTAAGTTTTGCGGTAAATAAGTACTTCACATTGGCAATGATTCAATTATTATTATTCACTTACAACAGTCGTACGTAAATCATAAACCCGCGTTGCATTTGTGTTGCATGAATTGTTATTACAAGAACGTATGGGTATAATTTGAAGTGTTTACACATGATGGTAGAGAACTTAAAGAATTTATTCTTGATGTAGCAAAGTAAAACTACAAATTTTAAGTATTTGTCTCATGAGCTCATACAGTTGCTGCTCTGTCAAATAGTTAGATAATTGATAGTGCATACTAGAATTGAATTACGTTAATTTTATATCAAAGAAAATGCTAGTTATATACATACATACATATGTATGTAAAGAGCGGAATAGAGTACGTATGTAGTTACAGCTAGATTACATACAAAGGTATGTATGTGTGTATGTATGTATGTATGTACTACTGCAGTAATGAAAAATCCAATACGAGTTAAAATTATTTATTTAATATCAAGTTGACATTATAACATTATATACCAACACAAGTGCAATTGCTACTGCAAGTGGAAAGGAAACTTAATACTTTGGCAAACACAACTGGTAAACTGCAGCTCTTTAGAAATCAAATCCCAGTTACGAGTATTTTCATTTTTTTTTTTTGCTTAAATTGGACTTGATTTACAGAAATACTAAAACAAAAATAGTGTAATCAGTTGAAAAGTATTTACAAACAAAAGTTTCTATGTAATACTTTAATTGGGCTAGAGAAATCATTATAGTATTTGCTTGGCACTTGAAAGTTTAATCACAGTTAAATTTTATTATGTTTAACTTACGTTCGCTTAATGTCAATTGTAAGTGTGATCCATTAGTATCAGTTGAGTTGCTGACAGTTGTATTTGAATTGGGATCAGGTGCACTGATTTGTGGTAGTACGGGAGAGGTCCAGGCCAGAGCTGTACCCGCTGCTACCGAACCAAGACATACTGAGAAATAAAGGCAGTAATATAGACTGTATTTTATGGCAATTCATTAACTATTTACTTACCTATCAAGGCAGCCGCATATTGCATTTTCTTAGAAGTTTTTACCACACCATCTTGCAGGGGATCATACAGCATGGGATTGCGGGCATTTGGATCACCATCTTCTTGGCTGACAGTCTTTGTTATAAAAAAAAATAAATAAATAAACATATTTCAATCATGCAGCTCAATTATTTTTTTTTTAAATATCTTAATTAAGTCCCACTGTACATTTTTGTTTGTTGAATTAAACAATTAAATAAAATTACCTCATTTCTTTTATCAAATATCTTCCTGCTACATACATACTTCCTTCTTTTATTTCTTTTAAATCGTTTAAAAAAAAATACATAAAACAATCACAATGAAATTCTTTCAAACATTTTTCTACCGTCTAAAACAATTTCAGACTTTGTTCTCTAATTGTAAAGTTCAAGTTTATTTATTTTGTTTTCTTTTTTCAAAAAATACACACAATTAATGATCAAATGCTATTCTGTCTGTAAGGTATGCACAACAACAATAACAATGGGATTAAAATAGAATCTTTGTAACACTGTAAAGCTAAATTTTAAATAAAAATTGTTGGCGTATTGCACGTGCTGAAAATAACAAAATTATAAAAAAAGAGAAAAATCTAAACGTCAGTGTCTAAATGGCGCCAAAGTTTCAAATATTTTCAAAATTTTATTTAAAGCAAATGAAGTAAAGTAAACAAATTTTGTACTAATCATATATTTTTAAATAATTTTAATAGATTTTATTTTTCAATTTCATAAAATTTCCTAAGAAATTTGCATTAAAAAATTAATGTCTGAAAATAATATAAATTTTTGCTTAATTTTTAATCTGGCATAACTTTTTAATTTAATTTAATCTAATTTTAGTTTTTATAGTTATTTTTCTTTGCAATATTTTTTGGCCTTTGTCCATCTACGCAATAAAAGATAAAACTAAAATTGTGGTGACAATTTTTTATTGTCGCAATTATTTAACACTTGACACAACCGCTTTAAATATGTGTATGTTACTCTTATGTATGTAGGTATAGAGATCAATATCTTAAACAAATTATGTTTTAAATTCTACAAATTACAAATTCTTTAACATTCCAGCAAAACTTGGTAAAGACTTTTAATAAACAAAAGACTTACTTTTCAATGACTACTTGATACCATCTGCCTTGTTGCAAAGTAGTTCAGTAATGACTGACATATAATCTGATTTATAAGTACTTGTTAACGAAATTTCAAATTTTGAATGATTACATATTTGTTCGTTCAATCTAATCCAAATTGATTTTTAATATTTAGGAAATAACTAAATAATCATTTATTGAAGACAATTTGTTATTTAATATAAGTACACCAATACCTAACTTTGCGTCGGGGTTACGTTTCGAAAATTTAAACGACGCAAATTGAATTAAAATATTCTATAGCAAACCATGTAAAAATGGAAGATAGGTCCTAGGCTTATGAAAATACTAAGTCGCTAAAAATTGCTCCACCTTTTTTTAACGTAAAATAAATTTCCTTATAGCAATTGTCTGTTTTACTACCACTAGCATTATCGTTGGATACTGCTTTACTTTTTATGTCATCCCATAAGCTTTTTGGTTTTGTCTGAAATACCATTCTACTTAATGGTATTCTCTGCGCAACTTGAATATTAGTCCCAATAGAAAGCAAAGACTCCATTTCGATCATCAAAGCACTTCTTGTACGGGTCATCGTTTTATCATCTAATGATGTTGCAGATTTTGCAAAAATTAAAAAAAAGACTCCAACCCAAAGCAACGCAACCTCTAAAGGTGGATTCACCCATTCGTTCTTAATAAAAAATTTGTTTGAACCATATTTTTTGGTTTAATTTTATATTTTTTCTGGACAAAAATTAATTGATATGCCAATAGGTTGCATTTTTTCATACAAATAACAATGCCTTATGTATTTTCATGGCCATCAGCAAAAGCAACTTTCTTTTTTCATTCATTTTGAATTTATCCCCCTGGCCCACGATGTCGAACGATAACGTTCGCTTAGGTAAGACTTAAGATACACACTTTGTATCGTATCTATTTTTTACTCAATCAAGTTTGTTTATTCCACAATCCAGTTTGTGTCTTAAGTCTTATCTAAACGAACGTTATCGTTCGACATCCTGGGCCAGGTGGTATATCTGTGATTTTGAATACACAATACTTTAAAATAATTTAATATTTGTATTTTGACACTTAAAACCCAAAGCAAATTAAATAAATGACCGCACTTGTAAAACTAATAGATTTTGTTTACATATGGCAGCTTTGATTTTGATCGTGCTGCAAAAAACTCTGAGTAAAAAAATTTTTCTCTGGAAAAAATTTTTGCTAAGAACAAATGAGTGAATTCACCTCAATTAAACAGTGACGCAACTTGAGAAAAACGCAAACCGAGGTATTGGTGTAATAACTTATTTCTAAAGTTCTTTGTTTTGTGTCTGTGATGTGTACTTGATTTCAATGTCAAAATAATGACAATGTCGCGATATTTATTTCATTCCTGTTTATTTCTATATAAGTTTGTAATAATTTACATTCTCATAATTTACATCAATTATTGAAAATTTTTCGATTTATTAGAAAATTTAAAGAAAACATTTTATTGATTTTGTGAAATTTAAGACTATTTTCATCTTTTCAAGATTCATATAAGCTCTGCTAAGATTTTATTTTGCACTTGAACCCATTCCATTCTCATCTGCAGCCAAATAATAAACGTTTTGAAAACACCAATCTTTTGGAATTTCTCTTAACCCTTCTTTGCATAATGGTGGAAATTTGCACCATAACATTGAATGCCCTTTTTAAAATATATTTAATAGTAAGCTAATGATCTAACATTGCATGATGATGAAAATTTTCATAATATTGTTTTTTTTTCTAAATTTATATTATAAATCAACATTGTTAACTTTAAAATTTCAAAACGTACCAAAATGGAGAAAAAACTGCCCAAATTTAGAATTTCTTTTTTTTTAATGTTTATTGAATTAATTTTACATTTTCTTATTTTCATAAATTCTTTATAAAGCTGTTTCTCAACGATTAATAGTAATAATAATAATAGCTAAAGATTTTTTTAATAAACGAGCTAATAAATTTAAAATAAGCATTTAATCATTCAAAATTTAACCAATATGCTATTCGGAACTGAAGTACTACTTGGTAAAAAGGGCTAATTTCTGTACATATTTGGTACTTTTTTTAATTAGTTTTGTTTTCTAGTTAAAGTACTTCTATTTGAATTTTTTTTTTCAATAAAATTTGTTAAGGCTCCACTGGGACTCTAACCTGGTTGTTCGTCTACAGTTCAGTAAACCAAACCATCAGGCTATACAGGAATTTTTATTTCCTTGTTTTAAATTTTAATTTTTTTTTTTAAACAAAGATTTTCATCGTATTTATTTATCATGCATTTGTATTTAAAATACATTTAATGGGGTCGTTTTTTCATCGTATAGATTTCATGATAATGAATTATTAAAAAATTGCAATTAAAAATTATTAAAAATTAAGATTTCATCACATTTTCGGAAAAATTATAAAAACGCACCGAAATTAACAAACACCAACTAAGGAATTTTTCGCATTCAAATTTTAAAAAAGCACCAAAAATGTTGCGAAACGCTCCAAGTTGACAACGCTGCTATAAATATATACTAAGATTTTTTGAACCATTTTTTCTTTAATTTTGAACATGAAAATTAGAATGTTTAAACAAATTTTAATAATTAAGCTTTATAATTTCTATTACTTTTAATTTTTTTTAAATAAATCTAACACAATTAAGTTTATATCTCTCATGTGATTTGACTTTACTGTAATTTTATTAATAATTTGATTAGTATGTCATAAATTAAATAAGACAAAAAAACACTGTCTGATTAAAATGGGAGGGTGAGATTTGAATGAAGCAGATTTCAAGAATAATAATAAACCTGGAACTAAATAGTATACATATGGATGTCAATTTGTATTTTTTGATACACAGACTTGTTGTATCTTACCTAAATTTTTTAATGGAAGTCCCATACATTTTTACAAGCTCAAGGGAACGAATAAATATAGGAAATCAATATATATTGATACTAGGGTATCCATTCGAATACTCGAACAAATTCTTACGAATAATTATTTGAAGAATTTCAAAATGGCGATTTTCGAATAACGAATAATTCGTTTAATTTTATGAAGAATAATCGAATAAAACGTACAAATATTATTGCGTTAATTTATCGTTTTATTTTAAAATTTTTCATCATTTTCTAATTAAAAATAGTAATAATTTAACACCATTTCGTTTCAATTTTAGTTACAAAATAAGACACGTTTAGTAAACAGACATTTCTGTATATAAATTAAATTATTAAAACATTTTTTTAATGATGACATTAAAAACTTAAAAATAATGACATAAAAAACTACAATATGAAATTATATTAACAATTTTTTATATAAACGAAAGTTAAAAAAGTGTTTCAAATGACATCATGACAATGGGACGATTTATGCCCTAATTTTGACGATTTTTAATAATTGAAGCTATTAATGAAAAAAAGTTGTTTTTATGATATTTTAAAAGAATTTTCATACTTTGTTGAAGAAAGTGAAAGACAAAAATTAGAAACCGAATTCAGTAAAAAGGCTCAAGTTTTAAATACACGGTTATTAATTGAACTAGTATCATACTTATAACGTAAGTCCCAATTTACACGAAGCAATTCATTAAGCTTCGCTGATTACCTTTTAAACATCGTGGTGAAGGTAAGATAAGACGAGTACACACTTGATTGTACTAGTAACTCGTGTTACTTTTTTATTTTTATTACATATGTGTATACAAATGAGTGTATTCTTTGAAATAAAAAAATACGAGTGATTTAAGCAATTATATTGTGCACCAGGGATGCAAAATAAGATTTTACAAATTGTACTAAATTTCACGAAAAAGTGTACTTTTTTCATTCCAATTGTACTAAACTTGTGTCTTGTTTTTTTTTTCAACTTATTATTTTTTATTAAAACTTAACTGAAAACGTACATAACAATTCATTTGTACATATGTATGTGTATAAAAAAAACAGCATAAAAGCGGCTTAAACAAAATGTGCAAAACAATTCACAACGGACTGTTAACCAAGAGTAGCCATATGAAAATGGAACGAACATAAAAAATGGGATAATGATGAATTTGTATACCCTACACCATCATAGTGGGGAGGGTATATTGGATTTGTGCTGACGTTTGTAACGCCCAGAAATATTGGTCCAACACCTACCTTAAAGTATACCGATCGACTCAGAATCATTGTCTAAGTTGATTTAACGATTTCTGTCCAGGTCGTAATTTTGAAGATATTTCAATAAAATTTGGTACGTGATATTTTTTCAGCCCAAGGATTGATGGGATTGAAACTGGTGTAAATCGGTCCATTATTTCGCCTGGCCCCCATACAAATGTCCTCCCGAATCATTAATGTTTGAATTATGCAGGTATCGAAACAAATTTCATCAGAAATAAATGATAAATAAAGTGAAATCACATCTGCAAATTTTGTGCAGATCCGCTCATAATTACTCGTAGCTCCCATTCCACGTAGGCCCACTTCCGAAAATCACTTTAAAGAGTATAACTCTCTCAAAAATGTTGGCATCCAAATAATATTTCACGCAAATATATTACATATGTATACAAATAATACGGTCTCATTTGATGATGATCGGTCCATAATTAGTCGTAGCTCCCATATAAGGTCCACTTCCGAAAATCACTTTAACGAGTATAACTCTCTCAAAAATGTTGGTATCCAAATAATATTGAATGCAAATATATTTCATATGTATATATTGTAGGATTGTTCCACAATATATCTCCCATATAATGCCCATTTCTGACAAACTGTTTTATACAAATATTGGGTGTAGGGGGCTTGACCGACTATACTTTCTTACTTGTTTAAAATACATTTGTGCAATGTAATAATATAGGGAAAATTTTTAAATAGTGCTAAATTAGTCATTGGGGTGATATTGTACTTTTGACTCCCAAATAATGTTAAAAAAGTACAATTGTAGCAACTTTAGCATCCCTGTTGTGCACCAAAGAAATTTTAAGGAAAATATTATATCAATATTTTCAACAAAAATTGCTTCGTGTAAATTGAGACTAACTTAAAATGATGACGAATGAGATGTTGAACATGTTGAAGATTGAGAACAACATCGATAATGATAACGTTGAATTAGACAAAGGACATAACTAATAAAATTTATATAAGTGATGTTATTAATGATGACTTTACAGGATACTACATTATGTGCGAAAACAAATTTCATTTTATTTTATTTTATTTAAAAATTTTCAATTATTCGAATATTTCGTTTAATTTTAAATATGTAATCGAGTTAAAATCTCTAATACGAATTATTCGTTTTATTAGAACAAAAGATAAATCGAATAATTTGGATATCCCAATACATATATACATTGACTTAAATACTACTTGGCATGTCTATGTAAATTTGTATCACAAACATAGCAGTCGTTTAAAAATTACCGATTTATATCCAAACAATTTTGATGCATTTGAAATACTGACATCGTTCCACAACAACATAATATTTCTTAAGGTACAGTCCACACTTATATTTCACGAAAAAGACGTAACCACTAAATAAAATTTGTTTTAATTCTTGTGTTTATTTAAAAAACTTATTTTAGTTTTTTAAAGCACCAAGTTTAGTTTTATTTAATGCTGTTTGCTGTTACAAAACAATTGTAAGATTAAATATCGACAAACATATCTGTGCTTGAAATAGTGATTACGCTTTATTGAGTAAATATTTGCCATGTGTGACAGTACCCTGACAATATTTCTTGTCTATTTCTAGAATTCGAGCAATGATTTTCAACAATCAATGCAAATGTTTTGCCAGACCTTTAAACATTTTAAAGGACTTTAGTTTAGCTCTACTAAGCTTCTACAAAATAGTTTATTTGATAAAATGATTAACTCCACTTTTAGGTTTTCTTAAGTTTTTATTTAAAAGAAATTTTCTTAAATTAATAATACAATAAGCAATTAGTATTTTTGTCCAGTTTATGTTTCAGAGAGTTTGAAAGGACTTTTAAGGATATCAAAATTTTTTTTCCAATTTTTTTTTATTTTACTATCTATACTTATTTAAAATAATTATTTTAAATGAATAAAATACAAACGTCATATAATTGCAACGAAAAAGTTTTACCGTTTTTCAATATTCGTTCTAGTTGGATATTTATTTTGTGCTTGAAGTATCTAAAACATGGTGTAACTATACAAGGTGGGTGCAGTAGCACAGCTGACTGACTTTGTTTAGAATTTACTTATGTCAAAAGTAATACTTTTTCAAGTGTATTGTGTTGTATTTGTTGCCTAGTTGCACTCACTGTAACTATAGAATTACACCATGATCTAAAATATCAGACAACAATAAGCGCTGAATTTGTCTTTCAAAGAACTTTCCCATGATGTGTTTCAATATACATATGTACATATGTGTTTCCCTTGCGAAAAATATAAAAAAAAACTCATAAAAATCTTATTACAAGATCATCTTTTCCTTTGATCCAGCTCAATATTTCTTACAAACATTTGGGAAATGGTATTTTAGATTGAATTAAACTTTAATTTCAGTTGGACACATATACAACTTGATTTAGAATTTTAATTTTTTTTGTGTTGTTTCAATAGTTTTCAAAGACTAATCACTGTGCTAACAGATGAATATTACTGTTGGTTGATTAAACAATAATTTTAATTTCAAAATATGTTGAACATCACAGGTACACTCTCAAATCACCAAAGAAAATTGCAACATAGAAATTAACCCCAACTTTGAGGTTCAGACAAGAAATCTAATAGCCTGTCATCGTATTACAAATACAATTAAAAATATCACTATATTCTTGTTGTAATATCTTTTCAAGTATTTCAAAATAGGACAACTATCACTAAAACAGTGATGCATTCAAATATTTTTCTCAAATTCCTGTAATAAATTCGTAAAAACAAAATTTTTAATTTGTAATTTTCAAAATTAAAAAATCAAAGATATTTTTGTTTTTAACATCTTGTTGCAAATATTGTTCAATAATCGCGTACCTTGTACCTTGTCACACTTGACAAATATTTGCCGAAAAAGACGTAAAAAAAATATATATTTGAACTCGTTTATTTATTTAAAAAAAAAAAACTTCGTTTATTTAGGACGACAACACACAACAAATATTTAGTTTTTTTTTATTTGATGCTGTTTGATCTTGCAACGTCAAATAAAATTGAGTAAATATTTGCCAAGTGTAACCGTACTTTTAGGTTTGAACTTTAACATTCAATTATTTTAAACTATTAAAGTGATATTTTGTTCAATTAATACTTTAAGGTATTCACTATAGCATCCCAGGTTTATATAGTGTTAAATAGATTAATACAATATGTATTCAAAACATTGCAATTTTAATGCTTGACATAGAATTTCGCACATTTAGACATAAATATTTTGAAAACAAAAATATTATTTTTCTCTGATTTTTCTACCTATATTCTATTTTTAAATCCGCTCAGCTGCTAATGTTAATTAAAAAAAACCAAACAACAAAAATAACTAAAAAAAAAGATAATTTAATATATATTATTCAATTTATAAATGCCTAACGAAAGGGGTGTGTACATGTTCGAAAATATTTTGTAAAAGTAGGAGTGTATTCTATATGGGGGCATGGACGGTTGTAACAAATAAAACATGTCATAAAAATTAAAAACAAATATAAAAAATAATATATGTAGGTAATAAATTAAATAAATGAAATAAATTTACCTGCCACCAACGCGCCATGGCGCGTACAACTTTGTCCGAATCCATTGTCTTGTCAAATGTTTTGAGAAAATTATATAATTTTGTTTAAAAAACAGACAAAATCACTTAATAGTTTTCTTTGCTTTGTTTTAACAAATGTTATGTAAAATTATTTAAGTTTATTTTAATATAAAATAAATCAAATTTCGCTTTAAATTCGTTTTCAACTGTTTAACTAAAGTATGATATATAGGAAACAGTTTTTGCTTAAATCTTCACTTAAAACTTATTTTATAACATTTTTTTTATTTATTATAAATTTATTTAACGTATATTTTATTTTAGTTATTTATTTTATTTTTCTTTAGTTTTAATTATCGTGCTGCTGCCTCAATATCTGTTCAAAGACTAACTAAATTGCTCTTCGAAAAAGTTTTGTCTAAAAATTACAATTTACAATTCATTTTCGAATCTTCTTTTATATGCATTTTTACATTTTCTGAATAATTTTCCTTCTTTCTGAGTTGTCTCGTCTCTTAATTTCTTTTCATCTGTTTATTTTATGTTTTTATTTGTTTTTGGTTTTATATTTTTTTCTATATATTCAAAATCGTAAAAATGATGCAAAAAAAAATCTCAGAAATTGCAACGTTTCAATTTATATAAATTTTAACTCAATAGTGTTTCAATTTAGTTTGTTTTTATTGTTGTCTGTGATTTTTTTTTCAATTTTTGTTTTTGTTTTTTGTTTTTACTAAAAACTAACAAAAGAAATTGAAAAGGAAAAGGAAAATAAATATTTACCTCACAACAAAGTGAATTCTAATTGTTATTGACGTTAATTCATATTTATTTTATTTTGCACAAAAATTCAATAAATCTTTTGTGATTCATTTGAATGCAGATTGGAAAAATTTAGAAATGGGTTTATCAACTACATAAATCAATTGATACAAGATCGTCATGTGTTTACAGATTTCAAGTATTTCTTCTCATTGATGGCAAATCTAATATGATATTTTATGATTTATTACAAATTTTTAATTCAGTTGGAGATTTTGTGCTGAAATTATTGTGTATCTGTAACATTTTTACTAATACACCAATACCTCGTTTTGCGTTTTTTTTCGAAGTTGCATCGCTGCTTAATTAATACTAATTCTCACTCTGCGTTGTTAGAGTTTCGAGGTTGCGTTGTTTTGGGTTCGAGTCTTTAATTTTTTTTTTTTAATTTTTACAAAATCTACAACATCATTAGAAGCTAAAATGATGATTCGTACAGGAAATGCTTTGATGATTAAAATGGAATCCTTGCTTAAGATTACCAAAAAGCTTATTTGATGACATAAAAAGTAAAGCAGTATCCAACGATAATGCTAATTAGTGGTAGTAATACAGAAAATTGCTGCAAGGAAATTTATTTTATGTTGAAAAAGAAACTGTTCAGCAAACATTGCACTATTTTTTTGTGAAAGAAAGCCGACGTCTCAGTATTTTCGTAACTCTAGAACCTATCTACGATCTTTACATGGTTTGCTATAGAAAACCTTAATTCACTTTGCGTCGTTTGAATTTGCGTCGTGTTTTTTTTTTGGAATGTAACCCCAACGCAAAGTGAGGTATTGGTGTAATTAATATCTACCTTTTTAATGTACAGCGTTGGAAAACACAAAAAAGATTTTTTAATAATTAAATAGTTTTTAATAATTAATAAATAAGTAACTTTTTTTTGTTAACCAAAGAATTTACCTAAAATATTTCAAATAATTTGCAGCCATATCTACCTTATTAGTAATCGTATTTTTAAACTCTGTCAAAATGGTTTACAGTGAATTTTATCAATATATTATTTGATTGGACTACTTATAACTTATAAATGATCAAAGCTGAAATTTTTATCAGCGATAAGACTATTGTGAGATTTTAAGAAGTTTTCAAATTATGATAAAATAACGAACCTTCAACATTTTAAATACAGATAGTGAATATGATCGATTGGTGTAGTACCACTATTTTGTCAAGGCTTTAAATCAATATATACATACATCAATATATATACATATATATATATATTTATGTATACAAATAACTTTACTGATTGACTGACCAATTATAATGGTTTCGTTTTGTGAAATCGTTAACAAAACTAAAGACTTTTTCCAGACAAATTGAGTTTCTATTACTTTATCGATTATATACAGTGGGGAGCACAAGTGAGTACATGTTTGTGCCTTGTGCACTTTTTATTAAATACAAATAAAACTAATAAAGAAAATTTTATTTTTGTTATTTATTTTAGGTTTAATAAATAAATAAATAAATATAAATGAAAAATAATAATTTTCGGCAAATAAACAATTGGTACAAAAAAACTTAAATGTGCTGCATTTTGCACAAGTGTGTCTTTTGAAAAATATAAAAGTTTAGCGTTAGATTTGTATTTGGTTGCTTTATTTATAGCTTAAAAAAATACTAGTATGATATTGCTTTTGGTAAACATTTTTTGCAAATTATCCAACACAACTCAAGAGCCATTGAAGAGAAAAGTAGATATTCTACACGTGTAATATTAATATAACTATATTATGGCTTAAATTTAGTCAATCAGTGGTCATAAGAGCTCAAAAAAGGCGTTCTACTGTTCCTAAATTCCAAATCTGAAGTCGCAAAAATATTTAGCACCAAAAGAAGCTACTATAGCAGTAGGCAAAGTCTTTAGTCGATTGACAGCAGCTGTCACGAAAAATTGGACCTTCTGATTTGCTGCATGTCCTGCTAACATTTGAATAAATTTATTTTAAAAAAATAAATGTCAGAGATTGTTCTTTCGGGAAATATTTCGTGTTCTATAGGTATTAAATGTTTTATTTAAAATTAAAAAAAAATGTCTAAATAAATTTCCCTATATTAATGATTGCTGTAAATTAACAGAATCGGCATATAACTCCAAATGTAATATGTCATACAAAATTACAATTCAACTTAAATAAATTAAATTATATTGCACTATATATACGGGATGTTAATACCAGAATTTCAAGCAGAAAACTGCAAGTACATATCTGTGTTTAAAAAGTTTAGAAATAATTTTCACACATTAATATTACATAACAATATTAATTTGATTCTAAATTAGAGAGTAATAATTTAGAAACCTGAAACAAAATTCAGAAATCACAAAAAATCTCGATATTTACATATTTATAACCTTCGTTGTCATTCGTGTTCTTTACAGTTATATAAAAAATCTTGTTTGCTCTCTGGTGGCTATAAATATCGACCATTTATATAGAAACCTGTAGTAAAGAGTGATTTTTTAAGAGCTTTCAAATTTGATTACAAAAACAGATGCAAACAAATTTAGAGAAATGTATGAAATATTTATTTGAGTAAATATAACGATCTGCATACGAGTATGTATATAACTCTATGTTTAAAGATGATTTCATGTAAATTTTATTGTGGCTACGCCTTAAATAGTTCATACGCTGGGTTTTATTTTCGTATACTCACTTCAACATATCGACTAGTATCTCACGAATAAATTCTTCAATATTAGCTTCCTTTGCGGGCTTGTCAGTATCAATACGAGCCTTAATATAGCTCAACAAAATTTAACTAAAGATTTTCAATCGCATGATCTAGGCGGTCAGCGAACTCAACTCTCAATTCGGCCATTGCTTCGCGTGCTGTGTGGCATGTGGCACCGTCTTGTTGAAACCACATGTCAGCCAACTTCAGCTCTTCCATTTTGGTAGCGCTCACAGTAACGTTCCTGACTTTGTCGTTTTTGAAAAAGTACGTTCCGAAGATGTTACAACCTGTATTTTAAAAGGTTTTGCAACTAAATCGTTCCGCAAAATTTTCCACATATTGGAGTAACATAGGCCCAATTGCTGCGAACGGCGCTGAATCGATAATTTACGACCATCAACAACACTGGCGGATACAGCTGCTATATTGTCCTTTGTCCGCACTCTACGTATGTATGCATGTTGGCGGCTTAATGTCCAACAATGTAAATTTGGTGCAAAATATAGTTACAAGATCCTGCTCAAACAGATGGTCGCCCAAACTTACCATAAAATGGAAGAAACACACGATGTACTTTCTTAATCGAGCATGAATTTTGATAATTAAATTCAATAATCTGCAAACGCTGTCCGTTTGTAAGACGATTCATGGTTAAAAAAAAGTCCGCATTTACACGAAAATATTTAGAAGGGAAACGTTTAATTTGATAGCAAATTACGGGTGGGGAAGAGAGCAACTTTTTTGTGGTGATACGCTTTGTGCACATCTTCTTTGTTAACATCTACTAATTAAAATACTAATGGAATGGAATGAAAGTGGAAAAGAGAAATCCAGATGTTTCTTCCAAATGTTCGAGCGTCTAAACTCGGACTTATAGACCAAACTGAACATGTTTAACAGTAACATGTTACGCGAAAATAGCTGAGCTATCATAAAAAAATCACCCTGTGGTGTACCGATTACTCTCACAAGCTTATTTACGTTTTAAACACTATTATTTTATCTTTACCTTTATTTTCGTATCTGTAACATTATATTTTTTTAACGTTTTCGAACACTGCCTTCTAGAACTTTCTCGAGCAAGCACGCTTTACCGATCTCATAAATTAATATATAATTAAATGTAATATTCTTAAGTTTATAAGTAAATAAAAAACTGAATTAACAATAAACAGCCACAAATTGGTGACCCCGACGTTCAGGCTTATAAACTTTTGAAATTATATATCGATTTAACAATGGCAGGTGAAAACGAAACCGGCGAAACAACACAAAATGGCAGAAACACTACGAACACTTCTTTCAACGTGGGCGCATCCACATCCAACGATTCAAATCAAATAATAAACAGAGTGTCTGTCAAAGTGCCACCTTTCTGGCCAGATCACGCTGAGATTTGGCTTGCACAAGTGGAAGCACAATTTTCCGTCGCTGGAATTACAAATGACGCATCCAAATATAACACTGTAGTAGCTGCTATAGAGTCGAATGTGCTTGTTCAAATCTCGGATGCCATATTAAACCCTCCAACTGATGATATGTACGGTAATTTAAAAAAATGCATCTTAGAACGCTACTGCGAAAGCGAGCAGAAGAAAACGCAAAAATTACTTTCGGAAATAGATTTGGGAGACAAACGACCAACACAATTACTCAACGAATTAAGTGCGCTTGCCAAGGACAAAGTAACACGTGATTTTTTAAAAACGTTATGGTTGCAGCGATTGCCTGCACAGGTAAGAGCAATATTACAGGCATCAGACGCTGATTTGAACGAGTTAGCTAAATTGGCTGATAAAATAATGGAAGTTGGCGAATTCCAACACTTGTCAGTTGTGTCGTCGACGCAACCAAATCCAGCTGGCATATCCGAAATAGATAAACGACTAGAACGACTCGAAAAACAAATAAATAGTCTCAGTGCAGGTAACACCAACTTCAGACGTCGTTCACGATCAGTTTCACGTGGACGACAAAAAAACACTAAACAGCAAGACACGTCAAATCAGCTCTGTTGGTATCACGAAAAGTATGGTGAAAGAGCACGTAAATGCCGCGACCCATGCACCTACAGGAAACCATCAAAAAACTAGATGTGTCTTTAAGTTCTGCGGGCGGACAAAAAGACAGCCATCGTATAGCCCGTCTTATTATTAAGGATACCAACTCAAAACAAAATTTTTTAATAGATACTGGCGCAGACGTATCTGTTCTGCCAGTATTTCGCTCAGCTAACTTAAAAAAAACAAAAACAACAGAACTTTTTGCAGCCAACAGTACTCCGATACAAACATATGGCGAAAAACGAATGAACGTTTCTTTTGGCCTCAGACGTGACTTTGTTTGGACGTTTATAGTGGCAAACGTCAGCAGCCCAATTATAGGATACGATTTCCTAAAACATTTTGGACTCATCGTGGACGTAAAAGGTGGAAAACTCATCGACCGAAAAACTTTATTGGAGGTAAGTGGCATCACAACACAATCTGATAATCAAGTGCATGCCTACAGTACGCAAGGACGGTATGCGCAGTTGATACAAAAGTTTAAAGATCTCGCAACAATCAACGAAAACAAACCACCTACTAATACCAACGTCACGCATCACATTACTACAAAAGGTCCCCCAACGTATGCCAGAGCTCGAAGGCTAGCAGGGGATAAATTAATAGCGGCCAAGAAGGAGTTCGAATATTTAATGGAAAAGGGTATCTGCAGACCATCTAAAAGCAACTGGGCAAGTCCCCTGCATTTAGTAAAAAAACCTAATGGTGAGTGGCGACCATGTGGGGACTATCGCGCCTTGAACGACATAACGGTGCCAGACAGATACCCTATTCCATATTTACATGACGTTACCAGTATTTTGTACCAAAAAAATATTTTTTCGACAATCGATCTACAGAGGGCTTACCACCAAATCCCAGTCGAACCGTGCGATATACCCAAAACCGCCATTATAACCCCTTTTGGGTTATACGAATTTCAGTATATGACTTTCGGTTTGAGAAACGCAGCCCAGACATTTCAACGCCATATAAACGAAGTATTAAAAGGTCTCGACTTCGTATTTGCTTATATAGACGATATATTAATAGCATCGAAATCTGAGGAGGAGCACAAAGAACACCTCACGATCGTACTAGAACGGCTCCGTCAAGCAAATCTTGCCGTTAACTTTAGTAAATGCTGTTTTGGAGCAACTGAATTAAACTTTTTAGGTCACAAGATAAATTCACAGGGTATAAGGCCGCCTGAAGAAAAGGTAAACGCGATACGAAATTTTCAAAAACCAATAGTAGCGAAGGACTTGAAAAAGTTTTTGGGGATGATAAATTTCTATCGTCCTTTTATCCCTAAAGCTACTAAAAATCAACAAATTTTGCAACAGTTAATTCCAGGCAACAAAAAGAATGACAACAGTGTTATAAAGTGGACTCCCGATTCCGAAAACGCTTTCGAAGCTTGCAAAAATGATCTTGCGAATGCTACACTTTTAAATTACATGGCTCCAAATGCAAGACTGACACTCACAACTGATGCTTCTGACGATGCGGTAGGAGCAGTGTTACATCAGATTGCAGATGGCCAAACTCAACCTCTCGGTTTCTACTCAAAAAAACTGACGCCATCTCAGAAAAAATACAGTGCCTACGATCGGGAATTGACTGCTATATACCAGGCAATTCAACATTTTAAATATGCACTCGATGGTAGAGAGTTCGTCGTCTTCACGGACCATAAACCAATCGTATTCGCTTTTAAGCAAAAAAGCGAAAAAGCATCACCTAGAAGGGCTCGTCAGTTAGATTTCATAGGGCAATATACCACCGATATTCGACACTTGCCAGGTGCCAATAACAACATAGCCGACTTGTTATCACGAATTAACACAATTCATGATAACGTTATTAATTTTGATGAGATGGCAATACAACAAGAGTCCGATGCAGAGTTGCAAAATATTTTAACGGGAGGTAATAATATGTCAATCGTGTTGACAAAATTATCCATCCCAGAATCAACAACAGAATTGTACTGCCACGTCTTTCAGAACAAAATAAGGCCCTATGTACCGAAAACGTGCCGCCAAAACATCATTCGTAAGCTTCACTCATTATCACACCCAGGCATTAGGGCAACGAAGAAGTTGGTAGCTGACCATTACGTTTGGCCTTCAATGGCAAAAGATATCGCTGACTACGTTCGTTCATGTATTCCATGCCAAAAATCAAAAGTTCATCGCCATACGAAATCACCATTAAGCGACTACGCAACCGTCGACCTCCGCTTTGAGCACATCAACATTGATATCGTGGGTCCTCTGCCCACATCAAATGGTTTTCGCTACTGTTTGACGTGCATCGATCGATTTTCAAGATGGCCTGTCGCAATTCCGATGGTCGATATAACAGCGCAAAATGTGGCAAATGCACTCATCAGCGGTTGGATATCCATTTATGGAATCCCTTTACGTATAACTACTGATCTCGGACGACAGTTTGAATCGGCTATTTTTAGAGAATTAATGGAAATACTCGGAGTTAGACATTTTCGTACCACGCCGTACCATCCGCAGTCTAACGGAATCATAGAGCGATGGCATCGAACATTAAAAGCTTGTATTAAATGTTCAGACTCAAATAATTGGAGTTCAGCCCTTCCATTAATACTATTGGGCATGCGTACAACGGTCAAAAGTGATATCGGTTTAAGTCCAGCAGAAATGGTTTTCGGATCTCCCTTAAGAATCCCTGGCGAATTGTTAGTACCACGTAAAAATACTACCAGTGAGACAGAGTTTGCCGAATCTCTACGTAAAGCAATACAAGATTTGCCTTTAACAAAACCACAACGACATGGTATTCAACAACATTTTATACATCCAGCATTAAATGATTGTAAATTCGTATTTGTTCGAATTGATCGTATACGGTCTCCTCTGGAACCTAGTTATGAAGGACCATACGAAGTGTTATCTAAAAATAAAAAATATTTTGTTATCAAAATTAATCAACGTGAATCAAAAATATCAATCGATCGTCTTAAAGCCGCATTTATTTATAATGACATTCCAAATTCAACGGTAATACCACAACGCAATACCAGAGAAGACCTACAACAATATTCAGATGACAACTCACAACAAAACGACCATAGTGAAAGTTCTCCAGCTCCTGAAAATGATGAAGTCGAAGATGACACTCAAAGACAACAACAAAAAACGACCTCGTCAGGACGTCATGTCCGATTTCCACTGAGATATCGTTAGTTCGATAACTAGGTGGGGGGTATTGTGGTGTACCGATTACTCTCACAAGCTTATTTACGTTTTAAACACTATTATTTTATCTTTACCTTTATTTTCGTATCTGTAACATTATATTTTTTTAACGTTTTCGAACACTGCCTTCTAGAACTTTCTCGAGCAAGCACGCTTTACCGATCTCATAAATTAATATATAATTAAATGTAATATTCTTAAGTTTATAAGTAAATAAAAAACTGAATTAACAATAAACAGCCACAACCCTTTACAAAGGCAAGATATTTGGTTTTAAATTTAATTAATTCTGAATGTGTTAAAAATCCGGAATATTATTCGATTTTTTACTTAAAACCAAACTGCATGATTTTTACTAGGGGTTACATTACCGGTAAACGGTTAACCGGTTTTCCGGTTTTACCGGTCGTATTGATTACAGAATTTACCGGTAAATTTAAAAGAAAAATACCGGCAATTTCGGTAATTGTTCATAAATATTTCATTCCAATTGAAGTTAAATTTAAATATAAAATGTTATATTTTAAGAAATATTTTTTTTTTTATTATTAGGTTAAAACTACATAAACCTTCATTGATACAAACTATTGTGACGCTTCGTTCTATATTGAACATGAGAAATGAATGTAACTCGACAAATGATTCAAACGAGTCTTCTGATGATGTAGAAGAAATCCCTGAATCAACCCAGTTAACAATGAAAGACAGGCTACAATTGGCCATTAAAAATCAAAATAAAATAAAATTGAATAAAATTTCCAACGTAACCAATACTACGATTTTAACAAAAGTAATAAAAAAAGAAATCGCACTCCTTGAAAAAGAACAAAAGCGTGGAAAGTATCTGACGATAGCGTTCAACCACCTCTTGACAGTAAAGCCGACGAGTGTGGAATCAGAAAGAGCTTTTTCTGCAGCAGGGTTAATTTGCACAAAAATTAGAACCAGCCGTAATGACAATACAATTGACACCATTTACCTATTGCGAGCATATTTTAATATACACGCAGATCTATTCAAAAATTAAAATTTTCTCTTAATGATATAATATATTTTAACATTCTTATTTTGTTTTATTAATAATTACATTTATTTTAAATTACTTTGTTGAACAATGCATTAAACGTTTTATTACTTTAATATATAACAATATATATTTCTCTTTACACAATTTTAAGCATTTATTTTACTCGTTACTGATAAACTTAAAATTAAACAGAATTACCGGTAAATTACCGATAAACCGGTTTTTAAATAAAAAATTTACCGTTTACCGGTAAAAGCAAATTTCGGTAATTTTATATGCCCTAATTTTTACACTAAAAAGTGCAATATGTTTGTTACACAGATATGGACTTTATTCTACTAAAGTGAAGGAAAAATACGATTCGGCACAATAGAGCGAGATTTGTTTAAAATTAATTTGAATTTTTGCAAAAACTATTACTTTTCCTACATGCACCATATTTCAATGTGTATGTACTATATGTATATTACAATCATTTTATGCATTCTCTTGTGAATAATTATATAATTTTCCTACGATTTGTGATTTCATACGTTTTCGCATTAAACTCTTCATCAAAATTTATCAGAACTAAAGTTTATAACAATTTACATCTCAATATTTCATTAAATGTCCAATCATTTAATGAAATATTAAATGTAAAATTCTTATGATGAGTATTTGAAAGTGTTACACATAGAAAGACAAAGTTACATATATTATATTGTCTATCACCAATAGATTTTGGATAAAATTAAATTTTATTTCAGAGTCAGTAATGTGACGCAGTTCTTTTGTTTTAACCAATTACACAGACTACCTAGTTTTGGTGCTGTCGCCTCTTATTATTTATTACTTAATACTTATAAAAAAAATTTCTGACAAGTTGCCAAAAAAAAAAAAAAAAGTTGATTATTTGTTCAACAAATTCACAATTAATCTGCATCACGTGCAAGAAATTGTTTACAATATTTTTTACATGATTATATGATTTAAATTAAATTTTTTATTAAGCTTGCGTGTTTTTCCACTTGTTTATCATAATTGTAATTATTATTATTATTATTTATAGCAAAATGTTGATTCTGATGTTGCAATTATACAATAGAAATATTTAGTTTAGCCAACATAATGTAGGAACTTGTAAATATCGTATATAGCTGAACTATCATTTGCTGTGAGTTTCTTTTTTTAACGATGATAAAACGTAAAAAGCACGTTGACTACTGTATAATTTGTATGCTAAATTTCGGTTGATAGAACAAATTACACATTTAAATTCGTTTGTTCGTTCATTCGTTAGTCTGACCAGTGTCATTTATGTCTGCTTTTTTTTACTTGGCATAAGCTTACACTTTTCAATTAAGTTGCAGTACCTACATACATACATATACATACATATTATTTATACATTCAGCACTTTGAAGTAATTGAATTAAAAAAAGCAATTAGTTAAGGCAATTTGTATATCAAATGAACTTCGGATTTTAGAAGAATCTTCAATAAACCTAGCTTAGTTCCAAATAATTTCATAATTGTGTTTAAAATTATCAATATTTAAACAAATATTGAAAAACTACGAAAAATAACAATTAATTGTAAATTGCCGAAAAAGTGTCGGTTTTTCTGAGTTGAAAAATTAAAATTTCACCTATAATTTTAGAATGTTTATTTTATTCAATATTTCATAGTTTTGTTCTGAAGAACATGCAAATCTCAAAACATGTACAAGCTAAGAATCTTCTTATTATGCCTTCTCTCAGAAGGCCTTCTAGAAGGCCTTTCATACACATTCAAAATTGCATTTGAAAAGAATGTCAACAAATCATAATTTCAATAGCAAACACGAATGGTTTTGCAATTATTCCTATATATCGTCACTACAACAATGAACATTATTTTGCTCTCTTTGTTATATGAGTAATAGAAATTAATAAATTAATAAATATTAATAAATATACATTTATGCCCTTATTTATAAAACTTACAAGAGGTTTATAAGACAAAATACAAAATTTGCTTTTTAAATCTGTTATAAACCTGTTGAAGGTTTTATGAATATTGCTTGAAGCAGTACTTTATATGCGTGTGATTTTTTAAATTAATTTAAAATCCTTCTTTTATTTAAAAACCCATTCTTTTACTTTCCTCAATGGAATTATTAATTTAGGAAAGACTGGGGCAGCTTCGGAACTTTTGTTTGAGCTCTGATTCTAAGAAGTGATTCAATAGATTTAAAAATTGTTTCACTGCTTGCTTTCCTTGAATAGTAAAGAATAAAATATTGGTACAAAGTCTTATGAAAATCAAATATTGGTTACATACTCGTATTTTTTAGTATTTGTAGAAAGAGAAAGAGTCAGTACTAATTTCTTAAATAAAGTAAAATAAATTAATAAAAACAAGAAAAACTGCCTTTCATTAAAATTAGTTAAAGTGCCTTTATTCCAGTGAACCAAAAAAAAAATAGCAAATTTTTTGACTTTTTTTATAAATTTCTCAAAAAAAAAGTTAAGAAACCACTACTGTCATGATTTTTTTTATATCTCAAGATGTCTAGCTCCCATTTATATTTTAAAATTCTGCAATTGGTTAAAAATTGCAAAAGATACAGGCTGCTGAATATGGAATTTTTAGTGCCTTTAAATAAGTGAACCGGAGTGCATGTATGTATGATTTAAAATGTTCGGCCCATTTTTTATTTACCGCACACAAACTAAATAATTCATACCTTTACAATTCTTCTCTACAGCATTGGTTTACATTTTAAATTACATATTTACAAAATATTTCAATTAAAGACGACTAAAATAAACAAAAACCAACGTCAAAACAATAGAATTGCAAAAAATCAAAACGAAAACAACAACAAATGTAAAAAAAACTAAAAATAAAAACAAACAACATAAAAACGTAACGTAAAGAAATGAAAAGAAAAGAAAATTGTCGCCGGCACAATGTAAAAGTAATAAAACGAACCAAAAAATTTCCCTGAGATCATTCATTGAACAAGAAATTACAAATAAAATAAAAACATACACACATACACACAACAATCTAACAACTAAAAATTTCCCTTTCTTACTCAGAGCATCTATAAATATTGGAGGTATGTGATGTAAACACACCCACTTTTTCTTGTTTTTGTTAGAAAAAAAAACACGCCAAGTGACATGTAACACAACAAACAAGTAATCAAATATTGGGAGACAGAGAGACATACCCAAGTTACTATGCGGTCGGTAAAAAAAAGTCACAATTTTATATTATAAAAAACATTAGTTAGTGTTCGAAATAATAAAAATAACCCTGCCAACATTTTCTATTGCGGAAGTGACTCAGAAGTGACGCTAAGAAGTTGAAACTCATCTTCTGCGATACCTTTTTCTCATCGTAGAAGCGTCTTCCATATTGAGAAGTTGTACCCCCCGGATGTAACTTCAAGCAATCACTTCTGCATTATTCGCCTTTCTTTTGCTTTTGATTTTTTTTTTTTTTTTTTTTTGCCTTTACAGATAATACACTCATATTGACTGTGGGTAACAAATATGTAAAAACTACAACAATAACAAAACAAAACCACACTTTACCACTGACCGACCACAGCAAATGACAAAATAAAACTAATTTCGATGATGTCGAAAACTTCTTCTTTGCATTCTTTTAATTTCTTTTATATTTTTACATTTTCGGCTGGTGTTGTAAACAACAATCTTCCAAACGTCGTCTGGATGATTAAAAGACGACTGCAATTGTAAATTGTTATTGTTATCTTCCAATTAACGTCTGGAAGTGAGTAAGACGTAACGCCTTTGACGATGGACGGTGAAAGAAACTTCCAATTGCTGGCAGGGAATACTCGTAAAAAATTACTCGTACAGGAACGTACATACATTTGAATAACAGCTTTTATCATCTTTATTAATAAGAAAGTATGTACGTATGTTTATGTGTTTGCGTCTTCCATTGTTTTGTTTTTATTGAAGCACTTAGTAGTAGTTGTTGTTGTATGTACTCGTATGTATTAAATATTAGTTAGTTTGTATTGTAGTTGAACAGTTGTCTAAATAATTGAAGGTCACTCCTTCTTGCCAGTTGGCTGTTATATATTTTTTTATGAATATCAGGCAAATTCCGATAAACAATTAAAGTTATTGAATATTTATTTGCTTGCTTGCTTGCCTTTTGCAATTTTTATAATAGTTTAAATGAATAGTCAAGCTCGAGGTCTTCCTTTTGTTTATATGTATGTATGTATGTATGTATGTACATATATTTTTGTTTAGTTTTATTGTTTCTTATAACGTCACACTTACAATGTATAGTATAATTAGTACAGAGATGTACAATAATTGTTACACTCAAATTTATTGGTGGTTAGAATATGTGTTTTGGAATACCTACATATTAATTTATTCATTTTGAACTTGTAAGGGTAGTTATTCATACGTATATAGTTATCTCAGTTTTCACTTTTCTACTCAATATTTAAATCCACAGAATATTCTGAATGAAGTGGTTAAAATCTCTTGATTTCTGTACAACAGATCGTTGGTTGGTTTCATTCAAGTGAAATCTTTTGATTCCGTTTTGAATCGTATACTTGTGAAATATTTAAATTAATACAATAAATAAATAAATCATAAAACACTCATGCCACCAGTACGTATTATTGTTTTCATGCACAGATATTTTTATCTCAATTGTTTGTACTTTTGTATGCTTAAATAAGAGTTTGTGTTTTTCACTTTACATTAACTACTTCAAATTGTCATATATATTTCAAATTGGAATATAACAAGGATTAATACATATAGAACTCACATTTATATCTGTTATAATCAAGTAAATAATTTAGCTTGAAATAGAATTTCTTTTGTGTACGACTTTGTCTTTAAACCACAATATATGCTAGTTAGAGAATACACCTAATTCTGTTTTTAGACGGTAATTGGTTTCAGTAAATTTATGGATAGATGATTGGTTCCTTATCTCTGAAACCTATTGAAATTAGTCAAAAAGATGGATTTTTAGGAACAAATTTTCAGGTTTATAATATTTAATAATACATATTAACAATGTGTTTTTACAGAAGCAAAGTTATTAAAGACAAAAAAAGGAAATGAACTCTAAGCTTAAAAGTAATGTAGAAAAATGTATGACAAGTTATTTTGATTGAATGAAATAAAAGGGAATTCCCCTAAATTTGTGCTATTTACAATTGTTCTGACATATTTCTATGAACATATTTCGCAAAAATGAAATTAAACAAAAAAAATAAGCCCAATAGATTTTGAATCGTGCTAAAGGAATAAAATCGTGTAAAAAATTTAAAATTTGTTTATTTTCAAACCGTTTTAAATCAAACCCGTGTAAAAACAGAATTAGGTGTATATTTAAAGATGAGCCCGTCTAACAAGTACTGTGCGTGGAGAAATACTGTTAAAATAAACGATCCTACTCCTTTATTCACAAACATGTTTCCAAGAAATCTTTGAAAAAATAATACACTGAAGATTAGTTATTTACCACCTTACAAGTAGATGTTTATCCTCTATTACCTCTTGGTAATTCGGATTATTGCACAATTTCTCCCTCCGAACTTCGTAACGTAACGCGATCAGCTACGAAAAGACTAGTTGGGCAGACTAGTTGGGCAGAATTTAAAGATCATATGGAAATTAGTTCGAAAATGTTCAAGAAATTTAATAAATTCATCTACTAATTATATAGTTGTACCACGGTAACAACCAAAATGTGTACCGAAATGTATCAAATTTTTACAATTTATTTTTTTTTGAACATAATTAACAAACACAAACTGCGAAGCTTTTTGGTTTATCTGCAGAATACACCCAGTGTCTTTGGCGGGAATCGAACCCGCAACCCTCATACTGATAGTCCGGCACACTATCGCCTAATCTATCGCGGCACCCAAATTATACCATGTTTGCCAACCCCGCTCTGATGTCTTCTTCTAACAAGCAGATATGGAGATTGTGCTGATAATAAGTAACTAATAGCTTCATACGTCTGCACTTTTGAGCCACAAATGTACGTAACATTGCATGCAGTTTTAAAACTTAGCGGGCTTTAATTGATCCTTGTATAGCCATCCTAGCATTGCTTTCATTGCGATGAGTTATTAGTCCTGCCTGCCTTATCCCAATAAAAACACTTATTAAATTATTATCATAAATTAATCAGTATGCAATTTCTTACCCAATGTCTTTGAAAAGTCACTTTCGTTAACAAACAACTTATTGTTCAGTTTAACATTGTAATGCAAAACAATAGTGTAAACAATAGGTGCAAGTTAAAATATTGTATAAATAACACAAATAATAACACGAATGATATCAGACAAATTAAGAATTTCAAACAATAAGGGAGTGTATGACAACCTTTCAAAATATTAAGACGGCAAATAGGACGTGTGCATTTTCATAAGTAAATATATTTGCATGGCAAATTAAAAAATGAAGACGATAATATGATGCAATGCAATTGGAATAAATAAATACATTAATATAGGAAATTATTTAAGGTTATGCTGAATATAATATAAACATATTTATCAAACATTTATCAAGGAAACGTGTTGTAATAACACATGTATGAATTGTTATGAATGGAATATAAATCCCAAGGAATCTACCTATATTTAAATTTAAATGTAAATGTCATAACTGTAAGATATTTGAGTACTTTAGTAAAAAAAACACTACAAATTCCAAAACATATAAACAGGTATAAATCATTGTCACAAAAATTCCGGTCTTGTTTTTTGTAAAAAAAAAACATTGAATACTTTTGAACTGCAAATTACTACTACTTTATTATTAATATTTGCGAAATGCCAAAAGAATAAACTAAAATTAATTTCCTCTTGTAAGTATCCGTATTTCTTGTTTTAATGGTTCTCATTTTTTTATTGTCAAGAGCTATAGTACCACTCCGCTTTTAGTTTCACTTGACTATAGCCCAATATTGTTCAATTGACCAAAGCTGAGAACAATAAGGAGATTCACAAATATTGTTTATTACGTCGATCTGATTTCTTCAATACTTTCATTTTAAATATTTTGAATAATAACAGGGAGCTAAATCGGGCCAAAGCTTTACTGATGAGTCTACTAGAAGGTAGAAAACGTTTCTGCAGGCATTGTTGAAGAGGTGAAAATGAGGAGCTAATCAGGCCAAAACTGCAAATTACTTGCCAAACCATTACCTTTTCATACCTACATATATACTACACCACCATAGTGGGGCCTAAAAATAATAGTGAAATAACACCCACCCTAAAGTATACCGATCAACTCAGAATCACTTTAGCGATATATGCCATTTTTTCTACCAAATGACGAAGCTTTTTAAAATTGGTTAAAATTGGTTCATTATTTCACCTATTCCCTATACAAATGTTCTTCCGAATTAGGACTTTATCTGCCATAAATATTGTATTTATCCACGTATCTAAACTAATTTTGCCACAAATAATTAATCACTTTAACAAGCACAAATAACTTCAAAATGTTGGTATACAAAAAAATTAAACACAAATTATTTCATATGTATAGAAACCATTTGACCTAATTTTATGGTGATCGGTCTAAAATCACTTTAACATGCATAAATCTTTTACGAGAGCTTATATTGAGATACAATTTAACACAAGTAATTGATCCAAAATAGGTCATAGCTCCCACATAGCGCCCACTTCAGAAAAACTGTTTCTGCTCATACTCTGTGTAGAGTAATATATTGTCAGCCTTAACTGACTATAATTTCTTACTTGTTATCAAATTTATCCATTTCCTGTATTTATATTTTGGTTCGGCATTTTCTTGTGTTTTTTCGCAACATACAAATTTATTCCCGGTTGCTGTTTGAGGTCAATTTTTACATATAATTTTTCGATAATAATGTTGTTTTTGAATTTTGTTAAATGTCGTTAAGAATTCGTGCGCTTTTTATAAACAACTTTTTGGTTTCAACTAAAAAATAAAATCCTTTTATTTAAATAAACGAGCTAAGAAATTTTAAATAAAAAATTTAACACACAATATGCTATTCGGAACTGAAGTGCTAATTTGTAAAAAGGGCTACTTTCAGTATATATTTGGTACTTTTTTTAATTATTTTTGTTTTCTATTTTAAGGACTTCTATTTGAATTTTTTCAATAAAATTTCTTAGGGCTCCACCGGGTTGTTTGTCTACAGTTGAGTAGACTATGCCATAAGGCTACACAAGAATTTTTATTTTCATTTTTAAAATGTTAATTTTATTTTCAAGCAAAAATTTTTACCTGTAGCAATAACCTTCATGTGAAGAATTTGATAGTATCTATGTATTCATTTATCATACATTCCTCTTTAAAATATATTTAATGGATAGATTTCATGATAATGAATTATTAAAAAACTGCAATTAAAAATTAGTCAAAATAAAGATTTCATCACATTTTCGGAAAAATTAAGAAAAGCGCCTCGCGAACCAACTTAAGAATTTTTTGCACAAAAAAATTAAAAAATCACCAAATATGGTGCGAAACGCACCAAGTTGACAAAGCTACTAGCGTAAGCAGAATTTTTTGACCAAGCAGATGTGCTGTGAAGTTTCAACTTAACCCATTACTGTTTATAGTGGAAGGCCAATGTAAACTGCATGCGGCCGCGGGCGGCAATCAGCTGTTCTTTTTGCCGCTTATACATTTTGTAGGTAAGCAAATGTGCGCGGCATATTTAAAGCGGGAAATGTTAAAAAATTAAATTGATTTGTTTTTTACATAAATAAATTCCTAAATAAACGTTGTTTTTTTAGTGTGTACATGTTGTAAAAAGTATTAAAAAATGGAAAAACAAATTTTTTTAATATTATAAGATTGTCATTTCCGACCCTATAAAGTATATATATTCTGGATCCTTATAGATAGCGGAGTCTATTAAGCCATGTCCGTCTGTCTGTCTGTTGAAATCAATTTTCTGAAGTCCCCAGATATCTTCGGGATTTAAGTCTTCAAAAATTTTGTCAGACATGCTTCCGAGAAGTTTGCTATTATTTAAAATCAGCAAAATCCGTCCATAAATAACGAAGATATGAGCAAAAATCCGAGACAACCTCTGAAAATTTCATCAAAAAAACTAAGAGTATTAATATTGCTACGAACAAATTCATCAACAGATGTTTATCGACATAATTATGCATAATATAATTATGCATTCACAACAAAGGATAAAGTAAATTGTCATACTTCAAAATTTTTGTATGAATAATTTTGCAAAGAAACAAAACTTTTATGGCCCTCCACTATTAGAGGATCCATTAGAAAATTATTTGGAGTATGTATTTTTCTTAATGTGCGAGTCACTAGCAAGTTGTTACGTATTCCATGCCATATTTTTATGATAAATTATAACCTATGTACATACGATGTTCCTTTAGTTTTAGAAAGTCAAGGGAATATAGCTTTCAAAGTTATTTGTGCAGATTATTTAGTCTATCAGTTTCTGAAAACCTTAACCTTAAAATGAAGTTTAATGTTAATGCATAAAGTCTTGATATAAATACAGTTAAACCTCGATATAACGACCCTCACTATAACGAATTCCTCGATTTAACGAATTTTTTTAAATCTCCTACAACGATTCATAAGATTTAATATAAAATAAACCTCTCTATTACGAATTCATTTGTCAATAGGCTCGTTATAACGAATTTTCATTCACTGCAGACTAACGAAATAGAAAGAATTATTTACCTCTATTTAACGAATTTTGTCAACTTACAACCTTTTAATAACGATTTCCATCAATTAATCCAAATTATATGAAACAGACAGCAAACCTACATTCGTAGTCGACAGCAGCATGCATTAGACTAACGGCTGAAATATTCGAGGAACAATTTATTGTTGCCAAGAGCTTGTACGCTAGTTGCAGCAGTTGTTTTTGCAATCTAGCTAGTTAATCACTGGCTCAGACTTATTATTTTATAAATGTAAACTATTTTTGAATTTTAAAACTACAAAATACAGTGTTTTCCTTCAAATGTGTTTTGATTTATTAGCGGAAATCGTTCGCTAACATGGTAAGCAGATGATGATTAATATACATACATAAAAATATTTTTATTACTTCATTATAACGAATAGAAGTGCAACTTCACCTGGATATAACGAACCTCATTGTAACGAATTATTCGATATAACATTTTTTTCTAATCCCCTTTAGATTCGTTACACCAAGGTTGAACTGTATGTACATATCGTCACCTAAAATCCAAAAGGCCGTAATAATAAAAAAAATTTTAAATTGACTTTTTGATTGATTATTATGTAATTAAACAAAATACATCCTTCTTTAAAATTTTACTCTCATATGCCGAAAAACATCACTTTTAATTAAAAAAAAAAACGAAATACATATATTAAAACAAAGTTGGCATTTGTTTAACTGTTAGTTGAAAGTTAAATTTTTTTCAAATTAGTAATAAGGACGCTGTGGATATTTGTGTCTTACCAAATAATAAAATAGATACTGATAGTGAACATAATTCTCATGAGAAAGTTAAAAAAGTTAAAAAAAAAATGTTAAAAAAATTTGAAAATAAAATATGCATATGATACTTCTGGGACAATTTTCTATAAAACCAATATTAAAGACGAATATGAGGTTTTGCCACAACTCACACAAAAAAACTTGAGGATGTCGAACAAGTTCGGTTACATAAAGAAAAAACGAAAATATCCAAAAAGAAATGGAGCCATCTCCAGGAACCTAAATCTTAACTTCCGGCTAATTGTCACAGTTTTTACGATAATTTACCATACTCAGATTAGATTTATAGATTTTACTTCGCAATGTAAACTCCTTTTCTTTTCATGTATACAATAATGAATTTTTTTTTTTCAATTTTGTTTTCTTTTCTTAAATAAAGCATATTTTTCTCGAATTCATTAAACTTGTTGGAATTAGTTTAGTTTTATATTCAAATAACAGAAAACAAAAAGTAAAAAATGTTTAATAAGAGTGATAAGCTGAATTTTTCATCCTAATTTTAACTTTTATTAAAATTTGTATCTTACTTTGACGTATACGGCTTTTTGGTTTTAGAAAAAACTATTCCAAAAGGACTTTAATAGAATTACTAAAAAACTACTCTTATTTTATATATATTTTTTCTTATTAAACCCAATCCGCAATAGGTTTTAAAGGTTACTTCTGAAATTTAGACAATAAGAATGGAATAGGCCTTTTGGATCTTCGGTGACGATATATTTTTGTAGTATGTTTGTTTCAATATGTTTTAAATTTAGCTAAAGAAGACAGCTGGATTAAGGTGCGAAGATGTCTACTTAAGGTGCATACTGACTATCCTATTTAGTCGTATGATATGTCAAAAAAATCGTGTGTGTTCATAAAGTATGATAGTGTGGCCTAAAAATTTAACTAAATGACAGATTTTTTTTGACAAGTCTGACTTGCAAAAGTTTTTAAAAATTTTCATAAAATTATAGTTTCTATGCGATCAGAGTTGTATTTGCTAATAAAGCTGTTAAGAAAACAACAATGTCGGCTTCATTGATTTAAATTAAAAATTATAATCTAAAGGACAGACGTTTAACATTTTTTAATTGTTTGTATAGTTTATGCAATATATTATATTCACATATAACAACACAATAATTGAACACAAATATTAATTTAAATGGCGGAGAACTGCGTTTGTTTACATTAGCAAAAACATATGTTTTTGCATCTTTTTTGTGTAATAGTGTGGCACCTATGACATACTTTGATTTCGATTTTCTTTTGAGTGTGATAGAAATCGGTCAGATTTTCCAGTGAATGAATCGTACGATTGTGTACGATAGTGTATCACTACCTTAAGACACAACATCCGGGATATATGATACTCAAATTACTTATATAAAACTTTACTTTATTTTATCATAATTCTCAACATTTTGGACAATGAATATCTATTATTTTTTATCTATTACTTTATCTACTTGAAGTTAATACACATAAATTTAAATCTTTAACGAGCGCATATGGTCTAGTAACCCGGCGCCTTTTTTATTATATTTTATATTTCAAATAAATAAATAAATAAATAAATGTTTTAAATTTAACTTCTCTTTTTTTAACTACAATTTCATATTGTACAATATAATTTATCTATACAATACCTACATACATATGCATACTAATTAGCAGATTTAGTAATAAAATAATACATTTTTTTAAATAAATATTGACAAGCAATTAAATATACATTTCTCATGTCACAAGCTTCAAAACAAAAGTCATTTGCCTAATTTATTTTTACAATATTTCAATAAATAAATGAAGTAAATGTAAAAATGTAACTAATTTTTTAAATAAATATCTAAAAATAATAAGATAACTTATAGGTATAAGAAAACATTTAAATGGTTATGATGCATTTGCAAATTAATTAAACGTTTTATTGCTAAATGTCTGTCATTCAATTGAATGGCACTCGTCAAGCAATTGAAACAAAGCAACATATACAGCTCAATCATAAATAAAGATTCCGTGGGAGTTTTTTTTCCTTTTCCCATTTTTCGTATTCAAATTCAATGTTAAAAAAATAAAAAGGAAAAAAACTTCCGCGGATTTTTTATTCATGATTGGGCCGATAAAATACAAAGTGGGCCAAACGTTAAATAAATTAAGCAGTAACAGCTCTATTAAGAGGGAATAGAAACATTTATCCTGATACTATTTCATGTGGGTCAGAATAGAATTTTGGGTAATAATTATGGCATTTCTAAATGACTGGTCCGAGCGGAATAGAAACACTTTAGGGGCTGTGCTATGGGAGATTAAAGTAATTGCAAATTTTTTTAACCGCGTAGCATTTTTTGTTTTTCATTCGATTTTATATATTCTATATTCTGTTAGATCTCAAAAAAATGCGTGCGTTTCGTATTTATCTCTTATAGTGGGTGGTATTATTGATTCCGCACAGAAAGGAAAACTAAGCGGAAAGAAATATCGATCGATATGTAAAATGTAATTATTCATTCCTACGGCATGCCGCAATATTGTCTGTGTAGAGATGATACACGCAAAATAGAAAAATACCGCAGCAACGGAATGAATAATTTCAAATTATGCTTCCGCAATCCGTTTCCACAATCGCGGAACGGAATGAATAATTCGACCCAGTTATAAGCTTTCTTATAGTTTCCGATATTTAAAAATTTACATGTTAAATGTGCCCTAATTTGAGCCTTCAAAATGCGTTCCTTGGGGGGTTTTGTGAAGTAAATTTTTAAAACTTAAACTCGTATATTTCGTGGTCCTTGTAAAATTGTATACCGATCACATATTTTAAAAAATATCGGCCACACTAAAGAAGCTTTTTTTTAAAACTGGATTTTCCCGTTTTTTCAGTGATTCGATTTTTAAACATAACTAAAGTTTTTCCGTTAAAATAATGTTTCCAGCCGAATATATTTACACGAGTGCTGAGCAATGGAATATCTAAATATTAAATAATAGAGCACAAATTCCTTGAAGCAAACCTTAAGCACAAATCGTAAACAAAATCAAAGTTTAAATTGTATTAAAAGACAACTTATAAAGAATTTACAAGAAATTAATAAAGAACAATTAAAATGAATTAAGAAAAATCACCCCGATAATGACCGCTCAAAACAAATACAACGCCAATGTATTGTGTGGATGCTGGTTGTTGAAGAGTACCCCGTTTGTCACTTCAACTATGACTTCGATTATTTATATAAAATAATGCCTGCGGAAACGTTTACTACCGTTTATTAGGCGTCACCAATCTTCAATAAAGCTTTGGTCCGATATTGTCATTATTCTGCTGTTTAACAAACACAACCTACGAAGCTTTTTATGCCCTACACCCAGTGGTGATATTCGAAACAATTAACAACCGGTTCGCTTAAAAAAATTATATTTTTGCCAAATTTTGATAAAAATAGCGAAAATTTTAAAGTCGCATCCCAGTAACAGACCACAAGCGTCTTGAAGGAAATGATATAAACTTTTGTTTAATAAAAAAATAGTTTTGATTTTGCAAAATAAAAGTCAAAAAAAATTGCTTTATTTTTTTTCTCAAAAGATTGAAGAAAACGCTATCGAAAACATCATCATCCAAGAATCCAATGTATGACCCAAATAAAATTCATTTGTTTGTACGTTTGGACAATGAACAACTGAACAATATTGTGTTTGTTGCCGAGACTAATCACCTTGATAAATACACATTATATAAAACCGTTAAAACAAAAAACATAATCACCCCAACAAATTTCATATGGAATTTTTATTCACGAGAAAGGTGAATATGCAATAACCGGTTCGCAAAATTTTTAAAATTTTAACAACCGGTTCGAGCGAACCGGTCCGAACCGGCTGAATATCAGCACTGCCTACACCACCATAGTGGGGAGAGTATATTGGATTTGGTATTCTGATGTTTGTAACGACCAAAAGTATTAGTCTAACGGTAAGGTCACACATGACAAATATTTACTCAAAAAAGCGTAACCACAGGTTTTAGCACAAATTTGGTTGACGTTGTTTACTCTTACAAGAGTTTTGCAAGATGAAGCAGCATCAAATAAAATAAGACTAAATATTTGTGGTGTCTTCTCCTAAATAAACAATTTTTTTTTTTATTAAATCAACGAGTTCAAAAATAATTTATTCAGTGGTTACACATTTTTCGGTAAATATTTGTGACCGTAACTTAACACCCCCTTAAAGTTTACCGATCAACTCAGAATCCCTTTCTTAGTCGATTGTACGATGTCCGTCCATCTGGCTGGTTGTTCATGTAAACCTCGTGCGCAGAGTACAGGTCACAATTTTTAAGATATTGCGATAAAATTTAGGCCCAACGATTGTTATTAAATTTGGTTAAAATCGTTCTATTATTTCACTTAACCCCCATACACATGTCCTCCCCAAATAGTGCTTTATCGGTTATAAATGTTTGATAAGTTTCATATACATACATAGAAATCATGACAAAAAATTTTTAACGGTCAGTCCATAATTAGTCAAAATTTTCCTTCTTCTGAAAATTACTTTTACGTAAAAATCTTAAATTTTTTAAAAGTCTGTATAGCCAGATAAAATGTGACATGCCACAAAATTTTTGGATGATTGGTCCTTCATAGCTCCTATATAGCGCCCATTTCTGAAAAATAATTTTTGCACATACGAGTACCTACATACATATACATATGTATACATATAGTGGCTGTAAGGTATTGACCGACTCTACTTTATTACTTGTTCGTCTTGTTTGCATATAACACTCAGTCTTTGGCGTTAATCGAACATACAACCTTCAGACTCATAGTCCATCACACTATAGGTATGATTATCAGAGTATCTAAAGCAGCAATAGATTGATATCGAAGAAATTTAACAATATTCAAATGAAAATTTAAGTGGAGTTGTTGACAATAACAAAAAAGAAAATCGATTTGGAATAAGTATACTGCGCAAGTTGATCGAAATATTGTGTAACAATTAATGCAAAACAAAAACACGGTCCATAAGAGGAAATAAATTTAATTTCGCTTTTCTTGAATCTTAATAAATTAATGTAAATTTATGCTTCAAAAATATACTATTGCATTTTTATTTTGTTACATAAATACAAATTAAAACAATTATACGACCGGATTTTATATGAGCAGTGTTATTGCTAATGAACTAATTATTTCAAAAAGGTATTTTTTAAATACGAGATAAATAAATTGTTTTTTGTATGGAGAAATGTGTTGGTGTTAAATATAAAAATATATAAAAAATATTAATGCCCCTATTGCCGTTCTCAACTCAACTAAGTTTGGTCGTCTGTCAGTCAACCCGACTTTAACTCAACCAAATTATTTTTTGGTATTGTGTAGCACAACGATTTTTAGTTGTAATTGTTATGGCGTTGCCGACATGAAATATCGATTTCATGTTGGCAGCACCATGCATTTTATTTGTAAAGTGAAGAAAAAAACGCAAAAAAATCAAGTTTTTATAAAATAAAAAGAATGGATTTAAGTGTGGATTTATTTTTTGAAGACGAAAATCATGACGCTAATACAAATGTTCTACGTATACGTAGAAAAATACGCGATGATTCCAATCCTCTTGAACTACCCAGTGCGAAGTAAGAAATTTCCAAAATAAGTAACAAATATGTTAATATAATAAGTATTATTTTTCATAGAGGCAATTTTCTTTTGCTTAATTTGTTTATTTCATAATTTTTATAACTGTTTTTCTCCAAATCCTTAATACTCTTTTAAAGCTCTTGTTCTGGTGATTTTTTTCTTTTCTTGGCTGGTGTGTTTATTATCTCAGGTTCATGTGTAACGATTTGTTCCATGTCGAGATTTTGAGGAGTTTCTAAAGCCTGACTTGTTGACGGACCAACGTTTTCAACGCCGAAAGTGTGTCCAGATGGTGCTACTTGGTCATTTAGTGATAACAGCTGGGCCACGCAATCCTCAAGTACATTAAGCGGAATTTCTTGTGAAGGACCACCACCTGGCTGCTTGTTGGTTTTATTTATTATTAGCAAGTTTTTTTTAATAATTGCTTTGTAATGAATCCAAACCTATATGAAGTAAAAATTCTAATAAAATGTCTGTTTACAATAATTAAGATGCCATATACTTACACGTTGCCATTCGAAGGATGTTCTTGTAGGTGGGCCCAAGCTATTCAATTCTATTGTAAATCCTTCCCACGTTTTAGTCATCTCAAATTTTTGCTTTCCTTTAGCAAGTTCTGGATTTTTTTTCCATCAGCTGCACAAGTCGCTCAAATTGGGCTTTGGTTGTTATTTTGACTGTCTTGCGTATGTGTATTAATCATTTAATTAATTATATTAAGATCAAAAAACACCTATACTTACGATTTTTCCATTTTTTTATCTTTTTGTATTATTTTTTTAAAGGAAATGTATTAAAAATTTTATTTAAATCTATAACCGACAAAGACTCAACTGCTAATAAGCAGTTGTGTATATTTATCGTTTTTGTCAACCAAACTCATCCAAAATGGTGAACCGCAATACTATTAAACACAACCAAAAAATCAGCAGCACAACCAAAAAGTCAACTACATTTAAGTTGTGAATGGCAATACCGATTTATGAAAGACGACCAAATTATTAAAAAAGTTGTGAACCGCAATAGGGGCATTAGTTTTCTCTCCACAAAAAAATGTAATTTCAATAATTTTTAAGATTATTTGAAAAAAATGTAAATTTCAGTTGAGGAACATTTCCAAAAGTGCATCTAAAAATCGGTATCAATTCTGTAATCAATGAGATTTGCTGAAAATTGTCACCCTATGAAATAATTTTAAGGAAGCGGTAAATTCTTAAGGACAGTTTTTATCTAGTTCCGGGAATCAGTTGAAAAAAAATATTTGTTTTCAATTCTAAATGACCACGATAAAAAGAAAAAATATTGAAAAAGAAAAATATGTCTGTATGTATATTGAAAAGAAAACTTTTTCTATTGTATTTCAAAAGCTTTTGATTTCGAATCGAAATACACAATGACCCCCCTGAACTTCTTTAGAAACTAGTTTGTGATCAATACAGCCAGTTTAAAACCAATTCTAAAACTCTATAGAATTTCCTTAACATCACAAGTAATTTTGATATCACTAGTTCTATGGATGTTATTGAAAAATCTAAAGTTATTCTGGTTATAGCCGTTCCAGAACTAGTGATTTTTTCTCAGAATTTGTCTGCGTATACAGTTAGTGACCTAAGTCTTCATACATCCCCAAAATTTCATATACATATTCGCTAATCAAAAAGTACTAGAAAAAAATTTTTAACAAAAAATTTAATTTCATTTTAATTATTTCCCCAAAACAAAAAATTTTATTTTCTTTAAAAATAAAGGTAATTATGAAAAAAAACCTGAAATAAGAGACAAAAGACAAAAGTGTTTGTCAACTACATTATCTTCTGCTTCATTTATAATTTAAAAACAGTTGCAGTTCAAATGCCATTTGTTTTTTGCAATTTAGATAGTTTACGTGACTGCTGATTTACTTTTTAGCAGTTTGTCAGTCAAATAATTTGTTACAAATTAACAAGATGAGCACGCGTTAAGAGGTTAGTGTCGATGTAAAAAATCTTGTTATTCAAGAACACAAAAAAGGAAAATCTTTCCGCACAATTAGTAAACTTTATAACAAACCTTTTGCTACGGTTCAGTGCATTAAAAAAAATTTTCAAAAATCACTGGCTCTATAGAAAACAAACAAAGATGAGGACGCCCAAAGAAACTCTCCAGGCGAGATGATGTCCTAAAATAAGGAGACGTGGCAAAAAATCTAAGAATTTCAGCACCGATAAGAATCGAAAATTCTGCAGATAAAAAAGTTCATCCAAAAACTATCCAAAGCGCATAACGGGATCAAGAGTATGCAAGCCGAATACCCCGCAGAAAACCCTTGATATCTGAAAAGAATCGCAGACCTCGCTTGAATTTGCAAAAGCACATTTTAATAAATGCTTTGATTTTTTGAAACGAGTTTTATTAACTGATTATTCGTGTAGTAATTTAAAATAGAATTGAATTTTTTGATTCTGGTAGTCTTTAATTGACAAAGATATGAAATGTTGGGTATGTATGAAGATTTAAGTACCTAACTGTACGTTAGAGTGGTTCGCCTTCCATCATTTTTTACTACCTCGTCAAATTCTAGTCATAACAGATTTTTTTTAAACTAACTTCAATATACATATACATATATATGCAGTGCTGATATTCAGCCGGTTCGGACCGGTTCCCTCGAACCGGTTGTTAAAATTTTAAAAATTTTTCGTACCGGTTGTTGCATATTCACTCTTATCGTGAAAAAAAATTCCATATGAAATTTGTTCCCTTTTATTTTTTATCATTGAATTTTAATAGGAAAAATGTGAAAAGGGAACAAATTTCATGTGAAATTTTTATTCACGATAGGGGTGATTATGTTTTTTGCTTTAACGGTTTAATATAATGTGTATTTATCAAGGTGATATAGTCTCGACAACAAACACAATATTGTTCAGTTGTTCATTGTCCAAACGTACAAACAAATGATTTTTTTTCGATAGCGTTTTCTTCTTTCTTTTGAGAAAAAAATAAAACAATTTTTTTTGACCTTTATTTTACAAAATCAAAACAATTTTTTGTTAAAAACGTAACTTTTTTGATTAAACGAAAGTTTGTATCATTTCCTTCAAGACGCTTGTGGTCTGTTACTGGGATGCGACTTTAAAATTTTCGCTATTTTTATCAAAATTTGGCAAAAATATAATTTTTTTCAGCGAACCGGTTGTTCATTGTTTCGAATATCACCACTGTCTATATGTTAATAGTGAACTTTAAATGTGTGTGTGATTTTGTGATATTTTGTTTATTTTACTCTATTATAATTTCATTTATTTCTCATTGATTAATAAGATGTATCTCAGTTATTTTGTAGGATTCTTTCTTTCTTCTATACTCAATTCGTTGTTAATTTTCTTTCTATATTTAACCATTTTTTTTTTTGTTCGTCTGTCTACCTGTTGTTCTGTTGCTATTTGTATCAGAATCTCCATATATTTTGTGTTTCTGTGTGTATCGAGTAAATAGATGCCCGCCAGTCTGTCTGTTACCGCACATGTGCTAAATTTCTAATTAAACAAAATCTGAGTAGAATACTTTATTTCCCGAACTGATAGTAATAAATTAATGTACGCTACAAAGTTATAATAACTTTAATTGAAAATTGTGTTAGAAAATAATGTTTTTCAAACACTTTAATTCAGTTAAGTTTTCTAAATGTTTTCTTCAAAAAAATATTTTTAATAAAACTTAATTTTACAAAGTGTAAAATAATTATTTAATTTTATAAATCTAAATGTAAATATCCTTACGGATATTCGATTTGAAAGAGCAAGTCTACGAATTTAAAGAAATCTACGGTATCACTTGTTTAAAATGTAACAATTTCAAATCAGGTTACAGAGATGTTCTTAGGTTTTTAAATTCAATCTTAAATTTGTAAAATTTACCTTTTCTCTATCAGTTATGGCCACCATTTTGTAACTTGTTGGTATTTAAAAAGACTTGTAGTAAAACTGTTTTCAATATTTGCTTAATTACCACATCTCTTTCTCTCTCTCACACACTCTTGCACTTAATGCCAAACACGTTTTATTATTTTTAAGTAATATTACCAGTAATTATTATTATTTTGAAAAGTAAAATCTAAGAAACACTGCGTATTGGTTGAAAGTCAATGTTAGACTAAACAATTCTTAAGGAAATCGCTAAATAACGCAGCTAAGTAAAATTCTATATTTACTTAAATTTCGTACAGCTTTTTCTAAACATATGTATGTACATATGTATATAACTGAGCTTCTAATACTCTTTGTATAAAGCAACAGTTTTACAAAGACGTAAAATCATTACAGAGTAAAATTATACTGAAACTCAAACGCAAATAATAACAACAACAAACACACTTGTTGCTGGTTGAGGGTAAATGAATGAGAGTAAATTGGAAACATAAAAAGAAACACAAACGAGAAAATGTTTGTTTGAACCAGTCACTAGTAGTTCAAATTACAGATACAAACATCATCATCATCATTACCACCATCAATGTTTGATTATTATGTATTTATTACTCGGTGTTATTTTCATTTCCATTAACAGTTTTGTTATCAATTACCAATCAAGATTTTACATTTCACTTGCAGTCAACTGGTGGTATGAGTATTATTAATTATTATGATATTAATCATGCGCCTGAGTAAACAACCAAAGAGTTATACAAATGAAGAGTTTAAATTTGTATTTTTAACTTAACTGGAATCATGACTTGGCTTTCTTGTTATTCGATCCCCATCTTACGCCTTTTCCCTGTGATGTTCATTGATAAGTTCACTTAATTTGGTCAAAGCGTTTAGAAATGTGCTAGATTTTATTTTCTCCAAAAGTTCTGCAAAGTACTGCTTTATATAGTCGGTAAGCAACTAAAAATTAAAAATAGATAAATTTAATATTAAATGGCAATCATATCAACAAATTAGCTTAAATACTAGATTCATTGATTTATATTCTAATTGATTTTCTTATTTAGAATTGTTTCTAAATGAAATGAAAAGTTACTTAGGCTTGTTTCACACTCTTCACTTTTAGCTGGCCAGTTTTTCAATTCAATTCTCCTTTGAACCTGCCATTTCATTCACACACGTCAATTCAATGTTCATACTTTTTAATGAAAATCCACATGTTTGAAAAAAAAAACAAAAGGAAAAGAGAAAATTGACTAGTACCGTTAAGTGTGTACCTTTTTTTATTCTCTTTTCTCTTCTCATCCATAAATACTTGCCTTGGCAAGTCAGAATTGAAGAGTGTGAAAGCGGGCTTATGTTAATAGCATTCAGTGGGAAAAGTTCCCGGCGTTGTTTTGTAACAGCAATGGTTGCTGAGTTAACAGCTCCGGTCATTGGAATGAGTTCCAGTTGTCGTAACCTTTGGCTTCATTTGTGACACTTCTAACCATATCTGCGTTTAAATTTTATGATTAAATGAATTAGAAAAAGTCTATTGCTGTAAAAATAGCTAAAAAATGTTACGGAAACTTCTTTAAAACCTGTAATGGCGAGTATGACCAGAAGATCTTTGCATCAAAATGGCATGCATGGTAGAGTGCCACTTAACAAGCCATTTATATTAAATAACAACCAAACCAAACGTTTGAATTTCAAAAAAAAAATATCAAAACGAGCCTCAAATCTTTTGAAAGTAAGTTTAAGATATTTGGAGTCGCAAAACCCTCAACGATTGAGCCATATTTCTGAAAGCAATACATATGTATAGGGCCTATGAGAAATCATTAACCGATACATACTATTTTCATCAAAGTTTGTCCTTTTATTACAAAAATAACATGTGTAAACTTTATGGTTGTACGCAGTGGTGATATTCGAAACAATTAACAACCGATTCGCTTAAAAAAATTATATTTTTGCCAAATTTTGATAAAAATAGCGAAAATTTTAAAGTCGCATCCCAGTAACAGACCACAAGCCTCTTGAAGGAAATGATATAAACTTTCGTTTAATAAAAAAGTTACGTAACAAAAAATAGTTTTGATTTTGCAAAATAAAAGTCAAAAAAAATTGTTTTATTTTTTTTTCAAAAGATTGAAGAAAACGCTATCGAAAACATCATCATTCAAGAATCTAATGTATGACCAAAATAAAATCATTTGTTTGGACGTTTGGACAATGAACAACTGAACAATATTGTGTTTGTTGCCGAGATTATATCACCTTGATAAATACACATTATATAAAACCGTTAAAGCAAAAAACATAATCACCCCTATCGTGAATAAAAATTTCACATGAAATTTGTTCCCTTTTCACATTTTTTCTATTAAAATTGAATGTTAAAAATAAAAGGGAACAAATTTCATGTGGAATTTTTTTTCACGATAAGGGTGAAAATTTTTAAAATTTTAACAACCGGTTCGAGGGAACCGGTCCGAACCGGCTGAATATCAGCACTGGTTGTATGAGAATTTACAATTTGTGAAAAATATTCATATACAAATTTTTCAGGAGATTGTCTCACATTTTTATTCAGAACTCTCTTCTGGACAGATTTTACAGATCTTCAATACCATACTGCTTAAGAGAATTATAAACGGAAATCAAGTTTGTCCCCCTCTTTTGTCAGTTAATGGCTGTACAATTCTTACCTTAATTTCATCATAAGTAACTACATATAATTTGTGTATATGCCCCACATCACTCAATAACATATTGATATAGGTCACATCATTAAGACCGCTCTCAATAAGGCGGCCATATATATTCATCAATTGACGAGGATGTTCATGCAAGTTTTTTAAATTGAATTTTTCAGTATCCACATCACGAAATCTTTCCAAAAGCATATAGTTTTCACTGAAAAAGCTAACAAAAACATGTGTAAAATACCAATACCAAAAGTGCTATAGTAATATGAGTACGAAATAAGAGAACCCATCTAATACTTACTCGGTGAAAATTTTATCTGAATGATAATTTAAACGACGCTTAATCAAACGCCAGCCATTTTCTAAACTCACAATTTCATTGGTAGTAAAGCCGCATTCAAGTAAGTTATTCTGTTTATTGAGTTCGGGTAAAGGTTTGGGATATATAATGTTGCGAGTCATTATTTATAATTATTATTTACAATCTTTTTCGGATAATTTAAAAAATATTAGTAGAAAAACAATAAAATTTTAAAATATTACACGCCATCTGTTAGATATTAGTGTAAAACTCATTAAGAACTTATGCAAAAGCTAATTTTTATGAAAACTTTTATTATTTAACCCCCAATCCACATATCGTCACCTAAAATGTCCAAAGACGTAACCATCATTATCATAATTTTACAGAAGCAAAAAACATAAAATGAAAACTGTTTAATTGCAAATAGCGAGTTCTTCAGATCTTGTCTTATGCCCCTATTGCCGTTCTCAACTCAACTAAGTTTGGTCGTCTGTCAGTCAACCCGACTTTAACTCTACATTAACTCTACTACATTTAAGTTGTGAATGGCAATACCGATTTATGAAAGACGACCAAATTATTAAAAAAGTTGTGAACCGTAATAGGGGCATTAATATATTATACAGTTACATAGACGACAAACTTATTTCTGTAAAAAAAATGTGGGTTAATTATTTTGTGTTTTATGAAAACGTTCAAATGATGTTACGTCTTTTTCCATTTCTTGAATATAAAATCGTTAGTTTGGAACGTAGAAGCTTAAAATTTTTAGGAGCATTTTATTTTAGCCTTGTGTTCAAGATTCGAATTTTGATTTTTGAGGGTTACGTCTTTGAGCATTTCAGGTAACGATATAAAACAATTGGAACCGCTTTCGACAGACTACAAAGCTGACAAAGGTGTGTAGTATCAAACAGAATGAAAATAAATGTAACAAAACATAATTAACATAATTTTATTTATTCAGTTAGCAAAGGAAAATATGTAGCTTATAAACAAACGAGCATAACAAAAATAATGTACATATAGGGCTTCATTTTATAAAACAAAATGTTTTGAAACGTAAGAAAAAAATGTTCGGAAACGTTTTGGAAAATGTATTTCTTCCAAACGTTTGTAGTTTCATTTTATAAAATAAGGTCCTTAATTTTTAAAAGTAAAATAAAACTAGTAATACCTCTAAAATAGGAAATGTATAAATAGAAAGTATATAATATAATAACAAAAATTTTTGATAATGAATATTTTAAAAATACTGCTGAATAATTATCATGCTGCTTAAAAACAAACCTAAAGATAAATACGAAATATTTGTTTACTCGATATTTTCAAATTGCACAATGGGCACTTATGGGTCACACGAATTGCATGTTCAATACATTTTTTACAAAAGACATGACCACAACGAGTCGAAGTAGGTTGACGTTGCAAACAAGACTCCATGCAAACCGGGCACATAAAGGGGGTATGACCAGACGCTACTGTGGCTGATGGTGGTGTTTCAACATTTGATGACTTTGGTGATGTGTTTCCGTGTTTTGGTGGTGTAAAATACTCAGTGCGGCGTCTTCTTGTTGAAGTGGGTCCTTGGCAACACGATTCATCATCAACTTGTTGAGACAAACGTCGTCTATTTAGTTGCCTCTGATTTATTGAAGATCTAGGATGGGATGATTCTTGATGGCCAACTGGTGTACATAAATCTACAACGGGATTAATATTAGCCGCTACCAAAATTACATCATCGTCATCATCAAGGTGCACAATATTTTGTTGAACTGGTTGCCCAAGTACTTCTGGCGTTTGTGTTTGTGACACTGATAAGTCGATAAAATGGGTAGGTTCTGATCCTATAGAAGACGATCTACGTCTTTGACGACCTGTCTGTAAATCGTTATTACGTGAAAGTGGTGAACTATCATGAGATAAAACATATGATGTAGTCGAACTAGGTGCACTTGTCAAATCTTTTTTCAAAAAAAAATATACATTGTTATTAATAAAAATCCAAACGTGAAGAAATGTTACTTACTTGAACTCAAAATATCTTCAGATGTGCTTCTATCGCTAGAATTATTCATATATAGACCAATTGATCGTAAATTCTGATTAACGTTGTCACAAATCTGATTGACTGTTAAAAAATGGGGAAATAAAACAAAAATTTAAAAAGTTTAATTTTAAAGAATGAAAATTATTCGGAACAATTTTGTTTCAAAAAAAATCAATGAAAAAAGCCTTTCTTCGATACGTTCATTAAAACAAAAATAAAAAAAATTAAATCTATATATATACAGTCGGACCTCGATTAACCGTGATTCGGTTAACCGGTAACCCCGATTAATCGTGATGGAAAAATATCAGTCTATTGTTTTTTGTTTGCAATGTTTTCAAATTGTTTGCATCGATTAACCGTGATTACCTCTATTATCCGTGATGGCAGAATTTTTTTTATTAACTTCAAATTCATACATACAATATAATAAACATGAAAACGGGAAATTCCTTTGTTTGCATACGATGACTCAGAAGCATTTAAAAATTATAAGAGTAATTTTGAAATTTGGGAATTGAGGGTGATTAGATCTAAATATCGTTCCCAGTGGTAAAAAGAAAAAGAAACGTTTAAATATGGAAGATAAAGTTAAAGTAATTAACGAGCATTCAAAAAAAATTGTGAGTGTTAAAATGTTAGCTCAAAAATACATAGTTTTAAAAAAATAAATTTTTTTAATATAAATATTTATGTCCACCAATGTACACTTGTTAAATAATAAAAGTATTTAAAAACTTTATAATCAAAATTGTTATTCGATTAACCGTGAAAATAGATTATCCGTGATGGTCGGGACCAGAAGCAGAGGCTGTATGTATATAAAAGAGTAACGTGACCGACTGACTGACTGATTCATCATCGCACAGCCCAAACCGACAAAGCTAGAAACTTGAAATTCGGGTAATGGGTTCCTTTTACAACATGTAGATCCACTAAGAAAGGATTTTTGGAAATTCGGTCGTTAAGGGGGACAAATGAGGGCAAAAACGGGAAAAACCAGTACCTCTATATCTCCAAAACAAATAAACTTATAGCGTTTTCTTTTCTGGCAAAAATGTTATACTTTTTTATATGGGAAATGGGTAAAAAGTGTAACATACATGTATGTATGTAACATTTTTGCCAGAAAAGAAAACGCCATTAGAAATAATATTTTAAATGCCTTTAATAAAAAAAATGAGCCGACAGGTGTCTGGTAAGAAATAAAATGTGTTGCTTTTTTATTAAAATATTTGTTGTATCTAAAATTTTTCCTTCGTCTGTGAATTAACAAAAAATCGAGTTAGGCCTTTTTATATTAAGCCATCGATATATACCTTATACCTTAAATTAAAGTTTAATTTCTTGACTTTTAAATTTTGTAATTTATATACTTATATCCTCATTACTCATTTATATACATATCATATCTTTATCCCGGATTTTTTAGATTAAAAAAAGGATAAAAAAAATAATTTTCCCCAATTGACTTATTGATGGTTCATATAAGTAGGTCATGTTACATATATTTCGAAAAGTCCTTAAGATATCTATCATTTGATATACAGCTATTAACAAAGAAATAGCGCATTAATGTTCTGTGAAGTGGCAAACATATTATATTGAAAAATGGAATGATAATAACATGGAATTCTATGCTACTCTTTTGCTCCACTTTACCTTTCAAAAAATTCGTTAAACAGGACATAGCTTTTGAACGTTCTTTATTTTGTTATACATATTTTGAAATAAAGTTTTTTTTTAGTTAGGCAATGAAATGTGAATACAGATATTTCGCTTTTAAACAAAAATAGTTGATTCTAATTTCGGTGGTAAATTCTTGTGTAATTTAACAGAAAATATTTTTTATCATTAATTTGTCAACCAAAATTGGACTTGATAAAAAAAAAGGTTATTTGGGAGCTGTCATTAAATGTGTTAAATCAGAAGCAAATTTGCTTAATGTTAGGAAAGATCGGAAGAAGCCACCGCAAAAGACAACAGTTCGTGAAGATAAGGCAATAGTTAAAAAAAGCAAGCTTTATACTTTGAAGTAATCACTGGTCGTGAAAGTATAAAAAAAACTTCAGTCAAAAAAGTATATGAAGGCATAATTGTCTTTTGCAAAACTACACTGGAAGGATATCAAATTCTGGAAAAAAGTTCTTTTCACAGATGAAACCGATTGGATTGGTACTGATTGAAAAACGTTTGTACATCGATAAAAAAAAAGAATTTAACCCCGTTACACTTCTATAATAGTAAAGTACGCTATTTTTCTGTTCATAGCTCTATGTCGTCTAAGAAAGAAATGCAGTTTTCATTATATATATAGGTTAACATATAACAAACTTTGGAGTCCCGCCCACCCGACAAAATTTTTTTTTATTTTACTCAGAATTTAAAACTCCGCTAGTAATAAAATTTTGGAAGTGATTTGAAAAATGTCACAAAAAGCGACTTAACCAATTATTCTTACTTCTTTCAATCTCTGCATCCATGTTGCGATGTGTGGTTGGAGAAACCACATATGTACTTTCGTTAACGTACGACGCATCAGTCAAAGAAACAGCTTCAACTGGGGAATTGTTTGTTGACGATACAGAGGAGTCCTCATTTATTGATCTTCTTGCGAGAAATGCAGGGCTATTTTCTAAAGTGCGCTGTGGAGTACTTATGCTTAAATCGCGATAAACGTCTTGAATGAATTGATCAACATTAGCTAACATATCATCTACGGATTCGTCCATTAACTAAATTAATTTAAAAAAAAATAAAACCAAAAATTACAAATAATTCAATAAAAAATGTGCAATTCTACATCTATTGGCAACTCAACTGCGTAATCCGTTTTTTTGTTTTCTTTTTCTATGTTTTGTTGTCTTCTACGCGAGGTCATATTTTTCGATTAAGTGAAATGGTTTTAATTTTGTTTAATTTAAATTATAGTTAGAAATTTTATAAAATTGAAACAATTTCAGCACGTAAACGATAGACAACAAAATAATTTTATAAACAACATTTTTAAGGAAAGTGGTCGATTTAGTGATGACAGTCTGTTAGAGGCGTTGCTACACCGCTTACTATTTTTTTGAAAATTATCGCTAAAATCACATCAATAGTAATGAAATTGCAATATTTTTAATACGTTTCCAGAATAATTTTAAAATTATTCATTGATCATTATTTATAAATCTTTAATTTTATTTAAAAAAGCTAAAATCCTCCCTGAAAATATTATAATATATCCCTGCAGATGTCTCTATTTCTAAAAGCATATAAAAATTAAGAGATTTTTGTACAAAACCACTAGAAATTCGACTTTATTATAATTATATTGTAAAGTAAATAGTTTTTCTGCACCAGAACTACTTCAACCGGCTTATGAGTGGCACGCCTCTACTTATTTCCAGAGCTTTCTGGTACTTTTCAAAGATCTTTGAAGGTTTTATTCTGAATACTGTTATATTAATTGCACTTAAAATCAAAATGAAATCAAGTTTTTTTTAATTTTAATAAACTAATAATCGCAATAAATTAGCTAAAGTTCTACAAGTCAATTATTTAAATTTTTAACTATTATTTTTGTAAAAATTTCTCATCAATAAATCTTGCAAACATATACCACAGATTATGAAACATGTACATATGTATAGATATGCATTAAAATAGTGTAATTTGCAAAAGTCAAAAAGAAACAGTTAAAAAATGTTTAAAACGTTGTTAAGTCCCAATTTACTTGCTAAGTCCCAATTACAACAAACCAATTCTTTAAACTAATATTATTACCTATTAGCCATCAATTGATGGGAAGATAAGCCGGGTACTCACTTGATTGTACTAGACATTCGTGTTACACTTTTATTCGAATCACATAAACAAACGCTAAAATGGTAACACAGAACAAATCGCTAGAATCGCCACTGAAAACTTTTTCTCCGTTAAAATTTTACTAGAAAATAGCTAATTTACCATCACTGGTTGAGTGTCACAAAAAATAAAAAAAATATTTAAATAAAAATATGTTTATTTAAAAACAAATTTTATTTTTTATAAATTGTGTCTATAATTATTCCAAAACTTAAGCAATTTATAAAGAATTACAATACAAATTGAAGTAAGTTTTGGGCAACGCCATATTTAAAGACACCTAAAAAAAACCTAGTGCGAAAAACAAAACAAAAAATTTTGCAAGGGCGAATGCCAAATAATGCACATGATTGCTTCAGGGGCGACATATTGATGTTTTGTTATTATCGTTGTCAATGATGTTTTTATTGTACACTCTCTAATTGGAATTTATTGTTGGATTTATAACTAAAATTATAGCATGTACAAATCATTTTAGAATTAATAGTAGAAATTATTAGTTATAATTGAAATTATTAGTAATTTCATGACGTTTATTATTAATATTTTCTCTTTGCAGTTTATTTGCGCTTTTTTTTAAAGCTCGTGACTTTCGCAAACGATTTTTCGTTTGTTTTTAAAACGGTAAATTTTAAAATTTTCACTAAATTATGTGTTTATTATAAATATATTTTTTGTTTTTTTTTCAGAATTAATTGATAATTAATGTAAGTAGATGCATATATTTTTTTATTTTTCCATATGATTTAAATCAAAAGAATTAAGAAATTTAATTTTTAAAATCAAATTACATATTAATGTCATTATAATTCATAATTCATAGGCGTTTAAAGTACAGGGTGGGCCAAGTTTGACTGAATGATTTGAACTCTATTGGCATATTGTAGCCGTTGTGGTGCATCCCTCGGCAATAATTCTTGGGCCAATTGAATTTTATATGGAAACATCTTCAGATCAACTTTTAGAATACGTCGTAGCGATGTTCTGGAGATGTTCAATTGAGTATTAAATTAAAAATGCAAAAGTTATAAGCATTTCAAATCAGTCAGTCCAAGTTGGCCCACCCTGTACTTAGGAATACTTGAAACTTGTTGAATTAATTCCTTTTATAATTTGTTCTCTAATAAAATTTGTATTGCAATAAAAATGTCGTTTGCATACAAAAATGCATGGTGAGACCGTTATCCCCCCCCCCCCCTATTGTTCCGCATTTACATTGATTTTTTAAGTGCAGTTTTGTGATTAGGACAGTTAGTGATTTATTGGTACCTGTCAATACGCTAAATTATTTGTAATATTTGCCATTATTATTACATGTTTACGAAATAAAATTGAAACTGATTTCTCCATTTATGACGAAAGTGTTCATAAAAGCCTATTGAATAATCTACTCAGCACCCACAGATCTTTAATTAATTATTAAAAGATTAAAAAATAAGACGCATTTGTTTGAAACGGAATTTTCATTCATTTACAGGCTTTAACATACTGTGAGCGTCAATATAAAATACATAATCACCAAATAACTTAAGCAAAATATAAAATAATTAAATTATAAAGGAAATGTACCTATACACTGCCAGTCAAAAGAATAGCTGCATTGTTTCTACAATATGAAAATTAATTTTTCTCGAAGTCAAATTAAAGAAAAATGTTTTAGTTTTCGGTCAATAATAGGGTGATCAATTAACTACAGTTTCCATAAAAACAATATTTTCAATTACGCCCCATTATTTTTTTATACAAGATTAACATTAGATGGCACAAATAATGCTTGTTTTTTTTTCGTTCAGTAGAATAGCTCCAGTTGAGTAAAAATAATGAAACAAAAAACACATCAGTTTAAACTTATTTATTTTTCATAAATTAACTAAATAAGATTAGTAAGCAATGATTTATTAATGAGTTGACCCTCCTTTTTTTGAAATTATTTCAAAAACACGGTTTGGGAGTGAGTCATAGAGCTGCTTCAAATAGTTAAGCGAAACTTCCTCCCAAGCTTTTTTGATGGCAGCTATCAATGGCGGCTTATACTGAAATTGTCTGCCAGACTCATACACTTTCCTTGCCAACCATCCCCACACGTTCTCAATAATATTTATATCAGGAGAGTATGGTGGCCATTCCAGTAATGCAACATTTTGTTGTTGAATCCAGTTTTCACAACTCGTGCAGTATGTATCGGAGCATTATCTTGCTGGTAAGTCCACTCGAGTGGTCCAAAAGTATTATCGAAGTGAGGAAATGCTTTTTCGAGTACGCTTTTATAAGTTAATGCGTTCATTTTTGAAGATAAAAATTGAAGTTCGCAAGCTCCAAAGTAGGAGACCGCTCCCCACACCATCACACCACCTTCGCGGCTATGAAGACGACTTAATCGATGTTCTTCTTTTCGAAGATCATGAAAATAGAAATTATAGCCATCTGGTCCCTCCAAATTAAATTTTTTTTTTCGTCTGAAACACTACGCGTTGCCACTCAGTTTTCCACGACATATGGCTACGACAGAAGAGACGCCAATGTGCTTTTCTGGCTGGATTTAGTGGTGTTTTTTTTTTTTTTTGCAGCTTGAGTCTTTTCAGATGTTTGGTATTTTGAATTATGCGTCGCACTGTAGAAATACCTGCAGAAACTCCAGTTTTAGCTCTTATTATCGGTACAGAGTCATGCGAATTCGAAGCTGTTCTAATTATAAGTCGCCTTTCTGCAACAGTAGTTGCTTTATTGGTCCGACCTTTCATATTTTTTCCGTAGCTCGACATATTTCGTAAAAAAATTCCTATAGCACGGTGACTCCGTCCAAGTTTTTTCCCAATTTCGCGATGACTAAGCCCTGAGTCGCTGTACGCTTCAATTTTTTCTCGTTCTTCTAAAGATAATGCAATCCCACGACCCATTTTTTAATCGTCCACTTAATAATTTTACAATGTTTTGATAACAATCAATTGATCACAACTAAAACGATAAGCATTGGTGCTATTCTAATGAACTAAATTATTTGTATTATTATTGTAGGTAGTTGACAAAATGCAGAAAAAATTTATAACTGGACTATTTTTGAATTTTCTTTTATGTCCAAAAAAATTATAAATAAAAACTATAAAAAGAGAGACTACCGAATAATTGTAATTTGTAACAGGTTTTAAGAGAATCGACCATTCATTAAGAGAAAAATACGGAGCTATTCTATTGACCGGCAGTGTAGTTTAGTTTAGTTACGCAAGCTATCTAAGTTCTAAAAATGAATATAAATTGTAGAAGTATGGAACTCCATTTTTATTTTTCACATTTGAGTATATCCAGCTTCAAAAAATATTGAAATATTTTGGTAACAATATATGTACATAAAAATATATACATAAAAAATTAAACAATTTTGTTTTTAAATATTATATTGTTTTTAAGAATAGGTGTGTGCCTATACAAATTAAATCAAAATACAATACCATTAAATTTAATTAGTCTAAATCCAAATATTCAAAGAAAGTATCTCCAAGTAGCTTTCATTTGAGATATTATTAACCAAATTCTAATATTTAAATGAAAAAAAAAAACTGATTTTTTAAATTACTCCACTTCGTCATTCAAAGTTTTTTAACAGTTATAGCAAAAGTTTTTATTAACATTTCGCATATTTATTTATTATACAACATACTGTCTGTAGGGTGTTTTAACACATTTTGTTTTACAATTTTTTCTTTTATTGTTATTATTGAAAATACTCTTTAATATTATTCAAAATTTACTTTCTTATATTAAAAAATACAAAACTCTATTTTAACATACTCATATTTTCTTTAACGAAACTAAATATGAAGAAATAAAAGCACAAACAACCTTGAACTTTGAAACAAACGAAATAAACCATACAATGTATGTACTTCGTACGTGTACATGTTTAGTACGTCTTATATACTTTTTGTTTAACGACAAAATCTTCGATAAATGGAAAAATTATTGTTATTTCAACCAAGTTTTTTTCTGTCTATTCAATAACTCCGTAAATTGAGTTATGGTGTATTTGGCTCTTAGTAAAAAAACGAACGTAAATAAGTATATAATTACTGATTAAAAGGTTAATGATTTTTTTCAGACAACCAGCAACAATTATAATTTAAATATTTTCCAAAGTGTTACTGTTTGGTTTTTGTTAAGCAGGTGAATGACCACGTTTTATTAAAACGATTTTTCGAAATTTAAATAAACAAATAAAATTGTTTATTTTTATTTTGTTCTCAGAGAAATACAAATTGTTTTATTAGTATATATATGTAGTATAAATATATTATGATATATGAGCAATGTACATATATGAAACTGAATCACTAAGTACATATTCTTTTTTGCGACGATAAATCTTTTAAACATGACCTTTGCCAAACAATCAAGCAAATGTCAATGACTATTTTACTTCTTACGTTTATTATTCTCTGTTTTTTTTTTCACTTTTAAGTATATTAAGGGGGTAATATACAAAAAAAAGCTGTTACTGAAGACAATGTGATTCGATTTAGATCTACAGGATTTTGATCTTTGAGTCTTGTAATTGTTTGTTAAGGAAGTAAATTAACAATAAATCTTTATATAATTATCACGGCTTCTAATTGGAAACAACTATGTTAATAACAAAGTATGTATGTACAGTGGACTAATAAAGTTTAGACACACCATGATTTCCAAGAGAAATCTCACAATAACTTTACTCCTTCTTAACTTGAAAAAATCACAATTATTTTTTAAAGATTGATCGTTTAATTACCATTCAACAGAAAAACTATTTCACATTTTATTTCTAAGCTACAATGCATTACAAACAAAAAAGAAAACGTAAATCTATTGCTTCTAAGCGGCGGCACAATAGGCAAACTCTTTCAACGGGTGTAATGTTTTCCCACTCAATGCGCAGTGCTTCTTTAAGAGATTCTTTTGATGTTATGTGATGTTTTATTATTTTTTCTCCAGTAAGTACACAACGTGCTCTATATTATTCGTATCTAGCGACAGCGGATAAATCATTCCTGGAACAAGAACTTCACATCTAAGCCCAGCTTCGCAACACTTGGAGTTAAATATTCTTTCAGAAATAAGCGTGTTTGTTCATTTTATCATCTATAAAGATAAGATTTCCCACTTCAGATGCAGTAATACACTCCCACACTATAACATTGCCGCCACCATGTTTTACAGTCTTAACAACATTGTTTGATTTGAACTCTTTGTTTGCTTATTGCCAAATTTTTTGTGGACCATCTGAACCAAAAATGTTGAACTTTGATTCAGCTATTTCAGAACTGATTAGTATGAAGTTTTGAGAGTTCTAAATTTTTTTTTACGTCTGAAAGTAACAGCTTGCGACGATGAACTTTTTCATGATAACTTGCTTTGTGCTGAGTATTTCGTATGGTTTGTTTTCCTGAAAACTTTGCTTCATTTCTTCGCACAATTTCACAGCCGAAATCTTTGGATATTGAGCCACTGCAGCAACAACAATCCGTTCCACACTTGGCAAATATTTGCCATATATTTAAACTCGCTTATTTATTTAAAATAACTTCGTTTATTTAGGACAATACACAACTAATATTTAGTGTTATTTTGTTTGAACAACGTCAAACAAATTTGTCCTAAAACCAGTGGTTACGTTTTTTTGAGTAAATATTGCCATTTGTGATTAGGGCTTCTGTACCAGGACGCCAATTTCGCGATAAAACTTAACTTGCGCGTGAAATTTGTTATAATTTTACAGACGTCTAATTTTTCTGAACAATACTCATTATAGGTACTGTGTTGGCGGCGAAAAATATCCTGAATAATTTTAGACATTTGAAACTTGGCTAATATGCAATTAACAAGTTCATTAAAGTGAAAAATTAATAATAATCAGCCCAATCATGAATAAAAATTTCGCGGGAGTTTTTTCCTTTTTTTCCTATTTAAATTCAATGTTAAAAAAATAAAAAGGGAAAAAACTCCCGCGGATTTTTTATTCATGATTGGGCCGAATAATAGCAAATAAATTGAAACATATACATACATATGTTCCTAAAATTTTTTTGCATAGATTTACGTTGCTTTTTAGTTTTTAATGTACTGTATCTTAAGAATAATAAAATATGAAATATTTTCTGTATTGAATGGTTAATAAAACTATCAACTTTTAAAATGATATCTGAATTATTGTTTCAAGTCAAGAAGGAGCAAAGTTATTGATAGATTTCTCTTGGAAATTATGGTGTGCCCAAACTCAATTGATACACTGTATGTAATTTTTTGAATGACATACAACTTTGAAATACGTTTTAAGCTATTACAGAAATCTTGCAAAACATTCATACATTATCGACTGTCATTATTATCAAAAATAATAAATTGCAATAAATAACAAAAAAAAAATGTTAACGAAAATAAAATTAACACACGTATTTCACATGACTATTTATAAAATTTTTATATAGTAATTCATTTATTAATTCACTTACTTCACTCTCTCACATTCTCTTTCCTGCAGCTAAAGTTTACATATATGTACATATATAGATTACATATGTACATGCAAAATATTGCATTTTCAGTGTGTCAATTAAAAATTTAATTAAAGTAAATATTTACATATATATAAAATTTTTAATTTAAACAGAAAATAAAAAAATATTAAGTATAATCGTGATTATGGCAATTCAACAAGTGTTTATGGAATTACTGTTGTCATCCATGCAACAATATTTTGTTTTACATACCTACTTACTTATAACAAAATCTGTACATTTGAAATGTATGTAGTTATATTTTATACATACATATAAAAATAATAAAAAAAATAACAGATAATTTTAAATACAATATTAACAAAAATCTTTAAATATGAACGTATTAGCCAAAGTATTATTTGTTAATTTACAATGACATCAACCATATGGTGCGAAAAAAACAAATTCTATTATGCATTTAAATTTATTTGTTTATGAAATTTAACAAGAATGTGTGCTGGATTAAAGGTACAAAAAATAAAATAATTTTTCGAAAGTTTTAACAAGTGTATTTCAAATATTATACCTGTATAAAATTTATAAAAACAATTTAATATTTTCCCATTGCCCAGCATTTGTCTATAAATAATAATTGATTTTTTAACAGAAACAGTTTAACAAATACAGTTTTGATAAAATTAGAGTCATATGTATATTCTTTAATAAAAGTTTCGAGAAACAAAATTGTCAACTGATTGCAGCATGTTATCATCTTAACATCAACAACATAATTGCCAAAATTTCCCAATATCTGGCCACCAATATATGGACTTTCTATGTAAGGAACGAAAATGAATATATCATATATATATAGTCGGGCATTATTTGGTTTTAATTTTATTTAAATACCAACAGACATTTATGAGCGTAAATGAGATTTGCAGTAGTGGCCTATTTATGTTAAAGTTATTATCGAAAGTGCGCCTTACTTGTGAACTATGACTAATTATTGACTGTTCGCAATAAAATAAGAACGCATGATTTATGTATAAATTAAAGTAATTTCGGGACCTTATATGGTCAATATTATACCGATCATTACAACAGTTCTGGTGTGATTTCCTTTTATATACAGGGTGGCGCAAAAGTAATCCTCCTATCAGAAAATGCTATAAATTTTGCGAGGCCCCTAATGTAGAACTTATTTGTGGCGAAATTTGTGTGGTTACCTACATATCGCACCCTAAATACAAAAGGTTCACAAGACTAAATCGTATCCATATGTTAGTATGTAAGGAGTACTATATCTTGCGGTCAGGTATCCGATCAAATCGCACCATCTAAAACTTGATGTCTCCGCTAGTTTATTTAGTATATGAGTGTTGAAAAAATTGAGTCTACAGTTTTGAAGAGTCGGACATTTACAGAGCAGATGAAATTCAGTTTCCTCTTTCTTACCGTCCTGGCAACAGCGGAAGTGATTATTGAAAGGAAGTCCGAGTCTGTTTGCATGTATACCAATCGTCCAGTTACCATTTAGCACTGCTATAATTCTCGAGATATCCTTGAGTTTCATATTCTGGAGCAGCATACTGCGTTTCTCATTATACACTGGCCACATATTTCTAGTAGTCCTGCATGTGTCCAGATTCCGCCACCTATTTCCAGCCTTTAAAAAGTAGTGTCTGAAAATTTTACTTTTAATGTTTCCAAGTGGTATTGCGATTGATACGGAGACATTTAAAGCCAGTTTTGCTTTCACATAAAATTCTACATGCTTTCCTAATCGCTAGTAACTCTGTCTGAAATACACTAGATTTATCTGGGAGACGTATGGAGATTTTTAAATTGAGTTCATCATAAAAGACGCCTGAACTCCATCTATGAACCATCAGTGTATACTCTTATGTCGTATCCATCAATCATGTGACCCCATTGGCCATTTGTAGCACAGACCTGATTTTTTACTTGTGTATTTTTTTATCCCAAAAACAAACAATAAAAAATCAACAATAACATTCATGTTTTTAATTTATATTTTGCAATTTTCTTTTCATTTCCATTTTCATTCCTTGTTAATGTCAATCAAAATGCGGCGCGTTTTTAAGTGTGTGTTTGTGTATGTATTTGTTGTTGTTGTAGTTTGTTTTTAGCAATATTCATTCTGTTGACATTTTCTTTATGGTCAGCCAGTCCGTCATGTGTATATAATTTTTCATTTATAATCCTTTGTTATGAATGATCATCATCATCTTCCTCATCGTCATCATTATAATCATTATCTTGTTGTTTGTTGTGGATCATGTTTATTATCTATGTGATGACATGTAACCTGAAATGTCTTTCTTATTGTCAGAGTAGTTTGTTGTATTTTTGTATTTTTAGTTATGTTTTATTGCCACAAAAACACATGCAGAGTATGTATTTGAAGTAAGGTTACCTACATATATACATATGTATAGGTATATACACACACTCTTACATAAGTATATACCGGAAGATACTTTCGAGCCGTGCGCTGTGTTGTGCTGCTATGTGGTGCTCCATTTGTACATCAGAGTCAGTTAATTTATCTCTCTGCCAAAGGATGACCTAGTTGTTATTTTTGAAGAGTGTGTCACTTGTATTTTCACCTAAAGTGTGTCAATTTAAGTACATTGTATTTACTTTACAGATAACGTACATGTATGTATGTATGTATATAAAAATCATAAAAAAAATAAAAAACCATACAATGTCATATTTAATCTCATTTGATTTTTATTCAAATAAAAAGGGTTGATAAATAGACACATTTTGTTTGAGAGGGGAATAATTTTTGATAAAGATTTTTTTATGAAATTGTTGCACAGAAAATCGATAGACTTTGTTATTTACTCTGTGTTCAATACTGATCAATAACAAAAAAAGCACTTTCGCAACAAGCGTTAGGAAATTATACATTTTAAATAATCTTTGTTATAGAAAAATTTTATTTTAAGTATAATAATTAAAACAGTTTTAAATACTTGCATCTGGAAATAAGTTTAAGTTAAAATAGTCTCGTCCATTTGTTATCTAAACTATGTAATTTTCTAATCTGCGGGTTCTGCAACGAGATACATGCGAAAGGAATTTTGCAACTTATGCTGAGTTAGTCTATAAATCCGTTAGACCCTGAGAACATACTTAGGGGTGCCAGACGTACTGTTTTTAGCAGTACGCGTACTGTTTTTTTTTTTCAAATGTACTGTTTTATGAACAAGACTCAAAACAGTACGCAAATGTACCGTTTTTTACACGTTGTACGGTTTTTTTTTCGTTAAATGCTTATTTATATTAAAATTGAAAAATATACATATTTAAAAAAAAAAAATTTCTTCTTTATTAAAAAAAGAATTTATTTAGTTGATTAGGAGAGCAGTGTTAGTGGCCCTAAAGCATTGGTGTTCAAAAAAATTGTTTGTCCATATGAAATGAATACAACAACAATTGTTTCATGAAATGGACATCATTGCTCTAAAGGCATTTCTAACCATTAAACATTGTAGATTAACGAAGAATATTAAAAAAACAAATTGGATTTCATAAATATATCATTGTTTATACAACGTATTTAAATACACTTTTCGAAAAGCTGATTATTTAAATTTAAAGTAGTCATGTTATAGGGGGTTAAGATAAAATGTTACTTGGATTTTTTCAATAAATGATACTTCTTGATTTTTAAATAGTAAATTTCTACACCATGTAAATTGGAACAGCATTATTCTTACTAAAACATATTGAAAAAGGAGTAAAAGTTAGTTGAGATTAAATTTAAAGTTCACTTTTGTAATGTAAATTAATACATATACAGATTGATTTACAAAAACTAATAAATTTAAAACTTTGCATTACAAGCAAAGCAAAAATATTGTAATCTAAAAGGACTTTGATGATATCAAAGATACAATATGCCATTTAAATTGTATTTTCTATGTACCTTCTTCAGAAACGTTCATTATATATGTTATGATCTCATATTTTTAATCTCAATAAGACTATGCGACCTCGAAGTACATACATAATTATAATTATGTGTTTTTGAGCAGACTCTGTTGTATCAACATGACGTTATGTCACATAATTGCGAGAACCTTTGTTTCCTCCCAGTATTCAAAAAACTGACTTTTTTAGAAAACTTATTTTTGGTTTATTAAAAAATTGCATTTTCTAAAAAATCGTTCTCGATTACGGTTTTAGCTAAAATAACCATTTTTGATTACTGTTTTAGCTGAAAACCCCGATTAATCGTGTTTTAATTATATGCGGTAATATTTAAGTTTTTTTTTTATTTTTACATTTAATGAACAAGCCAGATTAATCAAAACAATTTTTAAGTTAATAATCAAGCTCTCGTCAAAAAAGTATTTCCAAAATGAAGACTGAAATGATTTGTCAATATTCTTAATCAGGGAAATCATATAAACCAATATTGCCAGAATTAGTTTTAAAACCGACAAGAAAAAATGCTTTGGTGTCATAGGGCACTGCTACACGTTCAATAAATATCGTTATACTAGAAATACTTGAATAATATTGTTTTACAAAAGAAAAAAATGGGTATCATTGAATGACCTTTACCTCCTTCGTCCAGGAGTTTTGCTGCATATGAAGTTACTTCCACTCCCTATGAAGGTGTGAGGACTTTAGAGATGTAGTAGTTAAACAAGAGAGACCTGAGGAACTACTTGTTTAACTATTCGAGGTTGTGAGCGTTTACCTCTCTACGAGCGACTGACAGCCACTCAGATAGTTCACGATCCATCTCTTCGGGGTTGGGTATTGGGGATTGCAGGATATACTGGCCCATAGTGTTGAAGGGCTTTGATAAGTTACGCTCCACGAGGCGGCCTAAAATATAAGAAAGAGAAAAATAGAAAGAGATGGATAGAGATAAACAATAAGTTGAGATGGATATAAAAGAGAATATGTCAGGTTCATAGATTAGCAGATAAAAGAAAGAAAGAACGAAAAAAGAGGTTTTAGCATAGGATTTATGTAACCGATCGCGATAGCCAATTACTTCTAATGAAGGCATCAATATGCTCCAACTTCATATCCCATATTTCAGATAGACTATTAAAGGATCGTTGTCCCAGAAAAATGTTACATGAAATATTTATTCACCCCAATCGTGAATAAAAATTCCACATGAAATTTGTTCCCTTTTTATTTTTTTAACATTTTTGAACAATGGAATGACTCAGGCTCCTAACAGATATGTTAAAACCCGTTTGCATGAACGGCGGAAACGCAACCCTGTCGGGTTATAGAGAGAACGAACTGTGAACCATCAAATTACAAACTCCAGAACTTAAGTTGCTATTCTTTAAATGATCTAACCATTTGTTCAGATTATCCTCATTTAACAACCTGCTAATATCGCGATTCACCATCTTATGGGTTGGTATTTCAGATCTCATCACGCTTATCTGGAAGTGCGGCCACACTACGGATAATCGACCAGATGTCATAAAGCGTGCGGATGCTGCTGTTGCGGTTTCGCGCAACTTCGGAAAGTGTAGGAAGGTCAGTGAAATTTCTTCAGCTATCTTCTGTTTGATGATATGTAACTCCGTATCTGCCGATTTGAACTTGACACCTTGACCAGCTTCAAAGTGCGGTCTTTTGACTGAAATTGTAAGTCAGTAAATTTTTCCTTTTGTGATTGATATCGGATTTTGTCATAAATAGATTTAAAAACGATGATATTATGCTTGAGCTGCCCATCATAATATCTTGTGTTGCCAATCATCTGTTTTGCCAATAAACAAATAATTATAAATTATTGTTAAGAAGGAACATACATTTGTATTATAAGTAATGCTATATATATAGGTTATGGTCACCATGTTCTTTGCGGGTAGGTTTATGGAAGTCAACTTCCCAAGAAGCTTCGAAATAGTGCTGGCAAATTCTACCACTTTCCATTACTCAATAATATTCAATACTTTTCATTTGGGTACTCAATACTACTCCATACTTTAAACGGATTTTTTTGAAATTGTAACGCATAGTTTTTATCTGGAAATTAAAGTAGTTTTTTAAAAAAATCAAATATAAAGCTAACTTTTGATTCAACGTTAACAACAACTTAAGAAATAATAGACAGCTTTATTTCGGCGGTTGGTTTAATTTTGTAGCTTATAATTACAGTTGTCTTTTTATACAGTGATGTATTTTTATGCACTATTTTACCCACTCAACTGCTTAAAAATACAACACAGAAAGTATCGAGTAACTACTTTTGAGTATTGAGTATTCAAAACAAAGGGCAAATACTCGAACTCGGTACCCATTACTCAAACCTTTCCCAGCACTACTTCGAAATATTTTTGAACTTTAATTTTATTTTTCACATATAATCCTTGATCAGGATGCTGAGCAATATAAGGTTAAGGTGAGTTTAAAATAATTTTTTCGCCATCAATCCCCAGAACTAATTTAATTTTTATTTATATTCTGTTACCTTTGACCCCTTAGAAAGACATTTTGATCTGCATTTACATAACATGGTGAATTAATTGAATATGATACATGCTTTATATGTAGAGTTATTTCATTTAATTGATTTTCTTTCGATCTATTCAAAATATAAATTCTAAATGAATTTAACATCGACTCTACAATGTTCGTTTACAATTAAGGTGCGTGTAGCATCATATATTTGTTGTTGCTTGCCTCTATACATATATGTACATATTATAATTGCTCGTACTCGTAAACTGAAAAGTAATACATACTTTGAAAAAAAATACAGTGGCTTACAGCTTATTTCGTGTGATGTAGTTTCAAAAGAGAAAACCTTTATATATATATTTACAATTTAATGGAATTAAAAAAAAAACTTATAAAGGTCGGGAGCAAAAAATTTTAAAAGTAGATTGCAGTTCGCCAGATAAAGACCAATCGTTCTGGAACACCGTTATATTTGCTCATGGATACAAATTTAATCTTTTTGAGTCCGATAATAAGTTATATGTTTGGCGAAAGCCAAATGCGGAACTACAACCAAAAAGTTAACGCAGTACAGTAAAGCACGGTGGTGGACAAGAGATGGTATGGAGGTGCATGTCGTCAGCTGGCCTTGAATTTTAATATAATGTTAATACTTATATGAGTGAACGATTTTTCTGTTATCCGTTTGTAATCAAAATAAAAACTTATTAATCTTAAATAAGTAACGGTATTTTTTTAATTCTTAAGTAAATAATAAAAACAATTATAAAATCAATCACTAAGAGTTAGGCACACGAAATTAGCTTTGAGCCACTGTATGTATATTGTAGATGACTAAAACGTGATTATCATGACTACATACATAACATTTAAAAAAAAATTATTTTAAATCATTTATTTTCCAAGCTTTGTATTCTGTTTGTCGCATATTTTTTTAAGCGTTTTATTTTACTTTCATAAAAATCAATTTCAGAGTTTTTAATGATTTAATTCATTTGTTAAAAATACAAAAATACAGAGGCAAGCATTAGCTTCTCTCTCTTTATATATACCAAAAATTTTGTTCAGATTTTTTAATGGGAAATGTTGGCCCAAAAAAATCTTAACAATGTCAGTTTCGCTTATTTGGAATTATGGGTTTTACTGGGAAAGTTATTAAAGAAGTATTGGAGTCATACTCTTCATCTGTTAAAGATGTTAAAACGCATGCAATGGTGATAGTAGAAGACTATTCAACACGTGTACATCACACTAAAATGTCTAATACATTGTAAAGTTCAGAATTAACGAAAAATAAATTAAAATCAAATTAAAGATTTAAATCATTAAAACATCTGCAAATTGTAAATGCAATAGTTGTTTTTGTTTATATTGTAATTTCTTGGCATACGTTATTTGTAACTCTAAAAAGCGACAAGTATTGAACATACGACAGTGTACATTACTATAAGTAATGTAGCGTTCGTAAGTGTTGTAAGTAGATGGCTGTTTCAATATGAGGACAATACAAGCATAACCACCCATTGACAAGAACGTACATATATGAATGTGTACGTGCAACGTTAAATATTGAGCTTTCTGTGCTTAGCTGATTGCAACTGCAAGAACGTATGCTGCATATTTGAAGATTACAATACAAAACAACGTGAGTGCGTGCACGAAACAACAACGATACCAACCAAGACTTGAAGAAATATGCAGCTGAATTGCATGTGTTATTGCAAGTGCCCATCAGTTCTGGTGACTGTTCTCGTTCTATAGTATAAGTAAAATAAGGTTAACACAAGTGGCTGCCGTTTGTCCGTCAGGCCAATCCTCTATTGCATTACGCACTAAATCCATATGTTGAGAATATAATACAATCGAAACGGAATAAGGGTGGGATTACGAATCAACACAACAAAAACAATGGTAAAGAATAGAATAGATTTTTTTAATTCTATTCATATTTTCCGAATTTTGTTTAAAAAATTAGTAAAATGAGAGGTCATTTGTTGAAATCGTTTGAGAAATGACGAAGTTATAGTACTTTTTACGAACAAAAGAGTGGAAACCTCTTTCGATTAGAATAGCACGATTTAATAAAATCTAATAAAACTTAACGAATTTTATATTTGTATCACCAATTTTTACATGAATTTTTTTTAAATGTTTAATAATCATATTTTTGGTCTTTGTAAAACTAAAAAATATAGATGTTTTAAAAAATACAAAATTTCAAATTTCCGGTTAAAAATCTCAAATTTTTTTACTTGTGGTTAGATTTGTTAATAAAGTCTATAAATGAAAAATAAAAAACCGCCTACTTTTTATTTATATATTTTTTAAATTTTTTTAAAGTTTGCAAAATTTTCGGGTTTCCGCCAAAAAAAAAAAAATTCTTTAAATTTTTGGTAAGTTTTTTTCACTATTTAATAAAAATTATACACTACATAAAAATCTGATTCATTTTTTATAGTAATCAAAAAAATTGTATAAACAAAAATTGTATAAACAATTTTTTTTTTTAATTTTGGCAGTACCATAAACTAAGGTCTTTGTAACTTTTACTGAAACTTAGGAAACATGTGTTAAAAAATTCATACCACTTTTACATTTTCGGGTAAAAAACCTAAATCTTCTTTACATATTCTATTTGAGCCCATTAAAATGTACTAAAATCACAAATAAAAAATTACCTATTCTTAAAAAAAAATTATTCTACTCTGTCAAACTTTTGCATTTTGGTAATTCCAAATAAAAAATCGCAAAAGTTTTCGATGGCGCAAACAACTTTTCCATTAAAAATATTTACCAAAAATTATTTTTGTTTTTTTGTACCTATAGTAATAAACAAAACTGTTAAGATTTAAAGCAATACAATAAAAAATTATAGCGTAGACAGACGACACAGTTAATTTGCATTAACAGTCTTAATTCAAATTAACTTGTGAATTATCCATTTTTAATGCGCATTAAGTTAAGGTGTGTTCACATTGTGTGTATTTGTCATATGGAATGTCACTTTTTCGCATGTCAAATTTGTACATATATGCCCCTATTGCCGTTCTCAACTCAACTAAGTTTGGTCGTCTGTCAGTCAACCCGACTTTAACTCAACCAAATTATTTTTTGGTATTGTGTAACACAACGATTTTTAGTTGTAATTGTTATGGCGTTGCCGACATGAAATATCGATTTCATGTTGGCAACACCATGCATTTTATTTGTAAAGTGAAGAAAAAACGCAAAAAAATCAAGTTTTTATAAAATAAAAAGAATGGATTTAAGTGTGGATTTATTTTTTGAAGACGAAAATCATGACGCTAATACAAATGTTCTACGTATACGTAGAAAAATACGCGATGATTCCAATCCTCTTGAACTACCCAGTGCGAAGTAAGAAATTTCCAAAATAAGTAACAAATATGTTAGTATAATAAGTATTATTTTTCATAGAGGCAATTTTCTTTTGCTTAATTTGTTTATTTCATAATTTTTATAACTGTTTTTCTCCAAATCCTTAATACTTTTTTAAAGTTTAGCTTGTGTCTCGCATTGTTTTCTCAGAAGTTCCAGACGCTCTTGTTCTGGTGATTTTTTTCTTTTCTTGGCTGGTGTGTTTATTATCTCAGGTTCATTTGTAACGATTTGTTCCATGTCGAGATTTTGAGGAGTTTCTAAAGCCTGACTTGTTGACGGACCAACGTTTTCAACGCCGAAAGTGTGTCCAGATGGTGCTACTTGGTAATTTAGTGATAACAGCTGGGACACGCAATCCTCAAGTGCATTAAACGGAATTTCTTGTGAAGGACCACCACCTGCTGCTTGTTGGTTTTATTTATTATTAGCAAGTTTTTTTAATAATTGCTTTGTAATGAATCCAAACCTATATGAAGTAAAAATTCTAATAAAATGTCTGTTTACAATAATTAAGATGGCATATACTTACACGTTGCCATTCGAAGGATGTTCTTGTAGGTGGGCCCAAGCTATTCAATTCTATTGTAAATCCTTCCCACGCTTCCTTACACTGAGTTTTAGTCATCTCAAATTTTTGCTTTCCTTTAGCAAGTTCTGGATTTTTTTTCCATCAGCTGCACAAGTCGCTCAAATTGGGCTTTGGTTGTTATTTTGACTGTCCTGCGTATGTGTATTAATCATTTAATTAATTATATTAAGATCAAAAAACACCTATACTTACGATTTTTCCATTTTTTTTATCTTTTTGTATTATTTTTTTAAAGGAAATGTATTAAAAATTTTATTTAAATCTATAACCGACAAAGACTCAACTGCTAATAAGCAGTTGTGTATATTTATCGTTTTTGTCAACCAAACTCATCCAAAATGGTGAACCGCAATACTATTAAACACAACCAAAAAATCAGCAGCACAACCAAAAAGTCAACTACATTTAAGTTGTGAATGGCAATACCGATTTATGAAAGACGACCAAATTATTAAAAAAGTTGTGAACCGCAATAGGGGCAATAGTCTGAACACCTTCAAACAATAGCATGTGTTATTTCTATGTGTGCAATACACATGACATTTTTTATTTAGAACGAGTTCTATTTTCTTGTGACAAACCATCTGACATCAGCTGTTTTTTATAACAAAAATTTTGTGGCGGCAAAAATTAATTGAAATTTTAATAAATATAATTTATAGTAAAACAAAAATCTCTCATTCCATTTTAAAATACAGTTTTATTTAATTATAAATTTAATTTTTTATTATACACATACAGAAATCAGCTGTTTTAAGATTTTTTTTTTATAGGTTATGTCAAATGTACTTAACATACCAACATTTGAACATGTAAATTATAAACCGTATGTGAAACTCAAATTTTGACATACACATGAAAACACATGTGGATAGAAAAGCGACATTCCATATGACAAATACACACAATGTGAACACACCTTTAGACGTAAATACACAAAATCAAACTGAATTTACCCCCTGGCCCACGATGTCGAACGCTAACGTTCGCTTAGATAAGACTTAAGACACAAACTTAATTGTGGAATAAACAAACTTGATTGAGTAAAAAATAGATACGATAAAAAGTTTGTGTCTTCAGTCTTATCTAAGCGAACGTTATCGATCGACATCGTGGGCCAGGGGGTTATACTGCATTTAGCTATTTCAATATGGCAACATCGTCGAAAATCAATAATATGTTATCAAATTGTTTACTATTCTAAAATAAGAAGAAGACAATTGTAAAATTAAAATAATAAAAATAGATTTCCACAATTGCCTTTCTCTTATTTCAGAGTGTCCCACTGCGGTCCCCACATGTAGCAACACGTTCAGGTTGATGGTTGCTAGTGCATGAACAAGTTTTGCATTATGAAACAGTTTCAGCAAAAGTAATTTCAGCTTTTTTCAAAGAAATACTGTTTTTTAAGCAAATGCCAAACAAATTTTTTCATAATTAAATAGTTGTTGACAAACAAACAGCTGTTACCTACATTACATTACATTAGTGAGTTTTTAATGCGCATTAACTCTGTCGTCAGTCTACGGTATTAAATTTTGACAATTTTTTTTTTTGTAACACAGTAAATCGTTTTTCCGTTCAACAGTTTTGCCTCAAGCGTTTTCTGACTTTAGCGCCCTCTACTGTTAACAAAAAGAAGAGATCATAAATTCTACTTACGAATCTATTTAAGGTACTTTGTTAGCTTTACAAAAATGTATATTACTTAAATATTTTAAGCACTTTATTATACCCTTCACCATCGTGAGAAGGGTATATATAAGTTTGTCATTCCGTGTGTAATTTCCACAAAAAAATTTTCCGACCCTATAAAGTATATATATTCTGGATCCTTATAGATAGCGAAGTCGATTAAGCCATGTCCGTCTGTCTGTCTGTCTGTCTGTTGAAATCAGTTTTTTGAAGTCCCCAGATATACTCGGGATCCAAACCTTCAATAATTCTGTCAGAAGTGCTTTCGAGAAGTTTGCTATTTAAAATCAGCAAAATCGGTTTAGGTTAACCAGAGTTATGAACCTATATGTGAGACCACCTCCATAAAAATTTGATATTTTTCATCCATTTTATTGCAATATTTTGAAAACTATTGCAGATAATACCATGAAATTTTGTATACGTTGTTTGTACTATAAAAGAAGAAAGTGTGCGGAAAATAGTAAGAATCGGTCCATGATTTCTTATAGCCCCCATACAAATATATATATTCCCGAAATATGGCTTAATGATAAATAAATGCCTATAAAATTGGAATATCAAGACAAAATTCAGCAAAAATAAGTTTTATACAAAAAGAAATCGCAAAACGAAATTTTTTTTAATTCGGTCCATGTTTGACCATAGACCCCATATAAAGTCCACTTCCAAAATTCACTTAAATACGTATAAAAGAGATATAAATAATGTTAAACGGCTAAAATTTGACATAAATACTCTTTATAGGCAAATAAATTGTTGTACTAAATTTTATGGTAGTCGGCCCAGAATTGGTCATAGCCCCCATACAAAAATCTTCCCGAAATATGGCTTAATGATAAATAAATGCCTATAAAATTGGAATATCAAGACAAAATTCAGCAAAAATAAGTTTTATACAAAAAGAAATCGCAAAACGAATTTTTTTTTAATTCGGTTCATGTTTGACCATAGACCCCATATAAAGTCCACTTCCAAAATTCACTTAAATACGTATAAAAGAGATATAAATAATGTTAAACGGCTAAAATTTGACATAAATACTCTTTATAGGCAAATAAATTGCTGTACTAAATTTTATGGTGGTTGGCCCAGAACTGGTCATAGCTCCCATACAAGGACCACATCTGAAAAAGAGATTTTTCCCTATATATATTGTATAAATATCGGTACCGACTCAAAACTTTGCACAGATCATTTTAATATATACAGAAATCATCCCACAAAATTTTGTGAATTTCGGTCTATTTTTAACCGTATGCCCCATATAAAGCCCTCTTCCGAAAATCACTTTAATACTCATAAATCGCTTATAAATAAGGGTACCAATCCAAAATTTTATACGGATCATTTACATACATGCCTAAATCTAACTGCTGGATTTTGAGAATATCGGTCCATATTTGACTATATCCCCCACATAAGGTCCACTCTCGAAATCCACGTTAATACTAATATATATCGTACCGTTATTATGTTGAAATTCAACGTGAAATATCCTCATATGCATGAAAATAACTGTTCCAAAATTTAAGAAGATCGGCCCATAATTTGTCATACCTGCCATATAGAAACATTTCCAAAAAACAAATAAATTCGGGTCAAAAAATATTCTTTTCGGATTTAACCCATATTCGGTCCATATTTTATAATCATGATATATATCGTTGGAAAGGTATTTTTAATACCTTTTATTTAATGTATTACAAATTATCAGACACCCAGTAGTTCCCGAGATATAGGCCTATATATTTTCAACTTTAAGGGCCCGCCCCCTCGAAAATAGGCGTGACCGGCAACAAATTTTTTTTTGCTGGTATCTCCTCTAAAAGCCCTATTTGATTTTGTTTTTTTTTTTTTTTTTTTGAGCAAAATCACTAAAACCGAATTGTACCCCTTTTTTATACTCTGTTTGTTAAGTTACACTCAAGATTATTATGAACATCAGACAAACTCTGTAAATTATGGTAAGAATTGGTAATTAAATCAATTAAAAATGGTGAAAATTAGACAAAATTTCAAAATATTTAACATAAATTATGTTGGTCGTAAAATTGTCTTTCAAACAATATATCAAATACTAATAAAATTTGCACTAAGACTGAATAGAAAACACAGAATTAGGATATTCTAGTCTAGTGTAGTTTCTGTATTTCTTATTACGCTTAGGTGAAGGGTATTTAAGATTCGGCACAGCCGAATATAGCGCTCTTACTTGTTTTATTTTAATTTTGCCTATGGGACAAAGCACTGTGCGCGCCACTTCCCACAGATCGCATCAATCAATGGATTTATTTATTTTGGGCCGGTCGATTGGCCACCAAGATCGTGTGATATCACACCTTTAGACTTTTTCCTGTACGGATATCTAAAGTCTAAAGTTTATGCGGACAAACCCGCTTCGATTCAGGCCTTGGAGGAAAACATAAAGCGTGTTTATATTCTAAATACTATTATGAACTCTATGCAATGAAATGTTGCATTGCTTACTGCGTTTATGAAAACAGCCAAACACTCCCCATTAAATTTGATTTTTTTTTTTAAAGTAGGGAACCTCGAAATGGATCACGCTTTACTATGGAAAGAAGTCATTTTAGGATTAAATCGAAATTGGGATCACTTGTCTGGGTTCACGCAAACCGATTCGATTCGATCATAAAAGTTGTTATCTGTCCTTTTTTTTTTTTTTTTTTTTTTTAGCTTTTAGTTATTTATTGAATCTTCATATTATGAACTAACAATAAGTTTTCAAATCTTAATACTAAAAATAAAATAATAAGCCCAGCCAGTGCTAGACAAAAAATTTTTATGATACTACAAAAATTTCATATCAACTGATCAAGTCATCTGTTTTGCGCTTGAGTTAAAGCAAGGGTATCCCTCCTTCTCAACCGACTGTGGCCACTAAAGTTAAGGATGTCTCGTGCAAGTGGGTTTGGATGTTGTTCAAGTTTGCTGACGTACTTTGACGCATATTTTGTAAATTCGACGTTTACTAATGGCACGCCTAGATCTTTGTGGATTCGAGAATTTTTAACATACCATGGAGCTGTAGTAATAATACGTAGAATTTTATTTTGACCCCTTTGAATTTTTTCAATGTTTGATGCTGAGGCAGTACCCCATAATTGAATTCCATAACACCAGATTGGCTTTAGTATTGCATTGTACAACAATAGTTTGCAATCCAACTTTAATGAAGAATTTCTGCCAATTAGCCAATTAAGTTGCACTGCTTTTAATCTCATCTGAGTAAGTTTCGCTTCAATATGAGACTTCCAAGTTAAACGGCGGTCGAGGTGAATGCCGAGGTATTTGACTTCATTATGTTGAGGAATAATTTGATTATTTATTCTGATGGACGAGCAGGTATCTTTTCGCAATGTGAAAGTGATATGAATACATTTTTGTTCATTTACCCTGATTTTCCAAAGCTCTAGCCAATTCTCTGGTTTATAAACATAATTCTGCAAATTCTGTGATGCAACTTGGTGGTCCTTATGGACGCTGACAAAGGCTGTATCGTCTGCAAAAGTTGACGTGTGGATTTTGGGGTCTGACGGCATGTCGGAGGCATAAATCAAATATAAAGTAGGGCCCAGTATGCTACCCTGTGGCACACCTGATTCAATTGGCTGAGCGGTACTTAAAAAATTGCCTTCTTTGATTTTAAATTTGCGACCGTATAAATAACTTTCCATGAGTTTATGGGTGTTAGCAGGCAGAGTTAATTTAATTTTGTGCATTAAACCGTCATGCCAAACTTTGTCGAACGCTTGGGACACATCAATGAAAAGGGCGGAGCAGTATTTTTTATCTTCAAACGACCCTCTTATCACATTTACCAATCTGTGAGTTTGTTCGATGGTACTGTGTTTAGCTCTGAATCCGAATTGATGATTTGGAATACATTCAGTGTCATTCAGAATTGGAGTCAACTTAGTCATTAACAATTTTTCGAACAGTTTAGAAATTGTCGGCAGTAGGCTAATTGGCCTATATGACTCTACTTTAGTGGGGTCCTTCCCTGGCTTAGGAATCATGGTAATCATAGATACCTTCCAATCTGCAGGATAGTATTCTAGGCGTAAAATAGCATTGAAAATAAAGAGGATGATTCTTCTAGCTACACGAGGTAACTCCACAAGCATTTTGTTGCTGATTTTATCCATACCTGGAGCTTTTTTAAGATTCAGAGTACCAATAGCGCTTTGAACATCATTAAAGCTAAGTCTTAGAGGTACAGGAGGTCTAATAACGAGTGGAGCCAAATCAGATGCATTAATTGAGTTGTTTATAGTAAACACATTTCTCAAATGGTTAACAAATAAAGTCCCTTTCTCGGAATCATTTCTAGCCCAGTCTCCAGTCGGATTTCGCAGAGGAGGCTTTCCTCTAACTGGTCTTTTTAAACCTCGTGCCGCCTTCCATAGCGAATAGTCAGATTGTGGGGTACTATCAAGACCCTCCAAGTAAGATCTAAATGAGGCCGTTCTTTGGATTTCTAAGAAATTTCTTAGTATATCTCTGCATTCTCGTAGCCTAGCTTTCAGTTGAGGAGACCTATGAATTTGCCACTCTCTTCTAACTCTTCTTTTTTCTGCCAGGAGATGATCGAGTTCAGCGAAATAAGTTCTGTTTGTCCCACGTCTGCATTCAACGTCATATGTGGAGGCGTGATGTACAGCTCTTCGTATGTCCTCAGTAAACTTGCCAATCGACCCATCAATATCCGCGGTAGTTCTCAACACAACATTTTCCGTGCAGTGGGAACTTAAATACTTTTTATACTTTATCCAACTTACTCTGGTTTTAGATATGTCCCGAAATGAAGAGCCATTCCCTTGAAGGAAACGCATTGAAATAATAGTAGGAGAGTGATCTGAAGACAAGTCTAATGAAGGCTCCACTTGTATCGATTCTACAGGGATATTTTTCACTACTCCGAAGTCAATTACATCGGGAATCTTCCGTCGGTCCGTCGGCCAGTAGGTGGGATGCCCGCTTGAGAGTACATCTAATCCCATTTTGGCAATGGTGTTGAAGAGTTCACGACCCTTCGGGGTCACCAGACGTGAACCCCAAAAAGTATGTTTGGCGTTAAAGTCACCAGCAACTAAAAATCTAGCTCCAAGGGAATTGAAGAAGCTGTAGTATTGGTGTTCTTTTATTGAAAATCGAGGCGGCGAATAAATTGATGATAAAACAAAATTGTATTGACAGAATTCAATACAAATGTTTGTTGCTTGTAGGTAATCCTCACATATGTTGTTCATTAAATAATGTTTTATTCTGTTCTTTATAAGAATTGCCGATCCTCCACATGCTCTTCCGCGGGGATCTTTAGTATCATACAACACGTAGCCATTAATTTTGAAGTACGCTGTCGCCGTCAAGTGAGTTTCAGCAATCATCATGACATCAATCTGCTTATCCATCAGGAAGTGTTCCAGTTCGTTTTTATGTTGGCGGAGGCCGTTCGCATTCCAAAAACAAATTTTTAAACAAATCATTTCTTTAAAATGGCTTGTAAGATAGTGGATTGCATTTTCAGCATTTTCTGCATCATGGATGTCATAGTGGTCGTAAAAGTGTTCATGGTTTGGACAAGTGTCTGCAATGTAGTCTCTAGAGTGTTAATATTAGGCTCGTTAATATTAGGCATATTAGATTTAACCACGTTAGCGTAAGAAACTTGTCTAGAACTAGGCGCGTTTACATGACTAGTGGACCGTAACAATTGCGGGAAATTGTCACTCGATGCCAAAATAGGCTGTTGACGATGATCAGGTAATACTGACGTCTTGTTGGTACTTATGGCTTTCAAATGAGTGTAAATTGGACAACCTCTATAATTTGCGGTATGATTACCTCCGCAGTTACTGCATTTTTTTATTTTTACGTCAGTTTTCGACTTATCGCATTGAGCAGTTGCATGTAGCTCCCCACACGCAACACAAACTGTCGGCAATTTACAGTACGCTTTGGTATGACCAAATTCTTGACAATTGAGACACTGAACGGGTCCCTGACGCTTATGTGGTTCTTCCACGGTGATTCTACGATGCAGAAGGTACATCAGATTGTAGATGGGGTGGGACTCGTTTTTCTTTAAGACAACATCTCCAGGTTGCAATTCTACCCTGAACATGGGCTGAGGGATCTTTTCACGGTTTCTGATATTCACTACGCTCTTGATTTTGAACCCTTTGTCCATTAAACCGGTCTTTATCTCCGCAGGATCAACACATGGGTCTATACCCTTTAGAACGACTTGGAGTCCTTTTGCGCTTTTGAGCTGGTAGGTATAGAAGTCCCTAGTCTCCCTCTCCAACTGGTTGGACAATTTTCGAAAATCATCTTCCCTATTCACTTGGATCTTTGTCTCGCAGATATTTCCATGTTTAATTGAGGTTACGTTAAACATGTTTTCACCTATTACAGCAACAATTCCTTGTATCAGTTTGTTGGAAGTGGGCTCTCTCAGGTAAATTGGTGGGGGCTTAAATGTCTTTTTTGGTATTTCTGGATCATCCGTCTGAAGTAGAGAAAATCTGTTTTGGTCATTTGGTTTACCACTATTGACGGTCTTAGGAACTTTTGAGTTGGAAGACATTTGAGCAGATGTCGGGCTTCTCTGTCGCTTGAGAACGGTTATGTACTTATCCATACCTACTTGTTTTTTTGGTTTGACTGCACTATTTGATGAAGATGATGTTTTTTCATCTGTTGAAATCACTATATTGGGCGAACAGGAACGACGCCGTTCTACGGCTCTTGTAGTTAGAAAATTCTCCAGAGATTTTTTTATGGATTCTTCCTCAGAGACACATTTATTTTTTCTAGACGAGCTAAGCTCTTTCTCAGAATTACATCTGAGAGGAACACTCATACAGTTTTTATACGATGTTTAATGTTTTTTTTTTTTTTTATATATTTTAACCTATTACGAGTTATTTTTTTCACTTTTTTGTTTAATTTAACTTTTTACACTTTTTCACCTATTACGATTTTTTCACCGAAAATTCAGCCGCACTAAAAGTAACACGTCCGAACAGTTCGATGAGACGAGACTGACTTATCTGTCCTAAAAATCGATTTAAGTATACCTACTGTACTAAGTATTTCCCTAATGGTGATGTTTTGTTCTGTTACCTGTTAATTTAGGGCTGAACGAAATATTCTATGGGTCGCAATGCATGTAACTACATTTTAGATTACTTAGGGACAGTAAAATGGCAAATAACTTAAAGTTTGAATTGAATGAGATGTGTAAAGTAGCCAACAAAATTATCTCTACTGCAGCCTACTAATGCTTGGTTTTCACTATGTCAGTTTTGTTGTCAAATTGTCTAAATTGTTATGAAATTACCAACAATTTGGACAATTTGACAACAAAACTGACATAGTGAAAACCAAGCATAAGTAACTTAACATTAGTAAACATTTTTATTTATAATTGGTACATTGTCACTATTAAATCTGCAGTATGTATACCGATGGAGTATGTGTGTGTGTGAGCTTGGGTGAGTGTAACCAACCGACAACCAAGAATGATAAAAATAAAGATTACGCCATGCGCATGATTTCCCGTTATGTGACGTAGAAGGGCCATTCTAAGGGTTACCAAGAATGTTTCATGTGTTAGAATAAAAATTTCTTGCGAAAAATGTATGTTTTATGTGATAGTTGGCAACCTTGCAATTGAAATCTCTGAGAGTTCTAAAATAAAATCTGTTTAAAAAAGAAAAACAAACAAAAAATATAAACATGAAGAGTGCAGTGAGCAAATGCAAGCAAAATATGAGTAAAAAAACAAGTGAGAAAAAATTAGCCAATAGAAACACAGAATGTGCGACGTCACAGGGCCTAAATGCGCAGAAGATTTTTAAATTTTACGCGCGTTGGCGTAATCTTTATTTTATCATTCTTGCCGACAACAGTGTTTTGTGTTATATTTGATGTTAATATTATTTCGCTTTGTTAAGATTTTGTTTTTATTTATAATGAGGAATTCAATGCTGGCAACATGTTTTCAAATGTCCTATCAAATAGGGAGTTAAAAATCCAGAAATCTCCCTTCGAAACAAGAAAATGACAAAAAAAATCTGCTGAAGGGTATTGTAAACTATATTTTTTGAAATGTTTTTAAATATTTACTTTGCATCTGTTTTTACATCCAATATATATTCCTGTAAAATATATATATAATAAAATTAGAATGTACAATAAATTCAAAAAAAATCCAATTGAGATCATAGTCCTTTCGTGTGTAAACATCTCTCTGGAAGGAAGTGCCGAGAGAAATTGTCATGAACAAAATTTGCAATCATGCTTTAAAATTCTGACTTTAATACCTTTCGCAACTCTTTGTTATGAATCATTTGTTGCATTTTAATAAATAGATTTTAATAATGACTGCCATAATTGTTTCTACATGAATGTTACTGTGACATATTTTATGGATTATTTACATTTTCTTTTAAACGTTAACGACAATATAACCCTTCCTCTGGAAATAAATTTTTAGTTTATTTTATTGAATCATCTGGTATTTTTTCAAGATGCAGTTTCAAAAGCGCATCATTTTTTATTTCCCTTTACCTTTTTCCCTAATCAAGAAGTGCGGTTCACATTAAACTGTTGTAGCAGTTTGTTATCAACCATAATTCCTGTGTCATTATTTTTAATATTTCAAGCTAAAGGGGTTCCTCAACGTCGCGACGTTGACGATGCGTCGTCATCATCTTCAGAAGCAATATACTTCATCTGGTAAAAGCCGAACTTGTGTTTTGTTTCTACACGTGCTGTGTGTGCTTACAGAAATAAAAGTTTACACACAAAATATGTATGTGGCAGCAATAGCAACGTGCCAACATGTACTTTGTCTCATTGGTTTAATATCTAAAGCTGGCTGGCATCTGTTGACGATATTTGTTGTTGTTGTTGCTGCTGCTTGCTTGCCTGGTTTTCTTCATCATAAAAAGTGCAACAGAGAGCTTCCTCAATAAAAAATTTCTTGATTGCATTTTTTTCTGGCTGTTTTTCTGTTCTTCTCTCTCTCACCCACCACCTTGGTTGCACCATAAGGGGTCGGCAATAAATGTTATTATAAACAATAATATATTTATATACCATCGAATAGGTTCTTGGCACTCAATTAACCACAAACTACGTAAAACTATACGTATATTTGAAACAAACAAAAAAAATGAGGCAGTTATATTCCAAATATATTTAGTGAATTAGGAGGTAATTTTCATAAATACTTATGGTGTTTTCTTTTCTGAAATAAAATGTTACACAGTTATTATGTACATTTTTATAATGTTTACCCCACATTTTAAAGATGTCGCATTTTTAATGGTCAGAATAGAACATAAAATGACAACAGTGTAACACCTTTTTTTCATGTACAGCTGTTTTTGTTTTTTTTTTGTTAAAAAAGAAGAAGCAGATAGCTCCCTGGTAAGATCGCTTGAAGTAAGACAATGAATATTTATCAAAAACACCAATGGCACCTTCCCGACTAATACGCAAATTCTTAAAGTATAAAAATTATATATATAGACATACATTACATATATACATAAGAAGTAGGAAATTTGACATACATAAACTTCAGAGTATTCATAATTACGTTCTCTACAAAGCCTTTCACTTTTCCATAATCATATAAAATATTTTATCATCATCAGATAATGAAGATGAATTCAACAAGTCATCCAAAATTTTTTTTCAGCATATAAAAAAGTAGTAATATTTTCCATTTTGTATATTTTTTTTGTTTCTTAACACAAATACACATTCATAAACAAAACAAATGTCAGTTGTAGCGAAGCCAACTTAGCCCTTTTCGGGCTAGATTTAGCCGGATTTTAGTCACTCAAAACGCAAAAAAAAAGAAAATTGGATGTGGTTTTATATGGATTATTTTCCATTTAGCCTTTTTTTCAAAAATGTTTACGCGTTTTGAGTCTCAAAAGTTGGCATCACTGGTCAGCTGTTTTATCGTGCGATTCTCCCCCTCTAAAAATTCAGAGTGTGAAAGGTGCACCATTTTTTTAATTTATAGTGTGACATTTATAGAAAAGAACACACTACACTTTAGCAGTGTTGATATTTTTTCAGAAAAGAACACAAAAAAATTAAAAAAGATGCGAAATGGGAAAAACGTGTAACATTTTTGCCAGAAAAGAAAACGCCATTAAACGAAAATATTTAGGGCCCGATTATCGTTCACAACACTAAAATGTTCTGTTGCCTCGACTACAACACAACATGCATTTTTCATGCGATTAAGCCGATAAGCGTTGTTAATCGTAATCGCAGTTTACAACATACAACATCAAAATACTTAATGTTGTGAACGATAATCGGGGCCTTAAATGGAATACTGCATGTAAAGCGTTGTTCATATAAAATCCGGTCGCATTAGCAACTGAATACTTTTGAACCACAAATAGTAAGTACCTATTTTATAATCATTAAGATTTAATTTCCTCTTATAAAAATCCGTATTTCGTGCAACAATTAAACCCGACAATGTCGGATTTTCCAGGAATTTGTACACGATTTTCCTCGACTGATTAAATTTTTTTACTGCACTGGAAAAATGAAAGTGTTGTCACCAGATATTTAAACAGTGTTCTGAAGTGTGGCCTGATTTTAAAATTTATTTCAAATATTTCCGTATTTTTTGAAAACTTATTGACCTATCCCCAGGAGCTTTATATACGTACAGTCAGAGTCAAACCCCCTGGCCCACGATGTCGAACGATAACGTTCGCTTAGATAAGACTTAAGACACAAACTTTTTATCGTATCTATTTTTTACTCAATCAAGTTTGTTTATTCCACAATCAAGTTTGTGTCTTAAGTCTTATCGAAGCGATCGTTATCGTTCGACATCGTGGGCCAGGGGGAAAATTTAGTATAAGCGAACAATAATTTCTGTCAAGAATAATATCTTTAAAGGAGTCTATATTTTTAAAATGTATTTACATAAAAATATTTCAGATAGGCTAAATTTTACTAAACAGTTACCTTTACCTCTTTATAAAAGATATGTTACAAGTTTTATCTAAAAAAAAGAGAAAATTAAAATAGAATAAAATAAGTGTAATTAAGCTGAATAGACGACCAACAAAATAATAACTTTTAATTTTTGTAGTTTGTTAATATAAAATTGGGTGTTCTTTTCACTGTACACTAATTTTTGATTCTTTTTCCCACAAAATTTCCATGGAATCAATTTTAGTTTTAACAATTTTTAAAATAAGAAAACATTAAACCTTAAATTAAATTTTAAGTTAATTCAGCCTATATATACAAATTTCCTATTATAATAAAAATATTTTGCTTCATAAATTTTGACTCTGACTGTATGTACATATATTTACTAGTCATTATTTATATTATACAATTTTGTTTTCTTTTCTTGTATGGCTTATTTTATTTTTTTATTTCAGTTCACAACACTTTGAACTTTTCAGCTTTTCCTTGCAAAAGTTTGAATATGTCTATACACGTGTTTAATAAATATCACGTTCTAATTTTTATATGAATATTTCTTACACCATTTACAGAGTTTTTGTGGTAAAGTGGAAAATTATTTCTCTCAATTCTAAAAGTCACTCCATTAATTAAATTTCAACAAATAAGTTAAATTATTAAACATTCAGAAGTATTAAAGTAATATAAACAAAAGTTTGAAATAAATTTGCAAAGTAATGTAAAAAACTAATTTCAAACTTAATAGTGTAGTTGTAGTAAACCAAGAAGTGACCAAAGTATTTCACAATTTATGTTTATATTTTTATTAATGTTGGCAGGTAAAAAACTAATTTCAAACTAAATGGTGTAGTTGTAGTAAACCAAAAAGTGGCCAAAGTATTTAACAATTTATGTTTATATTTTTTTTTGCGACGACACTTCAAAGTCTCTAAAATATTAGGTTAACACGTTTAATGTAATTAAAGGTTTTGGAGAAAAAATATATGTTTAGACTTTGAAAACTGTAAATATTTTTTTATTGTTCTTAATTATAAATCAAATTTTAAATGATGTTAAAAATTTTAAAAATTATAATCATATTGCCAATAATCGTCCCTAAATACGTATGTTTTGTGAGAATCGTAATTTAGTTTTTCTAAATAGTAGTAATTCCTAAGAGTCATTAAAGGTAATCAAATACTCGAAATAGTTTTTTCTTAAGTATACCTATAGAGTGAGTCTGAAGAAACTTGTAGACTTTAGTAAAAATCTATGATCCTAGGTCTGACCTTAAACCTTTAACATATATATATGTATATATATATGTAAAACTTAAAAACTAATTCAAATCATTTCAATGAAATGGTAAACTATTTTGAGATTCATTGTCTGTCTCTCGATTTTGTTAAAGACTTGTCGCAGAAAAGTAGTTCAAATAGTTAATAGTTTTTCGCTTTAAGAAAATGGGGCCTAAAACTTGTTTTAGTTTAGGTTAAGTAAGTTAGGTTAGGTGACATCACTCGTCTGCAGTTAGCGAGTACACTCGTTAATATCCTTAAATACGTGTAATACGTGTTATGTTATATATTTACGATTAAATAAAATCTCCCATCCTAATTTAGAGTCTGAAAGTCTTCATAAGTAACGAATAATCTGATTACATTGCGCTCTTTACTCCTCTTTAAAACTTCACCAGTAGTTTGCTACGTTCCAATATACGTCCAATCATAGAGTATACGTAAATATGAGAAAGCAAATCTAGATATTCTGCGAATGACACACTGGGTACCCTCTCATCGAATATATTCGATAATCACAACCAAAGGGTTACGATTGTGGCAGCTTTCCTAAGAATTGATTAGGGATGAACCAGTTTACATGCCATTACTGCGACATGATAGCGTTAGGGAACTGAAAGCTCCAAGAACCAGAAACAGAAAGATTCCCAAACATCAAGATCATCAGAGAAAATTTCAAAACCCGTTCCCGTTTCGGCATTTCAAATATTGAGATTATATAATTCCGAAAGACCGATTTAGCAACCTAATTTTATTTTGTATGTTATTTCGGTCAGAAATTTCAGGAAAAATCCGGGTCTGTACGACGTTTGTAAGTTTAGTACAGAAATAGTTCAGTTAGCTTAACTCTTTGAATCTAAGGATTCACTTATCAGTAGTGTTTCCGATGTAAATATTAAGATTAAGGGTTTCAGATTGGCTTAAGGTTTAAAGAGAGCAAGTTCGTTTAGATCTCTACTCCTTACAACTGCGCCATATGTCCAATGACATATGCAAAGATCTAGTGTTTGTATTACTTTTTAGGAGACCATAGAATGTAAAACTAGACCAAGATATTTGTCAACCATTTAAATCATTTAAATTTGTTTTTACTGCACTATATAAAGTAGTAATTTAAATTTATAATGCAAATTTTACTCTTTGTAATTAATGTAGCATATATTGCATTGCGCCTAGGACATGCACACGTTGAAATAACTAGTCACATACATACATATCTAGTTCTGTAACTACAGGACTGTTTACATTAAGTCCGCTCGCATAAATGTAAATATTTATGTAACAAAAAAGACATTCGATACTTTCGAACCATAAATTTATACTCATTTATTCTTTAAGAAAGCTAAAAGAAGAACTAAATTGAATTTCCCTTTTGTTTTGATGGATCCCATTAACAGTTGCACCAGTGCTTCACACTTTTTCCGAATCGCAAACCTTTGATTACGGTTAGGAATTACAATAGCACTGCATTTTAACTTTCCTTTGACAATAGCCTATATACCTATTGTTAAATTGCCCAAAGCTGTGCCATTTAGGAACCTTTATAAATGAATCTCAGGAAGAGTGAAATAGGTTCCCCATTATAAATAAACATTCATGAAAAAGAATGAAATACTATAATAAACACAACATAATAATTGTTGGAATTTTTAGAAGATTTTTAACAGCACATAACCAGCAACCATAAATACATACAATATAGGAATTATACAGTAATGCCTCGATTTACGTCGTGATTGGTTCCGGAAATTGACAACGTTAATCGAAACGACGTAAATCGAATTTGATATTGGTCATACGTTAACGTTCACTTAATTTCAATTCACAGAATCAGATTCTAGATCGTTAAACAAACTTATCGCTTTTCTTTGGATAATTAACGTAGTTACTGGAATATTTTTTTCACTTAAGTCTTTTATCCACAGTATTAGTGCATTTTCCATTTTTCCATCAGTACTGGCCTTTTTTTGTGGTGGTTTCAACAGAACCAGCTCCAGCCGATGTCACACTTTCACGGATTTCAGCTGAATTTTTTATTATTGTTCGAACTGTGGTTGGTGGAAGATCCATCGTACTGGCAATAATAAAAGCCTTTTCCCCATTGTTATAACGGCGAATAATATATATTTTAGTTTTTAACGAAATTACATTTCTTTTCTTTTTTATTTGAGATGTTACTTTATTAGTTTTATTTTTTGAGCTCATATGTATTTGCTACGTTGCGCCCGACGATCAAAAACAGATTGAAAAAGTAACACACACGACGCGCTGCCAAACACACACGACCTGTCCATGAGAGGCAATACTTTAGTTGTTGTTGCACACATAAAATTTTTCGTAGTTTAATAAGCAAATACATATAATAAGCAATAATACATAAAAGTTTAAATTAAAAACTGGGATTCCCCTGTTAATGTACATAAGTCATACATACAAACTGAGACGACGTAAATCGAATGGCGACGCAAATCGAATTTGAAAGGAACAAAATATTTGACGACGCAAATCGAAACAACGTAAATCGAGACGACGTAAATCGAGGCATTACTGTATTGCAATACATCAAGTACATTAGCGCAATTCACAATCTTGTGCAAATGGTATAGCATCATTGCATTTGCAATAAGCATATTTTTGCTCTTGCTATGTATTTTGTTAGTGTACAGCAAAAATATGCTAAACCTTTTTGCAAATGCAATAATGCTATACCATTAGCACAAGATTGTGAATTGCGCTATTATAAAAATTATCATTGTCATCACAATTGTGATTATTATTACTATAATTGTTATAAATATAAAAATGTTTTTTTTTATTATTATTGGCGGTTGTTTGTTTAAATGCAATTTCTTTTCGCAAACAATATTTCGTATCATTTCAAGCATGATGTTGTTTAATTATTTTAGCACTTTTTCTTTTCTTTATATTTTTCATTTACTCCTTTATTTTTTATATTAATTCGACGATAAATCTTTGTCAAAATGGCTTTGTTCTGGTTTCTTTCTTTTAAAAAAACTCTTTATTGTCTTTTCGTTACATTTAAACACTGGCAGTCGTACTTTAAGTGCGCAATATTGCAGAGAAATTGTGTGGTTTAATAATTTTAATAATCGTAATTACGAAAATAATTCTGCATGTTGTATAGATTTCATTATGCCTTCATGTACTGGGTTGTTGCATATCTATATAAATTTCATTTTCTTTGTTTTTATAGTTTTACTGCTCAGCTTTCTTTGGTAAGAAAAGAAATATCAGTAAATGGAATATTTATTTTTATCACATTAAAATTGCTTTCTTCTCCTTCTTTTAAGGCCATTTTATGTAAAGTGCGTTATTTATATTTATTTTTTGTTGTTGTATTTTGTGTGATGAGCAACACAATAACATTATTATCAGGGCTACCAGATTTCAAGTATTGTTTCCATATGGAAATTTTATGTTTCTTTCAGTTCTACATTCGTGAAAGACAAAGCATCAAAAATATGCTGAAACATGCTTCCAAATTATATAAAGTTAATTTCGAATTGGTTAGAACATTGATTTTTAGGCCGATTATTAGGTTCGGCTCGATTCCGACCAGACTCTAAGATGAATTATTTTTAGACTGAGAGTAATTTGAATAATTTCATTATACATATTTTCATTATAAAAGAATTGGCTTAATCAATTGGAGAAACTGTTTTAAAATATTTGGCAGCCATGTTCCTCAACATCACTTTTCCTAAAATTGTTTATTGTTAAAATGTTTATTACTTTGATTGTTGTTTTTTTCGTTTAATGTAAGTTTGAGAAATTTATGCAACATGGTTTTATGATATTCCCATTAAATCGTAATGTTTTGTGAATATTTTTTATACAAACTTCACAGACTGAAAGAGAATTTTATTTAAGTTTCACCATTTAGCAAATTGTACTCTTTAAAGAATATTTTATTACAATTTCTTTATATCAACCAGTTTCTAAAAAATGTGTGCGACAATATAAAATTTAACATGTAAATTACTAGTTGAATAAAAGATATTTTTTATATAATAGATATTTTATAAATATATTTTTAAAATAAATTAAGATTAAATTAATGTCTCAAATTAGGTAATGAGGCAGTAAAATAAAAAAACTTAAGAAGGTACTTAAGGCATATTATAGTCGAATTTTTTTCCTAAACATTTACTATCCGCAGCTTACTATTATTGCCTTTGATCTGTACAAAATCTAAAATTAAACCGGGTTCGTTTTCAAGAAATATTTTTGATGAACTTTCTCCATTTTGAAGTTAACATTTATCGTATGTAGAACTTTTTGAACTTTCGATTTTTAGAACAACATAAGCTTTACCTCAGCGTATACGAGTATAAGTTTATATCATTTTGTTTACAGTCCTACTAAACTGGCAGATATTTACAAGTTGTTTGTAGTTAATAGTTGCAAGTACATTGTATTGAAACTAGGTCAATTTGTAATTTGAGTTGAAATAGATTGAGTAGCATTTGTAAATATTCGATATGTAGTTTCCTGCATATTGAAAACATAGAAAATATTTCAGCTATAAGTGTTTCCATAAACTATTAGAAAAAACAAATTATTCCTGTAGTGTTTTATGCGATCCACTCTCAGGTCGACCATGAGTAGATAAGCTCTTGTATTACTAAAAAAAACAGTTCGGGTATGAAAAAAAAAATTTCTTATTTCATTTGAAAACATTCCATGTAGGTCCCAATTTACACGAAGTTAAGCGATTACCTTTTAGACATCGGGAGGAGTGTTTTCAATAAAAATTGATTCGTGTAAATTGGAACTAGTATTGATAAAACTCATAAATATCTTCGTTTTTGAAGCTTCTATCCACACATGAAAGTTGTCGAATATAAGAGACCTAAATAGTAAGGTGATCAGATGAAATGAAGTATTTCTTAAACCGTGTTTATTTTCACAATTGAAAATGTGTTTAGCCCAGCAGTCATCACACCGAATTCTTATGCCATGAACATCAAGACTTTCTGATTCCTTAATATTTATACCGCCCATAAATACATAAATATGACAAAACAAGATCTGTCTTGAGATTGTCACAAGATCTTAATTAATTGTATAATTTATGTGTTGTCTCATTGCCTCAATTTCTTACAGGATTAGCCTATAGTTGAAGGAATACGAATAGCCAATGAAGTGTTAGCAGTTTCAAAATAATAGATAGTAGGATGGAAGTTTGATATAGTCATTCAAATATTACGAAATAAATTAGGAGAAAACACCAAGCCTTGCGGTACATCTGATTTAACCTAGAACTCGTCTGATAAAATCACATCTTAAACAACTAAGAAATCTTAATATAAATAAAGAGAAGTTAAGACCAACGTCAAAACAGTTTTGTTTCGATTAAAGTGCACCATACGACACTCTATAGAACACCTTGGAAATATTTAGAGCCACCAGTTAGTCAATTATTCAGTTTTCAGTTTTTTTAACCTCTAAGAATTGGCGTAACATACATTAGATGGTCCCACTTCGATATAAGTGCACCATACGACACTCTATAGAACACCTTGGAAATATTTAGAGCCACCAGTTAGTCAATTATTCAGTTTTCAGTTTTTTTTTAACCTCTAGGAGTTGGCGTAACATACATTAGATGGTCCCACTTCTCAGTTATGTAAAAACTAATTAAGGTATAAGATTTTGATTTTCAAAAACAAAGGGCTTGACAAACAATTTGAATTTTATTTTCAAATCATAATGTTCTGGAGTATCACCACATACAAGTCTTATCCTACCATGTAGCTTCAGCCATTACAGCGAAATTATATTTTGTTGATTGATTTTTGTTAAAGCGTGATTAATTCTGTTTCAAATTAATGTCCAGGCACAACTGAGCGATTTCTTAATTTTACTGTTTGTATTTGAACAATTATAAGAAATAGCATACTTACAATTCTACATATGTAAATAATTTTGAAACATAAGATCTCCATGTTATGAGTAAGTTTCATACAAATTATTCTTGAATTTATCACTACATATCAAGTGATTTTGACACAGCCATTTCTCTTTTATCGCTTTCCGGGGATAATTTTTACTTTGTGTGAGTCCTGAGCTATTTATGTATACATATCTTTTAAGGATGTATTTTATTTTTTTTATATTCAATAACATAACATCTGTTACCACATGCAGGGCTTACACTGTGTTTTGTGCTGATAAATCTCAAATGAAAACATGTTTTTATTAACATGTCAACATTTCATAATTTAAGACGAAAAATTTTAAATTAATGAACAGTTAAAATTATTAAAATATGTATATTTGTAGAAAATATTAATTAAAATTACCAGTTTTTATTTTCACTCTAGTTTGTGCTTAATTTTAAGGGAAATTCTTATCTCATGAACAAATCGAGCCATAACCGCCGAAAAAATGTATCCCACAAACTCAAAATTTTACAGAGGAAGGTTTTTTTTAAATAAAATCAGTTTGAATAAAGCCATTATTTTAAAACTTATAATGTAAATATTGTTTTGTGTAATACATTTAATTTTAATAATTTTAAATGATGTTGAACTATCGATTTCGCTAAAAAAACAACAATCGATTATGGTGTGGGATACATTATTTTAGCGGTAATGGCTCGAAATGTTTAGATACAAACTGTCAATTTTTACATAGGAAAAATAAAAGTACGTAGTTGAAACTATTCGTTTGTTTCTAAATCATTCTTAATGTTTTGATAGGAAAACTGGAACACTTGTCCCCTTGGTTGCGCAATACCTTTATTATATGCAATCAATCAATGCTCTCAACTTCAATATAAAATTCTCATTAACCTTGTATGTTTTCCAGGAAATGAGGCCTTCCGGGTGACGAATGCTCAACAAACGATTCGTACTTGGAATAACTGTATGTCAGAGTATGTAAGTTCATCATAAAATAACTTCGAATATGATTAAAGAATAGGCTTTAAAAGGAAAAGAATCTTGTGTAATATACACTGGTATAAGATCAAAAATTCGAGGGCACAGGAAAGGACCAGAACTCTATTAACACTTGGTGGGTTATCCACATAAAATTGAAGAAGTTGTCTGGAGGAAGAATCGGTACAACACCTTATATAGGGCAGCCACGCGTTGTAAAGACTTAGACTGATATATCTTGGTACAGACTTTGGATTGTCTCTATGTCTCTGACGGATTTGTCAGAAGTAACGTTTGGTTCACACTTGAACAACAAGATATATAAACACTTTATCCGGATTAGGAAAGGAAATATTAAAATGATTAAGACTATCACAATGCTTCTAAGGAACTTCGAGTGTACCATTGCCACGCCCAGTTGAAAAATATTTGACTGTATTCATAAGCGAAATAAAGAAGGCCAAAGCTGCTCCTAAATAATAATATGTAGCCGTTATCAGATAACTAAAGGAATATTTAAAAATGATTATGATTTTAAATAGATTTCAAAAAATTATGATAAATAAAAAAAAAGCAGAAGAAAATGCGTTAAATATATTTCGGTTTGATTCTCAGTCAGTAATATTTTAATACGTATTCTTCATTTTATAATGACGAACGTGTTCGTCAGCTTAAAATTTAATGGCTTTAGAAATTCATATACTGCGACCGAACAATTATAAGCATACAAAATGAAATGTATAAAAAACGAATAGTTTATTGTTTCCATGGAAAATTAATTTCCGTAAAATTAATTTCCGTATTAATATATCTAATATAAAAAAATATTGTATTAATGTATCGTCTATAAATAGTAGCAAAATTTAGTTAAGTGCTGAACAATAGAAACTAAGCAACAAATTATTCTTTACACTTTGATGTCTTTTAAATATAATTTCGTCGAAATTTCAAACTTTACTGCTTTACAAATTTTTAATTTGGAAAGATACCAAGAACGTCACATGCCTATATAAGTTAATTGGGACCTCCTGAATACGAAAAACGCTGTAATTTTTTTTTAAGTACCGTTTTTTAGATAAACATATTTTTACCAAATATGTAGTTTATTTAATTACCAACATTTTATGCGTAATTTGAAAAAAACGAAAAAGTTTTATCAAGGATTTTGTGGAACGATAATATTTTCATTTTCATTGCTGACACACTATATTCGGCGTAAATTCAAAAAATTTAAATTAAAATGACGAGCGACTTGAACTTTTGGGTTTTTTTTCGGATGGATCTTCGCGAATGAGGAACCAACAATAGTCCGCCATCATTTGTTCATCCCATCAGCCTTTGTAACGTCTCTCGATTTCTTCGATTTCCTGGCAAAATCTTTCACCTTGTTCAGCACGTTCGGAGCCCAAGTTCGTGGGGAAAATATCCAAAGGACTGAATAAGAAGTGTAATTTAGGTGTCTTATTTGAACCTAAAAGTTAAAAAGAATAAATTTTCAAATGATAACGCCTTTTTGATATTATTTCTCAATAGGAAAATATTGAAATAACGTGTAAAGCTGGAGGTCCACAACTCGCGTTTTTTCGTCAACACATTTATAGCTTTCTAAGCGTTTTAAGCGTCAAGTATTTGAAGTTACATGTGAAGATTTTTCGCGTCAATCATTTGTGTTTTATATACATATATGTACTGTCGGAGGTGATGCAGTAAGCCCATCTAATTTTGTTTTTATATGAACTTTTTTATCGGTTTGTTTGTTAATTTAATAAAAAAAGTTATTTCAACTGTCATTTTTTTTTATCATCACCTTTAAAATAAAATTGCTTGCAATTGTCAGTGCCAGCTGTTCGACGCTTGCGACGCTTTCAAAAGTAAAAAGTAAACGAACTTTTCGCGTTTCAAGCGTCAACGCTTCCTAAGCTTTTAATGCCCTTATTCATAAAACTTACATCAGGTTTATAAAGCAAATTTTGTATGGAAGTTTGATTTATAAAACTGTTATAAACCTGTTGTAAGTTTTTATGAATAAGGGGGTAAGTGTGTAACTTAAAACATACGACTAAATTGATTCTACTTTTTTGACAGTTGCTTAGAACGCGTGAAACGCGTAAACGCTTGGTATGGACCTCCAGCTTAAGTTTTGACATTTTACTTGTTTAAATGTCAGTAATTGTTTTTACAATTGTTAGTATTTAATTTTTATTAAGTATTGCATTATTAAGGCTCACAACTCACGTAACCAAATGTGAAATGTTATTTGTAAGCAATGGCTTTATCGAGAAATTATTTTTGTGAGCGGCTAATTGTGCTTTTCGGGACTGTGATCTATCTAGTCACCCAGGTCGTATGATATCACACCTCTAAATTTTTATGTGCAGCTAAAAACAAACAGCTTAAGCTAGATTTACACGATTGAAATTTTCTTCAAAATTGCTTTTCAAAATGCTTTAAACTCGTGTAAACAGCAAAAATTCTTCAAAATTTATTTATTTTATAGTTATTAATAGTTAGTAAATAAATAAATTTTGAAGAAATTTTGCTGTTTACACGAGTTTGAAGCATTTTGAAGATCAATTTTGAAGAAAATTTCAATCGTGTAAATCTAGCTTTAGTCACGACCCATATTTTAATTCAATTATTTTTAAAAAGTTAATCTCAAAATTCCAGTTTTATTTTAAGTGTTTTGTTTAAAATGAAGTGAACTATATGAATCACCCTAAACACATAAAGCCTTTAGCAGTAAAAAGATGAGAGAACTTAGCATTATTCTGCTGAAAAACCATAATTCAATATTTGTTATTAAACTGTTGATACATGTAGGCATGTAAGAGATAAAGTCACTGTTTCTAACGTGCATCACCATATTGGGGACGAACTACTGGCTGGCTGTCAATTTGATTGATTCAACACAAATAACTTTCATATAGGGGTCTTGCAGCTTGACCGGCAATACTAGTAATATGTAGTTTAGAGGGTGCTGTAGCTTAATTGGTTAGCGCATTTGATCATTAAGCATGAGTTGGTATTTGCAGCCTGAGTTCGATTTCCAGTCGCTGCCACTCAAAAAACATCAGTTTCTGATAATTATTAGTTTTCTATCTATCATGACTAATATTTATCACAGCGCCCTCCTTCGGTAGTAGAGCATTGAAACGCCACCGAAGTAAAATAATTAAATACACTTAGGTCTTTTTTTATGCGGTAGATGCGTTCCAAAGAAAACCGCATAAAGAAAATCCGCATAAAAAAAGGCTGATTTTCACACAAAATGGATGATTCGTTCAAAAAAGTTGAAAAACCGCATAACTTCAAATTTAGGTGTAAAAGTTAGACCAAAATCGCATAAAAAAGTCACAAGATAAAAAAATAACCAAAAACAATTCATTTATTTATTATAAAAATTACATAAAAAGGGGGAAAACAGTCAATTTTATTACATTTATCTGCTTAAACAGGTTTATAAAAGTTAAAAATGTATGAACTAAAAACCAAAAAAAATCATTTATAGAATTTAAAATTTGATACTTAAATGTAATATGTAATGTCTTACCATATATCGGAATCACTACTTGATAATGCATACAATCTTTATTTAGAATATTTTGATCTGTTTTTTTTTAAAAATAATTTGTCATTAATTTTTGAGTTGTATTTTTTTTTAACTGATTGTGTTGTTGGCGATATCCTGACATAAGGTTACAAATTTATCTACCGTTTGAACATTAAGTGGTGCTATAATGTCTTCGTCACAATCACTTTCTGGCTTTTCATAATTTTCTTTCAAATTTTGAAAATTACTATGCAGTAGTGATGCCAACAAAATAATTCTGAAAACTCAATGAAAATAATAATACATACAAAAAAAGTCGATTTTAAAACCACATAACTTCAAATCCGCATAAAAATAAACCGCATAAAAACAGACCTAAGTGTAAAGGCAAAAAACAAGCTTTAAAAAATAATGCGCCTATTCACCACCAGAGGCGATGCAGTGCTGCACTAAAAACAAATATAATGCGCAATTGCAGAGTTGTGATATAAAAGCTTTTTTTCTTCACCACTTACTTACTTCTTCAACCTATCCCCTTTCCAAAGAAAGTAAGTAGCGCAATTATATATAGGCATATTAATTGCCTGAGTGTTACTTCTCTTAAAAAAAATTAGTTTTTGTTGATGTTTTGTCCAATCTCTGTTGTCGTTACAAATAAGACATGACTTGATTAGACTTGACTCTATAGATGTATGTAGTTAAGTATGAGTATATTTTAGCTTTTCTAATGCTAAATGCAGTGAAATTACCGATAATATTCAAATTTTGAATAAAGCACTTCATAATTTACATTATTAATTATCTGTATATACATAAATAATAAACAAACAAGTGTGCATTGATAAAATTTTTGAAAAAAGTGGAAGAAAATTAAAGTGTGCATTAATAAAATTTTTTAAAAAAGTGGAAGAAAATTAAAGAATTAAATTAAAGTGTCCATTAATAAAATTTTTAAACACACACACAGAGCTGCAAAACGAATTTGACAATGCCACACAACAATCTGACAACCGTCTAAACTGACAATTTCGGTTGACAGATAAATTCATTGTGTGACAATTGTGTGCAAATGAAATTGTTAGTTTTCTTACAGTCGTGTAAACTGACAATTTACCTTTTGCTAAAAATTTTTCAATGTCAGTACAATGATAGCACATTGGTAGATATGACAACGTTGTAATATCTGACCATCGTGTACACATAGCTTTACATAGCACATCGGTTATTTACCGTTAGAACCAATTAAGGAAAAACTTACAAGGTATTGAATCAGATACCCTTAATAAGAAACTCTCTTTAACAAATGATTTTAAGGAAGTAATTTCGATCCTCAAACATTGCTACTCGGGTTAAATTCTATAAACGCCAATTTTTTTTTTTTAATTCAAATGACCAAGCGAATTTTAGCAGCAAACAAGTTTAAATTTAACAATAGGAAATGAAATCAAGGTAGAAAGCAAAGCCTCTAAAACAATTCCTGAATATCAATGAGAACAATTGAAGCGTATAGCGGTGGTAGAGGCAGGAGGCGAGCGATTTCGTACGTACCGTACAGCTAGCAATATTTAGTTTTGGCTGACTGACTGCATTTTTACTCACTTTGGTGTTACTTTGGAAGTTGTTTTCGATTTTGTTTTTATCTACTACGTAGTGGCATAAATTTTACACACGCAGCACGCTTGGCTCTTCTCTGGCTCAGCACTACAACCATGGCAGCCTGTTACAAGTAATTTAAACTTGATTGGTGGTGGTACTTCTTTGTTACAAGTCAGTGGAAAAGTGAGTGAGTGGTTGTTCTATGACCATAATTCACCTCACTACGACACATCATCACTTCAGCTCATATGCATTTTTTATTACAATTATTTCCTTCTTTTTGTTTTGTTTTCAGCACAGAGAGTGTGTTATGAGCAGCGTTGTCAACTTTTAAATTTCAAAACACACCAAAATGGAGAAAAAAAGCGCACCATTTACAAAAAAACGCACCAAGTTAAGAATTTCGTTTTTGTTTCAAATATTTATTGAATTAATTTGAAATTTTTTAATATCATAAATTCTATAAAAAACTTTTTATCAACGATTATTAGTAAAATTGATAATAGTAAAATCCTTTTTTTTTAATAAATGAGCTAATAAAGTAAAATAAGCATTTAACCACTCAAAATGTAACTCACAATATGATATTCGGAACTAAAGTACTAATTGGTAAAAAGCTAATTTCAGTACATATTTGGTACTTTATTTTATATATTTTTGTTTTCTAGTTAAAGTACTTCTATTTGACTTTTTCCATTAAAAAAACCCTGGTTGTTCATCTACAGTTTAGTAGACCAAACCATCAGGTTATACAATAATTTTTATTTACATGTTTAAAATGTTAATTTGATTTTCAAACAAAGATTTTTGAAGAATTTGATTTCATTTATCATACATTCGTATTTAAAATACATTTTTTCATCGTATAGATTTCATGAGTTATGAATTATTAAAAAACTGCAATTAAAAATTAGTAAAAATAAAGATTTCATCACATTTTCGAAAAAATTAAAAAACGCACCGAAATACAAAAAAAAAATCCAGAGTTAAAATGAAATGGTACTCAAACTGGTGTATTTTATTGTAGAAAGAAATTTCTTACACTGAAACAAAAAGTTGTGTTGAATTTGCGCACCAAAATTTAAAAAAAGCGCACCGCGCACCAACTAAAGAATTTTTCGCACCAAAAATGGTGCGAAATGCACCAAGTTGACAAATCAGTTCTGACTGTCAAAAAAGATAAAAGATAATTTTCTCTTTCCTTCTCATTGAAAAATACTTGACTTGACGAGTCAGAACTGATAAGTGTGAAACAGGTCTAAGTGAATTTTATTTCGCTTTAGATGTCAGAGATTATTTTATACTTAATATGTATTTGTTTTTGTATTGAAACAAGTATTGACTTTATTTTGTTTATTTTACTTGTAAAGAGAAGCACAATGCTTAATAAATGTGTTTCCTTACTCCGTCGTCGTTGTTGTTTCATTTACCATTTACTGAGCGGGTACGTGTTTATTTCATTAACAGCAAGTACAGGGGGGCAATAGTCGTTGAGACCTCAAGCGAAGAAAATCTTATTTTAACAACTATTTATTACAAATTCTATGGCTTGGTTATTTTGTTGTTGTTAACTTTTAAGAGGATCATTTATTACATGCTGCACATACTAATGCTGCCACATTTAGCAGCAGCTGATAAATATTTTCTTCACCAATAATCATATGATCTTAGAATAAGCATAATATGTATATACATTCGATAAAGAAATGAATAGTCTTTGCAACACATTAGACTCATTTTGAAATATACCAACTTGAATTTTCGGGTACATACATACATTTGTATGGATTCATTACGAATCCATACGGCTACGGTTTGGCGTAGTTTTCAATTTTTCAACTGGTTCCCTTCCATTCCAGAATCAACTTTTAGCCATTTATGTTCCAAATTTAAAAATTGAACTACACCTTTTATACATAAGTATACATACATATGTACGTATGTATATACATATAAGGTGATCCAATTAATTTTAAATAAAACTCTTAATTGAAATTCGATGTCTTAATTTTTATTATGACCCTAAAGAACGAACTATGACATTTACATTTTTAATATAATTTTTTTTTTTCAAATTATGGTCGCGACTTCGCTGTAGGTGATCCATTCCGAAGGTCCAATTTTCTTTCGCTTGTTCCAGTTAACGCCATCTAGATAATTACGATATTTCGTTTCACATAATGGAGGATAAAAGTTAATGAGCAGAAATGCACACACACACCTTTTACATTGCGTAGAGAAATTAAACGGTATCATACGTTAAACAAAAACAAAATCTACATTGACGATCGCAGTCACCAATGTTTACCAGTAGAGCATACGAAAGTGTTGTTGCTTTGCGCTTGCGTGTATAGAGTGAAGTACGACCAGCGTTACCGTTGGCAAATTTGATAAAGTCGCACAAAGTGAAGGACAATGAAAGTTTAAATCGCTACGTTACGAAAATATGAGAAAATAGCCAGAAAAATAAAATTAAATGGGGTTAGCGACAAGGCGATGCGTTGGTGATTGCGATTGTAATCTACCAGTTAGAAATGGCTGATTCGATTGCCATAAAGTTTCATATAGTAGTGGTGTATTCGAGTTTATGATTTGATGACGAATCGCGTCGCTGTGAGTTGTCAGAATAGGGCACCGCCGACATGCACAATTTGTAATCGCCCACAATCAAATTGTTTATAAGAAAGTTTCAAAGCTGTAGCTTTAACGAGTCCAAAAATAATGGATTTGAAATTTTAAAATAGAGAAATGGTAAATTTTATATTTTTTTTTTTTTTTTTGTCAAAAACACACTTTTACTCTTTACGCTTAAATATACTTATTACTTAATAGATTTTTGTTTAAAATTTTGAATTTAGGCTAAGTGTTCTAAAATTACAAAGCTGGGATTCCAAAACGGAGTATCAAACAATTTTAGATACTATTACTCATATTACTCTTTTACCAGCCGCGGACCAAGTGTGAACTTTATTTTAAAAAATAAAAAAACAGATTCTTTAACTTTTCCTAAATTGCATATTTATTTTCACCTTAGGAATCATTAATTCCACGTCATCCGCATAACCATTGGCATCTTTCTCTCGAACATGGTCGTTGTCACCATCATCACAACATGGAAATGGATCTTGTTCATATCGTTGCAAAGATATGCCATCATACTATTTTCGGCAGTTATTTTAAATCTAGCTTGTCTATTTATATGGCAATTCCTAATTCCTGCGATATTTTCACTTCACACAGATACTATTTTTAAGTAAAAAATTGGAATTTCTTCACTCTGAATGCAGTTTAATTATTGTGTAAACCATGTCTTATTCAATGTAACGAATTATTTGTTCATTCACAAACATTATTTTACTTTTTCTTCAAACATGAATTGTCATCTGTTATTTCGCGATCGTTTTCATAATATTTTTTGATTTTTTGAAGAAAAAATATCGAACTCAGTCAGATTTTGTTTAACCAGTTCGAAATGACAATTATAATATTTTCAAAATATTGGAGAAAGTTTTTCTCTTCTAATAAAATTATATTAATGAATTAATTTACATATGTATGTACATATGTACACTGACTCAAGATATAACTGTATTATTTCCAAGTATCCGTACTTAATTTCCAAATCAAGCCATTTATTAAAATAATGTTTTTTCTCCCTTCTGAAACGCTTTCATAAATCATAAAATTATACAGACTACTCGGTATCTTTTTTTATTTTATTTGCTAATAGTTTTTGCTTAAAAAAATAATGTGTTCTAAAATTCTCGATTATCTGAATAACCCTTTAGCTGAAAATAATATAAATTTATTAAAAAGCTGTTAAGCTCATTTTAACATCGTTAAAATGAAACATCAAACACTTTAATTAACATTACTTATTTGAAGTGTTATAAAGCAGCGTTGAATTTGCTGACTATGAATTAGCAAAAACACACAAATTTCTGCTTAGCTTACACTAAAAACTTTGTTATGCATGGTTTTCATTTTCACTATGTCAGTTTTGTTGTCAAATTACCAACAATTTGGACAATTTGACAACAAAACTGTCAAATTACCAACAATTTGGACAATTTGACAACAAAACTGATATAGTGAAAACCAAGCATTAGTGAGCAAGCAACAGCGCAGCGCAAGCCAAACAAAACAAAAATAAAACTATTGACTGTAGCTTAACTATGTGATTTTATTTGCTGACACAGTCAGCCACAGCAATTCACTTTAAAAAATTTGCTGCTGCTTAAAACTTACAGCACTACATCGAAAATAAGACTTGCTTAACTTCAGCACTACAAACGTTCAAAGTTTTTAGCTCAGCAAAAGCATTAAAGAAAAATTCAAAAACTAAGTTTTAAGCAGCAGCAAATTTTTTAAAGTAAATTGCTGTTGCTGACTGTCAGCAAATAAAATCACATAGTTAAGCTACAGTCAATAGTTTTATTTTTGTTTTTTTGATTTTGTGCTCTGCTTTTGCTTGTGTATTTTCTTCTAGTTAAAGTTAAGCACATACGTAGTGCTTGAAAATAGTTAAGCATTTTTAAACCCTGTTATAAAGCCAGTGCTAATAAGCAGCCCATTGCTGTGACCTAACGCATTTGGTGAATAATGCAATAATAATATTTATTTATGCAGAATAAAAATACTTATGATTCACTTCAAAAATGTCTAAAATAACTATGAATGTCGATGATGATGACATTGATAAAGATGACTGTTATAATGCACCATGCAGCGATGTTGTTAATATTTTCACTTACCTACAACTGATGGTAGAAGTGACGTGGTAAGCGGTACTTAAATGTTTGTTTGTGTTAACAATAGCGGTATTCACACCGAGCTTGTTAGTTTGTTAGTCGTTGGCAAAATTTCAGTTTATGGGGGACACCCCTGGGGAAAAAAAAAATGCCACGCCCCCTTAAATGACCCCAGGAGTGCGAAAATCATAATGAATAAGGGGGCTCACGCCCCCTATGGGCGTGGCAGTCGAAAAACGACCCGGCGCACCTACGTAGACAATATGGGTATCAAATGAAAGCTAATGTCTTCACGATTCCAAAAATAGCCGTAGTTGCCAGATCGGGCGATTTTTGTAGCCGATATGGCCATTTTGGCAAAATTTGGGGTGGGGGAAATTTTTTTTTTTTTTTTGCGTGACCGGCCTATGGCCGGGCTTAGGGGTTTTTAACTCCAGTATGTCTTAATTCTAGACGGCGGGGATCTCGAGTGCTCGGCCTCTGGCCGAGCTAAAAAGAAATAAACAAAAAAAGTCCTTCCCCCATTTTATAAAAATTAACATATCTTCCTCAAATTCTGGACGATCTGGCAACTACGGGTATTTTTGGAATCGTGAAGACATTTCCTTTCATTTGATACCAATATTGCCTAAGTAGGTGGCATGGGTCGTTTTTCACCCCCGCCCCTATTTAACAAAAATGGCCGTATCGGCTGCAAAAACCGCCCGATCTGGCAACTATGGCTATTTTTGGAATATTGCCTACGTAGGTGGGCCGGGTCGTTTTTCGACTGCCACGCCCATAGGGGGCGTGAGCCCCCTTTTTCATTATGATTTTCGTACTCCTGGGAACATTCTGAAGGGGATGGCATATTTAGATTTTTTCTCTAGGGGTGTCCCCCATAAACTGAAATTCAGCCAAATTAACGACTCGGCACCCCCGATAAAATAGTTGTTAGTTGGTAACTCACAATCAGCTGTTGCAGTTTCTAAATAAATATATTTAAAAAATCATTTGTGATACATTTCTAAAAAAATATTTGTGTACATTGAGAGTAAGTATGTTAAATAAATGATTTTTTATTTTATTTTAATAAATCATAAACTGTTCTCGTAGTGGATAACCAAAAGAAAAAGCGCATTCGAACAAAAATGCAAAAAAATTGCTGTTAGATTTTGTGTTGGAAAATGTGGACATTGAAGTAATGTAGCCCAATTTTGTATATGTTTATAAGATTATGCCAATGACATATATACTTACATATACATATGTATTTTCAGAAACCAACTAAATTGTGTCAAAACAATAAATCAGCTGTTTTACTACGAAAGTTACCAGACTAACAAAGTTTTAAAAAGGGGGTCGTTCACAGTTGGTAACTTTAACAAATTAACAAACTACCGACTAACAAACTAAAGGCCCAACTATAATATGCATAAGCAAGCTTAAGCAAATTGCAAAAGTTAACGAAAAGGCTGTCAAATGCATAACTAGTTCAGAGTTAACTTTCAGGTGGCTACAATGACTTTGAAACTTTTTGTCCACAGTTGCTCATTTATGTTTAAAAAAATGTTTTTATTTTAACAAAAACCCATTAAATGACTATATTTTATAAATATTATTATATTATTTTATAATTAAAAGAAAACTTCGTACCAGAAACGCATAATTTTTCCTTTTTTTTAATTTATCGGCAAAAGTACTAAAATGTACAGCTGTGGCAGCACTACATTCTAAATAATAATAAACGTTTACATATGTTTTGTTAATTTTCGTATTGTGTTTGCAAAAATGGACCAAAAACTTAAAAATTTAAATAATATAAAAATATTAAAGTTAGCGCTTGAAGGCCTGCGCACATTAAAAGAAATAAGTGAACTACACTGTAAAAGAAGAAGACGCTCTTGTTCTGTCAGGGAAATAAACCGCGACAGAAAGACATTTTTGTTAAAATAAAAAGGGCCTCTTTTATTGTAAAGGCACTTATTTGTTTCCGCATTTTCTATTAAATTTAAAATAAATATATTTTCTTCCATTTTGTTCAAAACACAAACAAACAACAACAAACAGCTGATTCCGTACAGAATGTGCGATCAGTTTCGCTTTTTGCTTAAGCAAATGACAGTTGAAAAACTTAACGAAAAGTTTCGTTAAGTACATTATAGTTTGCCACATACAATTTATATGTGTTCGCACGTTTGCTTAAGCTAGCATATGCATATATAGTTGGGCCTTAACAAGCTCGGTGTGAATACCGCTAATGTGTTATCCAGCAATCCAATGCTGGTAGTGATGGTTAGTGGTGGCATTAGTAGTAATACAGCTTTATTTTGTGTTCTTTTGTTTTCGTTTCCATGTGTTCAGTTTTCATTGTTTTTTACTCATTCAAAATTTTGTTGACTAATACAAATTTTGTGTTTACTTATTTCTACGAAGTCTATGAATATTTTCCAACATATCCCCGCCGACATTTTCTATTGCGGAAGTGACTCAGAAGTGACGCTAACAGCAAACCACAGCAAATGACAAAATAAAACTAATTTGGATGATGTCGAAAACTTCTTTTTTTGCATTCTTTTCATTTCTTTTATAACGGCACATGTCATTTTCGGCTGGTGTTGTAAACAACAAACAATCTTCCAAACGTCGTCTGGATGATTAAAAGACGACTGCAATGTAAATTGTTATTGTTATCTTCCAATTAACGTCTGGAAGTGAGTAAGACGTAACGCCTTTGACGATGGACGATGAAAGAAACTTCCAATTGCTGGCAGAATTATCTTTATTACTACTACCTTATTCCAATGCATCAGTTGAAAGAGCTTTCTGTATGTTTAATGTGGTAAAAAATAAGCTGCGAAACAAAATGAACAGTTGAAAGTATTTTAAGAGTCAAGTACTTGTTAAACAATAAATGTCAAGATTTTATTCCAACACCTGAAATGCTCAAACTTTTCAATTCGAATGATATGTACACAGCTAGTGAATAAGACTTTGCAACTCTTGAAATTTTTGGAGAAACCTGATTTTAATAAAACTAACCATCTAGATGTTTATCTGTACATATATAAATTATATTCCTAATAGTTCACCTTACGTAAGTCAATATAAATGTAAGCGAAGATTAATTCAAATGTTTTTTTTTAATAAGTAGTAGAGTATATTACATATATAAGAATGATAGTACCTCAATTCAAGTTTAATAGACAATGATGAAACCAAATTACTACTTAAACTTTTCTGCTTTAAGGGGTTTAAAAAAAAGTGTAGGTTTCTAAATTTATTTGGGGGGAAGAAAAAAAATTATCTGACAACACTGCCCCATAGTCAATATGAGTGTATTATCTGTAAAGGCAAAAGAGAGGCAGAAGTGACTTCTTGAAGTTACTTTCGGGGGGTACAACTTCTCAATACGGAAGACGCTTCTACGATGAGAAAATGGTATCGCAGAAGATGAGTTTAAATTTCTTATCGTCACTTCTGAGTCACTTCCGCAATAGAAAATGTTGACAGGGCATTGACAATTTCGTTTTCGCTTTTGTGTGCGTGTTATTTTACTTGATGAATGAACAGATAGGCAAAAGCCATCAATTGAATGTGACTGGATTATATTGCGTTGTACGCGCAGTAAAATCTAACTGCGTTTTCTGTTTTTTATTTCGTATTAATATTTGCTTTATTTCGTAGAATATTTCAATATTTTCTTACTCTAATTAGGTATGTAGTATGGTATGAAAGATATTTATTTTTTGTTTTTCTTTAGCAACTGGTTGGAGATAATGGCCCATTGCTAGTAGGAAGTGTTTATAGACCTAACAAAAATATCAACACCAGGCGGTTTATTCAAAAGTTAGAAGTGACAACTGCCATGTACGATAATATTATTATAACAGGCGATTTTAATTCAAATCTCTTAGCAGATCATAGTCTTTTGGACGCATTTTTAGCACTTGGCTTAGCCTTACCGAACACCACTACACCTACTCATTTCACTGAATCAAACAACACACTTCTGGATTAATTTTAGCAGACAATGAATTTAATATATTAGTCTACGATCAGCTCTCAGCCCCAAGTTTCTCTAAGCATGATTTAATTTTTATGACTTACAATTTTCAATTAGCATCGTCTGTTCAAATTATTACTTTTCGTGATTTTAAAAACATCAACTCTATATTGCTTGAACAAGAATTCCTTAAAATCGATTGGCACACGCTATATTATTTAGGATCCGTTGATGATCATCAGCTTGCCTTTCTTGAGTATAACCTTGATAATCTTTTTAACCTTACGGTTCCATTAAAAACAAGCATTATTACTAATAATCTTAAACCGTGGTTTTCAAATGATATCAAACAATCTATAAATCATAGAAATTATGTCTATGATAGATGGAAGAGGTTTAAGACAAGGGAACTACGTGATGAGTACATTACTGCCAAGAGAAAAGTTAATAAACTGATAAAAAAAAAGCAAAATCTGATTTCTTTACTGATAAATTCTCTCCTGTGCTCAGTACTAAAAAACATGGAAAACTATTCGTGAAGCAGATAAGAGCTATTATACCAATACTACTGGTAGTAGCTTAAGCTCCTTTTTTTCCTTCGTGGCTGTAAATCAATGCGACGTTTCTACAAGTTTGTTATCAATAAAATCCAACACCAAAAAATATGGTGCGAAACGCACCAAGTTGACAACGCTGGTCAAAATGAGATAAAAATTCAGCGTTGTCAACTTGGTGCGTTTCGCACCGTTTTTGGTTCTTTTTTTAAATTTTTGGTGCGAAAAATTCTTTAGTTGGTGCGCGGTGCGCTTTTTTTAAAATTTTGGTACGCTTTTTAATTTGTGGTGGTACCAAAGCAAATTCAACACAACTTTTTGTTTCAGTGTGAGAAAAAATCTTTCTACAATAAAATACACCTGTTTGAGTACCATTTCATTCAACACTGCAATTTTTTTTGTGTATTTCGGTGCGTTTTTTAATTTTTTCGAAAATGTGATGAAATCTTTATTTTTACTTATTTTTATTGCAGTTTTTTAATAATTCATAACTCATGAAATCTATACCATGGAAAAATGTATATTAAATACGAATGTATGATAAATGAACTCAAATTCTTTAAAAATCTTTGTTTGAAAATCAAATTAACATTTTAAACATATAAATAAAAATTCTTGTATAACCTGATGGTTTGGTCTACTGAACTGTAGACGAACAACTAGGGTTAGAGTACCAGTGGAATCCTAACAAATTTTATTGAAAAAAATCAACTAGAAAACAAAAATATATAAAAAAAGTACCAAATATGTACTGAAATTAGCTTTTTTTACCAATTAGTACTTTAGTTCCGAATATCATATTGTGAGTTACATTTTGAGTGGTTAAATACTTATTTTACCTTTATTATCACATTTATTAAAAAAGTTTTTTATATTTATGATATTATAAAAAAAATTTCAAATTAATTCAATAAATATTTGAAACAAAAACGAAATTCTTAACTTGGAGCGTTTTTTTGTAAATGGTGCGCTGTTTTCTCCATTTTGGTGCGTTTTGAAATTTCAAAGTTGACAACGCTGTAAAAATTCAATAAGAATTCTCTCTCGCGGTCTCTCTTAGCAAACAAAAAGTCTATGTTTTTATTTCCTGTTTTTCCTATTGCTTACAAATTATTCTTCACGTCATAGTTGCCAAATAAATAGTGTAAAAATTCGTGAATTCATAAAAAATTTTAAAACCAACGTTTTATTCATTGGATGAGAAAGACAAACAATGATTTCGAAATAAAATACCTTCAACAGTTTGGTAAACAAATTCTGATTGTAAATTTAGCGAAACTTCTTTTTGTATACATATGTACTTACTTTAAGATGTATGTATGTACATATATGTAAGCAGTGAGATTTTTAGTCAATAAACTTGACTTTAGTTTTATTTGGTCCCACCGTATTGAATAAAAATATTGGTGTTCGGTCTGCTCCATATATAGACAGATTTAAGACTTATTTATGGACAAGAAATGATAGTATTCGTCCCCACAAAAAACCAAAGAAAATCAAATTCTTTAGAAATAACTACATGTTAAAACTACTAAATCAAGGCAACTGATTGTAATGGAATACATTCAAAAAAAACATTAAAAAATTCATCGGTGGATAGAATTCGGTTTTCTGAAATTTAGCATAATTTGTAACAAAACAAGATGTGGAAACTTTACCTATGAAAATTGCAACAAAGTTAACAAGATTCATACAATTTTAAATCTTTTACCTTAGGTTTTTGTTCAACTTTCCAAAAATTTGCTGAAAATATTCTATTGTTTCACTATGAAGTACATACATATTAAAAAATAGTCTTAGATTTGTCTTTTTGGTGCAGTGTGATACAAAAAATTTATTGGATGTCAATGGGTGTTTCATTAATACCATGTTTTTTGTGCTCAAAGGACCACTTTCCAATGAAACTGAAGACATATTGCCATATTTCTAAAAAGAGTCTTTGGGGTTTAAATAAGTTTAATTTAGGAATATGCAAACGACGATCCATTCAATGGGATGTTTTATGTATTCAAAAGCTGGTTTGTATGATGCAACCTGAGATATTTCGTCGTAGAAAATGTTCCGTGTTTGGCGAAGAAACAGAAGAATGTCTTGACAATGTTTTATGTTTTTTTAATTATCGAAGGTTAACTCCAGAACATACTTCTGTCTTACATAAGTATTCGGTTTCGGAGTATACCATAAATTTTGTCGAAAGTGAAACTTTTATAAAGGAAAAATATAGATTATGGAATTTTAAGGGTGATATACGTTTTTAATATAATCAATAGAATACAAAAATTTATATTTTTTGTAAAATATTTAAGAATACGGTAAAAACTTTTCCTTTAAAAAAATTGTCAGTTCAAGATAAAAAAACAAGATTTATGAAGTAGTGTCGATTTTTTATTTTTTTCACTAAACAAAAATTTGGCAACCCTGTTTTACAAAACTTGGTGTGAAGGAAGTGGTGTAGTTAGTGGTGGTGAAAATGCTTTTGTTCTCAGTTCTCATAGATGCTGGGGCAGCACCATAGCTGCCAGATTGGACGATTTATCGTCATTTTGACCATTTTTTGTTTTAAATTGACGATATGACGATTTTTTCATTGAAAGTGACGATTTTCAAATTACTAAAATTTTCTATCATTTGTTTGTTTTATTAATGTTTTTGTTACCAAATTCTTTTTTTTTTTTTTTTTGAGACAACTATTTTTCTCATTTAATATCATAAATATTAAAAAAAAATTATTGACAATTGTTAAGTTTAAGTATAATAATTCCAAATAATATTGAGTCAGGATAGTAGAAATTACTTATTTTTTTTTGGTAAATATAAAAATCTATTTTAAATGCTGAATTTCATGAACTAAAATTTTTAGAGGAAACAATTTCTGAATTTTAACGGGAAAATTCTACAAAAACTTCTCATATTTTAACAAAACGTCGAAAGAATATTCAAATAAATTTAAATAACAAAAATACGGAATTCGTTGTAAATAATATATGATGGATGAATTGGATCCTATTCTCAAAATGCTATTTAATAAACTAAATTTTGACATTGTAATTTAACCTGAATAAATAAAATATGCTAAATTCAGATATTTTTTTATCAAATACTGTAACTCTCACTCTTCAGTTTTAGCTGACCAGTTTTTGTTCAATTCTCTTTCGAACTTGTCATTTCATTCACACAAGTAATTACAATTTACGTACTTTTTAATGCAAATCAACATGCATTAAAAAAAAACAAAAGGAAATAAGAAAATTGACTAGTTCCGTCAAGTTTGTACCCCTTTTGTTTTCTTTTCCCTTCTCAACCAAAAATACTTGCCTTGACGAGTCAAAATTGAAAAGTGTGATAAGATAAGATATTAAAAAATATTATACCAAGTTGTGTTTAACATTATATTTTTTTATTGCTTATTTAAAATGTTAAAATTTATGTAATTTGATATGTATTGTAAAAAAAATTTAATTTTTATGTTTTCGTTTAAATAAAAATTTTAAAATAATATTAGAAATAGTGACTTTTTATTTTCCGATTTTATTGACGATTTTTACAATTCGAAATGACGATTTTTTTCTTTTTTATCGGGATTTTAACGATTTTTTCCGAAATTCACTGGCAGCCCTGGCCAGCACTGCTGGCTGCTGAGTGTAGTGAATTTTACACACAATTTTTTGTTGTCTGTCTGTTGTCTATTCACTTTGTCTGCTTATATTTGTCAGTCATTCTGATCATGCGTTCGTCCATCCGTCCAATTGTTCTTTTGGACTCATGTGTGTAAAAGTAGATTTATTATTTTTTGTTTTGTGTTGGTGCTTTTTTCCGTGTTGGAATCTTTTATTTTGAGAAGGAAGAAAGAGAAAAAACTGTAATAGAATTTGTAATGTTTTTCGTTATAGTATTTGAACACACCCGTATAATAAATTGTAGGATTATTTTTACTATTTTGTTGTCAACGTTGTCAACTTGGTGCGTTTCGCACTATTTTTGGTGCGAAAAATTCTTTAGTTGGTGCACGGTGCGCTTTTTAATTTTTGGGGGCACCAAAACAAATTCAACACATATTTTCTTGTACCTTTGTGTTTGAGTACCATTTCATTCAACACTGGAAATTTTTTTTTGTATATTTCGGTGCGTTTTTTTATTTTTTCGAAAATGTGATGAAATCTTCCCCCTGGCTTACGATGTCGAACGATAACGTTCGCTTAGATAAGACTTAAGACACAAACTTGATTGTGGAATAAACAAACTTGATTGAGTAAAAAAAATAGATTCGATTAAAAGTTTGTGTCTTAACCTTATCTAAGCGAACGTTATCGTTCGACATCGTGGGCCAGGGGGTTTATTTTTAATAATTTATAACTCATGAAATCTATACGATGAAAAAATGTATTTTAAAAACGAATGTATGATAAATGAAATCAAATTCTTCAAAAATCTTTGTTTTTTTTGCGATTCCAATGCATTTAACGCAAATACACCTCCTCACAAAAATTTATTGCAATAGTGTAAAAAATAACGCTTTTATAAGCAGTTGTACAAAAAAAGTTACATGTTGAATATTACAGTTTCTATTATGTTTTTACCTTCTCCTGTAAAGTTTCAAATATGCGAGTTAGGGCCTTTCTACATGAGACCATCGATATGTATGTATGTACCTACTTGCAGCTTTTGTAGTTGCTTCTATGCATCAATTTTAATTTTATTTTGAAAGTCTCTGACTCGTGGTTAAAAGTAAGTACGTATGTACAGGGTGGGCCAAGTTTGACTGAATGATTTGAACTCTATTGGCATATTGTAGCCGTTGTGGTGCATCCCTCGGCAATAATTCTTGGGCCAATTGAATTTTATATGGAAACATCTTCAGATCAACTTTTAGAATACTACGACGTATTCTGGAGATGTTCAATTGAGTATTAAATTAAAAATGCAAAAGTTATAAGCATTTCAAATCAGTCAGTCCAAGTTGGCCCACCCTGTACCTCTTTTATGTATCGAATTGTTTGGTTTTATTTTCTATACCTACCTATTTCTGTGTTAAATTTTTGTTGCAATCACCAATGTGTTGTATGTATGTACCTACCTAATGTATACATGCATATGTATTTTTATTTATTGTTGTTTTATAAAAGTTTTTTTCAATGCTTTTTTCTCTAGTTTTTGTCTGTCTGTCTGTTAGTCTGCCTCTGTACAAGTGAGTGAGTTTGTGCTGCTGCTGTTATCATGAACCAGTTTGCCTTGCCTGTATTTTTTATTTCTTTATTTTTTTTTTTTTTTTTGTTTTGGTGATTTCAGTTTCTTTATTATAATTTTTTGTTTTGCTGTTGCTTCATACTAGTATCTCTATGCATTTTCATTCGTGGCTTGTTTTTATTTTCCTTATACCTACATGGTTTATTTGATTTATTTTTCTCTGTTAAATTGGCTTTTGAATAAAAAAAATAAATAAATTCAACAAAAAATAAACTTGTTTATTTTGTGTCATTCTTAAAAACCCACCTTGTATTATACGATTCTCTCTTTCTCTTCCTGTTCTCTTTGCTCTTTTTTGCATCGATTCTCTTGTTCAATTAATCCCCTAACTCATTTTTTATAATGGATTTTTATCTGTCTACTGAGCTAGACTTGATTAGAAAAACAAAGTAAACATAACAAAGAATTTCTCCTACCATTTCTGGACTTAACAAATTATACTCCTGCACAGTAGTTTGAAATATGTAAAACAGTTTTTGAGTATTCACAATTTTATTTTTTTTTTCGAAGTAATCCACAAACATTTATTTCAGATGAAGTCTCACCATAAGAAAATGATTTTTTGATTGAATTTGTGTTTTTGAAATATGAATATGAAATATTATAAATTGAATTAACCCTAGACGCACTTTCTTATTTTTATACCTATATGCACTTTCTTCGTCGAATCGACGAAGTGCATTTTTTATCTGGCCGCAAACGCTCCCAATTAAAAAAATTTATAAAATTTTGGTTTTATTGGAAAAATGATTTAGTTTTCATTCGTACTAAACATAAAGTTTGCACATTTTAGTGCAACTTAAAGCTAATAAACAAAAAAAATTAACTTCAAGTTTTTTTACTTTTTTTTTTAAATAGTAAACAAAAATCACAAAATGCAGTATTTAAAATAAAAAATTATTTCAGGTATTTGTTAAAATCCGAAAACTGACACTTAAAACTAACAAATAAACTTAGTTTGATTGGATTTTTCAGTCATTTAGTGCAAGAGGCACAGAGATCAATTTTGTGTTCACCACAGATGTGTTTCTTGCATTTTGCACATATAGATTTTGTCATTCGTCGTTTTTCATATGGTCAAAATGCACAAATTTTCATTGTAGCAGTGTTTTTTAGTTCTATATCATTTACTTCTTCACTTTCATCCGTATTTTTAGGACAAATGATTATCTTTGGTAGCTGCAGTCAAAGTCAATATGCCAAACAGACCAAGAATTTCACCCGATGTTGTTCTTTTTTGATAGATTCTTTACGGTTACCTATTTCGACATTGGTCTACTGAACTATTTTATATATAATTCCATCTATTATAAAGTGTTTAAATACCTCAAATGGATCGATAACACCTTTACTTGAACGGGTTGGACCACGACGTTGATGAACGATATTAAAACCATAACGGTGCCATGTAACTTTTACTGCTGACCACTTATGTTTGCTTTTTCCACATAGTATTTGCTTTCAATGTGGAATAATTTAGGATCTCTGTCCTATAACACTAAGCGGAATATCATCTTCATCTGAGAAATTCTCTTCTACAGGTTCTAATATATCACTTTCTTCATCAAACGCCTCTTTTTATTCTACTTCTTCTGCTTCATTGGTGCTAATGTCACTTTCACACTCCTCATTTAAATCACTGAGATCACCATTTTCGTCCCACAAATGAAGAAAATTTTCGATTTGTGCATCATTTAGGTTATCATTGTTACTCATTTTATCAAAACGACCAAAAAACAAGGTGCAAAAATCTAAAGTCAAAAACGCTAAAGTTACATAAAATACTTTCTTCGTCGATTTGACGAACACAAACTTCAAAAAAACATACTTACACAAATCTAAGGAGGCTGCACATGTGCACACTTCAGCATCTGGGCAATTACCAGAGCTATAAGAAAAATGAGCACACAGCGATGAATAACAAAGAAAATAAATGAGAAAGAGTATACGATGTTCGTCGATTCGACGAAGAAAGTGCGTCTAGGGTTAAAGAATGGCTAGATAAAATTTCGTAAAGATTTCCATAAATTCTTATTAAGAATAGTTGGGACAAGAAGTTGGCTTTATTTCTAATATTGTGGAACCTTATTTTTTATATATGTATAATTATTTTCAAGCTCAGTATCATAGGTACCTTTATATGCATTTGAATATGCTACAGACATTAATTTCTTTATTAAATTTGGAAATTTATTTCCAATTGAAGTGTACACATGGAATCAGAACTAAAAAAAATGTCCTAGAGATCAACTTGACCTTTGGAACTATAGAACATACAGTGGTACAGATGAAGTTTGTCTCGCTATTTACTGGTGTATAATTTACACTTCTGAGTTCAGTCTGGAGACAATGCTAGCAAGTCAGATCTATAACTTAAGGAATCAGACAGGAGTTAACGCCGAAAGTATTGGTTATGGCTACATTCGATAGCGAACAGATTATACATTACCGGCAAGAACTTTCCGATCATAATAACAGCCACAGATGACAAAGTTTCAAATCCTAACTACCCCGATAACGCGATCTTGTCTATACTGATGGTTTATAGTCAGAAATTTGTCTCTTGTTATCTCTCAATCTGCCCACTACTTCTACCGTTTGCCAGGCGACAATTTATGCCAACAATATTTTCGTCAGAATTTATATGAGACTACTTATATATCGCCATGACGAGTTATTTTTGATTTTCAAAGCAACAAGTTAGCAATATGAGATGTCTCTAGTCTGCAAATATTCTCAGACCCAGCCTCGAAATCATCATTCATAAGGAAAAAGCTTACAAATGAGGAATAAGTGGGCAGACTGTACAAGGACATTTAAATCCCTTTAGTTGAGATATTGAATACAATTAATGAATAGGCAATCAGACTGTCGGAATTCTGTCCCTCGCATTCCCATTTGCAGAATATCTTAAATGGCGGCAACATTTTTTTTAAATGAGTTTGGATATTTAAAATCATAAACTCATGATTTAAAAACAATGTGCCATTTCGATTACATAATTTAATTATCAGGCTTGTTTTCCAAATTCAACCGTGATAGTTGTTCGATCCATTAAACAGGAAATTATATTAACAAGGCTTATTTTGATTTTCAATTTATAATTTGTCAATAGTTTTTCTCTATACATTATCTTTAATTAACTTCAATGCAGAATAAGGCTGGAGTCGATTAATCCAAACAAATGTACTTCATATCATATCAACTATACGGAACATTTAACAGGTCAATAAATCTCGCACCCGGCTCAATAACATGGAAAACCAGACATGAGTGTCTACGTGTCAGTAGATCAATGTAGAGATAATTTTGTAATCATTCTCCAAATTTTTGACTCAATGACTCCTTTTTATTCCTGCAAGCCATTACAAAACTGCTGGGAAAATTATTTTAAGCGCATGAAGCTGTGATCCGATATGTTCTTCTAATGTGGGTGGATTCTTGAGATAAACCGAAGTCATTTTGTTTATGAGTTTTAGTTGCGTCACAACATACAATAGTGAATATGTTCACAGCACGCACAGCACAAATAGTGGTCCGGTTATTTATTATGACCGAAAATCGTAGTAAACGTTGGGCATCTCGTTTTCAAGAAACTGAACTTTTAGAGGATTATAGCCGAAGAAACGCATGTTGATTTTTTGTGTTGATCTAACATATGATTGACCCATTGTACTTAAAACACCTGAAAATCTAAATGCAAAAAGAGATTTATTTAGATTGTTTCTAGTTTTACATCCGTAATTATTAATTGGTTTATATAAAATTTTTATACTAAACGACCGACTGTTATGAGTGTGAGCTATTTTAAAATTCATAGCAGCGAGCTCTCTTTTTCTAACAATGTATAAACTCTTATTTCCCCTTTTATTGTCTGGAATTCAACATTTGAATTTGAAGTGTGTTGAAAATGCTCATCGAAATTCTTAACACGCAACAACAACATAAAACGCAAATAAGTTGTTAGAGCGTATTCTTTGTTGTTCTTTTTTGTGTATTTGTTCGTTGTGGTGTTTCTTTTTTTAATTAGTTCACCTCAATTCAACCTCATTTCAGTTGAAACGTAGAAGAAGAAACAAAAATAATAAAAACACTTTTCCTCTTTGTGTTTATTGTTATTGTTTTTTTATATGTATGTACATATCTTCTTCATGCTGTTGTGCGTTGTTCTTTTGTGTTTTATATTACTTGAGTAAATTTATTTTTATTTTAATTTTTCTTAAAGGTTTGTGATTTTCGCACTGTTTTTTTTTATTTTAAATGCAGTTTGTTTAATAACATTTAATTTCTTTGATTTTCACCGTATTGGCCTAATAGCAACAAGTAGGGTGTCCATACGTCACGCTTTTGGCGTGATTGTCACACTTTTGAAATCTTTCTGGCGTGTCACGCTTTATTTTTAAAAATCACGTCAGATACACTGCTAGAGCTAGACGAGATGGATCATTTTTTTATAATTATATTTTTTAATCACCGTTCAAACAGAAAAAGTTACTAAAATCTTGTAAGTTAATTTATATACATACCTACAATGATTTAGCTGTCGAGTATGCTAGCATTAAATCACGTCGCGTCATTTCTGTCCAAGCGGTAACGTCCCTACAAGAACAGTGTCGGTCATTTGATAGGTAAAATTACTGTCACTGATGAGAGATATAACCATCAAAGTTTCTATCAAGTTATTAATGCTTGGTTTTCACTATGTCAGTGTTGTTGTCAAATTGTCCAAATTGTTATGAAATTACCAACAATTTGGACAATTTGATAACAAAAATGAAGGTTAAATTTTTTTTTAAATATTTTTTTCAATTTACTGTTCTCTCCAGTGGGGCCAGATCTAAAAATTTTTTAAGAGTTTTAAGTTTTATCTATTTAATTCCACATGCCAATGCATCTTCCGAAAGAATTTTCAGTTTGATGGGGAATTCTTGGAGGAAAGAGAGAAACCGAATGTATTTAGAAACAGTGGAAGCAGACCTAATAATAAAACAAAATTTCAGAATGAGCTGCACTGAAATAAAAAATATTTAAACACCGGATTTTACTTTTGAAAAAAGTTAAATTAAGTGATGAATAAATATCTTTAGTTTAATTATAAATGTTCCTTTATTATTTTTAGTTATTTGTGATTAGAAAATCGTGATAAAAGTCAATTATTTTTTATTTTTAATACCTACGCTTTTTATATTTGTGTTTACATGATTGAAAAATCAAGAACTGAAAAGTCAATGAATGACTTTTTTTGTTTTTTTTTTATTTTAAAACGTTTATGTTTATTTAATTATTTAAAAATCGAGACCTGAAAAGTCAATGGATGACTTATTTTTTGATTAATTAAAATTAATAACTTCAAAAATAATAAAAATAAAAAATTATTTTTAAAAAGCTTGTCGGTGTCAAGCACTTACTATAAATAAACGACTAATAAACTTTAGGTTTGAATGTTTTTTTCAAACTTGTCACACCGTCGAAAAAATTAGATCTGGACACCCTAGCAACAAGCAGGTGTAAATTTTTATTTACATTAGTGATTTTTTATACCGGAAATAGGTACTACTGTTCAATTCACAACTGATGTTGTGTCGTAGGAGTTGTACGTCGTCTAAATTTACAATAGTTGTTCAAATTTTGTTTAAATAAAACAAGAGTTTATATGTATGTAGGTATGTATTCGAATCTTATATACCCACCACCAATACATATACCTATCTGTAGTGTGATTTATTGATACTTGAAACTAATTTGTGTATCGATAACGACATTAATACCAGTTATTTTATTTTTCGGATTCCACACATTGGAGCTATCACTCTTATTGGGCAATCGGCATATTGAATTTCATCACGATTCCAGTTGTTCTCGACATAAGATCTTATATGGGAGCTATGGCCAATTATGGATTAACTTTCACAAAATCTTTGTAAAATTTTAGCTTGATACCCATATTTATTACGCATGTTATTGAGTCTTTTGGAAGTAGTTCTTATATGGGAGCTATGTAGGGTTGCCAGACGGGCTGGACTTGGCTGGATTGTTCAGCTTTTTCAATGCTTGTCCAGTGTCCAGGTAAAATAAAATTTGTCCAGCTAAACAGAAAATTTTCGAGAAAAAAAAATATTAAACAAAATAGTTTTAATCTATAAATGTCTTTATTGGTACATTTAACAGAATTACTTTTGAAAAAGTGTCGTTATATTAAATTTGTCTACATTACCATCTCTTTTGCATACAGCCAACACAGGCGGTACATTTTTTACAATACAATTTCAAAATGTATCATCTCTAATAGTTTCCCTATTGTATCATCACTAATAATAATCACCAGCACTTAAACAGCTGATCCCATAATACATTTTGTTGGAAGAAGTAAAATGTCCCAGCAAGCCATATGAGTCCGAAAAGAGTCTTTTCTGACACCTTTTTCGGAGCGTTAACGCTCTTTATGAGCCCAAAACACAATCATAATTGCTCCGAAAACCTTCAGAAAAGAGCGTCATTACGTTCGAAAATGGTCCGTCAAAAGGGCTCTTAGATAATGTCAGAAAAGAGTCTTTTATGAGGGCTTTTTTTGGGCTCTTAAAGAGCTCTTAGATAATGTCAGAAAAGAGTCTTTTATGAGGGTTTTTTTGGGCTCTTAAAGAGCTCTTAGATAATGTCAGAAAAGAGTCTTTTATGAGGTTTTTCTTGGGCTCTGTGTAATCTTGTTTTTATCATTCTTGTGTGGTACAGCTATGTTTTTTTTTTGTTGAAAGCACAAATAGCAGGAGAACAACGCTTTGGTACACACATAATTAAGTGGAATTTCTGAGTCATACTGCGTGCCGACTCAGGGCAGTAACAAGCAAATTTTTCTTTCGCTCCGAAAATGCTCTTTAGTTGGACTCTTTTCTGACTCCTTTTTTCGGAGCGCTCCGAAAATGCTCTTTTGTTGGACTCTTTTCTGACTCCTTTTTCGGAGCGCTCCTAAAATGGTATGCTGGGGTACTGAGTGTTCTTTTATTTACTTTTTAAATAAGATTTAAATTGTTTAGAGCAACTTATTAAAATGGATAGCGATGAAGAAGCTGGTCCATTAAAAAGAAGACTTACAACATTCTGCGAAGTATGGAAAGTAATCCCAGAATATAATATGGAATATGCTTCCAATATTGGTAATGTTAAGACTTACCCATACGCTGTTCAATTCTTTGATCCCGAATACGGAATCCGCAAACTAGTTTTAGACTTTTATAACGATCCCTATGAAACTTCTAAGGATATTTTTTCAAATATAATAAGAATAACTAATGAATGTGATTTAGAAATACAACAATTATCATCATATAGTGCTGATAATGCTGCAGTGAACTACGGTATTCACAACTCGGTTTACCAAAAACTGAAAGATACTTCTGATCAAATCGTAAAAGCAAATTGTAATTGTCATATTCTTAACAATTGCGTTAAAAGAGCACTAAATGCTTTATCTGTTGATGTAGAGAGCATTATTATAAAAATATTCAATGAGTTCAGTTCATCAGCAATGACCACTGAGAAATTAAAAGAATGTTTTGCGTTTGCTGGTATAGAATATAAGGAACTTTTGAGGCATATTGCAACTAGGTGGCTCCCCCTACTGCCAGCTGTAGATCGTCTTAGTTTTTGCTGGCCTGCTGTAAAAATGTATTTTTTAAAAAAAGGACAAAATAAGTGCCAAAAAGTTTTATGGGAATTTATTTCATATGGAACTTCTGCAAATGATATCAATGATGAAGATGAATGCAAAACTGAAGGCTTATCGGAAGCATATTTATTTTTTATACACAACATAATGCAGGAATTCCATACCACAATTTTGGCTCTTGAAAGTGACTCTTGCACAGTTTTAGAGATGCACGATATAATGAGCCGACTCATGAATAATCTTCGACGACTTATCTGAATTTTCAGCTTTGAAGTTGGAGGATATTGACGCTTTTATCAGAAGCAGTAATTGGCTGCAGTAGCCTTATCTATCCATCTAGGTATTCTGCGCTCTTTTTTTTTCTTTTTAGGTTTTGGTCTGCACATTCATCCTTTCAAATCTTTCATACTTTTCATCCTCTTACACTACACTCATCCTACTACTACCCTGTTCACTCTTTCTCTTCTCTCTATAATCTTCTATCCAAACAGGTATCACAATGGGACCAATATTATGGACCTAAGTGGGCCGTTTTACATGGCCGCCTGCTAACCTAACCTAACCTATGAATAATCTTCAATGTAGATTAAATGACAAATTTTTTGGCAGCAAGGTAATTACTATTTTAAAAAATCTTTCTAATAATGAACAACAAATGTTTATTAAAGAAGCTGAAGATTTTTTAGAAACAGCTATCAGTTATTTAGAAAGTCGTTACGATTTTGGAGATGACTCTTTTGCATTCTTAAATTTAAAAAAAAATCTATTTTCTTGGGAAGATTTGCAAGAACTCCCAAAAGTTCTAAAAATAGATAAAGCGATAGATAACGATAAATTATACTCGGACTTTTGCAGTTTACGTAAAGTATATGAACAATTGCCAAAAGATTTGTCAAACGACAAAATATGGGCCAACTTTTTTTAGAAAAGTGATGAAAATGAGTTCGAAAACTTAAGGAAAGTAGTATGCTTCGTATTTTCTATACCCGTAAGCAACGCCTTTTGTGAAAGGGTTTTTAGTATACTAAATAATCTCTACACAAAAGAAAGAAACCGAATGGCATTCGACATAATTAAAGCGGAAATATTAATTCGCTTAAATTTAGAGAAATCTTGTAAAGATTTTCAACAATTTTTACAGACACCCAAAGGTACAGAATTGGCGAATTCTGTAAGTTCAAATTCGAAATACATGTGGCAGAAAAAGTGATTTTTTAGTTTATGATACAAAATAATTTGCAGTTTTGGTATACTTTAGTAACTTAAACTAGATTAAGTTGTTATTTGTTCTGTTAATTTTTGTTAGTTTTTGTTTTTTTTTTTAAGAGTTAGTGAAGTCAGAAACATTTTTGCAGGCAGGTTTACTGCAGAAAAATCGTTAATATCAGCAAAGAAAAATATTAAATTTAACAGCGAACCCTGCAAAAAATGTAGCCGACTTTAGTTACTTTTTAGTGTATTAAGATTTTTGTTATTTTGTTTTGTTTTTAGTATTAAATTTTAATTCCAACTGATTTAAAAGACTGAATTGAATAATTTTAAATTTTATGTATTTATTTTTTAATAAACGATTTTAAATCTCATATATTTAAAAGACTGAATTGATTTTTTTTAAGTTTAACTTAATTTAATAATTTATGTTCCTAACAATGTGCAAAACTATTACCTTAAATAAAAGTTTTTTAAACAAAATTGTTGTTTCCTTTAAAAAAAAAAATTTAAATGTCCAGCCTTTTTTGGGAAATCCAGCTTTTTTGAACCTGATGCCCAGCTTTCAGCTATTTTGGATCTGGCAACCCTAGAGCTATGGCCTATTATGGGCAAATCGCAATGAAATTCAATATGACAATTCATATATACGTATGAATTTTGGAAAATATTCATATTTAATACATATTTGTATAAGTAGGTACTATATGTTTTTAAAACATTTTTCTTTTGTCATTTTGAAGGTTTGACAACAGGAACATACATACGACTTTGCATAAAATTGTGTTCACAATCAGATAGTTGTATCATGCAATGTACAACATACAACATCACTTGTGAATTGAACATACATATACATATTTCTTTTTTATAATTTTAATATTTTTAAATAATTATTTTATATTACGTTTTTAATAATACATTGTTTTATTTTATGAATTTTGATTAGAACCGTGTGTTAATATAATATGCATATTTTTAGCTGTTTGCTACTTGGTGTTATTATTGGTAGAAATTACATTTTAGAAAAAATGTCTTTTACACATTTTTCTATAGAAGCCTGTTTTTCTTCTAGACAACCAAATATATACTTAAATATACCTACATACATACATATTAATTTCTTTCGCATTTCGACATCCAAAGTACCTATATCAAATATGTAGTTCAAAGAACTTTTTCCTTGTCTTTTCAATATTTTTTTTGTTGAAATTTTAAGTTCATTAACTTTATTTATTTGTTTTGTTTTACGTTGTTGTTCTGCAAATTTAGCACTTTTTATTCGTCATAATTCTTCATAGAGAAATGTGAAACGAAAATTAATTTTTATACATAGTACATATGTATGTATATACATATATTCTTTTTTTGTGTACGGAATTATTTTTGGAGAATTTGGGGGTTTCTTCCATGACATACTCCTTTAAAATAACGTGTCTGGGTATTTTGCTGTTTTTGTAAAAGTTTCTACAGTCTGTAGTAATTTTTGTTGTTGTTGGTTTTTAAAGACAGATTAGTTTTCTTTGTAACTGTTGTTGTTATGTGTGTTGTATGTATGTGTGTAATTTGCTCAGTCTTTATGCATTTATTTGCTATAGTTCTTTTTGTTAGATTATACTACCTACTGTAATAAAATTATGATTGATATTCTGTCAAAGTTTGTTACAGGTATGTACATACCTACATATTTAATTTTTTACAATTTAATAAATTTTTATTAGAGTGTCTTGTCTTTATTATAGTTTTGAAAAAGTCTTTATAGGTATTTGTAGTTTTTGTTTTTAATTTGTTGAAGTATTAATAAAATTTTCCAGTCAACGCGTAAATGTTTAATGTTTTCGAAAAGTGACACTCTGACACATTTTGTTTGCTTTTGGAAAGAGTGTGGTAACTCTTCCTTATTTAAGAGAAATTAATTGCTTTTGTTTTGTTGTCACTTTTTTTGCTTCGTTTTCACAATGTCTTTGTTTGCCTTTGTTTTCTACGTATGTATCTTATTCGTTTACATTTTCTTGACAAAACTAACGACCTTGTGACTTTACAATAGGTATAAAAATATGAAAAAACAACAATATTAAAATATGTACATACATACATATGTATAATAATAAAAAAGCATAAAATTAAAAACAATATTTTTTTTTATAAATTGTTTACGTTAAAATACGTTTTATTTTCAAATGTTATTGATATTTATTCACCAATTCATTAGCAGATATCTTGGTTGTGTTTTGCGTCTTTGTTGTTGTCTTTATTACGTTACGATTCGTTTAACTACACTCAAACAAAATGTTCATGTTCAAAAATGAATTGAATATCGTCTTCGTGTTGGTCGTATGGTTGGTAAATATAAAATCTATACGATTATTTTTTCTTGTTTAGATGAAAAGATACTACTAATCTTTTGGCATATTCTTCTTCGTGCTACAGTTTAGGCAACGACGACTAAGTTCTCTACACGACTGTATAGTGTAGAGTACAAAAAGAAAACATTTACTGAATATTGCCTGTTTTGTTCGCACGAGGGTATGCTGAAAAATTATTTCAGTTAGCTGGTAGTTTTATTAGTTTTCTTTCCGTCAAAATGTTATTCAATTAATTATTCAGAAGTTTATTTTTACTAGCAATTTCAGCTTTTTAGTAACATAGGGTAATGTTGTTTTGCTATATCATAAACAATAAACCTCATATTTTCTTATTATTTGTAAAGAGGGATTTTTTAAGAGTTTTAAGATTAGATTTAAAAACACATACAATTTACAGAAATGTATGAAATCTTTATTTGAGTCGATAGAACGATCTATATAATTCAGTGTTTAAAGATGATTTCATGTAAAAGTTGCCATGCTACGCCTCAAATAGTTCATAGACTGGGTCCAATTTTGGCTATTCTCTCCTACATATTGGACGATACCCGACGAATAAATTCTTCAATATTAGCTTCCACAGCGCCAACCATAGCCCCACAAAAAATAGTCTAAAGGCGGTAAATCGTACGATCTAAGCGGCTAATTAACCGACGGCAAAAGTAAAATGAACTGTTCACCAAACTCGCCTCTCAATTGGGCCATTGTTTTGCGTACTGTGTGGCACCGTCTTATTGAAACCGCATGTCAGCCAAGTTCAGCTCTTCCATTTTGGAAAAAAACAAAACAATTGTAACCATCGCACGGTAGCGTTCCTGCTTTCGTCTTCTTTGAAAAATTAGAGTCCAAAAATGCTCCCGGCCCATTATTCACAGCAAAGGGTTGTGATACATTGTCAGTTCATGCACTGCTTCTGACTGCCATTCAACAAGAAATGAGGTTCGTCGCTAAACATAATTTTTCGGTAAAAAAAAAGGATCTTCATCCAACTTAAATTTTAATAATAAAATCCAATATCCTGTAATAACGAACAGTCGATTTAACTTATAGACCAAACTGAGCATGTTTAACAGTAATATGGCAAACGAAAAAAGTTTAGGTGCCAAAAATAGATAAATAAAAACTGCTAAAAAATCAACCTTTAAAATGTTTATTATACCCTTCACCTTCATGCGAAGGGTATATATAAGTTTGTCATTCCGTGTGTAATTTCCACAATAAAATTTTCCGACCTGGATCCTTATAGATAGCGGAGTCGATTAAGCCATGCCCGTCTGTCTCTCTGTCTGTTGAAATCAGTTTTTTGAAGTCACCAGATCTTCAATAATTCTATCAGAAATGCTTTCGAGAAGTTGGCTATTTAAAATCAGCAAAATCGGCTTAGGTCAACCAGAGTTATGGACCAATATGTGATTTATGGACCAATATGTATTTTCTTGCAATATTTTTAAATATATTGCAGATAATACCATGAAATTTTGTATACGTTGTTTGTATGATAAAAGAAGAAAGTGTGCGGAAAATAGTAAGAATCGGTCCATGATTTCTCATAGCCCCCATACAAATATATATTCCCGAAATATTGCTTAATGATAAATAAATGCCTATAAAATTGGAATATCAAGACAAAATTCAGCAAAAATAAGTTTTTTACAAAAATAAATCGCAATACGAAATTTTTTTAGTTTGGTCCATGTTTGACCATAGACCCCATATAAAGTCCACTTCCAAAATTCACTTAAATACGTATAAAACAGATATAAATAACGGTAAACGGCTAAAATTTGACATAAATAATCTTTATAGGCAAATAAATTGTACTAAATTTTATGGTGGTCGGCCCAGAATTGGTCATAGCTCCCATACAAGGACCACATCTGAAAAAGACATTTTTCCCTACTTTGCACAGATCATTTACATATATACAAAAATCATTCCACAAAATGTTGTTAATTTCGGTCTATTTTTAACCGTATGCCCCATATAAAGCCCTCTTCCGAAAATCACTTTAATACTCATAAATCTCTTATAAATAAGGGTACCAATCCAAAATTTTACACGGATCATTTACATACATGCCTAAATCAAACTGCTGGATTTTGAGAATATTTGACTATATCCCCCACATAAGGTCTACTACCGAAATCCACGTTAATACTAATATGTATCTTAAATATACCGTTATTATGTTGAAATTCGACGTGAAATATCCTCATATGCATGAAAATAACTGTTCCAAAATTTAAGAAGATCGGCCCATAATTTGTCGGTTCAAAAAATATTCTTTTCGGATTTAACCCATATTCGGTCCTTATTTTATAATCATGATATATATCGTTGAAAAGGTATTTTTAATACCTTTTATTTAATGTATTACAAATTATCAGACACCCAGTAGTTCCCGAGATATAGGCCTATATATTTTCAACTTTACGGGCCCGTCCCCTCGAAAATAGGCGTGACCGCCAACAATTTTTTTTGCTGGCATCTCCTCTAAAAGCCCTATTTGATTTTGTTTTTTTTTTTCTTTTTTTTTTTTTGAGCAAATTCACTAAAACCGAATTGTTCCCCCTTTTTTATACTCTGTTAAATTACACTCAAGATTATTATGAACATCAGACAAACTCTGTAAATTATGGTAAGATTTGGTAATTAACTCAATAAAAAATTGTGAAAATTAGACAAAATTTCAAAATAGTTAACATAAATTATGTTGGTCGTAAAATTCTCTTTTAAACAATATATCAAATACTAATAAAATTTGCACTAAGACTGAATAGAAAACACAGACTAAGAATATTCTATTCCTATAACCAGTGTAGTTTTTGGATTTCATATTACGTTTAGGTGGAGGGTATTTAAGATTCGGCACAGCCGAATATAGCACTATTACTTGTTTGAAACTTAAGTTTGTGTATACTACTTTTTGAAGAGGGTACCGGACAAGTCTGTGGGTGACTTCAAAAATTGTATAGATTACAATAATGCATATGCATCGGCGTAGATAGCCCGGTCTGGGGGAGGCTAAGCCCCCCCCCCAGAAAAAATTTAGCCACCCCCAGAATTTTTATTCTTTTATTGCATTTTTTTATTTGAACAATTTTCCATAGCTTTTACTAAAAAGTGTTCCAAAAAGATCCCCCCAGGAAAAAGGCCTAGCTACGCCGATGTGCATATGTGTTCTTTAACAACTTTTCAGGAGAGCCAATAAATTTGCGAATAATCCTTTGTGATAACTTCAGAAACAGTAGAGATATTTGGAAATTTACAACAGGATTTTCAACAAGAACTTTATTTTCTAACAGTGGTTCATTGGATTAAGTTTAGACATTTTACACTTTGACATATCAGTAGTAGAAGTTTTGATATTTGTTACAATGAATTAAGTTTTCCCCGATAATTTATATGTAACTTCTAGATTGAAGCGTTTTCAATCTCCATATAACTAATTTATTCAAAAATTTTTCGTTATTATTTACATCAGTGGTAATCAAAACCGAACGCACGCAGACAAAAAAGAAATCGACGTCGCTTTGTTGTGTTACGTTACCACCTGCATTGTTATAAAAACATTGTGTGATGAAGGCTGCCGCCAACATCCAAACTCGAGATGAATGGGTGACGAATGTCTTGCCAAAATTGGTAGAAAAATATTTATGACGAAAACGATATCCTTAACGCCGATGAGACGGGTTTGTTTTTAAGTGCTTACCAAATTAAATGATGGCGTTTAAAAATGAGAATGTCATGCAATATTACCGGATCGGAGAAAGTGAAATTGCTTATCATAGGAAAGGCCAAGAATCCTAGATGCTTCAAATCTCTAGACGTAGTTTATGAATTTAATACGAAAGCATGGATGCCAAGCAAGATTTTCTTGAAATGGCTCTTGAAATTGGACCGGAAGTTTGCTTCTCAACAAAGAACTGTTTTGCTTTTTGTTGACAACTGCGCTGCGCACCAATTGAAAAATATTGAAATTGCTTATTTCCCACCCAACAAGACTTCCTTACTTCAGCCAATGGATCAGGGCATAATTTGTAACATTAAAATGCATTTTGACAAACATTTTGATACAATAGGAGGACAAAAAACCTCACACGCTCATAAATTTGCTTGATGCCATACGAAACTTAAGCAAAGTGTGAAATGTCAATGTAAAATCCGAGACAATTGCAGACTGTTTCAGAAAAGCAAGATTTGTAAAAGTTGGCACCACAACGAACAACAGTATGCCTTGGCAGGAAGGAGACTATCTACTACTGTCCCACTGCGCCGTTTTAGAGTCTTCATTTAAAACAGTTGCTAATATTAATGCAACATTTAAAAACTACATCAATTTTGACTGTGATGTCATTACCACAGACAATCCTTTTGACGAAGATATCCTCGAAAGTGTTCCAGAAAGTTTTGGAGCACCAGCTATCTAATATACATTATTATTTCTCTTTTAACAGATTAACGAAAATAAGACTTGCTTTTGCTATTGCTGTCAAATATTCACAGTTTATAGTTCAGCAAAAGCATAAAAGAAAAAATCAAAAACTGTAACTTTTAAGCAACAGCAAATTTTTTAAAATGAATTGCTGTGGCTGACTGCGCCAGCAAATAACATCACATAGTTAAGCTACAGTCAATTCATAGTTTAATTTTTGTTTTGTTTGGCTTGCGCTGTTGCTTGCTCACTAACAAAGTTTTAAGTGTAAGCTAAGCAGAAATTTGTGTAATTTTGCTAATTCATACTATGAATGAATTTCATAGTCAGCAAATTCAAAGCTGAACACACCGCGAAAGAAACAGTTCGTGAGGATAAGGCAATGGTAAATAAGTAAATAAAAAAGTAAGCTGAATCCTATCAACTCATCGAATAAATAATGACTGAAATACATAAATGAGGAATCTGGGTTAAACGTTTCCAGTAGACTTGTACGAAGACTCCTTAATGAATATCAGCTTTATGGTCGTGTAAGTAAAAAAAAACACTTCTGTCAAAAAAGAATAGGTATAAAGGCACGATTGTCTTTTGCAAAACTACGCCGGCACAAGGATAGCAAATTCTGGAATAGAGAGCTTTTCACAGATGAAACCAAAATTAATCTGATTGGTCCTGACGGAAAAACGTTTGTACATAGAAGGAAACACAATATACCCGCTACACTACTAAAACAGTGAAGTGCCCTATTTCTCTGTCCATAGGTGTATGTATCTAAGTATGTACGTCGTTCTACTTCTCGTAAATGATATAATCCAACATATTGCAAAGAGTCAAAAGCAAGAAGCAGTAGTACTCACTTTACTTTAGTTCAGTTATACATACATAGACGACTGAAGGTAATTTATTATATTTTTAGATTTGTTTTCTACGTTCGATTTTTAGTTTAAAGAAATCATTTAGAGCCGAGCGAGCCACTCACACATACATACATATTGCTGCTGTTCTGATGAAGCATTTTAGCAGTATGTTTGTTGTTAGCTTTTAGATTGCATTGAATTTTTCCCTTTTCTTATATTTATTTTACATATTATTTTTGGTTTTTATGTACATATGTATTTATAAAATTGTTTGTTGGTTGGGTAATCAGATGAGTTGAAATTAAATTACATTTTCCTGTTGTACTCTCTGTTAGTAAATTCACCACATTTGCTTTTTTTTGTTATGATGGGAGGGAGGTGAAAACAATAACTTTGTTTTCTTCTCTTTTGGTTTTAAGCTACTCAGCGTTGTCAACTTGGTGCGTTTCGCACCATTTTTGGCGCTTTTTAATTTTTGGTGGCACCAAAGCAAATTCAACACAACTGTTTGTTTCAGTCTGAGAAAAAATCTTTCTACAATAAAATACACCTGTTTGAGTGTTTTTTAATTTTTTCGAAAATGTGATGAAATCTTTATTTTTACTAATTTTTAATAATTCATAACTCGTGAAATCTATACGATGAAAAAATGTATTTTAAATACGAATGTATGATAAATGAACTCAAATTCTTTAAAAATCTTTGGTTGAAAATTAAATTAACATTTTAAACATATAAATAAAAATTCTTGTATAACCTGATGGTTTGGTCTACTGAACTGTAGACGAACAACCAGAGTTAGAGTACCAGTGGAATCCTAACAAATTTTATTGGAAAAAATCAACTAGAAAACAAAAATATGTATACCTATAAAAAAAAGTACCAAATATGTACTGAAATTAGCTTTTTTACCAATTAGTACTTTAGTTCCGAATATCATATTGTGAGTTACATTGAGTGATTAAATGCTTATTTTCCCCCTTATTCAGAAACGAATATTAAATTTAACAAACGTTTATTATGACAGATTTGCATATAAAATTTGCCTTAATATACGTTTGTTAAATTTAATATTCGTTTCTGAATAAGGGGGTTTATCTTTATTAGCTCATTTATTAAAAAAAAGGCTTTTACTATTATTACTTTTACTAATAATCATTGATAAAAAGTTTTTTATAGAGAATTTCTGATAATAAAAAATTTTAAATTAATTCAATAAATATTTGAAACAAAAACGAAATTCTTAACTTGGTGCGTTTTTTTTTTTTTGTAAATGGTGCGCTTTTTTCTCCATTTTGGTGCGTTTTGAAATTTCAAAGTTGACAACGCTGAAGCTGCTTATTTGCTTAAAATGTTAATTTTTTTTGAAAACCTGCTAAATAAACCCTTTTACGTGTACATATGTATATAAGTATGTATGGATTATAGATAGGTATTATTGTTTCGCAACTAACAATTGCAAAAACACAGCGTAAACACAGAGAGAGTCAAAATAAAACTAAAGAAAATGTTAATGACAGTTTATTTGATTTTATTTTTGTTGCTGTTATTATTTTTTGTCACTTCTGTTGCTGTTGTTATGTTCGCCATTGATATATGTATGCAGTTAGACTCTAGTAACTAGAGTCTAGTTATAGGTAGTACATAATAGGTAATAATTATACATACAATAGTAAGTTTATGGGGTATTATTATTCATTTAAATTTGTTTTACGTTCAGCACTGACGTTGTATTTGTTGCTTAAGGCGCAGTTTTATTTGTTAATAGGTATAATATACATACATACATATGTGTATCATACATATTCTTACATCAGTAGATAAAAATATATGTACATACATACATATGTACATGTTTATAATGTTTGTCATTGATGACGCAGCACCTTAAAAGCTGCGTGTGTGTTTGCATTTGAGTGGCGAGTAAAGCTTCAAATTCAACTTATCTATCCACTAAAGGGCTGCAAGAATACATTCATTTGTTTATCACACACAAGCATTTCAATATTCATTCAAATATTTAAATAGTTAAAGAGTGGTTTACAGAGTTTAATTGTTAAAATATAAAAGAGAGTGTAGTCTGTGTTTTACTTTGTCATAACGAAGGCACACATTGCATTTACTCTTTTTCTTTGAACATTTATTTATTCAATTTGCAAATGCAAACATTCGTATGTATATGGTAACAGTTAGAATGTGTATAAGAAATACTACATAGTAAAATTAGTACTTGTTTGTATTCTTATTACAAATATACATATCTCTTTTAAACAGAATTTTGTAACAAAAATTATAAAAATTGGAATAAAAGTATATTAAAATGGACCTTCACATTTTTGCGTTTTATATTTACAATTTCCATAACAAAAATTACTAGTGATAATAATAATATATTCATGTAAGGAGTAAAACATTCAAATAATATTATATTCGAAGCAGAGACCTGCAACAAGTATGAACGAGCCGACTTATTCACTAACGTTGAATTTTAAGAACAATACAAAAAAGTATGATTCAATTTTATGCTTATTCACTTTTTATGCACAGTGCACACACAGAAAATTCAGCAACGAGTATAAATCATTTCCAACACTTGGTTCGAACTGCAATGTTTGAAAACAAAAATTCTTGTTTATACACAGTTTGTTTTTTGCATGTCGGCTTTGTTGTGCATGATCTGATTGGAATTGAACTAAAAACACACGAGCCACTTATAAGTAAAAAGCGGCTGGCAGAAAAATATGAAAACATAAAAAATGTGCATTTACTACCTATTTAACATTATTTCGTCGAAAAGAAAACTTATTTGACAAAGCAATGATAAAATTTGTAATATGTACAGTTTGTCAAATATATCTTTGCACAGCAAAAAAAATTAAAGAAAAAATGTAAAATGAGCTGATTCATACATTTAACGACACAGTCGAACATTCATGTTCGCACAAAACAACAAATGAATAGAACACATGTTCGGCTAACAACACGTTGGCTTTGATGTAAAACGAGCTTCATACATTTAACGACACAGTCAGAATATTCATGTTCGCAAAAAACAACCAGTGAATAAAACTGAATGTTTGAAACGAACGGTTGCGTAAACGAGCGTTTTGTGCATTTGAACAGAAACGATTAAATCATAAAAATCAATGTGCATGATTAAGTATACCCGAAAATTTAGTACTCGTTGCAGGTCTCTGATTCGAAGCTTATACAAATTTTATTATGTCTGTTTTATATGAATATGGTTGTTGTTTTTCTGTACAAATACAGTTGGTTTTTTTCTCTTTCGCTTTGTGTGTTCATTCATTTGTTTTTTAAACACAAAATGTAAGGCACTACGTACCTAAATCGTGTGTTGTATTTTACTTTACCTACTTAAAAAATAAATGAATGTATTCATATGCCTTTTGAATGTAGTCATGCAGACCTTTACTATCCACACAGTGTGTAATTTACTTTCGGTGCTGCCATGCCGTATTTTTTATTCAAAGATTTACGATTTTTTTAGAAATGAAACTATGTATGTATGTCTACAATATGTTTTTTTTTATAAATGGGCGTTGTATGGCTGCCTATTATCGACCGATCGTCCAAAAATTAATTGGCTTCTGTGCATATACATATGTACAGTGGGGAGCAGAGGTGAATACATGTTTGTATTTTCTGCATTGTAAAGATCATAAAAATGGTAAAAATGGAGCGATTTTTAAATTTCTTTTTCTATTTTAATTCTTATTTAGTTCTTTACATAATTCTTAATAAGAGAAATAAAAGCCCAATAAAACAAGATTATAATTTAAATAACAACAAAACGACTTGTATGTACTCAGTTTTGCTCACACTTGTTATCAACCAAATAATTAAAACATTTATTAATTTACCGTTTTTTTGAAATTAAGTTTTTCTGCAAATGCAGAAAATAAGAACATGTTCTCACCTCTGCTCCCCACTGTATGTATGTACAGCTTAAGTGTTGAAAACGAAAAATTTTAATTGGAAAGGTAATGTTTTAAAACGAAAGAATTTCAAATTGCACCTGATCTACACCTAGAAGAAATTACACACGCTAAACTCACGACAGTAAAAATTACACTTAATTCGGGTAATTACACACGAAGTGGCAACACTGCTTCTCTGTTCATAATCACTTATTTGCTCTCCCTAGTCTTGTTGTTTTTTTATTATCAGCGTTGTCAACTTGGTGCGTTTCGCACCATTTTTGGTGCTTTTTTAAATTTTTGGTGCGAAAAATTTTTTAGTTGCTGCGCGGTACGCTTTTTTTAAATTTTGGTGCGCTTTTTAATTTTTGGTGGCAGCAAAGCAAATTCAACACAACTTTTTTTTTCAGTGTGAGAAAAAATCTTTCTAATATAAAATACACCTGTTTGAGTGTTTTTTAATATTTTCGAAAATGTGATGAAATCTCTATTTTTACTAATTTTTAATAGCATTTTTTTAATAATTCATAACTCATGAAATCTATACGATGAAAAAATGTATTTTATGTATGATATAATGAAATCAAATTCTTCAAAAATCTTTGTTTGAAAATCAAATTAACATTTTAAATGTAAATAAAAATTCTTGTAAAAAAATTCTTGAAATTTCAAAGTTGACAACGCTGATTATTATTGTATTACATACTGCGTGTTTTGCCAGAGTCGAGACAGCCATATAAATAATCAGATCTGGTGCTTATTAATTCGGCTTGAATTGATTGTGAAAGTAATCGTAGTTGTTGGATTTTATTTAAAACTTGGGAAAAACGAAAGCATGAAATGTTACTCATAATCTGTTGAGCTTATTAGATTTGACATTCGTGTTACATACCCCAAAATAAGAAAAACGTCAATTATATTTGGCGTTGGTGTAGTTATTCATCTTACACAAACAGGCTGTAATTGTCCAACTTCATAAAAAAATTTAACTTACGGGAGGCTTATAAAATAATTTTGTATGGATGGGTACTTTATTTTATAAGTCTGAAATTACATTATGAATCAGGAAAGAATGATATTTAGACGATATAAACTACATATAATAATTTTTTAAAGAAATCAAAACAAAATAGGTATGTACATATACATACATATTAAAGTGTTCCAATCTGTATAAATTACACAGCAATCGGCAACACTGATTGCTGTATAAAAACCACACATCATTCAAAATCTAGCAACATATGTTTTGTTTAAAAGAATGTTTGCAGAGAGACAGAGAGAAATGTATGTGTGTATAGTGTATTTAATAGAGTACATGCTTCCTGATAATATTATTACATTTCTTATTTATACGTATTCGATTGTTTCTTCATTAAGAAACTGATGCTGTTGTTATTGTTGCTTTATTCTGTATTATTTTATTTGTTTTCATTTTTCCTATTTATGTTATTTAATTTTTTGTTATTCTATTTCATCATTAAAAACTACGCATTTTAAAAATGAATCGAAACTCAACTCTGTATTTTGTGTTTCCCCTTGTTAGCCTCTCTTTTTGTATGATATTTTCACCACGGCACCATTTACTAACAACTCAACTGTTACTCTCACTCATAATTGAGTTTTTTTTTATTTATTTTTATTCTTCAGTTAATGTAAACTGCATTTTGAATTGCATACATTGTGTATTTTTTATACATTTTCATAAGTTGAATTGGTTTTTTTTTTATTTCTATTTACATTAACATGTTTTTTGAGTGTTCTTGAGATTTCTTTGTACACATTTAAGGTATTTTTATTTAATTTATTTCTAATTTTTGTGTACCTACATATGTATGTATTTATCTGCCATTAGAAGCATTTACCAACAGTGAGTGTGTGTAACCTGTAATTTATGTGCATAAAATATTTGCTTTTTACGGTACTTTTCTGTTTCTTCATTCTTTTCTTTTTAGTCCAATTGGACTTTGTTTTGTTGCAAGTATTATTTTTCGTTTTGCTGTTGTTTTCTTTATTTTGTTTATTGTCATAGCAGTTGTGGTGGCAGTAGCCGTTGTTATGATGGTGGGAAAGTAGAGTAGTAAGAAGTCACTCTCGCCTACAGTTGTTGTTTCGGTTTAAGACTGTCGGTCTGTTGTTGTTTTTATTCTTCTTGATTTCTTTCTTTCTGCTTTTTATTATAAATTCGTGTGTGTTGTAATCGTTGTAATTTAAAGTTTTATCACATTTTGTTTCGGCGATTTTTTCCAATCAATTTATAATACATATTGAGTTTTTATTTTAGTTTTTTAAGCTGTTTGCTTTCATTAAACTTATTGTAATTAAGGTCATCTCTGATAATGACCTATTCTTATTGCTTATTATTGTGAATTTCTATAAAAAGAACTACATATTTTTTAAAAACCATTAAAATGTTTTAAATTTTTTAAGCAATGTTTTTTTAACAATTGTTCTTGATTGGCATTTGTGAGTCCTCATCTCAGCCCAATTGATAATTTGGCAAGTTATAAAAACCAAAGTAAGCTCTGTAAAAATAAGCAATTTTAATGATCTCTTTGCCAAAACAAAGAAAACTTGGAAAGCCATTCCAAGAAGTGTTTTGGTGACCTCAATGCCTCGCAGATGTCAAGCTGTAATCGATAACAATGGATTTGCAACCAAATATTGATTAAAAAAAATTGTAAAATTTGTCGTACCTATGTCCTCAATTATATGCGCTGCTGATATGTATCAATTTTATTTGAAAATATGATTCAGAGATTCATAATTAATTTGACACAATATGCAGTTATTTTCTAGGAATAAAAGTTAAACTGAGCTCACATATTAGTATCGCGTCCTTAATTAGTTGCACGTATTCTATACTATTATTTTGCTCCACCCTGTTTTTCCCAAAGTCGTTGGAAATGTCGTGTTAACTTTTGCATGTTCTTTATTTTGTTAAAATATTTTGTCGGACAAAAAAATAGCGCATACCTACATATTTCGATTTAAAACGAAAATAGTTGGGGCTAATTTCGGTGGTTAATTCTGTGTAATTTAACAAAATTGTTATTTATCATTAATTTTTTCAACCAAAATGGATTTAGAAAAAAAGGTTATATGGAACTTCACACAAATCAAACAAAAATAGCTGAAATAATTTTATGTTCTCGAAAAATTAATTATTATGGTGTCATTAAATGTGTTATAGCAAATGCAAATTTGCCTAATGCTAAGAAAGATCGGAAGAATCCACCGCGAAAGACAACAGTTCGTGAGGATAAGGCAATAGTTAAAAAATATTCCAAAAGTGCATACCTATCTCATTTTTGATTCTTTCTAACGCGATATGATCTACAATCTAATTGAAACAAAGACTTCCTCCAGGAAATGAAAAGGCAATAAAACCTCCAATGTATCTCGGGCAGACTAAGTCCAACCGACATTGTATCTCTTTAGATTGCTAGTTCTGTTTTGACACGAGTCTCGTCAAAATTTACCTTTCTTAGATCATTTGAAGCTACTTATAATATTTGAAAATCTTCGTGCCAACAAGCTTACAAAATATTGTTTTCCCCTTCCACCGTAAACTATAAAGAATAATTGTGATGAATCCGACACAACTGATTGTTGTAAAATCTATTTCAATTCGATTTTTACTCTTTTATAACCATGATTTTTTAAATTACTTTAATCAGAATTTGAAGCGGTGCTTTCTCCAAAAATTTTGTGAATGGGGAAATAATGACCATTTTAGATAATTTTAGAAAAAATACGATAAGATGATAGATAGAATAACGAAATTGAATAGGTTAGCCTTGAAGAAACAAGTGAAAGTCCTCAATGGTCGCATTAAATTAAGGATGAATTGTGCCTTCATTATTATGATCTGAAGGACATGTGAAGAGGAGGGAAGAACTTTGGAACTCAGTTCCAAGATTTAGTTTAGTAAGAGACAAACAACTATTAAAGGATAGCTTTGAAGTGTGATCTATCTTGGAACATTAGTGGTTCACTTGTGACACTCTGGAGCTCACAATGGGCGAATATTCGGCTTAAGTAACATTTTTAGTGGGTATGAAATGCTTTTATAATTTTAAAAGTTGTTTTCGGGCATTATAGAGTAAATAGTATAACAAAATATCATTGTGTCTTTTCTTATGTTTAATTCATTTCAAAACTTTCACTTCCCTGTTGTGTTAATTTTTCATGTTTCTCCTCTATTGAACTGAGTGTTTAATATGCCTATTGTAGCATGTTTCACTCATGCTTCTTTAAATTAGTGTACCCACTCTTTTTAAGTTAAACACAAAAAGGTGAATTAAACAAGAGGCAATGGGGATTGTATGTTGGTGTTGAGGATAATGACTGTAATAAGCCCCGGTTTACACGATGATTTTAACGATGTCGTTTTTTAGACGTTGTTTTTAGTTTACTTGCGAGCGGTGTAGTGAAGCAAGCGGGGTAGGAAAAAAGACATGATTTCTGTTTTCATGTTGTTTTCATATTTTTCTTTACACTCATTTCTGTTTTTGTTGTTCCGTTTTATTCTTGTTCTTATTTTGAATTGAAAGGTTCATTTAGGAATTCAACATGTAAAAATAAAATAAATAAGGTGAATATTTTTGTAAACAAGAAAAATAATTATTTTGTTCGGATTTCTGTAATTATTTATTTATATGTGTGATGTTTTTAGTGCGTACATTGTGTCCATAATTTAAAATTATTTGTTAAAAGACAAAGAGGCCATTTAGACGATGCAATTTTGCATGCAATTAATTGCATGCAACTGATGTTTGTTGGCAAACGGGTGAGAGAAGCAAGAGGGGTAGAAAAAGTTGCACGACTTCGTCTGTCATGCAATTTTTTGACATTTCCTTTTACCATCGTTTGTGTTTTACTAATTTTGTTTTATTCTTATTCTGACTTTGAAGTGTGCGTTATAAAAATTAATGCGCAAGAACATTTTCAATTACTTCTTCTGTATTAAAATCTTCCATTTTTTATATTTTTTAAAATTTTTGTATATTGTATTTATGTAAATGTATGTATATTATTTTATATACATACATTTTTATGTAAATATATTTTTTCTATATTATATTTACATATATTTTAAAATTTTGTTTTCTTTGTTGCGAATGAAAAACTAAAGAGGAATGTGTAATTAAACGTCAAAAAATTGCATGATTCGTTGCACGTAAAATTGCATCGTATAAGTGCACAACATTTTACGTAGCAATTTTAAAAGAGAATGGAAAAATTGCATGCAATTAATTGCATCATCTAAAAGGCCTCAAAGAAAATTTTTAATACGAACAATAAACTAAAGAAGATTTGTAAAAAAACGACGTCGAAAAAACAACGTCGTATAAATGCAAACAAATTTTCGTAGCATCTTCAAAAGAGAAATAATAAAAAAAAGACGTCGTAAAAATCATCATCTAAATCTTGCCTAAGAAAATTACTTTTAAATATGTACAATACGAAGTTGAAACAAACAATTATAATAATTTCCCCTTTTATATTTATTATATTTACCAGCTAAATTATATGAGATAAATTATATGTGTTTTGTGTGCTGTTGATATGCGATGGTGAGTAATATTGATTCTGACTCAGAATTTCTGAGTGTTGAGTTAATGATTCTGTTATTTTTGCTGTTAGTGTTGATTTAGTATAGAGTTTTTTGTTTGTTCATGGGGTATAATTTATTTAATTACGTGCTCCTAGTAGTGAGGTGGTGAATTTTATTGTTTGGTTTCTTTGTGTTGTTGGTGTATGGCATTGTGTTGGGACTGATACCTCCTCATCTTATTATTATTTTCTTGCTGTTACGTGTGGTGAAATTGGTGTTTGTTGTTGTATTTCCTGCCTTGTGACAGCCAGCCAACAACTTTTCATATGAATTTTGTATTTTAGTCGAAAACGAGTGCTTGGAGACTTCACATATTGGAGGATCAAATCCACGTTATAAAGTTGTGAACAGAAAACATAAAATATCACTACTACCACTACTGATTGTGTATTTGTGCTCTTGGCTGTTTTTTTCATAATTAAAAAAGGAGAAATAATTAAAAAATACTGTGAAAAAAAGAATTTTTAATTTATAAAAAAAATTGCTAATTTTTGGAAAAATTTTAAGTAAGAAAATAAAATTGTGTAGAAATAGAGCTTAAACTGGAAAAAGCTTAGTGTTTTTAAAAAGTAATTAAATTCAATAAAATTTCAGTGAATTTTACTAAACTTAACAAAATAAAAAATTACAATTAGAAATCTATATCCTAAAGTGAAATATCGTTTTTTTTAATAAAAAAGGATTAAAAACAAATTATAAATTATTGTGATAAATTTTTTTCGGATTTATTTAAAAAATACAGTGCAATTTTATATCTTAACTTACATATGTATGCCTTTGGATTTTTTTCTGAACAAAATATTGTTTCCTAAAGAAATGTGGAATAAAGTTTAAACCCGAAAATTATTGCTAAAAAGAAAATTGTACAAAATTATTAAGAAATACTATATATAATAATTTCATAAAGGATACGCCTAAAACTGTGATTACTATTTAACAGTAATTGGATTATCTTTTCCATCATTTAATAACAAGGATTTAAAATTTTATCACTGAAAATGTAAGTGGAGTACTTTTTTTAATTATTTTTCATCAGTACTTTAAAGAAATTTCTATAAAAAAAAGAAGTGTTGGTAAACGTTTTGATTTCGAAAATAGTATTTTTTTTAGTGAAATCCACCAGGCAATGTTGTCAAGTTTCTAAAAAGCATAATATCACTTATTCTCGTTTTACTACTAGCTCCCTCTTGCATATTATAAGTGAGTTTTTTTTCATTATTATACTCTTCCTCTTTTAAATGGTGTAGTATGACGTTATGTTGGACTGACTGACTGTCTGGTTGAGTTGTTAACTCTACCATAAACGTAGACGAAATGAGAAGTACATAAGAAAAAACACTAATAAAATCTACCATTTTGTTGCGCTATAAAATACATGAAACGACAAAGAAAATACTAAAGCCAGCCAGCCAGCAGCTTTGTACTTTTATTTAAATTTTCAAACACTCGTAATATAAATAAAATATAATTTTTTTTGTATTTAAGTCACACCTAAATATATATTTTTGTTTTTACAATCAATTTCTTATATTAATTTAGCTTTTGTATTTTTTGAATAATTTCCCAAAAACAAAAAAAAAAATACCCCATGATTTGCTAAAAATTTGAGAGAGTTTCAATCACTTGTCAATTTAACAATTCTTATGCTCTCTCTTTTTGACACTAGTTTCTTCTTCTTGTTTTCCTTTTATTTATAATCTCTCTTTTACTGCTATTTTGCTTGCGCTATTACTTTATTTTCTAGTGTGTTTGTATTTTGTGCATTTGGCTTTAATTCGCATGCTGGTGTCTAGAAAGGGAAGGAAGACTTATAAACATTGTAATCTTGTTTTTTTTTTTCCAAAATACAGAGGAAAAGAAAAACCAAGAAAAAATAATTTGTTTTTTTTCACACATACGAGTATGCGATAATTTTTGTTGTACTTATTTTCTTTATGTTGTACTCATTAAAGAGAGAAAGTATATAAAGGATTATTATTAATACACTGTAAGAAATAGATATCCAAGATTCAATTCATATACTATTAATAAAACTATTAATGTATAGGTATTTGTATTTCTTTATTAAAATTTAACGTTTTTTATTTAATAATTATCAATATTTTTATAAGATTACACATATCACTCAATGTGTTTGGTTTTATCTGATATATACTTTGCTTTAAAAAAAATCATAACTCATTTGCTATTTCAAAAAATTTTATGGTATAAATGTGATTAGGTACCTACTATTATGCTTTTTAAAACTGATTATATAATTTTTCGTAAATGTTTAACTTAAATTTTGTAAAAAAAAAAAAATATATGTAGCTAAATAAAACATAAACAACATTTTTTAAATATACCTTAATCTATAAAAATGAAATATAAAACTTTTCACAACAAAATATCTGCATAAAACTCCTTAAAGTGTAAGAAGAAATAAGTACTACCTACAATATTAGCAAAATTTTCTAATAAAATTGTACCTATACCTATGTCTTTCCTATAGATATAAAAAGTGTAAAATCGTTTGTGTAAAAATAATTCGTTTCAAAACAGAACGTGTAGGTATAAACAATTTTACATTATTATTGTAACAGAAATTTGTTTAATAACTTAATATTTAAATTTTTTTATGTAAGGACTAATTGCCAGCATAGTAAATGTTCCTATTTTTAATAAACTGTTTTCGGTTTTTGTAGCACAGTGATAACCGATTTAGTTCATAATCAAATAATTCAATCATAATGACCGATTCATGTGTTGTGGCTGAAAATTGGTTGGGGCTACACAAATTTCGATATTTCAATAGTAATAATTCATTGTTTTTGTTGTAACCGCCGAGACAATTTGGATCGTTCCGGTGCATAGAATCCGCTGTCGGCGGACTTTCAGACTTTTCTCTTTATGCCCAAAGTAAGACAAAAACCCCGATTATTTTTTTAATTTCTTAAAACATATTTTATCTATTGTTTAAACTTAATTGTGGTTGGTAATTCGATAAGTAACCATGTTGGAGTTGTAGTTCTAAATTATACAAATATGTTGACAATAATAAAATTTTATTGTGTTTACTGAAATGTGCCTATTGTTATTTTCTATAATTTGTTTACAAATAATAAATTCCTTTTTTTATCTGTGGGAATTTTCTGTTTTGTTTGTTACTTATTTGTGTTATTGACATATTATCTAAATATTTTAATTATACTTATTTTAAATTATTTCTTTGGCTTTATATATTATTTACACAATATTTTGTAACGACATATTGGCCACATGCCATTGACTCACCCTTTTTCAATTTTCTTTTTGGTTTTTCAACAATTATAACGTATATACAGTTTTGTTGTATAATCAGGTTGGTTTTTTTTTGCTAAACATTTATGCTAAATTGCTTATACCTACTTGTCAAATAAACTGTTACAGCAGAAATGTCAATTGCAACGAAAATTAAACATTTTAATTAAGACAAATTTTGTCCAGTGTACAACTTCTGTGTATTTAAATTTCTGTGTACATATGTAGGTACCTACCTATTTGTAAAATTATAAAATGTTTATTTTATTACTAATTTTCCAAGCTTAAGGTATTTCTTTTAAATATAAAAACTTTTTAACTTTATTTTTTATATTTAAAAGAAAGACCTTAAGCTTGGAAAATTAGTAATAAAATAAATAATAAAGGTCGAATAAAAATACATATTCATATAAAATGTTTATTTAAAATTTTTTGTAGCTATGTAAGTACATACAGTCACACAGTAAAGTATACATACCCCCCCCTGAAAAACGGGGTTTGTGTGAAAAAAAATTTTCCCCAAAATTTATAGTTTGTTGTTCGATTGAATTTGTTTGAAATGAACTTTATTGCTAAACTGTTCATAGATAACCCAAAATAGTGCTGGCAAATTCTACTACTTTCTATTACTCAATAATATTCAATACTTTTCATTTATGCACTCAATACTACTCGATACTTTTAACGGATTTTTGAAATTGTAACGCATAGATTTTTTCTGCAAATTGAAGTAGTTTCTTCAAAAAATAAAAATAGATCTTCAACTATTATTGCTTTTGTATGTCTTTTATTATTAAATCAAAAACAAATCCCAATTAATTGTTATTCATTTTTATAGACAGCTTTATTTCGGCGGTTGGTTTAATTTTGTAGCTTACACATTGTTGTCTTTTTATACAGTGATGTATTTTTATGAACTATTTTACCCACTCAACTTGCTTAAAAATACAACTCAGAAAGTATTGAGTAACTACTTTTGATATAGAGTATCCAAAAAAGGGCAAATATTCGATACTCGGTACCCATTACTCAATACTTTGCCAGCACTAACCCAAAACCCCGTTTTTCAAGGGGGTATGTATACTTTACTGTGCGACTGTATATGATTTTTGCTTGTAATGCAGCTAAATATTATTTAAATTCTCAGAATTATGTTATTCATCTGTTTGGGTCTAGTGAATAAGATGATTCATATTTGATTTTAATAAGTATGCTAATTTCCATGCTGGATTTTTTGGAATAAAAAAACGAAAATAATAATCAACAAATGTGGGTTACGATAAGGCTGCGGTAAATGAGTATTTATATCTTTGCATACGCCCATGTTCTGAAAAACGCAAAATGCTTAAAATTGGCGTTTTCAAATACAAATTCATATTGAAAAAGCCAATTTTAAGCGTTTTGCGTTTTACAGAACAAGGGCGATAGCCTAGTAGTAGGTAGCTAGTTTAAATAAATACATACATATGTATGTAGGTATAATGTTTAACGAAGTTTACAGAATTAAAATCTATGATACTTTAAGAGTTAATTTTTATAGGTATATTAATTATGTTTTAAGACCAGTGCTGCCATTAGGATACGAAAGATACATTTTTCGTATCTTTTGATGACTTCAGGTACCATGTATAATCCTGACATTTTTCGTATCTTTTGAATCTGTACGAAAAATGTACAAATATAAAATATTTTTTTTGAGTAATAACATTACAAAAATTTATTTGGAATTTATGCACTTTGTAACTTTTAAACGATTTTAATCTAATATACCAGGCGGAAAAGCCTCGTCTACACCTTTCGCAATCTGAAGTTGAAAAATTAATTAAAAGAATTGCTAGCAACTATGTATTTAGAATTTAACTATGTAAAGGCAACAGATGCTTTGAAAATAGAATTTTCAAATCAAAATTATTTTTTACCAATTGAAAAAATTTATTCAGGTGTTTTAGGTCATACATCGCTTGCTACCCTAATAGAAGATGAGCATAAGAAATATGATTTACTAAAAAAATTGCCAATCATTTTATATTGAAGTTTTAAAATAAATCAGTACAAACGACTGAACTCGTATATTAATTTTTACAAAAATGAATTTGCTTTAATAACATCCAAAGATAGTTACATATAATTAATTTTAAAGTTAGCTTACTGTATTTTTAAAAATTACATACCTAATATTTATGACTTCAATAAATAAAGGGTGTCCCAACTAGAACGCAATTTTTAAATTTTAAATAAAACAGATATTTTTAACATTTATTAACATAACATTTTTATTTCATATTTTATGAATATTGTAAAGAAAATGATATATTAATTCATAATATCCACAATATAATGAAGTTTTCCACGATGAATAAAACAAGTTTGCTTTAAACGGTGGCTGGCATATTTATTTATTTGTTTATTTATTATATTTAGTATTTATTACAGACAGGCAACTTTGTATAACGGTTGATTGCTGTAGTTAATGTGTGAGCGTGTTTTGTAAATAAATACAGGGTGACCATTTCTTATCTTTTGTTTCTGGTTTTTTTTTGTAACCTAAATGGTTAATAAGTACGTTAGAGGTCAGCTTATGTAGGTACTTTATAATTTTAATTAAAATGTTGGCTTGTTTGAGTTAATAATAATTATTTTCTGTTTTAAAGGTCATTTACACCACTAACACACAAAAAAGCGATACAATTTTAATAAAAACATCAATAACAGTTTATTTTAAAATTTTTGAAATATGAAAATACATACGCAAAACCTTAATTCGTTTTTAAATTTATTATTACATACTACTAACATTTTTTTGTTTATTTAAAAAAATGCGTAAATAACTTTGAATTTATTCGTAAAATTAAATGCCAACATAGCTTTTTTTTATTTTTTTTCTGTTTTTTTCTATTGTGCTTTATTCCTTTGCTCTTATTTAATACATAAATGTATAAAATTACCTATATTGTTTTTGCATATTTACGCTTGGGCTAATAAAAAATTTATCAACAAAATGTTTCTTGTTTTTTCACCTTTTATGAAAAAAAAAATTCAAACACGCGCTGTTTTTTATAGGTATAATAAATTTATTTTCTATATAGGTATGTATGTATGCATCGGGTGTTTTTTTATATAGTGATACAAGTTTAAATCATAATAAAACATAGTAATATATTTCTGAACGGTATTTATTGGATAGAACATTTTATGACATTAATGTTTAAATATGATTTCGGCCATGTGGCCGGCACGGCCGGCCCGTAGAAAGCTCAGTCTGGAACACCAATTTTCACAAACTTTTCGCAGCATTTGCAGCCGTATCTCGCCGATAATTCTTAGAATGTTGATTTCCAGGTTCAATTGTTTGTGGTTTATCGACGTACACAAGTGACTTTACATAACCCCAAAGATAATAGATACTTCAGTGCGCACTGTTCGGCGACTCACGGGATGCACATTATCAATAACAGCAAATGTGGTCCGAAAACGATTTATTGTTCTTCGAATTAGCAGCTTTGAAGAAGGATTATGTACGCCATAAAATGACCGAAGTGCATTATTTATCTGATGTAAGTCCATCCATAATGAAATGTCAAAGCAAACTAAACAAAAACAACTGTTAAATGGGTGGTCAAATAAAGCAGTGGATCCAACTCAAAGTTGTGTCACTCCAAAAAAAAACACCCGTTATATTTGTTCTCTTATTTTCTTTATTTTGACTGATTTAAATTGAATTGAATATTGCAACATTCTTTTTTTAATTGTTTGTTTTGCTTTTTTTTTAAATTTTCAATCTTCTACATAAATAAAAATCAATGTTGTTCGTTGGTCATTGCATCAGTGGAGAATAGCTTGACCGATTTGGACGATTTTTTCTTTCTAATGATCGCCATGGTCCAACTTAGGTTTTTACGGAAAGAGAATTTTGATTCGCCCACTTTTTTTGATTTACCTAAAATCAGAAAACGGCTCCATCAATTTGGCTAATTTTTCTTTCAAATGTTGCTATTAATCCATTTAAAGTTTTCTTAGAAACAAAAATTTCTCACACCTACTTTTACGCCCACTTTTTCTATTTATCGGAAAACACTTGCACCGATTTGGCTAATTTTTTTTAAATATTCGCAGTAATCCAATTTACTTTTTTTAATATATACATATATAAAATATAAAATTATAATAATCAATTGTCAACTGTATAAAATTGTAATGCCGTCGTTAAGAACGACCAATTTATGGCGCCGAACTCGCAACGCTTCCAGCCAAGCGTATATTCGATTTAATCAAACTCAAGAGCAATTCGAAGAGCGTAATAGAATTGAGCGAAATCGAATATCGCAAACACGTTCATTACTTACACAATCAACAAATCTCAAGGGCAGTCATTGCGTGTTTGCGGGATTAACCTTGAGAATCGATGCTTCTCGCATGGCCAATTATATGTCGCCTGTTCCCGCGTCGGAAGTCCAACAGCATTATTTGTTTATGCACCAGACAACCAAACAAAAAATGTCGTATATCACAAAGCATTGCAATGAAGTTTTACTTTTTTTTTTTTTTTTGATTACATGAATATTGATCTTATCAATTAAAATGTAATAAGAATACTATAATTCATAGCATATATGCACATACATATGTATTTTTAAATCAAATGTGAATCAAACATACCCAAAACCTACATATGTATGTATATGAATAAAATTTTAATTTGAAAATACTTTTTTCCTCTTTTTAATGTATTTTAAAAATCGAATGCAAACATTTTTTTTTTAATTTGGACAGGACAGCGTCTGTCTTGTCAGCTACTAAATAAAATAAAATTTAATTTTAAAAGACAATTATTAATATTTTTTTTTTTTTTTGAAATTAACTTTATTGTGTTAATAAAATGACCAAGACTTATGTACTTACATATGCAAAATTTTAAATTCGTAAATAAATTTGTATAAATTAATAATTGTAATTCTAAAATGATCTATTTGGTATTAAAAATGCATATGGAAATACATACATACATATTTATGAAAAATTTTATTTGAAAACAAAAATTAACAATAAAAATATATATGCTTATTACTTTAATTGTTATTTTTGTTCAGAAAATGTGTAATCAAATGCATGATGCCCTCAACCTGCTGTCAACAGTCTCACTCTTAAATATATCGACCTTTAAATATATCGTCTCCTTCTGTTGTGATAACCTTCCAACCTTCAATAGATTCAAGGCTTTCGCATTTCATCATGCTGTCTCCTAAATCATTGATTATCGAAAGAATAAATGGTTTCAAATATTGGATAAATTCATGCAAAATAAAATGTAAAGACGAATGTTTGATTTTAGTGGCAGTATATAGATCACCTAGTCAGGTGATTTCAATATTGATTGGTCGAACAATGGATTTTATAAACAAAAATTAGAGAACATTTTTAATGACTATGGAGTAAAACAGATAGTTGATATGTGTACAAGAGTGACTTCAAATACAAGAACAATAATAGACTATATTATAACAAATAGACAAAAAGTATCTGTGCAAATAAACCACAATAACAAAATCTCGGACCATGAAACAATCAATATAAACATACAAATGAAATATACTACAAACAATAAGGAGCAATACAAGGAAATAGAGAAGTTTAAATATAAAAATAATGTGTTCAGTAGAGAATTATATTCAAGATTAGATACATATGAGAATGACAACCAAAATGTAAAATTATTTGACCTAAGTATTGAAAGTGCTATACAAAAGTTCACAAAGAAAATTAAAGTGAAAGAACATAATAACATTCTATGGTTTACTCGCGATTTAATGCTTCTTAAGCAAGAGAAAATTTCCTCATATCGTTTTGCTAAGTTAGAGAATACGAATGAAGCATGGAATAAGTATAAAAAAATAAGAAATATGTATAAAAACAAAATTGTCTCTAAGAAGAATTTATATGTGAAAAATAAAATAGAAAATGTCAAAGACCAATAAGAAATGTGGAGAAAAATTAAGGACCTAGTGTAAACCTAGTATGAACGAACTTAAAGAGGTGTGCAAAATTATGAAAAATAAGCCGGACTTTAATAAAGTGACGATCAAGATTATACTAGACAATTGGAATCTTGTGGAAGGTGCAATATTACGTATAGTAAATGATTCTTTAAAAACTGGAATATTTCCTGACTCGTGGAAGGAGACAATGGTTGAGAAAATAAAGAGTACGCGAAAATGTGAAGAATATTGAAAAAATAATTGAAAAAGTAGTGAAAATTCAGTAAAAACTTTTCGTGCGAAACGGTGGTGAATTATATAATAAACAGGTGGAAAAAATTGAGAGAAACAACAAAATTTTGGCAATTTTTTTAGACTTTAAAAGAGCTTTTGAAACGATAGACGGAGGAATCTGGTACAAAAATTATATTTATATGGCATTCGTGATAAGGAACTTAAATGGTTTGAATCGTATTTAACGAACAGAAGACAAGAAACAAAGGTGAATGGTGTTATATCAAATGTAATTAACAATGACTTTGGTGTTCCTCAAGGATCAATATTAGGTGCACTGTTATTTATAATTTACATTAATGATATGCCAAACATTATAGAGAAAAGTGAAATAGTGTTATATGCTGGCGATACTCTGATTTTTAGTGAGGCAGAACATAATACACAATATCACGAAAATGTAGTGCATGACTTATCGAAAATAGACCAATGGTTAAAAATGAATAAACTGAAATTAAATGAAAATAAAACAAAGGCAATGGAAATAAATATGAACAGTGAACTTGTGACGAAAATAAACAATACAGAAATAGAAAAAGTAGATTAAATTAAATATCTCGGTTTTGTAATTGACAAAAATTTTAAATTTAAGGAACATATTGAATTTATTTGCAAGAAAATAAATAAACATTTATAATGTTATAATAAAACCACATTTTGAATATGGATCCAAAATTTTATTTTCATGCTGTACAAATCTACAAATTGAACGACTACAAAAACTGCAAAACAGGGCAATGCGAGCTATTTTAAGATATTACAGGTACACGTCAGTTCAACTCGTGCTTGACACACTAAAATGGCTGAATATTCAACAGAGACTGAAATTAAATTCAATTTACTTCAATTGAAAATACTACTAAATAAATAAAAAAATAAAAATTATATGCAGTGATGCGTGATCTCTGAATAGTAAATTTTGTTATCAATGCCAAGAAGCGGGGAGTAATATAATAACCCAACCAATTTAAAAGCATACAACCTTCTGACGCACCTCTCCAACAGATCTGGATCGGCTGTTCCCCGTCTCATGATACTTTATCATTCCAATGTCTACGCTGACTTTTTTGTCAATCTCGCAGATCTACGACAGATTTCGGAGTGGTTTGACCATGGTGAAATTAAATACTAGGTGACAGCATTGCTACAACAATTACAACAAGGCAAGAACAACAGGCATTTTTCTATATGTAAAAACCTTCGTCACTGACAAAAAGTTTTTTTTTTTTATATAACTTTTTGACATTTTCAATTTCACCATGAATAATCAGCTGGCGCTACGCTGTCACCTTGTATTTAAATTCACCTTGGGTTTGACTATGCGGTAGTCTAAAATCCACAGTAGTTTAAGTACCTAAAATATAAAGCATATCCAATATACATAAACACCCATCTTCTACTTCTAGCCATCAGTGAAGATCGCAAATTGTTTTTAAGAAATTATATCCTTCAAGTAAGTCTATCCTTGATAGACATTGACGCCCTTGTTAAATAATATTGGTCCGTAATTGTTGTGGAAGTCCTGCAGACAGTTCACATGGTCGCATGACCCAAGTTTCTGCGGTCCTATACACCAAAATTGTCGAGGCCCTTATTAGAGCTGAGAAGGTTACATACATCTTTTTAACGACGCACTCCTTATAAGCTTTCAAACTTCTAATTTATTCATATTTAATAATAAAAACATTAAAATCATGGAGTAGAAATTTAATGATTGTAGGTATATTCTTTAAATACTTATAAGTTTCACTGTAATATAATTTTTTTCCCACACTGTCAAAAAAATATTATTTTCTTCACATTGGCCACATTTTCACCTTACACTGTCAGGTATTCGTTTCACCTCAATATTTTGTGGCCATTTTACATTCTCCTCACACAATGATGTTGGTGTCATGCATGAATACTTAAATTTCCAATCAATTGACAAACAAAAGAAAAATAAACTAACAGATTTGAAAGTAAATTTTCAAAATAAAATAGTTCATTATTTTTTCTCATAGTAAATAAAAGTAGGTCATATTATTATTATTTTTTTAAATTCTATCTATACAAATATGTACATATGTATGTATGTACATTCTATACATACATATATTTATATGTAGCTTTATGTATTTGTTTTCCTTTGATAACAAAATTTCAAAGAATAGTTTTGAAAAAAAAGAGACACAAAACCCCAAAAATATTATCTATGCTTTTCAATGAAAAATATAAAAAAAATTTTAGAGGGGCGAAGACTTGTTTTAAATTATGACGAACAAAATTTCATCGTCATATCTTTCAAACTAAATAAATTATTCACCTCTTGCTCCCTCTCTTTGATGGGTATTGTTGGCTTCTCTTGTTTTATTTTTTCTAAAGGTCTAGATCTTTTTAGTACAGTTTAAATTTTTTTGTTAAAAAAAAAAAAAACAAAATACTTATTTGTGGTAATTGTTATGCAATTTGTTAAACAAAATACCTAATACGAATACTTGAACATTTATTTTTCTTCAGAATATTTCTATGAATATTTGTAGGTCTCGCTATAAATTGCGTCTTTTTTAACACGTCATATTAAGGAATTTATTTACTTTTCTGAAGGCGTCTCTCACAAAAGTAAATAGTAAAACTTGTTGGGCCCTTTTATATTTTTTTTTATTCTGTAATAATTTTTGTATAACCTCAATCTTGTGCAACTGTTTAGAATATTTTAAAATTTTTTTCTTCGTTAGACATGAGTGTTTATTTTATACATCTTCTTTATTTTTTACTTTTGGTTGTTAATGAAAAATCATGATTTGCTGTTAAATATTTGTTCTCATTTTGCTTATGTACATAGTTTGCTGTTATTTTCATTCATTAACGAATGAATTGTTTATCGTAATCATGTGCTGTTCTTGTTCTTATTTTTGTTCTACATTTCTTTGCAAACGGAAGTGTGTTTCATATTTATTTTGTTTTAACGGAACAAATCTAGTTTACCGACGCAGCTCCAAATAAATAAAAATTGAAAAATAAGAAGAAAAAATAAAATAAAAAAATTGGCGCAAACGCTTAGTTTTCGAGTTATAGACGTTTTTAATTTTCATAGAAATATGTAATTTTTCCACTAACTAAAGCTTTTCAGCATAGCCGGCCTTCGGCCGGGCGCAAGGATTTTCTCCTCTATGGTATAACAAAGAGCGGCTTCACTAACTAAAACGTCTCTGCGCCTAAAAAATGCTTAAATGAACCTAAAGAGAAAAATACTATGCGAATACAAATACAAAATATGTACATATTTGCAATCGTGAGCAAATTACCTTTAATTTGAGTACACACACATATTACTAAGTGGGCGGGGCAGTTTTTTGGTTCCAGGGGGCCCACGGTCCTCAGCCCACTTAAATTTTAACTTTGGTTTTTTTCCTTTTTTATTCTGAATTGGGTGGCATATTTTTTTTATTTTTTTTCGTAGCCCTTTCAGCTGCACTTGAGCCAAATCACATATTTTTATGAAAACTAAAAACGTCCACAACTCGAAAACTAAGCGTTTGCGTCAATATTTTTATTTAATTTTTTCTTTTTATTTTTTCAATTTTCTATCCCCCTTACTATAATACTTTTTTTATTTATTTGGAGCTGCGTCGGTAAACTAGATTTAAGCTGAAATTTTTCATTGAATTTAAAATGTTAAATAGTTTTAAATTTAGTTATAGCCTTTACTTTTTCGGAGATCTCATCTCAGTTAAAATTTTAAATGTGATGATTTCACAGTTACGCCTGATAATTACCTGAACAAATTTCCAAAGCTATAAAAATTACAAGATTCGTCTTCACTGTACCACGTCTTAGTGGTTCAACTTACATAAAAACTCTGTTAGATTAAAGAAATCTTGAAGAAATTATGTATATCCTATACAACTTCTTTTACGCAGTGTAAAATTTTTCGCGTCAAAATAATGTAAACTGGTATATTAAAATTATGTAAAACATTACGCTTTTGTTTTTGTTTCTTTTTTTTTTTTTTGTGAATTCAATTCTACTTAATTAAATAACTTTATAAAAATACCATATAATTTTATTTATATTTATATGATTAAGCTTTTAATATGTTTTGTTGACTTTATTTTGACACTCACAGTATATTGAAACGCCAAGGCTCACATCTCTTTTTTTCGATACTAAAGGACCATTTCGTTTTAACTTAACTTTAACAAGGAAGTTAAATCGATCAAAAACTTCACTGAAGATTGGTGACGTCTAATAAAGAGCAGCAAACGTATCTGCTGTCATTCCAAAAATACAACTGCATGCTAAACCATTGTCTTTCTACCAAATTTATCCATTTCCATCCCCTTGATCATCAAAATTTGTTGTCAAGTTTTATATATGATTTTGATATTTAATTGCACGATAGGTTTGAAAACCCGTTTCCTATCGAATTCTTTTTGCAGTACTTGCAATTACGTTGTTCAAACAAGAAAATAACATGAACAAATGAATGTGTGAAATTTTTAAACATTGTACAATATAAATTTATTCAAAGTATTTTTGGTTATAACATTTTCCCATCTTACTGCCAACATATGGATTCCGAAAAAAAACCTGCTCATCTGTTGAGGCCTATGTCATGATGGAATCTTACGCTTTCATATCTGGCCGCATAGTTTGGATATTTTGAATGAATCCTGACGCACGCAAACGTTTTGAAATTATTTTGCAAGTTTGACAACAGTTTTTGTGTAGTAACGACAACGGATCTTATCCAACAAAAGCTTCGATGAGCAATCGTTGTGTTTTACCGGCAATTTTTTTTAGTTAGAAAACTAAAGCAAAACTTCCCGCGTATGATGCTTTGTTGGCACAAAATTCCACATTTTCGGAATATGTCATATAAGTTTCCAAAAATAAAAAACCGTGTTCAAAAGATACTCTATCTGTTATTAATTTTTTATTATTTTTAATTTATACACACATTAAAGAGCAGTTTAAGTACTTGTTCCACATTTAAATATACTAGTAAAAAACTGTCCGTATTCCTTGTTGAAGGTCAGAAAGACTGGGAATTTTGCAGGCATTGTGGAGGGTGGAGTTATCAGAAGACATTGTTATGGATTGCACAGAATATGTAGAGAGAAATTATACATAAATACTTTAGATTCAGAAATAGCCTAATCATGTCCCAATGTTGCTTCTACTTTACTCTCCTTCAAAACTCTACTTTACAACGGATCTATGATTGAAGCTAAGTTTCATAAAGTATCCAGTATTGCTTTATAAACCTTTTGTAAGTAAGGCCATAAGTCTTCTAAAATGTCGAGGATTTAAGCTAAGCATAGACTCAAAACTATCTCTGATTGAAGCCAAACTAAAACTCCTAAAATATCTACGATTGAAGCAAGATGTAGGCTCAGAAATATCTATAAGTGAAGCTAATCTTGGAGTCGAAAAACACTGATTAAGGCAAACTTGGTCTCAAAAAGAAGCTAAACTAAAACTATGGATCACTAGGCTCATAAATGGTTTGACACTTCTTGTTTAGGTTTAAATGTCGTAGCAACTGGTGTACTTCAGTGTTTCGATTGAGTATTGGATTTGTCAAAAGTTGCTTTTAAGGATCGGCATGGTATTAAGAAAACTTTGGAAAAATAGTCAATGAAAAATGTTTAATTAAGGGTTTCTTGAAGCTCAAAACGTCAAGATAGACCAATTGCATCGATTTTCCAATGTTGCTTAAAAAAATGGTCGTATCTGTCTGATTTAAAAAATAAAATCTGAATTAATAATGACACGTAAATTTTCCAAAATTTTAGTACTTTACTCAGTTAAACAATTTTAGTGTTTTTAAATTTTAAAAGATATCAATTATTATTAGTTGACTGTGTTAGTATTTTTAATATATAAAAACATATAGTATGTACATATAGAAATTTCTATAACATTTAGTAAACCGTTTCTGACAACAGTCACGCGCATTTTATTAATTTTTTTTTATTATTTTATTGTTTTCCAGGGACTCTCTCTTAAAAAAGTTATGTCTAAACAATTTCCGTAGTTTTGAATAACAACTGATTTTCAATTAATTTATTTGTCATTCACATATTACAAACGAAAACAGATTTTGCTTATTTAATTTATTTGTTTAAGTCTTTTTATAGCAATGACTAAATATATTGCATTTTACTTAAATGTTTAAGTCACGTTCTTTACTATAAAAAAGACAGTTTTTAACTTCTTATTACACACCTTTTTTTTGTGCAGTATGTCAATATGTATAATGAAACCACAAAACCATTATTATATTGTAGTTCAGTAGTAATTACTTCTTTATATTCTTTGTTAATTGAAAATATAATTATTTTTATAATATTTTTTTTCTTTATTTGCAGTTTGTTGGATTTAAACATTTTCGTTGCAAACATTTTGCTTAAAGAAAAACTAAACAAAGTAAGTAGAATATTTATATGTAATTATAATATTTTTAACAAACAACATCAAATAATTAAAAATGACTATAATATAAAAGAAATCACACAATTTACAATATTTCTCTTAAAATTGTTGATTTCATTTAAGCAATAACTAACCACCATCAACCTACAGCCTGGGCTGTTGTTTCCTTCTATTTCTCAGTTTTTTTTTTACTCTGCATGGTGGATTTCATATTTTCTTTAAGCCTATCAGGGAAACCTTTTTTGTATTTAAATTACAAAGTAATCGATTTTTGTTTGTCTGTTTTTGTATTTATTTTTAGCTTTTAGCAAACGAATGTAAGTTTGCTTCGAACGAAAACAGCTGTTGAGTTTTTTTCCTCGATTCAAATTATTCGTTGTCAAGGTTTTTTTTTTTTGCTAAAATAGTAGTGATTTTTCAAAAGTTGTTTTTTATCTGCATCAAGGTTTTTCATGTTTTGTAATTTATATCTAAATTTTTGTGTATTTATTTTTGTTAATTTAAGCATGAACTCATAGACTAAAGACACAAAACTAAAGGTGCTATCAGACGGGATGTATTTTACATATGTACTGTCACTTTCTTACCCATATGTAATTCCGTATGTATGTCAAAATTTCCATTTTACATACGATTCACAACTTTTTGCTATCACACCTGCTTATGTTTTTCCGTATGACATAACCTATAAATGTAAACAAAAGCTGACTTTTTAACGGGTAAAAATTTCAAGAACTGCTTCTTTTGGCCAATCTAACTGCAATAAATATAATAAACATAATTTAATTTATTAAAATTCGAAAAAAAAACTTACTTTTCCATGTTCATTATCCATTTTCTTTAAATTTTCTTTACAATATATTTTTTCCAACAATTTTGTTTCACAGGAAAATAGAGTGTGTTCTAATCGAAAAATTACATATCTATTTCCACATGTATTTTACACATGCAAAGTTTTATATGTACCACACGATGTGTGCAACTTTTACAGATGGAAAATTTGACAGTACATATGTAAAATACATCCCGTTTGATAGCACCTTTATTAATGTTTGCAGGCTCATTTCGAGTATAATTTTGAAATCTCTGGAATATTCATTCAGCCTTTGAATGATTAAATTTTAGAAATTGAAATCTAAAGTCCGATTGCATTTGGCTTGGCCATTAATAGCTCAGTTTCAGTGTGAAAACCCCGGGTTCGGTCGCACTGTATTTATTATTTTAATTTTATTTTGCTTTTAATCTTTAAACATTTTCTAAAACTAATTTCTAAAAGGTGTGAATTGGTGAAAAATCATATCGTTCTATATATTCTATAAAGCTAATTGCAACGGATTTGAATTAAAAACAAATTTAAATGAATCAATAATGAATGAATTTAGTCGCTTTTAGGTGCTAAGGAATTAATCCTATGAATTAATTCACAACTAATGCCTTAATCGAATGATTTAAATATCATATTTGATTGGATTTTGAAAATTGTATTAAAAACTAATTCTTTTGGACATTTGCTTAGTTTGTTTCATTGAAACATTGTTCTTTTAAATGGCAATAGTATTTCTATAGAATTCAATTCCTATAATCCAAGTAATCCAAGTTAAAAAAAAAACCAAGTAAAAAATGTACCTTAACGTTTTCTCAGCAAAAGTTAATGAAAAATACTTTAACTGAAATGCTTAATTTTTTTAGTGGCAACGACGTTCTTCATCTTTAAATAAATTTCTATTTCAACTGCGCATGTGTCATTTGGAAACCAAATTGTGGATTCTCTGTCTGCTTCGCAGTACAATGTTTTCTGAAGGGGGGCAGCAGCCGTTAAACAACCCATTTATAATGATTTCCCTTTGCCCAATTCAAAACTTTAGCTCCACAAAACTTTTGTTTTCGATTTATGGCCAAACCAAAACCAGCCAATGCATTGCGTTCATCAAACCATTAAATCTTTGTTACTTTCATCAGCTCTTCATACCATACTCTACTTCACTTTTGCGCCAGATTCTCTTTGTTAAAAAAAAAAAAAAAATAGTATTGCTGCTGCTGTTGCTGATGATGATGACGATATTGAGTTTTTCAGGCTACGTCTATACGAGACTGCTGGCTGCTGTTACTGTCATTTTAGAAAACAAAATCCATGACTTAAAATGCTTTAACAAAACTGACATTTTGCCATTTACAACAATGTTCATATGTATATGGGGTTTCTTGTTAACCAACAATATATACAAACAATTATACATATCGATGGTCTCATGTAGAATGGCCCTAACTCGCATATTTGAAACTTTACAGGAGAATGTAAAAACATAATAGAAACTGTAATATTCAACATGTAACTTTTTTTTGTACAACTGCTTATAAAAGCGTTATTTTTTACACTATTGCAATAAATTTTTGCGAGGAGGTGTATTTGCAGGAGGTGAATCGCAAAAACAACAACTTTCGAAAAAATAGCGAGTTAGGGCCATTCTACATGAGACCAACGATTTGTACATACATATGTACATATGTGAACAACAATAAACTAAAGTTAAAATGAAAAAAAAAACCCACAACTTTATGCACTATTATACTTTACAGAAGGCTATATCAAAATTTTTTACTTATTTATTATATCTTATACTACAAAATATTTCCTAATGTTGGTGACATGTGCGATTTGCAGCAAACTCAGCCGAAAATTAAATTTTAATATAATTTTGATGCCAATATTCCGGAAAACTTTTTGTTATTGGATAATCTTGGAAATGGGGCTGATTGTAATAATCATAGTCAGGTCTGCGATTTTCGTGCAACTGCATTTTTTTTATGCCTCAGCGCCCTTTTGGGCGAGTTGGTATAAATATAACATAAATTAAATTTACTTTAAATAAAAAAGAAGAAAAGTTTAAGAAAAAATAATACGTAGGTATAATAATATAATAATAAATAAGTTAAGTTATTTTGAGATCAAAAGTTACTGTTTATAATCAAAGTTCTCTTACATTTTGCAGTAAATAATTTTTAAGAGCTGATTTAAATAATGAAATTTTATTAAGATTTTTTAAGTATTGTGGCAAGTTGTTAAATTCGAAACTACCCATACATATATTCAATTCTTTGCTTGGTTGTTTCTAATCTACAGCAGGCTTCGGATCATATTCCGAATCAAACGGTTATTTTTTGTCATCTTTTCATGTTGGCGACGTTTCATACTATAGGTATGACAATATTGGTTTTTAACTTTCATCCAAAAATGATCAATATTTTTCTAGTGGTCGCAATCCTCTACAACTTATGAGAACATTTATTACACAACCTGTAAAAAAAAGCTTTTAATTTTATCACACAAAAACAAGTTGTTGCGATAAATCAGGGTACAATCAATTTCAATTTGGTAACCTTTATAAAGTTGTTGTGCAATATTCAATCAGACATTAAAGACATTAATACATATTTTTGTATTTTTTTGCAGTTCATATATTTTTTCGACTTCAGTTGACATCACTGTTTTTTAATATTCTCTGTTTTTGCAATATGTACTTTTACTTCTTAACATTTTAGAGCTTTGGGCATTTCCACGATTTTTTTTCTAAAAATATTCTGGCAGCCCTGTTACCAACCAACCCATATTTTCTAAGTAGCAGTTACATACTCGTATATTACTGTTTTCTTTTTTCTTTCTGTTAATGTTGTTCTTTTTTCAGGGTAGACTTTTAACGCTGTTTATTTGTTTATTTTCCCTTTTTCCGTATTATTCTCATGCTATTTTGTTTTTACTTATGTACGACATCGAATATATGTATGTACATATGTATGTAAATCCATATGTATGTAGTATACATTGTAAGCACTTTTTCAACACATTTTGTTTTGGTATATGGGTATTTCCACGAATGGTCCACTGTGACTTAAAAAATCAAAACGCTCGCATAATTTTTTTACGCACAGAAAATTTAAAAAAACT